>JAFJYI010000309.1:0-600000 GCA_019022655.1 Acacia acuminata
CCTTCATCATCTCGATTGATGCATGTGAAAATTACAAAATTGTATTCCCAAATGACTAAGTTTTCTAAAATAAAAGTTCTCAAAACCTCTCGCTTTAATTTCAAAGTCGATTTCAATTTGAAAACTTTCTTGAACTTTTCAAAGATGTTTGTTTACAAGTGTTGTCATCATCAAAAAAGTGGGGAAAATGTTAGTTCCCAAAAGGTTTTGATGATTGTCAATTTTGTAAACAAAGAATGATGATTTGTTCTCGGTTTGGTGGAAATTTTTGAGTGAGAGCAAACCTCGAGGTTTTGTCAAAAACCTCGAGGTTTGGCCTTACAAAAAGGAAGCCTCAAGGTTCTGTGTTTTGACTTGCGAAATCTTGGTTTCACAAATCTATGTGAAACCTCGAGGTTTGTAATGAAACCTCGAGGTTTGTAAAGAAACCTCGAGGTTTTGGACTTCCAGAGAAAATCAGTTTCACACAACAATGAAAGCCTCGAGGTTACTGAGAAATCTCCAAGTTTCATTTTTGTCTCAAAACCGAGAATTACGAAAATTATGCAAAACCTCGAGTATTGTTGGAAACCTCTGTGTTTTTGGGATCCAGAGCAATCATCGCCTCCTATTCATGAAAACCTCGAGGTTTGCAACAAAACCTCCAGTTTTGTCTTTGGATCAAAACTCGACTTTCAATGATTTTAGCAAAACCTCGAGTATTGTTCCAAACCTTGAGGTTTGTGAGTTCCAGGAGCAAATGAACTTTCACTGATTTTGAAACCTCCGGTTTCCAAGGAAACCTCCGTGTTTGTTCTTATCGCGCTTTTGCAAAGGTTTTACTCTCAAAGTAAAACCTCGAGGTTTGATACTTAAAAGAGTAATGCTTCTCTGCCACTTTAAAACCTCCGGGTTTTGTAGAAACCTCCGGGTTTCTTGGTTTGGACTCAAAACAAATTCAAGTGTCATAGTCCAAACCTCGAGGTTTCTGAACGTTGTCTGAAATTCAATGCTTTCCATGATTAATCTCTAATGTTTCTAGATATGTTTAACCATCTTTTTAGTGAGTTTCAGCCAGATTAAGGAAAGTTTACTGAAGATTTAAAGCAAAAGCAAAAGTGATGTCGGAACATTAAATGCTCAACCCGGAAACTTGCATTCTTTTGGTTAATCCATCGCATGCCTACAAGGGATTAAAGAATAATTTCTACATCTAGTAGCTGCTATTCCAACAGAGAAATTTGCAGAGAGTCAACCCTGAACTTCTGCCCAGCTGGATTAAGTGAAGTTTAGAGAGAGACGAAGACCAAAGCTTAACCAAAACAATGGTTAATCAAAGCAACGGTTATATTGATAAATCCAACGGTCATTTAATGCACTAAGTATAAATAGAGTCACATTCAAGTCTTTTGAACTACTAAAACAACTAAAAACGAAATACATTCAAGTCTAGCATTTATTCTTTCAGTTTTCAACTATATTGTATCTTTTGATACTTTGTGCTTCATGATTATTCTTATTTACTCTTAGAGAGAGTTTCTACTTGAAAAACATTTATTGTAAAGAATCACAAGTCAGGGGACTTGGTGATTTGGGAATTCATTGATTACAACTTGTAAGGGGGAGTGAGTTCTAGAGAGAGAACTACTCTTTGAGTACAGAGTGTGTAATCTTTGTGATAGTGGAAAATCCCAGAGTCCGGGATTTGGATGTAGGTCAAGTTGTTAGGACCGAACCAAGTATAAATCTACGTGTCCAGCCTGCTCTTCGCTTTACTCGTACATCTCCGTTTTAGCTATCTAAAAACGAGGCGGATTACAAAAGTTTTTAAAATACCCAATTCACCCCCCTCTTGGGTATATAGCTTCACTTTCAAGACCATTCTTTGATTAGAATCGATATCACAAACTCCTCTTATCTCTCTCACATTATATTGTTGAGTATTCCTAGCTCTTATTCTGATTTGAGCCCATGCCTCTTACGCGTGCAATCTTCAAAGAACCTCCAGTGAAGCATCAATAATGCCTTTCTCATTAGGCAGAAGACCCTTTACTTCACGAAAGTATGTAATCAACTGTTCATCAACAATTTGATGGTGTGGACACTTAGCTAAAAGCTCTGAAAGCGACTCCAATATTCATAGAAGGACTCCACAGGGGTCTTGTTTGATAGAGTAAATCTCTTTTTTAAGCTCCCAGTCCTTGCATCGTGAGGTAAGTACTTTTCCAAGAAGGCTTTCTTCAAATTGGCCCATGAATGAAGAGCATCATTAACATGCCTAGGTACCATCATGTACCAATCTTTAGCCTTCCCCTCCAAAATAAAATAGAACACCTTTAATTGCACATCTTCTATGCGAGCACCAACAGGCTTCATATTTGAGCAAGCCACGTTTAAGGCATTGAGATGGCTGTGAGGGTCTTCCTTTTCAAGTCCATGGAAATGAGATAATGAATTAAGCAAAGGACCCTCAAGCTCAAAATTAATCTCAAGGTTAGGGCATGCAATGTTGAATGGATCATTAGTGACATCTGATCTTGTTACATCCCTTATAGTTCTCCTCCTTGGTTGAGCATTGTTTTCACCTTCCATAGTTGTACCGTGTGAAGCACAATCACTTAAGTCAATGAAAAAAATCAAGATTAAAAGAATGATCCGATTCCCCCTCAAATAGGTCGGACATATAAAGTTGTCAAGCAAGCAATGAAACAATGGAGTACCAAAACTGCCTTGCACACAAATTCAAAAAAGGAAATGTGTAAAGTGGAAGGAGTAGAAGTGTTTGTGAGTATGTATGATGTATGGACAAGTAAAAATGCTAGGATGCAAATGCAAACGCAAAAACAAAGAAAATCAAGATATTTGGTTGTTTTTCTCAAAAATTTTGATGCAAGAAAACAAATTATGAAATATTTTGAAAATTATGAAAAAAATGAAAGAAAACCTAATAGGCTCAAAAGGGCAAACCCCGGTCAATCTAAACCAATTGACACTTAGTAAACCAAAGGAGTCAAAATTGACTCCCCGGCAATGGCGCCATTGATTTGACAAAAACCTTAGTCGCCTCAGGGTCAAATGACAATTTACCACAAATTAAAATGCAATATAGTGCAAACAACTTGGCATCGTTCTCTTATCAAGGAGCCTTTTCTTTTGAATTCCTAGATTTGACTAAGTGCTAAAAACATGGTTAGAAAAGGGGTTTTGAAATTGGTTTTCTTTAAACTAAAATTCGTAAAAATATAAAGAAATTAATTCTATTCTTTTTGGTATTTTTGGAAAATAATGAAGAATGCTTTGGATTAAAAGGGATTAATGATGGATGCTCTTGGTAATGAAGAAGATGGCTATCATTCCTAAAAAAATATATGGGAGTTAAACTTTCATTAAGTCTAAAGAACAACCTCAAGATAACACTTGAGTCCAATAATCTCAATTAATAGTAGCTCCTACAAACATAGCAAAATACCACCTCTTGAGATTTTGTTAAAATCCACTTAATGTGTAATTAAAATTGGGATGATGTAAATTGTTCTTCTCAATTAGAATGTTCTAACGAACCATTCAAAAACCAAAATAAACTATGATTACTAATCACAAACATGACAGCAAGCATAATTTCATCAAGCATATAAAGAAATATAGAAATATGAACTTCAAAATAATCATCCAATTAAAACTACAATAATCAATCCACATGGACACATACGATAATCAAGTCTCACAACTAAATAATGATAAACCTAAACAAGGAAATCAAATATATAGTCTAAGCAAAAAGATTGAATTAAATAACTCCTCTTTTGAAGCACAATTGCTCAAGCCACAAGTCTCCATCACCAAGAAGCAAAGATTTTAGCCACACATAGCCATGGGGTAAACTATAATAAAATCTGAAAGCAACCCAACCATGAAAACAAGCTTCACTGGAAATAATGGAGTTAAGAGCATCTGTTGGTGACGGAGATGGGTATTGGTGATGATGAAGGGAGGGAGAAATGGAGGAAGCTTGAGTCACGGTGGGGAATCGGTGAAAGATGAAGGATGAATGATTTTGTATCCTCCTTCGCGGCGCTAGTCCCTTCAATGAATAATAGTCGGGTCTCCTCCAAAAATGGTTCGCGGTGCTCCCCAATGCGTCTACGTATCGATTTTATCATTCTTCGACCTAAAAAATTTGTTTAAAAAAACGCCAAAACGAGTTTTTTCGTGTTGCGCCTTCTCGACATGAATTCCATTTTAGGGCCTTCTTTGACATGAATTCTGGTCCCCTCTCGATATGCTTTCAATTTTAGGTCCTTTCTCGACAGTAATTTAGGTCCTTCTCTCGCGGTAAGTCGGTCCTCCTTGGTTAACATTTTT
The DNA here is from genome assembly GCA_019022655.1 of Acacia acuminata. Lineage (NCBI taxonomy): Eukaryota > Viridiplantae > Streptophyta > Magnoliopsida > Fabales > Fabaceae > Acacia > Acacia acuminata. The sequence continues at coordinate 4,342 of JAFJYI010000309.1, forward strand.
CAAATTTGATCTAACCTTTTGAGGCATCTACAATGAAAAATAATTAATCTAACATCAAATATTCTCATAAAAATCAATGATTAAGAGTAATTACAATTTCTTTGACAATTTTGCCATTTTTAATCCTAATTTAATGTATGAGTAAATACCCTATTTGGTCCACGAAAAAAAAAGCGGACCTCATTTTGGTCCCTCAAACAACGAAAACCCCTTTTTAGTCCTTAAAAATGACCAATTTCCAAAAAATGGACCCCATTTTGGTCCCTCGAAAATTTCGAAACCCATTTTTAGTCCATAAAAATGTCCTATTTTAGTCCTTAGGGGACGAAAAAGGGGTCCGATTTTTTTTTTCCAGGGACCAAATAGGGTATTTACTCTTAATGTATTTACTCTTAATCTTAATTTATCACAAGAAAGACATTTTAGGCCTAATAACTATGATAAAGTCCATTAAGTATCCCAATTTAATCATCAAAAAATCATATAAAAAATGGTTTGATCACAGGCGCACATGAAGGCGGTGATTGACTCAAGCCGAATTCAGAAGATGCAGAAAATCAAAAGAAAGCTCTTAAGAATCCTTGAGTATTTAAGGAAGGATTAATCAACCAAATCTAAGATCTTAGACCCGACGATTTAGTAGGCCCAACTCACTGGATGTGTGACCAAGGAGACCTAACTATAAGAGGAAAGCATGGCAAAACCTAGAGACGTCAGAGGTCATGAGAGTCAAGCAGTCAACACAATTCCATCCAACTGAACTCACACTAAAGGAATGAAAGATACGACCAACTGAGAGGATAATGGACTAGACCGAATTCTCCCTTGGAGCAAGACAGAATGTAGAAGGCATAGAGACATTGCGTGACAAAACGCCCCTTACGTGGTCAACCTTTCGACAAGCTTCCCTTTTTTCTTTGTTATTTCCCTTTTTATAATTCTGCCATGGGCTGTTCTCTGCTATTCTGCTTTGTTTGTCCCTCATCAGTCATGAACTAAATTCCCTTTGATTGAGTGAGGATGGATTTCTGAGATGTAGAATGAACCCAGTTTGCAAGTTTTTATTTAAATAAATTCAGTTTGTTTAACAATGTTTTAATTCATAGCCGATTAGCAGACACTAAGGGTTTTCTATGTGGTCTTGACTTACTGGACGAGAGTCAAGGTTAGACCTCTATTAGATAGTGTTTGTTGTGCGAGCCGTGCATGGCTTGACCTAAACTATAGATGCCAGGAATGAATTTACCACTCATAACCAAAACACCTAGAGCTAATCAGACATATTGAATTGGAAATCACCATAGGAATATGGGAGAGTAAAGCGAGAACTATATTTACAGGATTGCGGAATCTTCTGTATAGGATAGTAGTGGGTTAACTGAATAACATTGTGAAAAGTGGTTATGCTGTAGCATTGTAGATGCTGTGCTTTGTAAAATTGCTATAGCATTGTGTTGTATGCAAATTGGGGGAATGATACAACTTAGGATGAAATCCGAGCTTAGCCTACTTTTAAACTGATATGTTCCTTCAACTCCCGATTACTTATTTATTCACATCATTAGAAATAGCCAAAACAATCAAACCAAATATAATTTTCACACAACACACTTGTCAATTCGAAACTGACATCATTCTCAGTGTGAACAGTCTCTGTGGGATGATATTCTACTCATTATTTATTACTTGTTCAGCTGGTTCGCTTTCCATAAGGGAATTTGACCAACAAGTTTTTGGTGCCGTTGTCGGGGACTGAAGATACCTTTTATGATTGTAAGTTTCTTTTTAATAAGTTGTGTTTACCTCACAAGCTCACTCTTTCTATCTCTAGTTTTCAAGTACATTCTTTAGTGTCTATGTAACTCACCCTTTGCTTACCTTGAGCTATTTGTGTATCCAAAGTTATGCAGGATGTTGTAGCATCATCATCGCAACATGCCTCTGACCCAGGACTATTACAAGCCTTAAAGCAACCTCCTTAGTTTCCACAAAGGCTCTAAAATCAAAGTCAAGCGAATTAGTTCCAAAAGTTCCTGGACATACTAAAGCAATTGCATGTCAACATCCCTCTGGTGGAGGTATTGGAGCAGATGCCCAGCTATGCGAAATTCATGAAGGACGTCTTTGTTGGTTGATTTCCTTGATCGCAAGTGAACCAGTCGAACAAGTAATAAAGAGTAAGTAGAGTATCGTCCCACAGAGACTGGGATACCAAATGATGACACCGAATTGCAAACTTAGTTTTGTTTGAAAAGAGGATAAATTTGATTGGTTTGAGAGTTTTGATAGCTATACTAATAAACAAGAAAATAACTAGATGATCGTAGTCGTAAGAAGATATCAGTAAGAGAATAGACTGAACTTGGAATCCTTTCTAAGCATATCATTCCCCCAACTGTCTGTACGCCATGCTATAGCATTCATACTGTACAGCTCTCGCAATTGCTATAGCATGAACACTCTAAGCAAAGTTATTCAGTTAACCACACAATGCTAATCTATCGAAGCTCTCGCGTCCGATATGTACAATCCTAGTCTGTACTTCTCCCATATGTTTATGGTGATTTTTCTAGTTGGATTGTCAATACAAATCAAGGTGTATGGTCATGGACGGCAGACCCATTCCTGTAGTTTACAATAATAGGTCAAGTCTTGCACCGGCCTGCCTAGCAATCACTGCTTCTCAGATGTCTAACCCCGACTCCCTCTTAGTAAGCCGAGACCACTGATCTAGCCTTTAGCTCTTGCTAATCGACAAGAAATTAAATCACTGATAGGCAACTAAATATGTTGAATTAAGAACTAGCAACTGGGTTCATTTTATACTTAGAAAATCATCCTCATTCAGCCTCAGGAAGTTAGTTCATGATTGACGAGGGAATCATAAAATAGAGTACTACAGAATAGCCCATGACAAAAGATTGACTAGAATTAAAAATAAAGAAACAGAAAGCTTGATGGAGGTTTCGATGGCGTGGAAGAAGCCTTGTCACGTCACAACTCCACGTCTTCTTCACTCTGTCTCACTGCAAGGAAAGATGGGGGGTTCTCTTGGAGTCCTCTTGCTTCACAATTCTCTCATTCTTCTTTTGAGTTTGGCCGTATATGATTGGTCTCTAACTTTCGACGACTTCGACTCCTTTTAGGGTTGGCTGTTGTTTCCTTAAATAGTCTGGTCTTACTTGCAGCGTACGTTCAATGATCTGGGCATTTCCTAATCTATTGAGGTCCAATCGTATCTTTTTTTCCAATATCGGTAGATTGATTCTACTAATACTGCGGGATTCTTCAAATCTTTAGTTTCGATCCTCTACATCTTCTATTTCAATACGTCAGCAATATAACCGTTATTCTCACCCTGCAATATATTTCCAGAAACAACCTTGACAAAAGATCGACATCTCGCCATATAGCATCGTCATTTACTCGCTATAGCTTCAAGGATGCATTGTATTGCACTTTGGTAAAGCTGTCCTGATGCTATAGCATAGCATCGGCTATGTTATGTGACTTTCTCATAAAACCTTTAAACTTGCTCTTTCTCAGCACATGTTTAGGATGTAAGTGGAATTTATCCTTAAGTTCCTTGTACCATGAATTAATGCCTTTTTGCTTAGATTGACTGCAGTTAAGGTCATATTCACCATACAATTCAGTCATAAAATACAGGGAAAACATGACATAATTAGTGCTCATCAAATAACCCCCTAGCTTTTTTGATGCTACCAAAATTTAACTAAGCACCGCAAGTGTACGGGTCATGAAAATAGTCAGTGGCAAATCAAGGTCATCCCACGGAGACTCGGTCAAACTAGTGATTAGGTATTAAATTTCTTTTTTTGTTTAAGTTGAGAAAATTAGAATTGTTTTCAAAAATAATAAAAAGAAATTTAATAGAAACAAGAACTTCCATAAAGAGCAAACTTCAATAATAAGAACGAGCAACCCAGAGTGACCAATCCCTTATTAGCTTCTTAAACCTTGTTTTCATTAATTTAATTAGTCTTGATATCAATTTTGTTAATCTTGAGTGTAAATAGCTATAAGTGCCTGTTTTGGTACACTTACAACCCTCTCATAAGTATAATTTGTTATGTCTAACATAATTACTCAAGAGGCAAATAAAATCAAACATACTCTTCAACAATTATACGGAGCCATTAGGTATATGTCTATCCCAATCGCAAATTCAATAGTAATTTAATCCCATATTACTTAATCTCGAGCTTAATTAAAATTCCTTTCATCAAGGTAAATCCTAATTCTCAAATTCATATTCGAGTGATGGCCAATCACTAAATAGATAAATCTAAATAAGATTAAGTAATCAAAATTAATATCAAATTTAACTAAACAATGAAAACTAAATTTAATCCACCTATAAGTTCATAGGTCCTCTAGGTTGTAAAGAGAAATTAGCCAAACATGACTTTAATCAACATCACAAAGACCAAAAAAATTCAGAGTTCAATGACATCGGAAAAGAAAAGTAAGAAACTAGAATCGAGTCAAGTGAGATAACAAAACCAAGAACAAGAACAACAATCAACAAGAACAACTTCTCGTTCTTTGCTTTCTGGGTCAAGGTTGAAGATGATGGATAGTCTCCCAAAACCACTTTGCGGCTCTGATTTCCGGACCCCTCACGCTCTCAACGACTCTATTAAAAAATTTCACCTCTCGAATCTCATCGCTCCAGTCGTGCTCACCGTAGAAGACGATGGATGAACAGTGTTGTCCACCTCACTAGCGCGCTACTTTGTCTTTTTTCTCTTGGGTTCTTTGTCCATCGAATGATCCCCCAAAATCCAATATCAATCGTGCTTTTCTTTTTTCTCCTATAGCCGCCTCTGCGCTCTAGCGAGAATCATCCTTTTAATGTCACCTCTTCCTTTTTAGCTTTTAGGTCTTTAATTTTTCTTGTGCGTCTCATCCTTCTTTTCTTTTATTCCAATGCCACCTCATGTAGCTTTTAGCTTTTAGGTCTAGCTTCCCTTGTCAATTTGCCAAAACGGTGCGCATGTGGTGTGGAAAGAAAAGGAAATTGTAAAATAACAATAATACTAATAATAATAAAAAAATGATTTTTATTTTTTATTTTTAAACTTCTCATTCCTATTATTTATTTCCTAAACTCAAAAAATTTTATTTTAAATTGAAATCCCATAAATGATGCATCCAGATTAATTTCTATTAAAATCTCAATAAAATCTCTTTAAAGTAGTAATAATGACTTCTCAACTATATCAAAATATATCTCAAATCTACTAAAAATGAGAAGTCATCATTTTTTCACTCCCGGGCAAAATAAAAGATAGAGATAATAGAGCGTAACGTCAACTAACAAAGCGATGGCACGCCCTATCCACATAACTATGCCCGCACTAATACTCTTAGGTCTCATCCTCGTGCAGGCAATCCCGCTGCCCAGTACTAGTGGCTCGTGATGTGAGATATCGTTTAGATAAGGAAGTGCCAAGAGACTCTCAGATTCAGTGTTTACACTCTCTCGCATTGGGGATTTATCTTTCTCTCTTGCCACGCTAACCTAGAAGTTCTATAGCCTTGTCAAAATTCTAAGATTACTCCTTAGCATCTGAGCTTTTATTCGTCAAAAGGGCTTTTGGGCTGGAATGGTGTGGATGGCTATATATGTGTGGGATAAAAATGAAGGTCAATACTATAGCAGGGTATTAGACAGGTTTCCTACTTTAGTTGAATGCCTCCAATGAACTTTGTGTCACTTTGCTGTTTATTCTAAATCTTCCTTCTTCTCTTTTTTTTTAATATACGTAAAACAAACTAAGCAAAACAACTTCTTTTGCAGCATTTTTTAGCGAAGGCACACTATCGTAGCATTTCTTTCATAGTTTTCTTCATACTCACCTTTCTAACGAAGTCTGCTATCGCATATCCGAGTGGGCTCAAAGGGGTAGCAATATGGAGATTGATGTTCTATGGTTTGTATATGGGAATGAGGATGTATATGGGAATGAGGGGTATGACATGAATGTCTTTATCCTATGAACTAATTGCTCAGAAACCAGATAGTTTTATCAAAGAATCAAAACAAAGCAAAGATCATACATGGGTTAGCTGACATGCACACTAGAATAGAAACAATTAGGCTCAAATAAATCCTTCCATACTGGGTTCTCTCTCTATTCTTCCTCACCGTCACTTTACCACTCACCACGTTAACCAGCACTGTCAATTTCCCAAGCCTAACGGTTCAGTTTCCTTTAGGTAATCATGCTATGCTTAGTTCTACGTACATTCATAATACTGCTATAGGTTTATGTTCGCGCTCTTAGCATATAAGAATTTTCAAAATTCTACCTTTTTGCATATCAGCTAAATCTGGGTCATTTGAGCACATTCAAACATCAAGTTGCAAGCACAAATTAAGTTGCCTCCCCCCACTTGATCATTGCAATGCCCCTATTGCAACCAAGAAGGGAAGGGGAAAGGGTAGGCGAGGTAAAAACGTTCTTGGTTCCAGGAGATGCAGTACAAAGATTATTAGTTTTTTAAACTGTGAAACCTAAAAATCCATTGAGAGAAACGAAAAGAAAATTAAAAACAACAGAAGGAGACATAAGTACCGTAAGTCGTGAAGCATTGTACGGGCTCAACTCTTACCACCTGTCTGGTCATGAGAGTTAGACACCTTGTCATCTTCGGTGTCTGCAGAGTGTGTGGGCGTTGCTTCTTCCTCTTGCGAGCTTTTGCTGCATCGAAGCTTTCACGAGCTGGTGGGTTCCTGTTGGGAAGGTCCAACCACCGGATTATTCATTTCAAAAATTGTGGCAATGGTTTGTACTTTGGGGCATTCGTCATGAGATTGGTGGCAAGGCAACGGTCCCTGTCAGCAACATATTGCCACAACATCGACTGCTGAAGAAGTAATATACTCATGGAGCATTGCAGAGCAGTGATGTTGGCATTCATGGCATGGAAGGCAGAAACAGGAATCGATCTCGGTAGAGCCTTTGTAGTTATATCGGCTGCATTCCCGGTGGAGGTGCTGGCACGAATGGTCTGGGGGACCTTTGGCTAGGCTCGTTGTAAGATTCGCTGCACCATTTCCACTAAGATGGGGTGGGGTAGGTCGGTCCTTTCCTCACTAGCATCAAAAATAACTTCAACATTGCGATAGAGCTCAGTGATTAAAGCAGGGAACTAGAGGTTGCCCGTGGTATTCTGGAAGCCGGCAAATAGTTCCCGTTAGATGATGGCATCAACATCAATTTGCTTCCCTTCTATAAAATAGTAGAGCAAGAAGGCGCGCTCCTAAGAGATGGTTTGGGTGTGCAACGTGGGCATCAATCGGTAGCGGAGGAAGTAAAACCAGACACGGGCTTCCAGACATAAACGACTGCATTTCAAACTATACGAGCCCTGATTCGTGATTTGCCATTCAGTGTTGGGTACACATAGTCGAGCAGCCTCCTGGGTAAGGACTTCGAATTTTTCCCGTTGCTGGAGAAGATAATTGTATTCGTCGTCTGTGGGGTCCAAACCAAAGACCTTGCGAATTGTACTAGCGCTGCAGAGCACGTTCTTTCCTCGGACAGTAAAGAAGTAAGGCAATCCTCCCAGATAAGTTGTGACGAATTCAAAGATGAGGGGTGTGACTACCTCGGCGGGGTGGAGGCAAAACTTCCCCCATCCTCGTTAACGAATGACCCCTATCACACATTCAGGATAGGCGCCTTGCTTAAACGACTCAGTGTCGAACCCTTTCTCGGGGGCTAGGGTTTTATCAGCCTTGAGAGTTTAGAAACAAGTTTCGGCTTCTCGGGTGGCGAATGGCATAGCCTCCGGGGCATCAGTAGGTGCTTTTTGTTTAGAACCCTTAGTGTGTGCCATTGAGGAAATGAGAACACCGTAGTTCTTGCGGATATGGAGTGAGGCACGATTTTACAGAGATTGTGCTGGGTAATACTGGAGCAGGTGTCTGTTCTGAGAGATTTCGTAAGATTTTATACTGGTAAATTTTGAGTAATCGTGGATGCACAATTCGGGTTAAGTGGGTATAAACCATTTGGAAAGCTTGGGGTAACGCGTGCTGTAGATGTTTAGCGTGCTGAGGTGGTTTCCAAATTTGAAATGTAAGCGAGACTTCAATGCCCCAACCTATATGCCCCACCACCGACTCCATCTTTATGCGTGCTCTACCGGAGTAGATTGCCATAGCATCACTACATGATTTGCTTAAATGCTGCTCGTAGCTTAGATTCCGTTGGGGTCCAACTTGCTCTTAAGTAGTACAACTAATCTTCGAAAAACTGATTAAACTACCAATTTGGGCTACCTTCCAATAGCGCTTGTTTTAGAGTCTTCAGCCTGACTTGCCTAGGTGATTAGTTCAAGCTAGAAACAGGGGCGTAGGCTGTCCCTATGTCTCCATCCTCGTTGCCTTTCAGTGGTTGGCCTCCTTCTACTGGGTTTACATATTTTGCCATTTTCAAGATTGAAAAGGTCATATGGTCATCATTGACTCACATCGTGAGTTCTCCTTTTCCACATCAATCAATGTTCTCCCCGTTCCTGAAAGAGATTTGCCGTGTCTTCCAAAATAACCAAGTTCGAAAACAATTTTGCAAAAATAAGGAACCTGGGTCGTTTCCCCGATGAATTCGCAGCGGGTTTGATTGACAGCAACAATGAAACAGAAAAAGTAAAAATGGGGGTTTTGTTGATTCAAAGAGATTAAAAATGAAAGTAAATAGAAACAAATGAGATATGCAGAAACAGATTAAAAATGATCAACCCAACATTCAGATTCCAGAGACTTCCATCATTGAACGAAATATGAACAAACTCGCGTTTGGTTCTAGATGAACCGAAATCTCTGCGTTCATCCAGAAAATCCCTCGACTAGACGATCGCCTAGAATATGTCCGAACAGTGGTGTCCCACTATGCAATCGCACAACAAAACTTTAAACCCAGTTCAAACTCAGTCCTTGGGATGAACCAAACCGAATATTAAATCTAATATTCGAACTATTTTCAGAAATCGAATCCGATAAGATGAAAACAGAAACGAGTAACGTTATCGATTAAGCATGAGCTCTTTGGACGAATCATGGAATCCTCATCGTTGGGTTAATCACAGAAGTTTAGCCGAGCATGGCTGGAAAAAATGAAGAACAGACGAAGAACGTGAAGAACATTTGAGAGAATTTCAAAACTTCTATTTTGATCCACCAAATAACAAAAACGTGAATGAATGAATGTTTGTGGCTGCCATCTAACTTAAAGTTAACCTAAAATGGAAATGGGTTCTAATGGTTCAGCCCAAAATGAAAATAAAATAAAAGTGGACTTTAGTTACAAAATTCGAGCCAAATAAAATCCAGAAATATTCATCTGACTTGGCTCCATAATTGACCACCCTCTTGTCCGAATTTTCCCTTCATGTCTTCATAGCAATTGTAGCTCTCTGAATCATCTGCAATATGAAACAAAAATGAGGCAAATCCGATGTTTGGTTCAAGAGTTATGGTGAAAATAGTGAAGCAATGTAAAACTAGAATTTTATTATTAAAAATGGCTAAAATATAATCAAAGGCCCAATGCCCAAATAAGTATAAAAGCCATTATTTATTAGTTAAAGAGTCCTAAATTATTAATCAAGAGACAAAAAGTAGTGTATGAAATATTCAATTATCAAATTCCCCCACACTTATCTTTTTGCACTCGAGCAAAATTCAAAGAAAAAAAAACCTAAAGGAGAAACTCTTCTTTTCTAACAATTGCTAACAATGCAAAAATTGAACAAGGGACACAAAACTCCAAAAGATCAATCAATCAAGACCACAATCCCTTCATCTCAAATTACAATTCATGGTAATCTCAATCAATGATGCTAATCACAAAAGATGGTCTCTCAAATGATGCACTCAATAAATCAATCTCTCAAGTGTTTAAGGTAAATAAATGTATCGCTCAAATTCTACTCAAGAAAATTGTTCTACCATAAGCGTGCTCAATTTCTACGTCTCCACTACTCATAACACATGCATGCACAAATCAAGAGAGCTTGTTATGAAAGGTTGTAATGGGGTTAGGGTGAAGGTAGGTAATAGTATGGAATGAGAGGCTAAGCACCAAAGAAATTAAAAAGAGCACTAATTAACATAACCATTCTCTATGTAAGAAAATTTTTATTTTACTTATATATCTCATTTCTTTCTATGTATTTTCTTTCTTTATTTCGTTTTTTTATGCTTTTCTTTCTTTCTTTCTTTCTTTTTTTTTTTTTGTTGAAAATGAAACTATACTATATACATAATCACAATGACAAAAGCAAACATCGATCCCCCCACACTTAAACTGTTGCACTCCTGAGCAACCCCCGTACTTAAACACAAAACCAAGGTGAAACCAATGCTCAATAAATTTTCAAGGTGCGGAATAAAATGGTTTTACACTTAGGCTTGTAATGTGGCTTAGAAAAGAATGAGTCAAAAAGGCATAAAGGGCTAGCAAATGGATCATAATGCAACGGAAAGGCAATTTGGCCAAAGTAGGGAAAATAAAAGAAAGAAAACGAGCTTCCATCATACTTATGCACGTAAGTGAAAAATGTAGTTTCAAAAAGAAAAGGAGCAAGTTCTAGAGAACACAAATCATGAGTAGATGCACACATGAAAGAAAGAATGGCAAAAGATGAATTCCATTCATGCAGGCCCAAAACCTCACAAGGTCAATACCAACTTAGGCAATCAATAACATCAAATCAACTACCAAGACATGTAATCGAAGAGTCAAGAATTGCAAACCAAACAGAATGATCCATTAAAACCAAAATGTCCAAGTTCATAATATGTAGCAATCATAGAAAGAGAGATTGTATTTATTTCAAAAAGCAAAGTAGAAAAAAAGAAAACAAATAAAAAGAAGGAGAGAGAAGAAAGAAGAATACTCCCCAAGGGTTTATGGAAGGTAAGTGGCATCAATGAGGAGAATTTCTGCTTCCTCAAGCTGCTGTTGGGATCCCTCATGAAATTGCTTGAGGCGATGCCCATTGACCTTAAAGGTTCGTCCTGTGGGTGGATCACATAGCTCAACAGCACCAAATGGAAAAATGTTAGTGATCTCAAAAGGGCCATCCCATTTAGATCGAAGCTTACCGGACATAAACTTCAACGGAGTTAAACAGAAGAACTTTCCGCCCACAAAAAATTCTTTCCTTAGAATATGCTTATCATGGAATGCCTTAGTCTTTTCCTTGTATAACTGCGAACTCTCATAGGCATCCAATCTAAGCTCATCCAACTCGTACAATTGTAGCTTCCTCTCCATCCCAGGCTTAGCCAAATCCATGTTACACTGCTTAATGACCCAATAGGCTTGATGCTCCAACTCAACCGGAAGATGACATGCCCTACCAAAGACAAGCCGATAAGGAGACATCCCAATCGGAGTCTTGTAGGCGGTGCGATATGCCCACAAAGCATCCTCTAATCGCTTACTCCAATCTTTCTGGGTAGAGTTAACAGTCTTCTGAAGGATTTGTTTAATCTCTCTATTTAAGACTTCAGCTTGACAGTTGGTCTGAGGATGGTATGCTGTGGAGACCTTGTGAAGCACTCCATACTTGCGTAATAAGGCACCCATGCTTCAAGTTGCAAAAATGGAAGCCTTGGTCACCGATAATAGCTCTAGGAATGCCAAACCCGCGTAAAATGTGAGACCTAACAAAATCCACCACCACAGAAGAATCATTAGTCTGGTGGCTTTCGCCTCAACCCATTTTGAGACATAATCAACAACCAGGAGTATGTAAGTATAACCATATGAAGCAGGAAATTGTCCCATAAAATCAATACCCCAAACATCAAAGATCTCACAAAACAATATGGGGTTCTGGGGCATCTCATGCCTACGGAAATACTCCCGCTCTCCGACGGTTATCACATGACTTACAAAAAACAGATGAGAATCATGAAACAAGGAAGGCCAAAATAATCCAATGTCTAATACTTTCCTAGCAGTTCTTTGGGGTCCATAGTGACCACCATAGGTAGAAGCATGAGCAAAATGCAATATAGAGTGAAACTCATGATCAGGCACACATCTCCTAACTACTTGGTCACTACAAAATTTCCACGGATAAAGGTCATCCCAAACAAAGTATTTAGACTCACTCTTTAACTTAAGGGTTTGGGCCCTAGTGGAATCTACAGGCAAAGCACCAGCTACCAAGTAGTTAACCAGATCAGCATACCATGGAAGCTTACCTTGCAGCTGTAGAAGCTGCTCATCAGGGAAATCATCTTGAATAGAAGAGGGGTGAGAGGGAGAATGAGTGATGCGATTCAAGTGGTCAGCTACCCAGTTTTGTGCTCCACTTCGGTCTTGAATCTCAACATCGAACTCTTGGAGCAATAGCATCCATCGGATGAGTCGTGGATTAGCATCTGCCTTTTTTAAAAGAAATTTCAAAGCCACATGGTCAGAGAAAACAACTACTCTACTTGCTAGCAGATATGACCTAAACTTATCAAAAGCAAATACAATAGCCAACAACTCCTTTTCAAAAGAGTGGTGTAATTAGATTGGGCAGGATCCAAAGTCTTGGAGGCATATGCAATGACATGAGATGCTCTATCAACTTGCTGTGCCAAGATAGCACCAACCGCATAGTTGGAAGCATCACACATCAACTCGAAGGGGAGGCACCAATCGTGGGCTTGGATCATTGGGGTCAGTCGAGCAATGCTTCAAATGATCGAAGGCCCCCTTGCAAGCATCATCAAATACAAAATCAGTGTCCTTATGCAGAAGGTTGGACAAGGGTCGGGCAATCTTGCTGAAATCCTGAATGAAATGTCGATAGAAACCTGCATAACCAAGAAAAGAGCGAACTTCCCGCACAGATGCGGGGTAAGGCAAAGCAGTAATTATATCTATCTTAGCAGGATCTACCTCAATCCCTTTCCTAGACACTATATGTCCCAAGACTATACCCGACTCAACCATAAAGTGACGCTTCTCATAATTTAGCACAAGATTAGACTCAATGCACCTTTGCTAAACTCTAGACAAATTAGCTAAGCATGCATCAAAATCAGACCCATATACAGTGAAATCATCCATAAAAACCTCCATGCAGTCCTCTAGAAACTCAGAGAAAATGCTTACCATACAACGCTGAAAGGTGCCAAGTGCGTTGCAAAGGCCAAAAGACATCCTTCAGTAAGCATATGTTCCAAAGGGGCATGTGAAAGTCGTCTTCTCCTGATCCTCGGAGCAATATGGATCTGCAAGTATCCGGAGTAGCCATCTAAGAAGCAGTAGTGAGACTTACCAGCCAATCGCTTTAACATCTGATCAATGAAAGGTAGAGGGTAATGATCCTTGCGAGTGGCTTGGTTGAGTCTCCTGTAGTCGATCCAAACTCTCCAACTATTCTGAACTCGAGTAGGAATGATCTCATTCTTCCGATTGGCTACCACAAGTAACTCTGGATTTCTTAGGAACCACCTGGACCTGGCTAACCCACTGGCTATCAAAAATGGGATAGATGATACTAGCTTGCAGAAGCTTAGTGATCTCCTTCTTCACCACATCAAGGATAAGGGGGTTAAGGTGTCTCTAGGGTTGCCTCACTGGTTTAGAGTCCTCTTCCAATAGAATTCAGTGCATACACATGGAAGGGTTGATGCCAACTATGTCAGCTAATGTTCACCCAATGGTTTTCTTGTTCACCCTCAGTAAGCTTGGCAGCTTCTCTTCTTGATCAGGCATAAGATTATTTGCCACAATGACTGGAAACTACTCATTCTCCTCCAGAAATGCATACTTTAGATGGTCTGGAAGGGATTTCAACTCTAGTTTAGGCGGTTTCTCAGTGGAGGGAAGAAGCTTGGGTGGTTGTTGCAGTAACTCTGATGTCATGACACTGAAAATGTCTGAAACCATATTCAAAGAAGCAGAAGAACTGTGTCTATACAATTCAATGTTAACATCAGAATTCAGCTCATCAAAATTAGAGTTAAGGTCATCAAAATTAGAATCAGGATGCACATCAGGATCAGGATGAAGCTTAAACTCAGAATCAATAGCATAATCCACAAGTAATGTAGAATCACCAAGCAAGTCAGAATCACCAAATAATGCAGCATTAATCTCAGTGCAAAGAGGGCACCATTCATTATCGGCACATGCACAAATGGTAGAATCACTCTCAGATGAAAAGTCAAGATAATCAGCACACCAATTAGCAAGAACATCATCCACAGCATCATCAATCACATCAATGCAGAAAATAGAATGTTCTTCCCTAGGATGTTTCATGGCATCAAAGATATTGAAATTCATAGATATATCACCAAACTCCATGGAAAGAGTACCAGAATGCACATCTATCTTAGTCCTAGCTGTTTTCATGAAAGGCCTCCCTAGAATGATTGGTGACCTACTACTGGGAGACTCATCCTCCATATCTAAGATGTAGAAATCAGCGGGAAATATTAGTTCATTAACTTTGACTAATATATCTTCAACTAAACCAGAAGGATGAACATTACTCCTATTAGCTAGCTGAACAACAACACCAGTAGGACGTAAAGGACCAAGACCAAGAGATTTATAAATAGATGTAGGCATGACATTAATAGAAGCACCTAAATCTAGCATGCAATCATCAAATCTATAGTTACCAAAATAGCAAGGGATAGAAAATGTCCCTGGATCCTTGCACTTGTGAGGCATTGTAGGTTGGATGAGTGCTGATACATTTGGTTCAAACTCACTCGTTCACTCCCCTTCAGTCGCATCTTGTTGGTGCACAACTCCTTCAGAAACTTGGCATATTTAGGAATTTGTTTGACTGCATCTAAGAGAGGAATGTTGATCTCTACTCTTCTAAATGTCTCAAGTATATCCTTCTCTTGTGCTTTTTCTGCCAACTTCTTGGATTGAACTGCTCTCTGAGGGAAAGGAAGAGGAATGGGGATGTCTTCCTCTTCACTTTGCTGCACTGCCTTTTTATTTTTAGAGTCAATCTTCATATTTTCTGACTCTCTTTCTGATGTGGAAGTCACATTTGCAGCTGGTTTAGGTTCCTCCAATTGCTTGCCAGAATGAAGGGAGATAGCATTCACATTCCCCTTAGGATTAGGAATTGTTTGTGAAGGAAGAGTGTTGGATCCCTGAGGTTGAAGCTGGTTCAATGAGGTTGCCAACTGCCCAATCTGTGTTTGCAAACTCTGAATGGAAGTGTCAATTTGCTGTTGGAACTGCATATTGGCTGTGAAAAATTGCTTCATCATATCTTCAAGTGAGGAACCGCCACTACTATTACTAGCCTGCTGTTGTATCGCCTGTGGAGGTGCACATATGGTTGGTTGAGGAGGCGGCCGGCAAAGGCAAAGGAGGTGCAGATCGCCGGAAATTTTGTGGTCTCGTATCTTTGTGTCTCCGCCGATAATTCTAATTCTACCGATATTGGTTACTCTGGTTCTGATTCTGGTTCCAACGAAAATTAGGGTGATTTCTCCAACCAGGATTGTAGGTATTGGAGAAGGCATTATTCTGCTGGTATTGTGGCTTTCCTGGAAAAACACCCACTGAAGCTATTGACTGGTCTTGATAAGAAGGATCATGCAAGGTAGGGCAAGAGTCAGTAGAATGGTAAGGGTCAGAACAGAACCCACATGAGTACCCAATCTGAGGAGGAGAAGATTGTACTGTCTGTGTCACTCCCAACTGCCTCACCAGAGAGGTCAGATCATCGAGTCTATTCTCTAATCTTTGAGAATCGTACTGGACTGGAGGTGTTTGAACATGGTAAACAGGAGTACTATTGGCCTTGGTGCCAAATTATTGAGAGTTGAATGCCATCTCGGATATCAACTCTCAGGCATCTTCAGGTGTCTTGTTATGCAAAGCCCCACCACTAGAAGCATCCACCAAACCTTTGTCTACTGGTAGCAGACCATCATAGAAATGAGTTATCAAGAGTTGCTTAGTGATCTGGTGGTGTGGATAGCTTGCACATAACCTTTTGAACCTCTCCCAGTACTCATGCATAGTCTCCCATTGGCCCGTTTAACATTGCCAATTTCCTTCTTGATCGCATTGCTCTTGAGTCGTGGTAATATTTCTCCATAAATAACCTCTCGAACATCAGTCCAGCTCCCAATAGATGAGGGCTAAAGGTACAACAACCAGTCTTTGGCTCCACCTTCCAATGAGAAAGGAAAATCTCTCAGCTTGATATGATTTTCATCAATGGCTTGCTGTTTCATTGTGCTGCACACTAGATGGAATTCCTTCAAATGCTTAATGGCACACTCACCTGAAAGACCATGAAACTTAGCCACAAAGTGTATTAGACCGAATTTAAGCTCAAAGTTAGCAACAAGGGTAGGATATTGGATGCACAAAGGTTGATAATTAACATCGAGTTTATTCAATTCCTTTAAAGTAGGGCGATTTTCCTATTCTTTCGCCATAATTTCGAGTTAGCAAAATTGCTACTAGAATCAGTGAAAACAACAAGATTATCAAGTACTATCGAAACACAATCGAAAGATCAACGGTAATGGACACAATCGAATGACCACAACCGTACTCAAGTTCGGTGTCCAGTTCAAGTATTAGTCCTATGACTTAGCCTAACAACTCTTCTAGCAGCAAGAATTGTTCTTTCTATTTCAGGATCAAATGGCAACAAATCTTCTGGATTAGTAGCACTCCTAGTCTCAAGGCGGAATTTGCGGATACTCAGAATTACGAAAATGCTATTAGACAATCAAAATTACAAAAATGCCACTAAAAGTGGTAAAAAGTAGAAAAACACCAAGACAACACAAAAGAAACAACACAAAAGCAAAAACCTATGGTAGAAATTAACCAAACAAGTCCCTGAAACACTATCAAGTGATTTTTAAAATTTATGGGACTTGGACAGGCAACTCCTAGACCATTGGGGAACCTAAAAATGGAATAAAAAAACTTTAAAAATTGAAAAAGTGGTCTAAACGATGGAATTTGGCTAAAATCTGAAGACCACATGACAAATCAAAGATTTGCATGTGTCCTATGAGTTAGGCCATTTTCTATCACTGTACCAAATTTCAACCAAATCAGAGAAACTCCAAAAAAAATTACCCTAGTAGAAATCACAAAATTGAAACTTAAAACAACGAAAAAAAGTGGTCTAAACATTGGAATTTGGGGAAAATAGGGTATACATCACTCCCTACTTGGGAGTGGCTCTTTCTTAGAATGCCCAATTCCTTGTGAATAAGACCTGGTTTGAGTGATCTAGGTCAGAAAAATTTCTGTCCAGCCACCCAAACCATCTAAACTACCAAAACGAAGTTATTTACACTACTGTTACTTGGGAGTGACTCTTTCTTAGAATGCCCAATTCCTTGTGAGTAAGACTGGTTTGAGTGATGGGTCAGAAAAATTTCTGTCCACCACCCGAACCACCTAAACTACCAAAACGAAGCTATTTACACTACATTGTTACTAATCAAACCGATGCAAATTCCGCTAAATGCGCCATATTTTGAAAGAGATTTTCCGTGTCTCCCAAAATAACCAAGTTCAAAAACGATTTTGTAGAAATAGGGAACCTACTTGGGCCGTTTCGATGAATTCGCAGCGGGTTTGATTGGAAAAAGAACAAATAAAACAAAAACAAAGAAAATGGGGGTTTTGTTGATTCAAACAGATTAAAAATGAAAGTAAACAGAAACAAAATGAAATATGCAGAAACAGATTAAAAACGATCAACCCAACATTCAGATTCCAGAGACTTCCATCATTGAACGAAGTATGAATGAATTCGCGTTTGGTTTTGGATGAACCGAAATCTCTGCGTTCATCCAGAAAATCCCTCGACTAGACGATCACCTAGAGTATGTCCGAACAGTGGCGTCCCACTATGAAATCACACAACAAAACTTTAAACCCAGTTCGAACTCGTCCTTGGGATGAACCAACCGAATATTAAATCTAATATTCGAACTATTTTCGTAAATCGAATCGACAAGATGAAAACGAACGAGTAACGTTACCGATTAAGCATGAGCTCTGGATGAATCATGAAATCCTCATCGTTGGGTTAATCACAGAAGTTTAGCCGAGCATGGCTGGAAAAAATGAAGAACATACGAAGAACACGAAGAACGAGAACATTTGAGAGAATTTCACAACTTCTATTTTGATCCACCAAATAACAAAAACGCGAATGAATGAATGTTTGTGGCTGCCATCTAACTTAAAGTTAACCTAAACTGGAAATGGGTTCTAATGGTTCAGCCCAAAACGAAAATAAAATAAAAGTGGGCTTTAGTTATAAAATTCAAGCCCAAATAAAATCCAGAAATATTCATATGACTTTGGCTCCAAAATCGACCGTCCTCTTGTCTGAATTTTCCCTTCATGTCTTCATAACAATTGTATCTCTCTGAATCATCTGAAATATGAAACAAAAATGAGACAAATCCGATGTCTGGTTCAAGAGTTATGGTGAAAATAGTGAAATATTTTTTCAATATCCTAAAAATTCTTTTTAAGACCATGAGAAGTATCTTTTCAATTTAGTTAGTATTAAGTATCATTTGAGTACCCATCAAGTACCATGAAATATTTTTTCAAGATTAGTCGTTACCCTAAATTTTTTTAATATTATAATTTTTTTAAGATCATGAAGTATTTTTTAGTCCCAAACAAGTACTTCGAAATATTTCATGACCTTAAAAATTTATTTTAGGATATTAAAAAATATTTCAGGGTAACAACCGATCTTGAAAAAATATTTCAGGGTACTGATAGGTACTAAAAAGATACTGAAGAAATATTTCCTGATCTTGAAATAAAAAAATTAGGATATTGAAAAAATATTTAAGGGTATAGAAAGGTACTACAAAATATCTTAATGATATTGACTGATACTGAAAACTACTGATAATGGCAGAGGAGAGAGAAAAAGCAGAAAATTGCTTTTCACAAAACCTAGGTTTTGATGCAGAATAGCTTCTAGAAAAAATAGAGGTGTTTGGTAAGGTTATGACAAAACCTAGGTTTTGATGCCTCAAAAAAATAGGGGTGTTTGGCAAACTTTTGCAAAACCTAGGTTTTGATGAGGATAGCTTTTAGACAATTTTGGGGTGTTTGGCAAACTTCTATCAAAACCTAGAAGTTATCCAAATACTATTTAAAAATCCAAAAGCTATTCTCCAAAAATTATTTTACCCAGTAAATCCCAAAAGCTATTCTCCAAAATCCATTTTTCCTCGTAAATTGTGAAAAACATTTTCCAAAAGCTACATCCAAACAAGCTCTAAATTCCCTTTAGCTAAGTAAGGATTCTGAGATGTAGAATGAACCCAATTTGCTAGTTTTTATTTAAATAAATTCAGTTTGTTTAACAGTGTTTTAATTCATAGCCGATTCGGGGATGTTAAGGGTACGGGAGTCAAGGTTAGATCTTTGTTAGACATGAAAGTGGAGCTTAATCACCAAGAGGGGGGTGAATTGGGGATTTAAAAAACTTTTCTAATTACTCTGTTTTTGGACACTAAAAACAGAGCTGAACAGAGTATAAGGAAGAAGAGCAAGACACACGAAATTTATACTGGTTCGGTCCAATCTCTTGACCTACGTCCAGTCCCCAAACACTCTGGGATTTCACTATATCAATTGATTACACACTCTGTAACTCAAGAGTAATTTTCTCACTAGAACTTACTCCCCCTTACAAGTTGCAATCAATAACCCAATCTCCAAGTCCCCTGACTTGAGATTCTCACAATAAATGAACTCTCTCTAAGAGTGAATAAATATAAACACTGAAGTACAAATTGTATCAACAAATACTTTGCTCAAGAAAACTTAAAGAGTAGTTGACAACTTGATGATTTTCGTTTTCTAGCAGATTGGTTGTTGCGAAGAATTGAATGCATCTCTATTTATACTAAGAGAGCATTAAATGACCGTTGTAATCTTCAATATAACCGCTGCCTTCATTAGACAAAGATTAGTTTAAGCTTTGGTCTTCTTCTCTCTCTACACTTTCCTTAATCCAGTTGCACAAATGTTTGTGCTTGACTTCTTGACTTTTAATCCGTTGGAAGAGCAGCTATTGGATGTGGAAAGGAAACATTAATCCTTTGCAAGCGTGTGCAGAAGGATTACCCAAAAGTATGCAGGTTTTCTGAACTTTGCATTTAATGTGCTGACATCACTTTTTGCTTTTGCTCAAACCTTCATATAATATCCTCTAAATGATCTGAAACGCAGTAACAAAATGATTAAACATAGCTAGGAATATTAATGAATGATAATAGGAAGTATTAAGATCAAACAAGAAGGTTTTACAAATTCGCCAGATTTGAATTTTGGACACAAAAATGCGAACTCGAGTTTGTTCTCCTAAACTCGAGTTTTCAACGTGCACTTAAGCAAAACTCGAGTTTCCACAACCAAACTTGAGTTTCCTCCTTCCAGAGAGGAAAGTCACGATTTGAGCTTTGAAACACATTTTTGAATGAAACTCAAAACTTGAGTTTCCAAAACCAAACTCGAGTTTTAGACTTTAAATGAGAAGTATGTGTTTTAGTCCAAACATCAAAACTCGGAGTTTTCATCCAAGACTCGAGTTTCCAAATTATTGAAAAAGTGCCATGCTCTCGGGTTGGCCAAAACTCAAGTTTTCATTTAAGAATGAAAACATTGAGAAATCGAGCCAAGTCAAAACTTGAGTTTTCTTTGAAGACTCGAGTTTCCAAAATTGAGTAAAAACTTGAAAGCTCACGCAAGGAAAAATCGAGTTTCCAAACCAAAACTCGAGTTTTCTCACAACTTTGAGAAAACTTAGAAAACTCATGGCAAAGTGAAATCCTGGAGTTGTAAGTCGAAATTGAGTTTGCATATGTTCAAAATGTTGGAGACTCTCTGTATGGCCAAAACTCGAGTTTCCAAATCAAGACTCGAGTTTTGTCTTCATTAGAAAATAATGAGAAGTCTATGTATAATGCAAAACTCGAGTTTCTCAGTCAAAACTCGAGTTTGTCTTTAGGTGAAAAACTGAGTGCTCTCTATAAGACCAAAACTCGAGTTTTCCCATGAAAACTTGAGTTTTGCTTTGTTCATTGAATTTGAGCTACTCTCTGTCAAAGTCAAAACTCAAGTTTTGAAACCAAAACTCGAGTTTGCCTTTGACAGTAAGTTTTTCAGCTTACCAAAGACAAACTTCACTTGTGTTTACAATTGTCAGTTATCATCAAAACACATAGAGAACTAACAAGACAATGTTTCCTGGACGATCCCATGCACGGATCGTCCTACACTGTAGATGCCAGGATTGGATTTACTGCTCAAAACCATGAACACCTAGGTTTAAAACGATAGACTAAACTTGAAATCGCCATAGCAATATGAGAGAGTAGAACAAGGACTATACATACAGGATTGCAGAAGCTTCTGTATAGAATAGTGGTGGCTTAACTGAATATTGTTGTGAAAGACGGTTGTGCTGTAACATTGTGAAAGCCGTGTAGCATAATTGTTATAGCAATACGTTATAGGCAAACTGGGGGAATGACACAACTTAGGATAAAATCTAAGCTCATCCTACTTTTAAACTGATATCTTTGTTCGACTTTCGATCACTTGTTTATTTTTTGTCATTAGTAATAGCTAATCAACCAAACCAAATACAATTTTTCACATCATACACTTGTCATTAGAGACTAGTATCATCTTTGGTATCAACAGTCTCTATGGGACGATACTCTACTCATTCTTTATTACTTGTTCGACTGGTTCACTTGTCATAAGAGAATTCGACCAACAGCTGCTAATTGATTTATCAGATGAGTGAATTTGAGTTTAAACTCAACAATTGATTCTCCAGACTTCATATGAAGCAAGTCGTATTCAGTCATCAGTGTGTTGACTCTATTTTGTTTTATACCAGAAGTTTCCTCATGAGCAATTTTGAGAGCTTCCCACATATCCTTAATAGTCAGTAAGTTGCATATGGGAAAGTACTCTTTTTGACTGAGAGAAGTTTGAATCATCATATTGCCTTGCTATTCAAAGTTACTAGCCGTTTGTTGTATCATCAAACTCTACTACAGTCTTTGCTACAAGTCATTCTTCCACTCTCTTTTTGTGGAATATAATCTCCATCTTTGATTACTTTCCATAAGCCATATTAAGTAGGCATCACAAAGACTCTAAATTTAGTCGTCCAGAACGAGTAATGTTCACCACTGAATCCTGGAGGTTTGTTGATTGATGTATTGTAGGTAGAATTCCTTCCATGGATCCTTTTTTGGATGTTAAGCACGGTAAATAAAAGACCAAGCTTTGATACCAAATGTTAGTTATAGCGAATCACCCAAGAGGGGGTGAATTGTGTGATTTATAAAAATTTAAACAATCTTAATGATAATTGAATATTTCATACACTACTTTTTGTCTCTTGATTTATAATTTAGGACTCTTTAGCTAATAAATAATGGCTTTTATACTTATTTGGGCCTTGGGCCTTTTATTATATTTTAGCCATTATTTAATAATAAATTCCAGTTTTACATTGCTTCACCATTTTTACCATAACTCTTGAACCAGACATCGGATTTGCCTCATTTTTGTCTCATATTTCAGATGATTCAGAGAGCTACAATTGTTATGAAGACATGAAGAGCAAATTCGGACAAGAGAGCGGTTGATTTTGGAGCCGAAGTCATATGTATTTTTGGGCTCGAATTTCGTAATTAAAGCCCATTTTATTTTATTTTCGTTCTCGGGCCCGACTTGTGGATTGGAGCCCCATTTCGTTTTGCCATTTTAGGTTAAGTGAGGCAGCAGCCACAAACACATTCTCATTCACGTTTTTAGATAGTTTTGAATCAAATACGAAGTTTTATTTCCTCTCATCTCTGTTCTTCCTACGTTCATCGTGTTCTTCGTGTTCATGATGAACTTCTTCATTTCTGTTCGATTTTCGTTCTGCATAATCATGACTAGCTAAGCTACCGTGATTGACCCATGGATTGAGGATTCCACTATCCAGAGGACTCATTCTTAACGGTAACAAATTCGTTTGTTTTGTAATTTCGGATTCGATTTACTTTCGGATTGGGTGTTAGATTTAACGCCCGCATCGACATTTCCCAAGGACGTAGTTCGAACTAGGTTAAAGTATCATTGTACGATCGTACAGATACGCCACCGATTCGAATAAATTCTGGACGATTGTTCAGTTGAGGGAATTTTTGGGCAAATGCGAGAGATTTCGGTTTGCCCGAGTCGATCACGAGTTCGGTTATAACTGTTTTTGTCCGAGGAAGGGAAGTGGTGGAATTCGAAATCCGGGTTAATCTTTCTGTTTATCCGTTTAATCTGTGTTTACTTCGTTCGTT
This sequence comes from Acacia acuminata, assembly GCA_019022655.1. Classification (NCBI taxonomy): domain Eukaryota; kingdom Viridiplantae; phylum Streptophyta; class Magnoliopsida; order Fabales; family Fabaceae; genus Acacia; species Acacia acuminata. The sequence continues at coordinate 27,749 of JAFJYI010000309.1, forward strand.
ATGTTATTTCATTTTTATTCTCTTTGAATCCGGACCCCCCAATTTTTTGTTTTATTCATTGTTCGAATTGAACCGATTGCGAATTCGTTGGGAAACGACCCAGGTTACATTATACTGCAAATCCTTTTCTAATCTGGTTATTTTGGGAGATTACGGCAAATCTCTGTCAAAATATGGCGCCGCTGCCGGGGAATTTGCATCGGTTTGATTAGTAACAGTAGTGTAAATAGCTTCGTTTTTGGTAGTTTAGGTGGTTCGGGTGGCTGGACAGAAATTTTTTCGACTCAGATCACTAAACCCAGGTCTTATTCACAAGGAATTGGGCATTCTGAGCAAGACTCACTCCCTAGGGGGAGATGAGGTCTCACCTATTTTTGCCAAATTCCATCGTTTAGACCCCTGTTTTTACCATTTTTTGGTCTCGGTAGGATATATCGGGTACTTTAGCAATTGTTTGACTTACTCCGATTGGGCTGATTTTTGGTGAGCTAAAGGAAAATGTTATTTAGCATAGGACACAAGCTAAAGCGCTGTGGTCTTGAGATATAAGCCAAATTCCATCGTTTAGACCACTTTTTCAATTTTTGAAGTTTTTTTATTCCATTTTTGGGTTCCCCAATGGTCTAGGAGTTGCCTGTCCAAGTCCCAAAATTTTAAAAATCATTTGATAGTGTTTCGGACTTGTTTAGGTCAATTTCTACCATATGTTTTTGTTTTTGTGTTTGCTTTTGAAAACCGTTAAATGTAGACAATTTCGTAATAGTGTTTTGGCTCAATTTTAGAAGTTTATAGTTACTTTGAAAATGGTTACTTTTGCATATTTGGTATAATTTCATGGCTATTTCTTCACTTTTAACAATTTTATTTTCTTGGCTCTGTAGAAAGGGCCTCTGTTCCATTCAATAATGAATTGGCTTAAAATGGGCCCGTGAGTCCAATGATAAGCATTGGGATTGGGATACAATTCGGCCTAGGCTCTTTTTTGTCATTCGGCCTAGTTCCGATAAGTTAGCTTTAAAAAATAAAATTAAAAAAAAAAAAACAGACTGGATATGTTAATTTGACTATTCCGTTGAATTATTCTTTTTGGGGAAAATGACCCTTAAATAGTCAGTTAATAAAATTGACAGCCGATTATTTAAGTTAATCCTTAGGGTCATTTTCCCAATGATTGATTTTTTTAAGGGTCTTTGATTTATTTATTTTTTATTAAAAAAAATCATGATTTTACCAACAATGATTGATTTCTGGATAAAATTCAAATACGCATATAAATTTATGCCGTTATAAAACATAAGGTTGGTTCTTTGTAATGTTAGGAAGGCATCAGCGAAGAGTAACAACTTAGAGCATGTTTTAGATAACTTTTGAAGTCCCTAAACCAACTTATCTGATCCAAAAAGCTATTTTGGAATGTATAGAGATCTTTGCTTTTGAATGTTTATGGAGAGTCTAATGTATTTGCTTGTTGATTAATTAGTTGATGTATACTCTCTTTCATTACAATATAATCTAAGGGTCTGATTGGTATGAGGAATTTGGAGGTAGAAATTTTGTGGGTTGGACTTCAAAAAATTATAGAAGTGGGGTCACAAAATTTTAACAAAGATAACATGTAAGATAAAATAGTAAAAAGTTAATTAAAAGCTGTCAACCAGACACTTCCTTAATATTTTTTAAATCCAACACAGTTTTTCCCTATCATCACTTTCCCTCCTCTCCCCTCATGTCAAAAGAGCTCTCATAGTGTATTGTTTAACCACCTAAATGTGCGCTTCATTCAAATTTTCTAATTCAGTGGGAGGTGGATCCTAATCTTCCATATTCATCTTGATCCCACAACTAGCAAGCTTCACAGAACATGGAGGGAGGAGAAAGAAGACATCGAAGGAATTGATTATACACAAATGTTTGTGAAGAAGAAGCAGATTAAGAAGAGATAGAAGAATGAAAAGAATAGAAAATAAAGTAAGGCAGTTTTTTTTTTTTTTTTTTTTTTTTTTTTTTTTTTTTTTTTTTTTGAGTGAGGAAGTAAGGCAGTTAGAAGAAACAAAATAAACAAACTTGCTTTTTTTTTCTTTATCTTGTGTAGATCTAAAAATTTAAGGGACAATCTATCTCAGGGCCTAAATTAGTTAAAAAATTATCAAAAAATGCCCAAGAAAAAGTCACATGTCAAAAAAAGGCCCTAGGGCCTTTTCTAGTATTATTTCATAAAACATTAATTGTTAAAGTATCTTTGATATAGTTGTTAACGAGTACTGATTTAGTTGTTAACGGTAATCGATTTAGTTGTTAGGATATTGTTGTTAATGCTATCTTTGATTTAGTTGTTAATAGTCTCGATATTATTGTTAACGTTTATGAAATAATACCGAGAAAAGGCCTTAAGATCTTTTAACATGTGACTTTTTCTTGGGTCTTTTTTGACATTTTTCTTACTCATTTAGGCTCTGAGGTAGATTTTCCCAAAATTTAATAAAAGTTGGAGTGAGGAAACAGAGCCTAAGAGATATGAGATTGGAAAGGCATAAAGAAATAAGGGCTAAAAATAGAGAGGCATTTTGAATTTCAAAATTTAAAAGGAATGGAGGGAAACAAAAGCAACAATATTAATTAGTACACAAAGCCACATGCTCAACTGGCATTGTCACATGAGCTATCACTATTCATTATATTGAACAGTAAAAGCAGAAAGGAGCCATATGGATAAACAAATGGCTTAGTTTATTTCGAAACTTCTTTTAGATTTTCATTGATAGCAGAGACTATATGAGTACATAAAATTTGATAATTATATAATTAGAGAAAGATTTGACTATAATTAAGGGCACTTGGGTCCCCCTTCCTTGGTCTTCCAATTGCTATAGCAAGGGCACTCTTCCTTGTGACCATATGTTTCTGAGGGCACACACAGACACTTTTGGCAACACTTATTGCAGAATGTTAAACATGCCTTCTTGTACTGAGTATTTGAACAACGATAATCACATGCCCCAGCACATTCTGAGTAATTAATTAAAAATTAATCAGGCATCATTAATTAATAGTATTACTAAATTAACTAAAATATTAAATGAAGCTCTTAAACTTTTTACAAGAATGCCGATTAGCTAGCTACTAATTACCTTCTGGACGAAGTGATCCTTCTCCACCAGCCTGAGTACATTTTAAGAAGGGAAAAAAAGAAGAGCCAAGTTTACATCATTTATTTGAAGTGATATGTATAAAGATGTCTATAACTCTATATATAAAAATTGCATTCTAAGCTTAAATCATGAATCAATAAATGATCGATTAAATTAGTAGCTTATATATATCAAAGAATCCACACAATTTTTTTTTTTTTTTTTTTTTTACATATAACTGATTCAATTAATTTTCTTAAGTTTTACAAATTAACATTTTAATTTCTATAAATTAGTTATCTAGTTCCTACATTTAGAAGAAGTTGGAGTAATGACTAATATATTGGTGAGGGAGCGCATTTGTGAAATTTAATTATTGGTTTGAATACAATTGGATTTATCATGGTTAAACAAAAAAGCATCCAAAGATAAATTACATAATATGAATTAAAAAAAAATCCATAGAAATAAAGCCATAATTTTTTAGCTGATTTGGATTTAGCCGAAGATGAATAGAAGAATTTGATCAGCAAAGATTATTAATAGAAGAAAAGAGAAGCAGCCGCAAGAGTCAACGCCAGACATATGCATTAATAAAACAGTATAATTTGTTTTGTGTAATCCTCTATTTTTCTTAAGCGGGGTTGAGTTCGAACCTTATATAAAGGGTATAATAAAAGGTTGGTTTCTCTCATTTTTCTCTTTCTCATCTTCTTCTCACAATCTCATATTCACTGTTTGATCCAAAAAAAATAAATGGCTCAAATTCAATATTTTATAAAATTATTACTATAAACATGAATAAATAAATTTAAACTCTTAAAATTCAATCTATAACGTTCTTAGATGCCGTACATAATAAATTTATACTATATATATATATATATATATATATATATATAACATTCAATATAAACCATCCATTTTATGATCTAAAAGTAAAGATGAGATTATGAAAAAAAAAATGAGAAAGAGGAAAAAGAGAATATCTTTTTTAGTATAACAAATATGTGAGTTACCGGACAACAAAAAAATAAAATATAAAACCTCTATTTGTGAATTGATGGACAAATCCATGTTATGAGCACAAGTTTAATTGAAAGTTTATTAAAAAACACTAGCCTATATGGTAGGAGAGGTTCCAAGAACTCGTGAACCCCATTTTACTTATGAGGCTCTTTGATGTGAGAGGCTGAGAGCCATAACACCTTGTTTCTTCTTAAACATATATACAAGTTTTTATTGAAGAAAAAAAAAACCAAAATAATAATTCCAAAACCAAATGATTACTCAAGAAAAAACAAATGAAAGGAGAATAAGGATAGACTCACATAAGCAACTTGAATGACAAAAGCCGCACAGAAGAATACTAGAAGAAATGCAGAACGAAGAATCATAGCATTCGCCATAATGCTTCAACAAAATTATGGAGACTTCAATATTTAATTTGTGTTGAGAGGAATCAATTTTTATAGGGGCGAAATATATTGAGGAATTGTTAATGAATTTATTAGTATTGATGGCATTAGATTTACATAATATTATTTTCTTTGATAAGACATAATATTATTTTCCTTTCAACGAAGAATGAAAAAGGAAATTGTTAAAATCATTATTTTTCATTAAGAGCATTAATTACAAGATTCAACTAATCAAGGAAGCCAAATAATGGCATACTACCACTATACCAATCCCTATCATAGGCAGTGGCGGATTATATAAGAGGCCAGGCCAAAAATTTCAGATTTTTTTTTTTAAAAATTTTTTTATACTAAAAAGTTTACATATATATATATATATAACTCATGAGAAGATGTGGACCCTACTCCAAATAAATAGAAAGGAAGCAAGCAGAAGAAATCTCGTTGATTGAGATTGGATTGGATTGAGATTTAATTGAGATTGGATTGGAAGGCAAGCAGACTATTTATAATTTATAGGGGGAAACTTACGAAATTGAACAAAAGCAATTTGGGATTGGCGATTAACTTACAAAACTAAACGGAAGAAGGAAACTATTTGACGACGCACGAGACGGAAGAATTCCCATCTTATTTCTTTGCTCTGATTCAACTCCATATTTACTTTGTCTGGTGGTCTTGAAGTTTCCTAATCGCCAATCGGTAAATCTCGTCGATTATTTTCTTGTTTCTTTCTTTATTTCCTTCTTGCTTTTCATTCTTTTCGATTAGAATATTGAACCCCGATTAAACAACTCTTTCTCGATTAGCATCGCCGCCTTAGGGGCCAAAATTCAAGAATCCATGATTTTTTTTTCCTATATTTATATTTAATATGATAATAGTTAATTATATTGTTTAAATTGTTTATAGGTTATTTGGAAAGTGATAAAATCTAGAGTAAATACCCTTTTTGGTCCCTGACAAAAAACACGAACCCCATTTTGGTCCCTTACAAAAAAAAAAATCGACCCTTATTCGTCCTTTTTAAGGGACTAAAAAGGATCTTTTGGAAATTTGTGAGGGATCAAAATGTCAACTAATCGACCCTTATTCGTCCTTTTTATGGACTAAAAAGGACTTTTTTTTGTAAGGGACCAAAATGGGGATCACGTTTTTTGTCAGGGACCAGAAAGGGTATTTACTCTAAAATCTAATAATAACTCAATGATGAAGAATAAAACAATTGATTCATTTTTCAAGAGGAAAGCTATTGATCATATAGAGGAAGGTAACATAGTTTCTACATCTTTACCGGTTGAAAAGACTTGTGAGGAACAACCTTCTAAAATTCCTAAGGTTATTTCCAATGAATTTGATATTAGTTCCATAGAGCGTGATCTGGGTAAACGCCTTCAAATATGGCAACATCATATTAATCAAAGAGATGAAGTTTGAAGGGCTTATTTAAAATGGGGTCTGTACCAGTGTAAACTTCAAAGTTATCCTCTTAAAGGAAAGAATCATCCAATTTCAGTATCCTTGGTTTGATATATTTCCTTCTTGGTTAGAGTATTCTCCGACTACAAGTGCTGCTTATGGCTTACCATCTTAATGAGTATACATTTCCCCCCCCCAAATTTTATCCTAAGATCCCCACCGATCATGGGGCATTTCAAGAAGGTTGTTTAGCATTTTTTATAAGGCATTTGATACCCCGTTTTACACCATATGTACCCATATTTAATTTTTTGGCTAACTATACCCGTATTTAATAAGGGTAGTGAGAGAGAGTACATATTAATATAATTTCAAATTTTAGAATAATTAATAAGGTTAATGTTTTTGGGAGAACAAATAATAAGGGTGACGTTGAAAATCACTAAATTAATCGACAAGTCCTTATAATTTGAAATGATTATTTTTAGTTAGGCCCCTATTGCAATATCCCAAAATTTTCTCTGATAAATTCCCTAAATGATGTATATGTAATTGGTGAAAAGAAATGGTGAATTTTGACTAAAGGGTCAATTTTACCCGAAATACCCGATTTCATTTGAAAACCAAAAAATTTTAGGCATATGTTGGCACCAATGGAACACATGAAATTAATACTTCTTTGTTCCATGTTGCAGCATTAAATTTGACTAAAAAGGAATGAAAATAAGTTGCATGAGTCTTGTTGGAAATTATGAGAAAATTGAAGGAAGATAAAAAAAATTATGACTTTTACGAAATTGTAATTGTAAGTTCCATAATTATTTAAAATTTATAGAGACTTGAGGATTTTGGACTATTGAAACCCAAGGAGGAGGTTCTGATGGATTATCTAAAAGGGGATATCATGTGCGTCCGGTTTAAATAATAAGATAAAATGTGGTTAGAAACTGAAATTAGGGTCTTTGTGAAGTGAAAATTATAAAACATTGATGATTATAAGAGGTCCTAGTTTCAATTGGGTGCAGGAAAGACCAAGGAACATTGCGTATGATAGATGTTTGGTACTAATTTTAGAAGCTCCGGGATTGAATTGTATCAAAAGCCTGAAATCTGTTTTGAAAAATCCTGTCAGTGCAGTCATTTTGCAACACATATTTGGGGTAGTTGATTATGTCCAATTATAATGAAATTTTCTAGGATTAAAGTAAATATAATGATATTTAATATGATAGGTCATTTGTCAAATTTGGATTTTTGTACACTGAATTATGAATTTTTGAAAATCTCCTGCAATTATGAAACAGAACTGGATAGAGGACACTGTTTTTATTGAACTGGGAATAGTGTGTGTGTGCTTAGCTATTGGAACCATTTTTTTATTGAAACTATACTTAATAAGGAGTCTATAGGCTTTGGAATCACCTCATTTGGACACTTGTACAAAGAAATATGAGTTTTCAAAGTTTCGGTAAAAATCTGGAGAAAATGTCTAATTATGCAAAAATTGAGCAAGCTAAGGAACTTGGTGATCATAGTTAGGTCTAATAGTTCTATATTTATTACATTGTACTAGATGACATTTGAAATTCCAAGAGTTAGAAAGAGTATTGACCATTGTTCATAATGAATTCATATAGGGACTTGTATTCGCTCGAAATAAGCAGAATTCTCAAAATCAACTTGGATAAAGCAATCTGGTAGTTGTTAACAAAATAAATAAAAGAATGACGTGTCATTTGTTAAGCAATGTGTGTGCTAGCTGTTGTATCACATGTATGAGTGCTATTTGTTGAATCACGTGTATTAGTCCGTTAGAATACTTGTTATTGTTTTTACTTTGTTATCAACGTCACAAGCACTATAATAATGTAACCCGTGAGTTCAAACACTGTACTGATTCATTCTTTAATAGAATTACATCTCTATCACGAGATATTGGCATGGTATCAAAGCCACATCGCCACGCCGGCGAAGTCTATTTTCCGGTTAACACTGGAAACAGCGATTAAGGCATTGGCGGTGATTAATCTCCATCTCTGGATTGGTCTATCACCAAAACAATGACCACAACTACAACAAACACTTTTCCGGCGTCAGGCGATCCTAGCTAATTATCGTCCTCAGTATCACAACTTTGGAGGGAGAGGTCGTGATCGTGTTATCTTCTATCAGAACAGTCAAAATAAACCTTCATGTCAGATCTGCCACAAAGTAGGTCACCTTGTTGATGTTTGCTTCTTCAGATATGATTCAAACACACAAACTCGTCCATCTCCTCAGGCTCACTATACTCACACAAGCAATCCTCACATGATCTCCTATGATGCATATGCTGCTCCTAATCAAAGTATCTGGCCTGCTCAAAATATTGAGGTTCCCATAACATCTTCTACACCAGGGCCTAAGATCGTCAAAGATGAGGCGTGGTACCTTGACTCTGGCGCCACACAACACAGTACGAATTCCATCAATACATTGCGTTCAGCTGCATCACCAAAGGGTAAGAGTACTGTCATTGTTGGTGGAGGTACTAGTATACCGGTGACTTATATTGGCCATACACGGTTAAATGATTCAACAGCTAGCACTCATACATGTGATACAACAGCTAGCACACACATTGCTTAACAGCTGGCACGTCATTCTTTTATTTATTTTGTTAACATTCTTCCTGCTGAACTTGAGCTCATCTTCTTGCTTCGCCATTATGCACCTCATCTTGAGAGATTATATTCAGCTTACCTCAACAAAAGGCAAAAAGTAGTAACCTAATCTCACATACTATGTATAGCTATGTATGTCTGTTTAAATCATATATGGGATTGTCCAGTCCCATATGGGATCAACACCACTCGTGGCTCGATTGAGCGGAAAGGCTGACCAGGAAATACTTTCTCGGTGGTTAGAACTAGGTGTAAGACCTATTGGACGGTAGTCCTTAGGTGGCTGACCTAGTTGCATTCAGGTGACTTAGGGTACTTTCGATTAAGAACCCGATATACAGGAGGACTTTCGATAGTTCCCGTCGATTGATTTTAGTTGGATGTTCCAGCTTAAGAACCCGACGTACAAGAGGACTTCGGTACATGCCAATTCGTTGTACCTAGCATTATGGTTAAGTGATATGTACATGCTGGTTTGGCGTATATAATTTGTATTATGTGTTCTTATTCCTTTACGCCGTATAGATTGTTTGTATTGGTTTAACTTTCATATACTGTTGATACTCTATTTGTGCGGTTAATTGTTACTATGTGGTTCAAATTGAATCCTAGATGTTCCCAAGGGTACAGGAATTGAGCATGGTCATAGTGGCGCACAAGGTTCCAAAGGAAAGGTAGCAAGTGCAAAATACTAAGGTTGTTGTTTGATCATTAAGTAGAGCCATAGAACTTTTAGTTTTGTTTAGTTACTTTTATTCTGAAACTGTAATGTTTTGGCACTAATGTTTATGGATCAGTGTATTGAGAACTCTGTAGATTATTTTTGTACATAACCAAGAATGTTTATAATTATCAGTGTACTATTTTATACTTGTGTGGCTCACTGAATTTGGCTGTATTACTCTGATAAATTTCGTAATTACAAGGAGTATGACTTTTTGGTATCAGAGCAAATTTTGGGATATTACACCTATGATTTTTTTCTTCTTTATATTAGGTTCCTATAGTTTCCCTTGATTTAATAAGGTCCCTTTTTTTGTTTTTTTCCCTTTTATTTGTTTCTTATAGTTACACTTCTTTTTTAATCAAGTCATTGCGGTTTCAAGTGATCGATTGATGAAAATATTTTCCAGGTATTTGATTAAAAAGTTGGTGGAACTATAAATACCGATAAAAAAAGCTATAGGGATCGACTGAAAAATAGTGAAACCATAAAAACTTGATAACAAGGGAAAAACTAAAAAGGCCCACTTAAGAATTAGGTTAAACAAAATGGATTTCCATATTAATTATCCATTTTATTATCACGCCCTTGTTGGTTTAACTAATGTTTAATCAAGTTCATGTTAACAAGGGGAAAAACTACAACTCTTCAAGGGCCTAATTAAGGATTAGGTTAAACAATATGGATTTCCATATTAATTATCCATTTTATTATCACGCCCTTGTTGGTTCAACTAATTTTTAATCAAGTTCATGTGGTTTTTTTTATCGGTCCTTGTAGTTTCACATGATTTTGAATCAAGTCGCTATAGCTTTTTTCTAATTTTTGAGTCACCTAAAAGTAACATGATTACAAATAATATGAATTTGGTGAAACTATAAGAGTGTGATAAAAAAAAGGAAAAAATTACAATAGCCTGATTAAAAATTAGATGAAAACATAAAGACCTAAAGATTAAGTTTTTCAACATAAAATTACCCATCAATTTAGTATTGTTCAATTTTTTTTTCTAAAATATCACTTATTAGCCTAAATATATTCCATATATTCCATCGATCCCAAACACCTCATTTTACTACCACCGTGCTTTTTCCCTTCCTACCTTGTTTTTCAACCCCCACCGCTTTCCCAAACAGGCTCATTGAAATTCAAAGAAATCACAACATGCATATCCTTGCAAAATATATTTAAGAGCTTCCAAAAATTTAGAACATCCAACAAAATCCACTTTGCTCTCATCAATAAGAGTCAAAGACTCAATAGGAGAGTCAAGTGCAACAACTATTGTGATCTCTTCATTAATTTCAACATCACAATTACATGAATTAGGCTCCATAGCCGAACATCTATTGGATACCTACTAGTCTCTCCCAAATTAATTTTAGGCTCAAATTCAATTTCCACATTATCTATAGTCTCATGCAATTCCTTCTCTTTAACTTCCTTATAATCATTTTCATCGTAGTTGCAATGGGAAATATAGTTAAAGGAGTTTTGTTATTTTATTTCTTCAATGTCTTTGCATTTGATTCACATGAGCTCCAATATTTTGGATACTTAACTCCAAACCAATGTCAAATTTCTTTTGTTCATGAAGAAAATCCTTACCTAATCTTTCTAAGAAAGATTCTTCAAATTCCTCATGGGTGTGGCTCTCAACATATGGATAAGAGTGAAAAGGTGGGGTCATCTCATTAGAAAAATACTTGATATAGAGATCCAAAGACTCTTGTTGCTCTAACATTCCACTAGGATAAAAGGAATTATCAAAACCAGTTTGTTTCCTAGTGTAATCATCTATCTCATGACTAATTGTGCTATATGGACAATTTTCATATAAATGACTCTCTCCCCAATAAATACAAGAAAAAAATTATTAAGGAGAAGAATCAATATTTTCATTCCAACTCGCTTCTGCATATGATTGTCTTATCCAATCCACATGCATCTCAAGTAAAGAACAAAGATTTGACAATCTATCAATAAATGAATGCTCAAATGAATTATGTGAATAATCCTTTTTTTTTAAGGAGTAACATGAAATAAGGAAAACAAAACAAATCAGACAAAATAAAAATATTCACAAAACTCAAGCTTAACCTACTAATGCTCAATCAATTCCAACCAAATAGTGTGAGCACATAAGTGGCCGGAATAGTGCCAAAAACTATGATAGGGAAAAAATTTAGCCCAAGAGTCCACAAGTGTATGAGACATATCAAGTAATATAGTGATGAGAAAAATATTGTCCCACGAGGACTTGATACTAACAATTCATATGAGTAATGACTTTATACTTTTGCTTAAGTTGAGTCAACATAATCTGGCAAAAAAGATAGGGATAAAAAACTAGCTAAAAAAAAAAAAAAAGAAAATCAAATCTATGCCTAAGGATAAGGGTGATTCTAGATCTTAAGTAGTGACTTGGATTACTATAACCTTGATTACTTCTTAGTGTCTAATTTCTCCCCTTAATTGTATTTAAAGTTATATTTGCTAGTCTAGGACTCTAAATTACCTAAGATGTCTTTTGATCCACTAAAAGGCATCACAATTATGTTAATCTCTAATTCCTTAGACGATTAGTACCTAATTGAATTATTTTAAATGACAGCCTAATCTATCCTACAAACAAATTAAGTCATAAAACTTAATCTTACACCATTAAATTGTAGATCTTTTTTAAATTTTATGTGTCTAAGCTCCTTAAGAATATTAAATCAAGTTTCAATCAAATTTCTCATCTTTCAAACAATTAAGCTCACAATGGAATCAACAAACATAACATGATAGCAACTAAGGGTATGTTTGGTTGGGGGGGGGAGGGGAGGGAAGGGAAGAGAAAATGGAGAGAGAGAAAAGTTATTTGTGGTGGGGCCCACAAAAATTTTCTCCCCTTTTAATATTTTCCCTCCATTTTCCTCCCCGTTCCCTCCCCTCCCCCCCCCTCCCCCCAACCAAACATACCCTAAAAGAAGAAATCATCATCCACTAATCCATAATCAACTAAATTATCCCAAACAAAGGTTTAGTTACATAAACTAAACATAGTCATGAACAAAATAAGAGCTAACCAATGAAGGAAAGAAGAGAAAGGAAAGGAGAAACAAAAACTCAATGCCGAGTTTTCATCCGTGTTGTAGATCTTTTGCATCTCCAAACCTTAACCTTCCTCCATTAAAATATGAGCTCTTGCCTTGCTGTCACCAACCAGAAAAATAGAACACACCGTCTTCTCTCATCTCGCCTATATATAGGCATATATTATCTCCTCCCGTAACTTTCACAACAATGTCATTCCTACCAATGAAAAGAAAATGAAATAATAATGATGATAATAAATATGAATCTTTAATTTTTTTTTTTTGAGAAAAATTCCCATTATCATTGTTTAACATCATGTTCATATGTGTGTGTGTGTGATATGATGAGTAATTAAAATTTGATTATTGGGATTTTATTGCCTGTATTTGGTTCATTTAATACTAGATTTTTTCCTTGGAATTTTGATAGCTTTATCTGATTGCACTCTCTATGTACGCTAATGCTAGAGCCAACGGGGAATAATCACTTTAATGGTCATTCTTTGCTTATTATTTTCTAAAGGAGTAATGTTGAAAATTTTTCTTGAAAGTTTTTACAGAGGAGTAATATTGCCCTGTAAGTTTTTTTGGGTTCAATATTACCTGGGAATCAAATCAATAGATGTGGTTGATTGTGGGGAAAGCAACGCAGAGACTCTAATGATAACTATAATAACATCATAGATTAAAATGAGGTTAACTAACATAATACTTCATAACTTAACAAACTGAGTATGCCTGAAATAGGTAAAAAGAGGTACTTCCTGTCAACAATTGGTGCTAGATAACACGGCAATTGACTCTCTCTCATTCCATACCCGATATAGGTCGTCCTCTCTACCATAGTGTTCCTAGTCTTTATCGTATGCCCAGGACAAAAGAATCCATACTTCATGTATGTCTGGTGTTCGACACACATTTTGTAGAAGCAGCTATTATATAATTAAAATGACAAATGACTTAGTGAATATATAATCATAAAAACTAAAGTTAAAAATAAAAAATAAACTCACTTGATTACGAACATAACCCATCCCTGATCCATCTCCCCCAGTGGCAAGAACTCTTGTATATCTTTGGCATCAATAACATAGGCATACGAGTACATTCTGTTAGATATGATTAGTTATAATGATGTCAAATATTAAGAGAAAAAAGTTTGCATACTATATTTATCTCCTACATTGACTAACTAGTATGTTTAATGTAGTTTAGTCCAAGTTGTATTGTGGAGAATGATCAAGAGAAGAGATTTAAGAAAGAAAAACTCGCTAAATATAATGGGAATGTCAACATTCAAGTTCTTAGATGTGATACTGGAAGTTTCTATGATTAAATGGAAGTTGGAATGGCTTAATTCGGAGTCAAAATAATTTATTTCAAGCTTAGTGATCGACATGCTATAGGGTTGAAGAAATTGGATCAAAACTGAAAATGGCAGTTTGGGGCTTCAATTTCAGAAAAGACAGTTTGGTACCATGAATTTCCAAAATGCCAATCAAGTATGTGAATAGTACATCACATTACTCTTGGGATACAGTGGCATCACTCAAGTGAGATATGCAAGTGCTATAGTCACGTCACTCTTGGCATTACTCAAGTGAGATATGCGAATACTACAGTAACGTCACTCTTGGCATGACTCAAGTAAGACATGTGAGTGCTACAGTAACGTCACTCTTGGCATCACTCGAGTGAAATCTGCTAGTGATGCACTATTCCACTTGACTGAAACAAAATTCACTCCGGTGAGATCACCTGCTCCAGCTCCTTTATTCGACTGATTTCTACATTCAACATGTATAAGGTTCAATAATGTCTTTGTCATATCTCTCAAAACCAAGATCCGATTGAGGTGAAACTTGTTTCGTATGAAACTAGACTCACAATTTGGCACATAAACACACAAATAAAGCTCAAATGAGTTTAGATGAAAGTGATATGTTATTTGGAAGTTGCCACTAGAATTTCTGGAGTTAGTTTAGAACAGGGTCAGTAATTTGGATGTATTTTACAAAATACACATCCAGTTGAAGTGAAACTAGTTGCATATGAAAATAGACTCAAGAAGAGTTTTATTGACATCAAGATCATGGTCAACTAAGAACAATTGAAAGATATATCAATTTCAAAGTTTCATAGTTGTATAAGGAAGGTGCAAAACGCTGCTCCAAAAAAATTTGTTATTAATGTGATCGAAACTATCATAATACAATGAATTTGGGGTTGATTCTTTGTTACTTGGAAAGATACTTAAAGATATTTTTGGGGATTGGTCAATTTCCAAATTTGGAGTTCTATTAAAAAAACTTATCCCTACTAGAAGTTGACCTTTGTGCAAGGACACTTGAGTGTTAATGGATACACATGGGTGATAAAGCTTCACTCGCTGAGATTTTGCAAGTCACTCATCCATTTTCTACAAGTGAGAACAAGCTCGCTCAAGTGAGTAAGTTACCACTTGAGTATGTTAGTTCTCGGTTTAAGTTTTGATGATAACAACAACTTGTCACAAAAGAGAACTTAATGATTCAAGACAACTCGAGCTTACATTTCCAAAACTTGAGTTCTCAAACTGTTATTAAAGTTGTCTTGAGTCAGGAAGTTAAATAACCCGAGTTCTTAGTTAAACAACTTGAATTCTGGTTTTCAAAGTCAATACAACAGTGCTCCAACGGCTAGTCCTACTCCTTCTAGAATAATCTGATAACAACTCAAGTTATGGTATATCAACTCGAGTTCCTAGTAAACAAGTCGAGTTACTCAAGTTTTGAGGTATCTTTTCTACTATTCTCGATATTGTCCTTGCTCGTCGAGTACTATGAAGAACTTGAGTTTTACTTTATAAAACTTGAGTTGGAAATTCGAGTTTGAACAAAAACAACTCGAGTTCTTATAGTTTTCAAGGAACTTATGTTTTCAACAAAACCTTCAAAACGTTAACAACTCAAGTTCTACTTTTATCAACTCGAGTTGGTAACTCGAGTTATATTAGTTATGACTCGAGTTCCTTTTATGTTTCAAAGAGTTTTTGATTTCAAGTAAATGCTACAACTTGAGTTCTATTTGATCAAGTCGAGTTCTCTCTTTGAAAACATATTTATAAACCGAAACTATTTTGCAAGAGTTTTGTCTAATGAAGTCAACTTGAGTTCTATAAACTAGCAACTCGAGTCATGTTTTGACAACTCGAGTTTTTCTGGGTCTGAAAGTTGATCACCGTCTTCATAAATTCAAACTTTTCAATCTTTATGTCGTTACTTCAAATTATCACTCACAACTATTCACAATACCTTTAATCATGTTTATTAGTAAATTTCAGATGATCAAATGATTCGCATGAAAAACTTCAAAAACGTAAAATTGTTAGACCTGTCTATCACCCAAGAGGGGGTGAATTTGGTGTCCGTTAAAACTTTAGGAACTTTGAAAATCTTTTCGCAACTTATCGAAATGAGTTCGTATGAGAAATACTTTATAAAGAAATAGTCATCATTCAAACATATATCTTTGGAAATATAAGAGTTTAGGGAAGAGAATATGCAAACTATGATTTATCGGTTCGGCCTAATCCACGATTACCTACGTCCGTCCCCATGCTCCTCCCGAGATTTCAATCCACTATCTCCCTCAAGCTTTAATCGGGTGCTTGAGAATCATTACAATCCCACAAGTTTAGCCGGCACTTGTGTAGCCTTTACAAATCTCTTACCGAGATACTCCCCCTTACCATTTGTAAGGATACAATCTTTGTAATGAATGATTACAAATAATCTTCTCTCTCAGAAGTGATAAGATGAACACTGAAGAGCATTACAAATAATCTTACTCTCTAATAAATTATATGATCACTGAGAAAATAGAGAGAAAATGAGATAAACGTCATAAGGCATTTTGACTGAGTAGGAAATTTTGTTTTTGTTGACCGTTTGTTAATCGTCACTCCTTCCGGTTTGAAGACTTCACAATTTATAGGTATTTGTGTTTCGACCGTTGCGAGTATTCGATCGTTGAGCTATTCTTCCAGTTTAGAATATGACCGTTGGAGAGAGATTAATGAGCTGTTGAGAGTAATAAATATATCTGTTGCTTTGTCTCTTCGTAATCTTCCGATGTTGGTCAATATAGTTTGACATTCTTTGTTCGATTTGTCCGACTCAGGTAGAATATTGACTAGAAATGGTCGGAATGCTTTACGGTTGTTCAGAAGCTTAATTTTCACTTTCGTGCTTCGTTCTGCTTCGTCATTTAATGTGTCTGACACATTTTTGCTTTATGGAAATTTGATGATTAAAACATGTTAATAATATCTGAAAAGCACTAGCAAACTGATTAAACTTGGTTAGAAGAAGTATAAATCAATAACATGAAACACCCAAGTTGTAATTAGTGATTTACAGTTTACGAGAGCGGAGATTTAAAATGCCAATATGTATTCTCGAGAATTGTTCATCATCCGGTTCTCGAGAATTATAGAGGAAAAAGTGTTCTTCCGTAAAAGCATGTTTCAAAGATACTCGAGAGTTATAACTTAGATACTCGAGAATGACACGTTGAAGTATTTTCGCAAATATCGTGGGTTGAGCATTCTCAAGAGTCTCTATGTTCATACTCGAGAATTGCATTTTCTTTTAAGCATAGAAGACACAAATCGAGCATTTACCGTTCATTCTCGAGAATCTCCTTATTGATACTCGAGAGCCATTCTCGAGAATTGATTTCAAATTCTCAAGAATTGCATCGAAGAATCTATTCCATGAGATTTAGACTAGGCATTCTCGAGAGTCCTTCTATCATACTCGAGAATTCCATTTTAACTTAAGTGCGAGAAAAGTAACTGGTCCTAGAATCCCACCGATTCTCGAGAATTGATTGCTCATTCTCGAGAACCATTCTCGAGAATTAGTTCCGATTCTTGAGAATTATTTAGAGAACTTTGTGGTCCCGACGAGCCATTCTTGAGAACTCTTCATGTATTCTCGAGAATCTTTTCATAGGGACTTGCGGTGAGACTAAGATACATATTCTCAAGAATCCTTTAGCTATTCCCGAGAATCATTACACAGAGAGATGCAAGTGAGTTAATTCTGATTCAAATACTTAAACTCTTTAAAGCCTTCTTTCCATGCAAGAAGAATCAGTTCCAAACTCATTGTAGTTCATCTGTTATCATTAGATGAATGGAGGTTGTTCTTGACTGCGTTTTTGCAACATCCGAATTGACCGTCAACTTCAAAACATCATATATCCTTCAATTAATATTCGTTTTTTGTGGTCTTGATGTTTTTAGGTATGTGAGTCTAGGTTCAAATGGCACTATTTTTAGCTCATTTGGATTTTTCGTTTGTGAGATATACTCAAAATACCAAATCTTGGTCTGTTGTGTGGAGTGAATTTCACTGTCATATTCCAAAATTCATATCTCCTTCATATGAACTCCTTTGGACTTGAATTGCATGTCAAAATGACGCATTGGGAGTCTAGTTTCATACAAAATTGGTTTCACCTCAACCGGACTTCTGGTTGGAGAGATATCATCGAATTACTAGACCTCGCCCGAGTGAAACGTGAAACAGAGCTGAACAAAGTAGCTGAAACACGACCATTCTCGAGAATTGATGTTTTGTACTTGAGAATGACTTGCAATTTTTGCATGAATAGTACCATCCTCGAGAATTACTTTGTCATACACGAGAATGACTTCAGGAATGCAACTGTAGCTCATTTTAACTCCGAATTAAACCATTCCACTTCTATTTGATCATGGAGACTTCTAGTATCAATCTAGGAACTTGAATAACGATATTCTCATTCCATTAAGTAAGTTCTTCCTTCTTCCATCTCCCATCTTGATCATTCTTCGCCATTTAACTTGGACTCATCATTCTCTGTAAGTTCTACCTTCTTCAATATCTCCTCTTCTTCTCTTCTCTTGATCATTCTCCACAATTCAACTTCTTCTTCAATATCTCCTCTTCTTCTCTTATCTTGATCATTCTCCACAATTCAACTTCTTCTTCAATATTAAATATAAGCATTAGTCAAAGTAGAAGATAAATGTACTAGGGAAACTTTTTGCTCTTAATATTGATAAGCATATTTGTCATCATCAAAACTAAGTATAACTAACAAAAATATGTGTCAGAAGCATTTAATGCGTAGCATAAACAAAGCATCAACACAGAAACTAATTTAGAGTAGACAAATGATCAAATGTTAAAGACCCATTCTGATGAAAGCGAAAGCAACTCTTTGAAAGTGGAGCCTAAATACCCAAGAGGGGGGTGAATTGGGTATTCTTAAAATTTTAAGAACTATAGGTCTGTTTTGGACAAGTGAAACAGAGTATATCGAGGAGAAGGGTAAGGAAAGCTTTCACAAGAGAAATTATCCTGGTTCGGTCTTATCCTTGACCTACATCCAAGTCCCCAAGCCACACTTGGGATTTTCAATCCACTAAAACTCAACAATTGATTACAAACTCGTACTCGAGTAGTTCTCTCACTAGAACTCACTCCCCCTTACAAGTTGCAATCAATACACCCAACCACCAAGTCCCCGACTTGTGGTTATCTCAATCAATGAATGATTTACGAAATAACTCTCTTACGAGAGATAAGATGAACATGAAGTACAAGTATCAAATTGATACAATACGAAAGAAGTCGAACACAATAAATGATACTTAATAAATTTTCGCTCTCGTAGGGTGTATCGGCTTGAGAAGAAGTTAATGCACTCTATTTATAGGTAGAGAACATCAAATGACCGTTGCTTGATGAATCCAACCGTTGTAGGTGATTAGCTTAAGGTCGGTCATCTTCTCGCTCTAAACTTCGCTAATCCGGTGTTAATTTGATCTGGTGTGATTTCTCGAGAATTTGCCCGTTGGAGATTACTTTGCTTGTTGTAGTAAGCATTCTTTAATGTTCGAAGGCGTGCTCGGATGAATTAGCCGAAAGTAGGTTGATTTGCGAGAGGTGCATTAAATGCACCTTGTACACTTTTGCTTTATGGCTTTGACCTTCAATAATCTTCATCGATCTTAATGAAATTCACTCAACAAACTTGTTAAACATAGCTAGGAATATGATTGAATGAATTATGGAAGCAATAAGATCAAACAACAATGATTTGCAAATTCGTATAATTCAAAAATCAGTTTTTACCGTTGTATACTCGAGTATGTTCATGCTTACTCGAGTATGGCACGTATACAAGTATCCATACCGCAAGATCAATGGGATACTCGAGTATGCACCTTTCGAGAGGCAAACCAACGTGTCTTGTGTTTGAAAGACAAAACCTATACTCGAGTATGTTAGTGGCTTACTCGAGTATGGCACTATTTGAGTGAAAAATTCTAAGTTCAAAATGCCTCTATACTGGAGTATCCATTGGTATACTTGAGTACACAAGAACAAGTGCCAAGTTGAAAAACAATTTAAGAGCTCAATACTCGAGTATGCAAACCCTTACTCGAGTATGCATTAGTTATAAAATGTTTGGAGCTCTCGGTAACACTCTATACTCGAGTATGCACTCCTTTACTCGAGTAAGCAACTTTGTTTGAAAAATCCTTTTGCTCTCTGGAAGTCCAATACTCGAGTATGGCTACCCATACCGCAAATATTGACTTAGTTTGAAAATCCTGGTTGCTCTCTCGGATGGCCTTTACTCGAGTATGCATACCTATACTCGAGTATGCACTTAAGTTCAACAAATTTGATTGTTCTCTGGAAGTCCAATACTCGAGTATGGCTAACCATACTGCAATATTGACTTAACTTGAAAAACTTGGTTGCTCTCTGGATGGCCTTTACTCGAGTATACATACCTTTACTCGAGTATGCACTTGTAAAATGCAATTGAGCAATCTTTTAATAGTCCTATACTCGAGTATGCAACTATCAGAATGTTTTTAACTGACTTTGCAAACTTCAAAACATGTTTTACATTTGTTGTTAATCATCAAAACATATTGAGAACTAACACTCTTCATAGTCAATGTTGGAACAAAAGAGATGTCGCGTGAATATTGTTTACGGCGAAACGAAAGCAACATATATTCAAAACCGCCAACGTCTCTGACTTGTGTCTAAAGGACATTGAATTCTCTCAACGGCTAAGTTGGAGCTTCACCAATGGTAATTAATGGAGACCAACTATAAAAGAAAGAGCATTCAATTCGGAGCACCTACCGAAACTATCAACACTAATATTCATTTATTTATCACGCTCAGTTAATCTTAGCAATATATCTTTAGATATTCTTTGTACTTCAGTGATTATAAATTCACTCTGTGAAAGAATTATTTCTTTGATTGATTATTTGAAAAATCTCAAGGTAGAGAGACCTTGAGTTTAGGTATAATGATTACAACTTGTAAGGAGGAGTGAATCTTAGTGAGAGGATTACTTTGAGAAATAGAGTGTGTAATTGTGAAAGTGATAGTGAAAATCTCAGAGCGTCTGGGATTTGATGTAGGTCAAGAGATTGGACCGAACCAATATAAATTCTCTATGTCTATTCTTCTTCTATCCTTACCTTGTCAATTTGATTTTCAGGTCTAGTTATACAGTTTTTTAAATCACCCAATGCACCCCCCCTCTTAGGTGATATTTCATCTTCAGAGTGATGGCAGGAAACTCGTGAGACTTCTGCAAGTCACTCACGCACCTTCTGAGAGTTAAATTGAAACTCACTCGAGTGAATCATTTGCCACTTGAGTAAAGGAGAACAACTCGCGAGACTTGAGCAAATCACCCACTGATGAAACAAGAGTGCTATCTGTTGGATATGTTTAGTTTTGATGATGTTTTATATAGATGCCATTATTAAGGGCAAAAATCTTGTATACTATATTTATCTCCTACATTGACTAACTACTATATATTTAATGTAGATTAGTCCAAGTCGAATTACATAGATTAATCAAGAAGGAGATAAGAGATTACAAAAAGAAGAAATTGCAGAGAATGTCAAGGAAGCAAGAAGTTATGAAAAGATTTTGGGAATAATGAAGAAGAAGAGGGGATATTGAAGAAGGTAAATTTGCGAGAGAATGATGAGTCCAAAGAAGAAAGAAAGAGTACATTTATGAAGAATGATCAAGAGAAGAGAAGAAAGAAAGGTTGAATTATGAAGAATGATCAAGAGAAGAAGAAAGGATGGAAGAACTTGTTGAATGGAATGAGAATATCATTATTCAAGTTCCTAGATTGATACTAGAAGTCTCCATAATCAAATGGAAGTTGGAATGGTTCAATTCGGAATTAAAATAAGCTCCCTGAAGTCATTCTCGAGTATGGCAATGTAATTCTCGAGAATGGTACTGTTCATGTGAAAATTGCAAGTCATTCTCGAGAATCAGACATCAATTCTCGAGAATGGTACCGGATTCTCGAGAATGGTATTGTAATTCTCGAGCATTCTCGAGAATGGTCGTGCTTCAAAGCAACACTTTGTTCATCGGGGCGACTGGGCGACGTCGATAATTCGATGATATCTCCCAAACCAGAGATCGGATTAAGGTGAAATTATTGGCATATGAAACTAGACTCCCAATGCATCATTTTGATATAAAATTCAAGTCCAAAGGAGTTTAGATGGAGGAGCTATGAATTTCACAAGTTAGCACATCAATTCACACCACACACAGAGACCAAGCTTCGGTATTTTGAGTATATCTAACAAGTGAAAAAATCTAAATGAGCTTAAACCAGTTCCATTTGAAACTAGACTCGATAGAAATTTCCAAAAACATCAAGATCACGAAAAATGAAGATCAATTGAAGGAGATATGATGTTTTGAAGTTGACGGTCAGTTCAAGATGTTACAAAAACGCTAGTCAAGAACAACCTGCATTTATCTGATGATAACGGACGAAATACAACGAGTTTGGAGCAGATTCTTCTTGAAATGGAAAGAAGACTTGAACAACTTTCTAAGCATGGGTGGTTTGACAATTTCGCCATCGCAAGTTCACTATGCAAATGATTCTCGAGAATGAGAAATCAATTCTCGAGAATTTAACGATGAATAAACTCGGTTATATTTCTCTTCGAGTATTAACTTAAAATGTGATTCTCGAGAATGGTTCCATGATTCTCGAGAATGAGCATGATTTTTCAATTCCATTTCTCGATCAGATCAATTCTCGAGAATGCTGGAGGATTCTCGAGAATGAACGTGGCTATCTTGTTTCTATAACCATTCTTAATCAAGGCAATTCTCGAGAATGACTAGATGATTCTCGAGAATGCACGAATAACATTCGTTGATCCAACATGCTCTCAAGTAATTACATTCTTCTAATTCTCGAGAATATAAATATGATTCTCGAGTATGGTTATGTCAATTCTTTCAATTAGCTCTCTGATCATAGGATTCTCGAGAATGGTTGAAGCAATTCTTGAGAATGAGTTCTTCTTAGTTCTCGCCAAATTTCCGTAGTGTCACTAATCGATCTCAAAAATTCAATGGGTCATTATGGATTGTCTATTAATCATATCTGAACTTATTTATATCATGTTTAATCATCTTTTTGATTGAGTTTCAGTTGATTAATCATGTTAATTTGAGTGTTTGAATGAAAGGCAATCTGACGTGGCAGACGCATTAAATGCTCATTTAGAAAAGCGAGCTACAATCGGAATAAATTTTTCATTGCAGTCGAAGACATTCTTTTGAGGAATACCTATTCCAGCTATTACTCTGAATCACTCTCTGCACAATTACATTTGACGGTGAAGCATTTATGAAGCAACGGTCGATTAACTTCAATGGAAATTATTTGTGCCTAACGGAAATACGAAGAGACACAACAGCTAGTTTACAAAGCTTCTCAACGGTCATTACGGATGATCAACTATAAAAGGAGAAGGATATAAAATGGACAGAGACACATGAGCTTGCACTGTCAAAATGCTGATATTATGAATCCAACGCTCCACTCATATATACTGTTTCACAATGTTTATATAGTTTTTAGTAGAGAGTTAATATAATGATCGATTATGTACTTCAAAGTGTTAATTATATTCACTTCGAGAGAGAAGATTCATTGTAATCATTTTATCTGTTTATCGAGAGTTACTCAAGATTTGGTGATCTTGAGTGGGAAAGATTGTAACCTTACAAAGTGTGTAAGGGGGAGTATCTCGTGAGAGATTTGGCTTCACAAGTGCCCGGGGTAAACTTGTGAGATTGTATAGGCTTCTCTTGTACTCAGATAAACAAGAGGATAATAGATTGAAAATCCCAGAGAGTTTCTGGGGACTGGACGTAGGTTAAGGATTGGGCCGAACCAGTATAAATCACAGTTTGCATATTCTCTTCCCTTAACTCTTATATTTCCAATATATGTTTATTTGAATATCTAACTATTGATTTAGAAGATGCGAAAATATTTTGAAGTTTCAAGTTTTTTTTAATCTTCACCCAATTCACCCCCTTCTTGGGTTCAGGTTCTTCACTATCTTCTTTCTCGGAAGTCCACTCGAGTGAACCTCGGTGTCACTCAAGTAATATCAAGCAAACTTGAAGAAGCACTCAAGTTCTTCGGGTAGAGTTGAAGTAATTTTCAAATGGCACTCAAGTTAAGCTTTTTCCAACACTCGAGTGACTTGTTCTTCAACAGTCTTCTACCAAAGACAAAGTGCATCAACACTCGAGTGAGATAACCAATGTACTCGAGTGAAGGATACACACTTGAGTGAATCTGATATCACATTCGAGTGAGTACTTCCTACTTCATTTACAGAATGTCTCCAAGAATTTAAAATTTTTTATTAACATATGTTTATCTTTGATTACTACTCATTATACTTTTCAATACTATTAACCTTATTTGTATATGAGTTTCAAATGTTTGAATTAATGGATTATGACAAAAAATGCAAAAACCAAATCTCTATGTCAGACATTTATTGCATAGCGAAATAGAGCAGATGAAAGATCGCAGCGACCAAACATATTTCATTCAAAGCTTTTATTACATCGAACAAGAAAGCAACCCAACCCTAAGCTATCTCGAGAAAGGATTTTGTGTGAAGATTTATTGCGTAGAAGCGAAGGCGACCGAACCTCAAATTCCTCCAACAACTCCAATAGGTCTCTAACAAAAAGCTTGAACGCTCTCAATGGTCATATGACCTTTATCGGTTATAAATAGTGAAGCATTCAAGTTGGAGATATTGACAGAAATCAATGAAAACAAAAATGAAAACAGAGAGCATAGGCCTACAATGTGATACTATGAATCTTACCCGACCAATGCTCTATAATCCTACTCCCACGTACTTCAATGATTATCATCTACTTCATATAGAGAGAAGTATTCCTTCATTGTGATCATTCTATATTTGTGAGAGTTACTCAAGATTGGGGAATCTTGAGTGAAAAACATATTGTATCCTTACAAAGTATGTAAATGAGAGTTCTTATCAAGTACAAGAATTGTAAAGGCTTTACAAGTGTCAGGATCAAACTTGTGGAATTATAGTGGTTCTCAAGTACCCGCTTATGAAATAATTTATTTATTTGCACTTCCATGGTTACTATTACACATTCGAAAAGGATATAGTGCTTAATGTACTTTGAGTAAAAGTTCATACATATTTTTACCCTTTTACACGTTTTAGGCATTTTAATACTTTCATAACGATAGCATTGGACCCACCACAAAAATAACAAGTTGTTAGTCAAATTTAACGGTGGTGTCACTTGCTATGATTTTTTTAACTTCATAAGTACTTTTGCATCTCCAACAAACATATAGTGATAAACGCACTTTAGGTAAAAGCTAGATAATTTTTACCCTTTACCGGGAAAAAAACATCCACTAGAGTTTTTTTTGGGAAAATTACGCACAGTCCCAAGGACCGGAGATAATTACAATTAGGTCCCTTCAAATGACAAAATTACACGAAGCCCCTAGGGACTTCCGTGTAATTAATTCATAGTAGTAAAAGACCTTATTGCCCAAAGAAGAAAACCAAATTTTTGAAAATCCTATTTACAACAAAAAATTCTATACTTACAACAGGAAAATCCTATTTTAACAACAAGTTTTGAAAACTTGGATTTTTTCATTTCGAGGTCCAAAGGCTATTTACAACAACAAATTTTATATTTATAACGGAAAATCCTATTTTAACAAGAAGTTTTGAAACCCTGGATTTTTTCATTTATTTTAACGAGGTCCGAGGCTCTTTACAACAACAAATTCTATATTTAGAACAGGAAAAATCCTATTTTAACAAGTTTTGAAACCCTGGATTTTTTCATTTATGAGGTCCAGAGGCTATTTCCAACAACAAATTCTATATTTACAACAGGAAAATCCTATTTTAACAACAACATTTGAAAACCTGGATTTTTTCATTTCTAAGGTCCAGAGGCTATTTACAACAACAAATTCTATATTAACAACAAAAAAAGCATATATTAACAAGATTGTATTAACAACTAAAAAAGCCACCATTTACAACAATAAATTCACGTATTAACAACAACTTTATTGAATCCTATCGAACTTTTTACCGAATGTTCCATCATCACATCAACCGAAAACCAAAGTGAAAATAGAGCAGTCCCCCGTTACCTTCCAAAAAAAAAGCACAATGTTATTAGCCCTACCCAATAACATAAAACCCCAACTTCAATGGTAAAGAGGGTATCTTTAGCAAAATCTTAGCATTATTACCTAGGTACCAAACTTATAGTCCACTAATGTCCACCAAGCCTTCACTCTCCGAATGCAAAGAACATACAACGAAAAAATAAATTATTCAACGAATATAGAAAAGATGATAGCTTCACAATCTAAGCTTTGCCTAGGACATGAAAATGTCACTTATTTGCCTTCTACGTTGGAGATTCGATCGACCTTTATTGCTTACTTGATTTCAGCGTTTTTCCCTTTTTCCCGACAGCTATCTCCCGCACGTTTTCATTGCTTTGTTTGTTTTATTCCTTTTTTATGCTGAATGGGCAATAAAGACTTTTATTAATATGAAATAATTACACAGAAGTCCCTAGGGACTTCTGTGTAATTTTGTCATTTGAAGGGACCTAATTGTAATTATCTCTGGTCCTTGGGACCTGTACGTAATTTTCTCTTTTTTTAAAGAAGCAATGGTCTATAATTTACATACTACTAAATTCAGTGATTAATTGACAAAAAGAATTGACATAGAAAAGCAAAATTATATATATCTAAAAAATTAGGGGTTCCTTTTAAAAAAAAAATTATCGGAGATTAAATTAAAACTCCACAAACGAAAGTTAATGAGATGTTTATGGAACTAACATGATAATTTCCATGGCTAAATTCAGCACCATCAACTTATCATCATCTCATAAAAGCTAATCAATATTGTTTAGTTAATTATTTAAATGTGAAAATCGCCTTCTTGATTTCAACTCGAGAGAAAAGATTGTTTCAAATATAGTACAGATTTGAAAATCCCATCTACTTGCATTATAATCACCATAGCTGCGAAGATTATCCAAATTACATTCATCGTCTAATACAAGTGGTAAGAATATATACACCCGATGATGGCAAAAAAGAAAAGAGAGAATATATACACTTGAATTTATGCTAACTCTCTTTCATCACATATCTACAACAAATATCATAAATTCTATTGCCACTTCCAAAACAACCTAAGTATCTAAAACACAAATAATTAGGATAAGAAGGTTCTAGCAACTCTTTGACCTGGAGTATCCCGGGGGCGAGATGGGCACCTTTCATTCATATGAGAATATGGTTGCATGGTGTTGTAGCCAGGTAACTCCATCCTATACTTCCCTTTAATATGACAATAGGGGAGCTTCACAGTGTCTCCATCATTGCACCATTTTGGCAAGCGACTTGAATTCTTCTCAAAGAAGTTGAGCATGTAAGCATCTTTTATCTGCATAAATCATGCAGCAGACATAAGCTTGCGAAACAACTTGAAAGATGAATTTTCAAAAATATCAAATAGAAAATGTTTGAACCAAAGAAATATAATGAAATTTATTACGGGACAACATTTGTCGAGAGATCAAGAGAAATTGTACCAACCCACTTAATGCAGAAACTCCAATAGTACAAACAGATTTCTTTCCTTCTTATTAAAGTAAAAACACATCTTGGGAACTAATAAGTGATATGTGCACTACCATATCAAGTAAAGGGAAATCAGGAATAAACACAAAGTTCTCCTTGTCAAAACTGCTGTGCCCGAGGCTAATGCCTCTGTTGTGACGAAGAAGGCTAAGGTTTCAAGCGTCGATGAGTCGGCTCCGTCCGTACCCTCCGGAGCACCTCAGGCAGTTGTTTCTGATACTTATAAAGGGAAACAAGCTGCTGTCTCGGCGGGTGAAACTGCATCTACGGTGGTCGCAACCACTCCTTCGGCATCGGTTCTTCCGGCGCCTTTGCCAACTCCGCCTCCTCCCCCTCCTTCAACCGGGCCCTCACGTCCTTCTTCAGTGCTTCCTCGCAGCTTTATATGGGACAAGGGGGTGACTGAAAAGCTGGACGTCGCGTTCCTCCCCCCGGGGAATTTATGGAGTGCCGGGCCTTGTCCTCGCCTAGTGCTGACGAGGTGCGTGCAGCGGAACCATACTTATGTAAGTCTATTGGGTTGCCGCAAGCTTACGTTATTGTGAGGGAGAAGTATGCTTTGCGTACGAGAGAATAGATGCCCGAAAGCGTCTCGGGGAGAGGTGGCTGCCCAGCGAAAAGCTCTGGAGGAGGCCGTGGCAACGAAGAAGGCTTTGGCCGATGCTGAGGCCAAGCTGCACATTATGGAGGCGGAGCGGGATTCCGCCCGGCTCGAGAGGGATGCTTCCAAGGCCGCGGTTGTGAAGATCGAAGAAAGATCTCGCAACGGGCGCGGGAAGGGCGGATAAGTCGGCCTCCGAGTGCGCCGGGCCCGTAAAGCGCCGGGCGAGAGTATGGAAGAGGTGAAAACCCTTAAAAAACAACGCGATACATTGTTCTCTAAGGTTAAAGTAGCCGAGGAGGCCCTTGCCGTAGCGCAGCAGGCGCGCTTGGAGTCCGACGAGCTTTTAAAACAGACTGCCGCCGATTGCTTTGAGAATGCCCTGGAGCAGATCCAGTTTTTGAATCCGACGACGGAGCTTAACTTGGACGGCTACGACTTTCGCGCCTTTGTCGAAGATGGAGTATTAGTTTCATATCAATCCCCTTCCGCCAATGCGTCCCGATCCGGAGGAGAGGGAGGAGAGTCGGACGCGGAGAGTGAGGCGACCAAGGGCTCTCGTGAGGCCGGTCCATCTAGTTAAGTGAACTTCGGTTTTTGGTGGGCGTCTGTGCCCCTTTACTTTGGAGATTTCCGGCCTTTGTGCCGCGATATAAATATTTGTATGACTTATGGATGAATTTATTTATTCGCCCTTCTGCCATTTTTTAAATTCCATATTTGAAATTTCTTGATCGTAGTAGATACGAGTCGCTTACTCGACCAACACTATCGTGTGGGAGGATGGGCGAGGTTGTATGTTTTAACCTCTTGGGGTGTTAGCTTAACCGCACTACCTCGTTCCGGCTTGAATAGTCGGAAAATTTGATAGAAACCGATTAAGGGCGAGGCCGTCACATGTCGACCGAGGTGTCTATTACCTCAAATCTGACATTTTGACTTGATCAGAGTCGGAATGA
Organism: Acacia acuminata; assembly: GCA_019022655.1. Classification (NCBI taxonomy): domain Eukaryota; kingdom Viridiplantae; phylum Streptophyta; class Magnoliopsida; order Fabales; family Fabaceae; genus Acacia; species Acacia acuminata. The sequence continues at coordinate 56,873 of JAFJYI010000309.1, forward strand.
CAGCCTGCTTTCTTAAATCGGGCGAGCGTTGACGCGTCAATTTCGTGAAGGCCACGTATGGCGTTTTCGCCGAGCTCTAACCAATGCACGTCGGAGTACAACGGCCGGTGTCATACATCTAGATGTTTTTATGTTTTTGACCGGGTGTAAGTACCTCAGTGTCGGGTTTTTACTGGGCTTAATGGCCTCGATTTCACGCTTAAGCAAGTAATTGTGCACATTGACGCCTTTCCTTGAGGGATTCCTTCATTAAATAAAGAAGCTCTAAAGAGCGTACAAATGGTCATAAATTATTCAAATGCAAAGCAAAGAACAATTGGAAAACAATTGGAAAAACATAAGAGAAAGTAAGAAATGACCGAACAGTAGCCTCGGTACCTGCGGGGCCGAGCCTTGGCCTAGCTGTAATAGATCTTTAGCTTATCGTCGTTCCATGTCCTTCTAACCGGCTTCCTTGCCAAGGTTTCGAGAACATATGCTGAGATCGAGTTTTTCTTTAACACGATATGGACCTTCCCAATTTGCGCGACTTTCCGTCTCGGGAATTCTTGTTTCCTATGTCGGCCCGCCGAAGTACCAAGATACCTCGGTTGAAGGATCGTGGTCGAACCTTCCGATTATATTTTGCCGTGAGTAGCTGCTTGGCGGCAAGTTCCCGGCAATGAGCTGTGACTCGGATCTCATCTATTAGGTCCAGGTCTGTCTTTAAGGCATCGTCATTTAACTCCGGTCCTTCCTGTCCGACTCTGATCTTCCTCCATGATGGCTGCCCGATTTCCACCGGGATCATTGCTTCACATCCATATGTCAGCCGGAATGGGGTTTCCTGGGTCGAGGACTGCACACTCGTCTTGTAGCCCCATAGAACGCTGTGGAGTTGTTCAGTCCAGCTAGAGTCGGCCTTTAACATGTGTTTCTTCAACCCGTCAAGAATGATCTTATTGGCTGACTCGGCCTGGCCATTAGACTACGGATGTTCGACGGAGGAGAAGTGTTGCTGGATGTCCAAGTTGGACATTAAGGCCTGGAATCTATGGTCCGTGAACTAGGTTCCATTGTCAATGACGACTTCAGCAGGTATCCCGAATCGAGCAAAGATGTTATGATGAACGAATCTCATAATCCGGGATGACATGATCGTAGTTAATGCCTCCGCTTCAATCCATTTGGTGAAGTAGTCTACGGCGACAATGAGCCATTTGAGCGTCAGTGCCGGTTTGAATGGTCCCGAATATCCATTCCCCATTTATAGAAGGGCCAGGGGGCCAGCATCCCTTTAACTCCGTCGGCGGTGGCCATAAGATCCCGGCGTGTTTCTGGCAACTGTCACACCGCTTGGCAGCTTCCATGGCGTCATGCTTCATGGTAGGCCAATAATAGTCGGCGCGTAATGCCTTCCTTGCCAGAGCCTTGCCCCCCATGTGTTGGCCGTTGCATCCCTCATGTATCTCAGTCAATACATACCTTGCTTCGGACTCACCGAGGCATTGCATCATCGGGCAGTGTACTCCTTTCCTGTACAGCTGATCATCGACCATAGTGTAGATGGCGGCTTCTCTTATCAGCTTCTTTGTTTCCGTGGAATCTGTTGGGATGATCCCCTTTCCAAGTAATCTTCAATTGGTTTTCTCCGGTCCGAGGGGACGAGATAGTCATGATGCATGTGGGCTCGGCCAAATTCTGTTTGATGACTGTTCTATGACTCCCCGGACCTTTGGTACTTGCGAGTTTGGAGAGAATGTCGGCCCGGGCATTCTCTTCTCTCGAGATATGAGAGACAATTACCTCTTCGAATTCCGTCATTACTTCTTTTGCTCTGTTTAAGTACTTGGCCAACAAGGGGCCTTTTGCTTGATAGCTGCCCTCGATCTGTGCGGCGACGAGTTGTGAGTCGGTGAACACCTTAACTCGCCTCGCTCCACTTTCTTTTGCTTGAGACAATCCGGCTAAGAGGGCCTCGTACTCGGCACCGGTTATTGGAGGTCGGGAATTCCAACCGGAGGGAATGCTCGCAGCGACTCCCTCGGGGCTTTCAACAATGACTCCCGCTCCACCGCCCTTTGGATTGGAAGATCCGTCAACAAATACCCTCCAAAATTCCTCGTTAGCCATATCCGGAGTCAATTCCCTGATGAAGTCCGCCAATGCCTGTGATTTGATTGCCTGCCGGGCCTCAAAAGTGATGTCGATTCGACAGTTCAATCGCCCTGACTTGTCATTCACCCCGCTAAATCAGGTTTGTGCAAAATCTGCCGGATTGGTGACCGGGTCCGGACTACAATCCGATGTCCCCGGAAGTATGGGCGAAGCCGCCTTGCCGTTGTTAGTAATGCGAATGCCATTTTTTCCAGCTTCGATATCCGAGCTCGGCGTTTTGTAACGCCTTGCTCACAAAGTAGATGGGTGTACGTCCGGCCTCGGTTTCTCTTACCAAGGCGGCGCTTACCGATTCATCTCCCGAGAGGTACAAAACAAGGTCTCCCCTTGCTCCGCCGTTAGTACCGGAGGGGTTGCCAAACATCTCTTAATTTCTTCAAAGGCCATTTCACAATCCGTATTCCATCCTCCCTGGGTCTCTTTCTTCAATAATTTAAAGAAAGGTAAAGCTTTCTCGATGGATCTCGGTAAGAATCTTGTCAGGGCCGCCAAGCGACCTGTTAATTGCTGAACTTCCTTCTTGGAGTTGGGGACTTGCATGTCTAGCACGGCCTTGCATTTGTCCGGGTTGGCCTCAATCCCTCGATTGGTCAGCATAAAACCAGGAATTTCCCGGCAGGCACTCCGAATGCACATTTGGCCGGGTTCAACCTGATTCGGTATCGTCTTAATTTGTCAAACGTCTGCTCTAGGTCCTGGATATGCTCCTCTGGTTGTTTTGACTTCACGATCATGTCGTCTATATAGACCTCCACATTACGTCCGATTTGATCCTCAAAGACACGATTCATCATTCGTTGGTATGTAGCTCCGGCATTCTTCAATCCGAATGGCATGACGTTGTAGCAATAGTTAGCCTTGTCCGTCATGAAGGCGGTTTTTTCTTGATCCTCTGGGTGCATGGCAATCTGATTGTAGCCGGAGTAGGCATCCATAAAGGAAAGCAACTGGTACCCAGCCGAGTTATCCACTAGCTGATCAATACTGGGCATAGGATAGGAGTCTTTTGGACATGCTTTATCAGATTGGTGTAGTCAATGCACACCCTCCATTTACCGGTTGGTTTTAAGACCATGACCACGTTCGAGAGCCAAGTCGTGTATTGTACTTCTCTGATGAATCCGGCGGCAAGGAGCTCTTCAATGTGACTCTCAAGGGCTTTCTCGCTCGTCGTCCGAGATATTCCTCCTCTTCGGGCCCTTGGTTTCGACCGGCCATATGGCGAGCTTGTGACGGCAAAAGTGTGGGTCGATCCCTGGTATTTCGGCTGACGTCCAGTAGAAGACGTCTTGGTTTTGTCTTAAGAATTTGATCAGTCGCGCTTTTATATCTGCGTCCATGTCCCTGCCGACTTTAGTTGTCTTGGAGGGATCCATCCCGAGGATTAATTCCTCCAACTCCCCTTTCGGCTCTGGGCGTGGGTTTTCTAGTTCACGAAGGTCCAGCTCTACCATGTTAACCGACTGCCGGGGCCGCCCCTCATTTCTGACATCGGTTATCACCTCGTTGGTTCGGAGCCGTGGCGGGATGACGGTGCTTCCTCCTCGACTCGGAGAGTCTCGAAGTAACATTGCCGTGACACTTTCTGGTCTCCGGACACTTCAACCACCTGATTCTTATCATTGATCATTTTCAATTTCTGGTGCTTGGTGGACGCCAGCATGTCCCAATTGTGTATAGTAGGTCGGCCCAATATAATGTTGTAAGGAGAGCGGAAGTCGGCCACTACGAACCTTACACGTTCTGACTTGAAAGCTTCCTTGGTTCCCAACATTAATCTGAGGTCGATATATCCTTTTGGGAAGGAACGCTCTCCATTAAACCCGATTAGAGTAGATTTGCACGGCTTTAGGTCTTCAACATCGAGGTGCATCCTCCGGTATGCATCCCAACTTATGATGTCAGCCGAACTTCCCACATCCACGAATATCCGTTTGATGCGGCAATTCACGACGATCCCGGTGATGACCAATCCGTCTTGGTGGTCGGGAATAACCTCCTTGAGCTCCTCGTCCGTGAAGACCAACGGGGGTGGTTTCGGTTTCGATGAGGTGCCTTTAAACTTTTGTACATCTTTTACCGCCAACACCTCCCGCAGGTATTTCTTGCGCTGGCTTATAGTATCTCCACCTCCTCCAAAACCGCCACTGATCCCGTTGCACTGGAGATCAGTCTCTTGGTAACCCTCGGGAAGGCCAGTTTTCCGTTTCTTCTCAGGTTCCGGAGCGTCCGTAGCCGGACTCCTGCTTCGGCGGCTACTATTCCGCCTGCTTGTTTTGCCTTGAGTTTTGATGACGTATTGGCGCAGTTTCCCCTCTCTTACAAACTTTTCAATAGCATCCCTGAGTTCATAACATTCGTCGGTGGTATGACCGGAGCAGTCGTGGAAAGTGCAGAACTTTCCCCGATCTGTATTGGACCGGTTTCTGAGAGGCCTCGGCTTGGTCACCCTTTTCATCTCGGTCTGGGCTACCTCCTTCCATAGCTGCGAACACGGCACATTCAAGTGGGTGTAGTTGCCGTATTTCGCTTTATTGTCCGTTCTCTCCTATCGGGGTCGGCTCTCTGCCGCGTCTGCGGGTTCCGCCTTGTGCTTGTCCGAGATCCCTTCTTTCGGGCGACGAATTCCTAGCCTTCTTAGGTTCATCGGCATTGGCAATTTCCATTTGCTCGACGTCTAGGTACTTTTTTGCTTCCTTATAGAATTCGAGTCAATGAATATACTCGATTCTTGCACGAGATGTCGGCCAAGCGTGTCGTTGGGTCCAGACCGATTGACGAGGCAATATACATGGACCTCTTCGGATAATGAGCGTACTCGCGTTGCCGTATCTCCGAATCGGTCAGGTACTTCGCAACGTCTCGCCTTTCTTTTGCTTTACTTTACTCAACGTGAATTGAGATTTAAATAACTATAATAAATTGAGATATTGTATCTCGATTTAATTTTTGAATAAAGATATAGTATCTCATATAATTGAATTGAGATGTAGTATCTTAGATTTAATTAAATAGAAAGATATCATATCTCAGATTTAATTTATAAAGATAAATTAAATTTGTAGGCTCATAATTCGGATTAAATAGATATATTAGATTAGATCTGTAGGATAGATTTAATTAATATATTATTTGAATTCATATTTGAATTCCAAAATTAATTGGATTAATTTTGAATATTTTAATATGGCTCATTAGGGTTTTAGAAACTCTTTAAATGGATATTGATCTAGTCGTATTAAGATGAGATGAATTAGAGAAGCCGCAAGAAACCCTAGAGAGAAAAGGAGAGACACGAGAATACCGTAGGCGCTAGCACGCGCCATCCGTGTTCAAGGCTATTCGTGTGGATGCGGTAGAGGGAGGTGATTCGTAGAGTCGACTCCGGTGATCGAGTAGGTAGCCCATGTGATCAAACTCAAAAGAGACGCTCACCAATTCGCATAGGTATGGTTTCTAACAAACCTTGATTTAAATGAGTGATCCTCCGAAGGGATTCGTAAAAGTTTTTTTTATTATTCGCTGCGTGTACGGATCCTAACGGTGTCATGGTTGTTTGAAATGAATATTAGAGGAATGGAGAATTGGTGTTTTCCATGAGATTGTAAAATTATCCTACTTAATTCTCCACAAGGCTTTTATTTGCAAGGAAATAAATTCCTTATTTTTCCAAATAATTAATTTAATTATTTGGCCAAATTCCACCATTTGATTCTCATATATCATTTCTATAATTTTTAGGCATAATTTATTCCTTATTTAAATTATTCTTTTCCCAAAATAAATTAAAGAAAAAATAAGCCTAAATTTCCAATAATTATTCTCATAATTATTTTAAACCAAATTTCATAATTAAATTCCCATTCAATATTTCAAATTTCAAATCCCAAAATTTGGGATCTTACAATTTTCACTTTGAGGTCTAATTTCCCTTAAGTTTGTACTAATTGGTCTTTCAGCTAATAAATTTCTTTGATTAAAATTATCCATTATTTCTTGTGATGAATCTATTGTTCTAAAACTTCACGTTCTATTTATTCCTCTACCAAATGAGGGTCTATTATATTCTAAGCTTCTCCTTGGGTTATATTCTAAACTTTTTCTTGAGTTAACATTAATATTTAAAGTTGGATTTTCTGATGTATTTATACTTAAAGCTCTTTGTCCTATTATATCATTCTTCTTGGTATATATTCAGTCATAATAACTTCTAGATTTATCTAATTCTAGTTGTAAAATCTTTGGTATTGTAATTTGTGCTGGATCAATTTTTATTTCTTTTATTATAGGGATGCATAAAATATTTATCTACAGTTATTTTTTCTTTATTTTCATTATATATTTTATGTTCATTAGAGAATACTAGTCCTACCATTGTTGTTATACTAATACTTTTAGATCTTGGTTGTAATCTTACATTATATAAATTATGATATACTAAGATTGATTTATCCATACTTTCATCTGCTCTACTAATAGGAAAATTTGTATTTAAAGTAAATTTTAATTTTTGATATATTAAATTTCCGCTATCATTCCTAAAATATTATCTTGAAGCTTACTTATAATTCTTCCATCTGTTACTAATAGTTCTAAAGCTGAATCTATTCTACTTTGAAAATAAGCTTTTATCATAATTTGTACTCATGCAATATATATTTTTGATATTTCATCTTTGAAATGTATCTTTGATATTGCTTGTTCTATTAATCCTTTACTTATTGATGAAATTCTTAATACTCCTTATGTTAAGGACAATTTGTGAGTCCACATTATGTGCTTAGAATTATATGCTTATTAGGTGTTTATACCTCTAATTAGAGGTATAAGCATAATTTTTAAATTTTTTATATATTATATTTATTTATATTTAAATTATAGGCTACTTTCTAAGATTTTTTTGTACCTAGTATCTCAAATTAATTAATTTTCATAATACTAGTGTTACAAACAAATGCAGAACTAGAAATTAATTAATTTAAGATATTGAGTGCAAAAAACATCTCAAAAAGCAGCATATAATTTAAATCTAAATAAATACAATATATCTCTAATTAGAGGTATAAGCACCTAATAAGTATATAATTCTAAGCACATAATGTAGACTCAACAATTCGTAACTATATGTGCTAAATCTCCGCAATTATAACATATGTGTTTATATGGTTTTTTATTTTTAATATCTTTCCTTCTCTTGAAATATTTATTTGGTTTAAATTTTCTTTTATTTTTTGGATTATATTTTCTAGAAACCTTTTTCTTTGGATATTTCTTAAATTTATATATCTTTCTCTTCTATTTTCTTTTTGATAACCATTTATTTTGATTACATCCCCATTTATGTGGCTTTTCTAATTCTGTACAATTTACCATTAATATTTAATATTTCTCTATGCTTCTTTACATCTATCTGATAAATATTTTCTTGAATATTCTTCTCTTCTTCCCTGCGAGAATGACCTAGGTTGACCCTAAAGCGCATAATTAATTAGGGCATAGTTTAATTGATTGCTTTAGCGACAAAAACAAGTCATCAATGACATAAATACTACTCATCACCTAGCTCGACCAAAGACTACAAAGCTCATATCAAACCATGAGTTCCCTTTCTTTTGAATAGAGAAATGTGTCATTGTCCCAAGGGCTGGCCATTAACTCGGCCAAAGGAAAAGAGTGATACCAAGGGCCCACGAAAATGTCAAAGTCATTAGCGTGTACCGAGTGGTAGCAAACCACGTGGTATTTCATACACAATAACTCCCTTTACCATTCCACATCATATGCAACAATGATAAACAATCATAATCTTTGCATGTATATACAAGATTTGTAAAAATAATACATCGTCTTCAATAATTATTAAGACCACTATACTATTTCAACTCACAAATTCATAACAAAAATATATTTTCCAAAACATATAATTTCATAATTTTCTGTCTCAATAACCATTTCAAAAAAACATACAAATAACATATTAACACATATAACAAGTGGAAAGTAGTTACCTCAAGTTCTTGATACAAGAACTAAACTTGAGAGAGATCAAGTCCACTCTAAAAAAATATGTAATTATACGTTAATAGAATTAACAACAATACCAAATAATTAATCAAACTATAATTGTCTCATTTTAGTTTTTCTTGGAAAAAATAACAATTTTATTTATTCCTCAAATCATAATTACAATTTCATTTCCTTCCTTCATGAATTATTTCTCTGTTATGATCATCAAAATATCACACATTCTTAATTTAACCAAAATACCCAATTTTCTATAATAAAAGTTTCACCTAAAAATTTCAAATATTCATATTTACTTGTAAACCTCAAATCCAATCCATCTAATTCTCAATATATCCCCCCAATAAATTAAAAATGCATTATAAACTCGAATATAAATACCTATTATCACAAACCTCAATTTTCTAACGTAATACTGACTTATATAAACATAATCCAATTTATTAAACAAATCCCCAAATCTCCACATAGTTAAAATTATATCAAACTCTAATTTGAATTCAAAATCTTAACTCATAATTTCATATAATTCAAGATTTATCAAAAGAAAGCTGGTTAAACCTATAATAATACCTCTAGTAATCCAATAAATTCCTTAAACCTTATTAAATCGGTTGAAATACCCTATAGATGCAAATCCTAAATCCTTTTAAATAGAAAAGTAAATTTAAATTCCTATAACAACAAATTAATAAATCTAGACCAATTAAAATTATCTATTAATCATTCTCTACATATATACAATCATCTATTATCGGGACTCAAAACTTTGCCAAAAGTCTAATCCTAAAATTTTCACTAATCGGTACCATATTATCCTTATTAGAAAGAGAAAAATATATAGAATAATTTTCATGAAGAAAGTTTGTAGAAAATAAATAAATTTAACTACCTATATGATCTTATAAAATAAATAAATTACCTTAAAATTCAAATTCGGTCTCTTTTATTCTCTTTTCAATCCTTCCTTCCTCATCTCATCTCTTTTTTTTTTTTTTTTTAGGAGAGAAGGGCGGTTGGGGAGGGGAATTAATTATTACTCCCTCCTCCCCAATAATATCCCTTTTTCTCCAAGTAAGCTTGACATTATATACATACATACATATATTTTTTTCTCTCTCTAAGATATTGCACATTGCTGACATAATGGCAAATCTCCCCTTTCCTACTCACTCTACTCAGTTTTAGAATACAGTATAGTATAGGCAGTATGTTGATTGAGTTCTCTGTTTATAAAACGTTAAAATGATGAATATAAAAGGGAAAACATAGTTTGGTAGTGTCTGAGAATGAAAAGCATGCTACAATGTTCCATTTAAGTGACTATTATGGTGTAGTTCATGAAAATAGGCATGGATGTGAACACTTTTTGTCCTTTTTTACTAGGTGAACATGTTTTTTGGCAACTAAATCAAACTTAGTTAAAAGGCATCATCAATAAGGGAAAGAAGCTGTTGATTTTTTTCCTTGATTTCATACTTTGTTAGATATACTATTTTCTTTATGCAATTATTTGAATCATAAAGAAATTAAGAAAAGAAACTAAAAACCGACAACCCATGCACTAGCACACAAATGGGAAAGCAAATCCAACAATGAGACATACCATGATTGCCTCAAGTATTAACATATATCCATTAGACAATCACATTAGAGAAATTATTTCAGAACAGAGAAACACCTTCCATTGAGGAGTAGACTCGCTAGTGAGAATTGCTTCACTTACAAACTAGGAACCGAGGAGTACTAAACAATCGAACCAGGGAGCATGTGAAACATGACATGAGTAAAAATATGAAGCGGCGAGACATTTTTTAAATGGACACCCACATCAGAAAAATTGACACCCACAACTATATGAAACTCAAAACTATGAAATAGAACCAGGGAGCAGAAATGGGCTGAATAACGAGGAACCAAGGATCACTAAATAATGGACCATGAAGCATATGAAACTCGATACGAGCAAAAATATGAAACAGGGAGAGATTTTTTAAATCAACTCCCACATCAGAAAAATCGACACCCATATAAAACGTTGAAAGGAGAGATTTTATTTTTTGGAAACAACGAAAATACGAGTGAAGTAAGACCGGGAACTAAAAAAAGAGGTAGATCGGTGAGAGACAAGAGAACTAAAAATACGAGCAAGATTGGTTAAAATAAAGTACCAAGTGAAGTGAAGCAACTCACCAAAGTGAAAGACGACACGAGATGGGAAGATCGACCTTTGCTTCGGACTTTAACTTGGGAGAATTGGAGAAGAGGTAAATCATAGTTGGAAATAGTAGAGTGAGACCGGATCTACGAGTCCGGTAATCATAGGACCTTAATGCCATGTAAACACCTACACAAACTTTTTTCTCGGCTTTTGACAATGAATGTCTTTGCGACTCTAGGTACGCTCTTTAACCATAATCTCTTAGTTGTGGATGTAGTTGTTCTCTTATTCCCATTTTAACCAAGTCCCGTCTCGCACTAACTCCACCTTTAGTTTTCCCTTGTATGTGAAAAAGCGTACCAAGAAGGCTATCACATATATTTTTCTCCACATGCATCATCAATATCGTGTCTCACATCAAGACTATGCCAATATGAAGATCAAAGAAAAGCCGACCTCTTCTTCTATATGATCTTCTCACCCATAGTCCTCTAATTCGGCCGAATGTGACATTGATTCTTTCTACCCCACTATAAACCTTTTCTCCAATTAATGCCTTTGGAGCCATTTCATTCTCCAGAAAATAGTTAAACTCTTTTTTAGCCTATGGTACGAGGTGGAACCAAGGAACAAATCGCATATGACTAACATAGCCCTTTTTGTGTGCTTAACTTGATGGAAGTGTGTGCACTGCTTCACACTATCCCCTAACAATTTTATGTATGCTGGAAAGTCATTTATCATGGTGAAAATCATTGTATGAAACTTAAAGAATTCCTTCTTATAAGCATCAAACACATGTACGCCATCCTCCCACAAATTCTTTAAGGGTTAGTTTGGATTGAGGGAAGGGAAGGGGGGGGGGGAGGGGAGGGCGGGGGAGTAAAGTTTTGGGTTAAGATTCATCTCACAAGCACATATATCCCTCAATTTAGCTGAAATTCACGAGAAGAGATGAAAGTGAACCCTACTTGAAAATCACAAGCAAAACCCGAGAAGAATCCTGCGAAAGCCACACGAAGAAACTAAATGCTGGGGAAGAAGAACCAAAAAGGGAGGGGTCGGTTTTAGAAGGTTAATATCGAAGAAACCTAGAAGCTTGTTGTTGAGTGGACAAAGTTTCGGACATGCGAGGCTAATTTATGAGTTCTGACAAAGGTAGCAGCAGGGCATGGGGGAGAGAGTTTAAAGAATGGAGTCCATGAGTTTGTCGCCTAGAGGGAAGTGGGGTGAATAAAAATGGATAGGCGGGAAAGCTATTCAATGACGGTTTTAGCCAAAACGGTTGTTGAACAAGAATCTGTGAACATATCAATGACTGTTTTGTGTATATTAACTAAAAAAAGAGCCACTTGTCAGCATAGTTGTGAACGTGATTTGAGGTATCATTTCAACGATCGTTTTAGAAAAACGGTCGTTGAAACAAAAAAAAAATTAATTTTTTTTATTTTTCTTCTAAACTTTCAAAGACTATTTTTCATAACAATCATTAAAAGTAGATTTTAATGAATGTTTTTCTAAACTTGATCGCTGAAAGTTCAAAGAAAATTACAAAAATTCCATGATCTACTTTTTTAACGTCTATTTTTTAAAAATGAACATTATTTGGGGATGTTAAAACCTTACTTTGTAGTAACGAATTTTGGTTTCCTTTTTTTTTTTTTTTTTTTTTTTTTTGGATTCTAGTTTAAAGTAGCTACTTGTATGTATGTGTGATAAACCCTAATTTTCTTAATAAAAAATTGTCAACAATACTTGACGGTTATTCGTTAATAACCGTAATATATTTAAAGATATATCACAGCCTTTTTAAACAACCCGTTAAATATACAAATATATTTTATAGTTATTCACCAACAACCATCAAATAAACACCTTAGTGATGATCAAAATTGGTGTTGTAACACCCCAAATTCAACACCCGAAAACTTGGCCAAAATATTTGAAATACCTCCAACAGGGGATGATCAATATCCAAATCATTAAATTACATAACCATTTCAAATAAAATTCATAATACAAAGTCAAAATAAGTTTCCAAAATATTTCAGAGTTAAATAAAATGCGGAAGTCTCAGGGTCATGGCAAATAGAAATAACATAACATAAGCTACAAGAGTACAAAAGAGCCTTCAAAGCTCACTCCATAGGTGCCTTCCCTTGCTCCCTACTAGAATGTTCACTGAAAAATGTTAATATAGGATGAGATTTCACGTCTCGGTAACTGCGAAAGTTTTTACCGTACACAAGCAAATTATATATGACAAAAAATAGGAGTTTATTACATACCTACCTACATACATACATACATACATACATACCTACGTACGTACCTACGTACGTACGTACGTAGGTATGTATGTATGTATGTATGTATGTATGTATGTATGTATGTATGTATGTATTTGTACATATCATAATTTCTCAAACAAATTCTTTTGCAAAAGTAACCATTATTATGTCAAATTGTAAATTATACCATTATACAATATGCAATATGCAGCCTCTCTCATATCACCATCCACCTTTGTACCGCTAACTGGAGGCATAGGCTAACATATAGTCTGACAGAAACTCATTCATTTGACTGGATGATTCCAAGCTCACCAAAACCTAAGATACACTCGGCCAAAGGTATAGAGCTTAAGCATGGACTATGGTTCCCCTCCTTAAAAATAACAACTAAGGAGGTGTCATGTGTCCCACAACTCCAATGTAATCCCGGCCAGAGGAAAACATGAAAGATGGGGCCCTGACAAGTACCATCCACTGTGCACCAAGTAGTGGCATAAATAAATCTTATCATTTAAGTTCCTCCTTACTCCAACCCATCACACATACAACCACCATGATAATTATATCAATAAAATAAAATATATTAAAGCACGCTTCCATATATATCAAATATCTTAAAAGGTAACACAAACATATTATAAAACCCAATCGGATCAATATGTCATTCTTGAAATTCGAAGGACTAAACTGTCATTTTGAAATTCAGGACTAAACTTCATTTCTAAAATTCGGGGGCAAAACCGTAAATTTTGCTTTGGGCACAAACTGTAATTTTCATGTACACAAAACTATAATTTTTGTGGGTACAAAACTATAATTTTCATGGGCACAAAACGTAATTTTGTGGATACAAAGCTGTAATTTTCTTGGGTACAAAAGCTTGTAATATTCGGTTATCATAATAATAATATTATAATACATATACATATAAATCAGTCTATAAAAAATATAATTTATAATCATACACATTTCACAAGTATATGGAAGAATATTCAGAGTTACTGTTACTCGCTCATTCCCAAGTAATCACCAAAAAGCAACTACCGGTATCCCAAATAATTATCTCTATACTTTCCCTCTCTCTTTCTTTCTCTCCTCTCTTTATTTTTCTAAAGCTCAGCTGCTCTGTCGAATACGCACTGAAGGTGTGTATTTACGAGTGGTTTGAGGAGGGGGTAAATAGGTGGATCGGGGGGTGAAAATGGGGGTAGGGTGAAATAGGGGGTGAAGTAAGGGGCAGTTGGGGTGAATGGGGTAAAGGTGGGGGTAAAATAGGTAAAGTTGGGGGTGAAATGTTTTATTGCCCCCCTTATAACTTAAAGCGACCACATTTCTATTATATATTATAATATATTAATATATTATAAAAGGTATTATTATATTATTATTATTATTTTAACTAATAGAAAATTTTACTCCTATACTAAATCTTTCTTGGTAACTTAATTACCATTAATCTATCTTATCATATTCTAAATAAATTTTAGGATGTTACATTTTCTCCCCTCCTAAAAAGGAATTTTGTCCCCAAAATTCAATAAATGAGAGAAAATTATACTTACTTAATGAAAGTGGAGCTATATACCCAAGAGGGGGGTGAATTGTGTATTTTAAGTTCATTTGAAATCTGCTCTGTTTTTAGACAGCAAAAACAGAGATGAACGAAGTAAAGGGAAGAACACTGGACACGAGAGATTTATCTTGGTTCGGTCCTAACAACTTGACCTACATCCGGTCCCCGGACTCTGCGGGATTTTCCACTATCACAAAGATTACACACTCGTACTCAAAGAGTAGTTCTCTCTCTAGAACTCACTCCCCCTTACAAGTTGTAATCAATGAACTCCCAAATCACCAAGTCCCCGACTTGTGATTCTTTACAATAAATTTTTTTCAAGTAGAAACTCTCTCTAAGAGTAGATAAGAATAATCGAAGTACAAAGTATCAAAAGATACAATACGGTTGAAAAGCGAAAGAATAAATGCTAGACTTGAATGTATTTCGTTTTCAGTTGTTGTAGTAGATTAAGAAGACTTGAATGCATCTCTATTTATACTAAGAGAGCATTAATTGACCGTTGTAATCTTCATTATTACCGTTGCCAAAGTTTGGACAAGGTAAGGTCTTCTTCTCTCTCTAATCTGCACTTAATCTAGTTGGGTAGAATATCGAGTTGACTCTGCGCAAATTAGTCCATTGGAATAGTAGCTACTAGATGTAGAAATCATTCTTTAATCCCTTGTAGGCGTGTGCGAGATAGATTACCCAAAAGAATGCAACTTTACGGGTTTGCATTTAATGTCCGACATCACTTTTACTTTTGCTTTAAACCTTCAATGTACATTCTCTAATGTCGAATCTCGGTAATAAAGTGATTAAACATGTCTAGGAACATTAGAGAATAATCATAGGAAGTATTAAGATCAAACAAGAAGGTATAGCAAAATCGTCAGATTTGATTTTCAAACTTAGCGTTCAATACTCGAGTATGTGCATCAATACTCGAGTTTGTCACTGTGCACTTAAGTCAATACTTGAGTATTCATTTTGATACTTGAGTATTCTTCTTCCGAAGAAGAATCATCGAGATTTGACTTTGGACCT
Source organism: Acacia acuminata (assembly GCA_019022655.1). Lineage (NCBI taxonomy): Eukaryota > Viridiplantae > Streptophyta > Magnoliopsida > Fabales > Fabaceae > Acacia > Acacia acuminata. The sequence goes on from JAFJYI010000309.1 coordinate 72,114, forward strand.
TAACATTGAAATAGGGTCAATACTTGAGTATCCAAATCCATACTCGAGTTTTGAACTTACGATATGAAAATAAGTTTAAGTTCAAAACCTCAATACTTGAGTATTGATTCCAATACTTGAGTGTTCAAGTCATTGACAAAGGGCAAAGCTTTACGTATGCCCAATACTCGAGTTTTTAACTCAATACTCGAGTATGCATTCATTTTGAAAAACTTTGTGAAGTCTTTCCCAAGTCAATACTTGAGTATTGAAATGAATACTTGAGTATTCAATATATGCATAAAACTTGTAGTCTTTCTGTCAGTCCAATACTCGAGTGTCTAAACCAATACTCGAGTATTCAAGATGTTTGAAAACTTTGATAAATTGATGTCAAGTCAATACTTGAGTTTTCAAATGAATACTTGAGTTTTCATAAGAGAGTGTCAAGTATGAAAGCTTTGTGAAAATCCAATACTCGAGTATGCAAAACCAATACTCGAGTTTTCAAAAGATGAGAGGCTTGATGACTCTCTGTATGACCAATACTCGAGTATTCAACTGAATACTTGAGTATTGAGATTTTAAGTCAATGTTGAAATTGTCTCTGTGTGTTCCATACTCAAGTATTCATATCAATACTCGAGTTTGGCTCAGGGTGAAAAACTTGAAGTGCTTTCTGTAAGTCCAATACTCGAGTATTGTGTCCAATACTTGAGTATTGCTTTGTGTAATTGATTTGAGCAACTCTTTGTCAAGTCAATACTCGATTATTGAGACCAATACTCGAGTTTTGTCTTGACAGTAAGTTTTTCAACTTACCAAAGACAAAATCATATCTTGTGTTTACAAATGGCAGTTATCATCAAAACCTGTAGAGAACTAACATTCTCCCCCTTTTTGATGATGACAACACTTGTAAACCAAACTTTCAAGAATTTGAGGAATTGTTTATCTTGGAGTAAAAATTTTCAAAATCTCGGTGTTTTGAAAACTCGGAAAGCGAGGGAATGTTCTTTTGCAAATTTGAAAACACAATATATAGGCAAATCAGAGATAAACAGTAGAAGCACTAATCAAGAAGAACATTTCATTCATAGATTGCAAGACTATACATCAGCAATTGCAGAAATAGAGAAATAGACTACTGACAACAAAATAAAATGCAAAGTTGCAAAATGCTAAATAGCTAAACAAAATGATACTAAAATGAAGCCTCAAAACTCAAATTCGATTCAGCTAGTCCGCTTTCTCTCCCCTTTTGTCATCTTTAAAAGTGGATGGAGCGGAGATGGTGGGGGCAGAGAGAGGATCAAGGAGAGGAGTAGGAGGAGGAGATTGAAGGAGAACTTCAGTAGATGGAGTGAGATGAAGAACCTCTGTGGATGGAGTTGGAATAGGCATGGGGGAGGAGAGAATGGGAGTGGATGGATCAGGGGATGAAGGGGGAACCCGAGGGCTAGGGAAGGTGAAGGAGGGAGAGGAAGAGGAGAGGGAGGGTCGAGACTTAGGTGGAGTTAAGCTGGATCACTAGTGACCCCAAAGGAGGAAGAGGAGCCAATGCCAAGATGCTTGATAATCTTTTCAACCTTATCACGCACCTCGATTGAAGTGACCAAGGTAGTGGACGGTCGGCATCTAGATCAATGAGCGATCGAGAAATCTCATCTTGTTTCTTTTGATTGATCCTTGAGCTTATCTATATGGACCTTCATTTCTTCTTGTGCATCTACCATTTCATGATTACCGCTTCTCACCTCGGCAAGCAACCTCCCAATTTCAAATTCCAATCTAATGGACAAAGAGGCAATGGCGGCATCCACAATTCCCTTAATTTGTGAATCAAGATCGGATGGCGAGAGATGAGCGAGGAGGTGGAGTAGGCGAGCTTCACGAGCTTGTGGCGAAGCTTTTTCCGAGATCTCGAAGGTGCCGAGATTGACCGAGCCTTGTCCCAAAAGTAATCTTCATGAAATTGAGTTGAGTCTTCCCAAAGACGGGTGGATACTTCATACTCTCAGGAGGACCAACATACCAAATTTTGTGATAAAAGAGAATGACAGATATGAGTGAAGGGAATGGTATGTGGGAAGGTCGTCTAGATGAAAATTTGAATCGTATCATCTCCTTGAAAATCTAGTGCCAAGGTTCAATGGATCTTTGTTTCACGAAAGCAATTAAAAAGCGATAATCTCTCGGGAAAAGTGTGTAAAAGCGCCTCCTTTTTGAACGAAGTTCTGGAGTAGATATACCGAGAGGACCCTATTGATAGGTGACATAGACCCTGGTTTGAAGGAAAGTGTATGTCTTTGGTTTTCAGGAAACTCCTCATTGGGTCTAAGGGTGGTGAATATCTCTTGGTTGCTATAGGTAGGAGTGGAAGCAAGAGGAGGATTGGCAATTTTCAGAATATTATTGAGAATTGAAGCAGATAAGGTGAATTTGACACCTTTGACACTTGTAGTCACTCTTTCCTCAACTAACTCATCATCAGAATTGAGAATATTATCAGATTGCATATTGAAGTAAAATAATTTCACTAAGTTGGGATTATAGGGGGATGAAATGGATGTGAAAGAATCATAAGGGGCAAGCCAAGGAGAAAGATTGACATTACATTCTTGATGAAGTGTGACCAAGTTCAATTCATAGTCGTAGTCCTTGAGAAACTCCATCCACCTCTCTGCCGCATGTTGAGCTATTTTTGGTAAAACTGGTACTTCAGACTCTTATGGTACCTAAAAACCTCAAATTGAAGGACTAAATCAACTTTGGTAGGATCCATCGCAACCCCTTCAGCTGATACGACATGGCCAAGGAATTTTACTTCCTTTAACCAAAATTCGCATTTAGACAATTTTGCATAGAGCTTGTGTTCTCTCAATACCTGTAACACAATTTTGAGATGCCCTTTATGCTCTTTTTCATCCTTAGAGTAGATAAGGATGTCATCAATGATGACCACTACAAATTTATCTAAATATGGCCTAAAAATTCTATTCATGTAATCCATGAATACGGCTGGAGCGTTTGTTAACAAGAAATTCATAATGGCCATATCTAGTTCTGAATGCAATCTTCGGGATATCTTCAGCTTCGACTCTTAACTAGTGGTATCCTGATCTGAGATCAATCTTGGAGAATATGGATGCTCCAATCAATTGATCAAGTAGATCATTGATCCTTGGTAAAGGATATTTGTTCTCTATAGTCACTTTATTCAACTGTCGGTAGTCAATGCATAGTCTTAGGCTCCCATCTTTTTTCTTCACAAAGAGTACAGGTGATCCCCAAGGAGATACACTAGGCTTGATGAAACCCTTTTCCATCAGCTCTTCGATTTGCTTCTTTAATTCTGCTAGTTCTAATGGAGACATTCGGTAAGGAGCTTTAGAGATAGGTCCCTTCCCAAGTGTGAGATCAATAGAAAATTCTACTTCTCTTTATGGGGGTAAACCTGTCATCTCTTTTGGAAATACTTCCGAAAATTCATTCACCATTCGATATCTCCTATCCTTTCTTCCACTTCTGCTTGAATGGAGAAAAACACAGTACACGGGACAACCCTTACGAATAGACTTTTTAACTTGTCTTTGCAGACAACAATTGTGGTCTACTATGACTCATAGAGTTATCTTCAAGAGAGATAGTCTTTCCCTTATAGTCAAGGATGACGTCATTTTTTGACAACCAATCCATCTCTATTATCACATCAATACCCTTCATGGTAGACAAAAAACATCTATATTTGAGGTCCTACTATCAAACTCTATTATACAATTTAAGCAAGCCCTAGAAGTTTTCACCGAAGCTCCTGCCGGTGTAGAAATAATCATATCAAAAGGCAATTCGCATATACTTAAATTTGAAGGTGGAATATCACCTAGAGGGGGTGAATAGGTGATCTCAAAAATTCTTTTGACGTATGATGGATAAACGATGAAAGCGTAAGAAGGGAAAAGAGAATTGACACGGAGGAATTATCTTGGTTCGGTCCAACTCTTGACCTACGTCCGTCACCCGGACACTCACAGGATTTTCACTATCTCACAAATACAATTACACACTCTGCAACTTAGAATGATCCTTTCTCACTAGGACTCACTCCCCCTTACAAGTTGTAATCGTACACCCACTCAAGATACCACTACCTTGAGATTTGAACAAATGTAAATACAAATGATGAACCTCTCTTATAGAGTAAAATAATGAATCTTGAAGCTCGAGGTATTCGAAGATATGATCGACTAGAGATTGATCGTTTTGAGCACTTTTCTTTGTGTATGCGATTCGTCTTGATGAATTCAGTCCTTCGTGTATTTATAGTAGTTGGAGAGAAAGAGCCGTTTGTAGGATCTGAATTTGTTTGTTTGAATATGACCGTTGTTAGCAATTAACCATTTGCACCAATCTCGCCTTAATTGGATTCAATCCGTTGTCTCTGGTCATCTCTTGTTTTACGAAACTATTGCTGACCGTTGCTAAATCATCTGAAAATCACTCAACATTATGATTAATGATATCACAATAAATGTTGAATGATGTTTAGAAGTAGTATAAGATCTTTTGGGATTCATTTGGATGTTCTTCAAGAGAATCATAATTGCAAATATGAATTCTTTAAAACGAGAGGAAGAGATAACTCGAGGTAGCATACTAATGACTCGAGGTTAATGAATCTTTAATATCCAAAATGCACAAACGAGGAGGCTTATTAACTCGAGGTGAACTAATGGAAACTCGAGGTAGGCTTTTGGATTTGGAGGCATACGACTTGACTCGAGTTTCGTAATGAAAATGTATTTCATAAATTTGAGACTCGAGGTGGAAGGAGTGATGACTCAAGGTTTGTCTGCGACTCGAGGCGGGAGGCTGAGAGACTCGAGGTGGAGAATGAATATTGACTTGAAATTCAAGAGCATGGACTCGAGGTGCAGAGACTTGAGACTCGAGGTTGGGGGAAACTTGACTTGAGTTAATCCATCGTTGAAATTGATTTCTACATTATCGACTCGAGGCAACACTTCTGACTCGAGTTAAAAACTGCTCTCCATTGTTCAAACTCTCGGGAAGGCCATTTGACTCGAGGTGGAGCTTCTGACTCGAGGTAAAAACCTTTCTCCATTGTTCAATCTTTCTGTCTGCTCTAAAAACTCGAGGTAGACTCTTTAACTCGAGGTAAAAAGTGCTCTCTAAAGTGAGATATAGAAGAAACCCGAGGCTATGCTGAATTGTTTCCAGAATCACGTGTGTCAAATTTCGAGGGCCATATCTCCCTGGTATGAGCTCCTTTTTCGTTGATTAAAATCTTGATAGAAAGCTCTGTGTGTCAGCTTTCCAATGGCACCGCGTTTAGCTCAATTGGGTTTGTAGTTTGTGAGATACACTCAAAACATTGAAGCTTGGTTCTGACTGTGACGGTGATGTTTGTGTCAACTTGTAAAACTCATATCTCTCTCATCTGAGATCATTTGGACTTATATTATATATCAAAATGATGTGTTTGATGTCTAGTTTCATATTCCACTGGTTTTGTATCAATCCGATACCTGGTTTGAGAGATATCATCCAATTACCAAAGGTCGCCCGAGCTGAACGTGGAACAGAGTGCACCGGAGTTGCTGAAAGTGCACTTTAACTCGAGGTAGTAAGTGGTGACTCGAGGTAATCATCCCAAACAGTGAAAACTCGAGGCAAACATGTCTTGACTCGAGGTAAACATCTCGAGACCAAAAACTCGAGGCAAATAGGTCTGACTCGAGGTAAAATGTGCACAGGAGCGAAAATCACCGGAAATCACCCGGACTCGAGGTGGGGATGTTCTTGACTCGAGGTAACTCATTCCAAAAGACCAAAACACGTAGCAAACCATTCTAACTTGAGTCTAAACATCCTGGCTCGAGTTAGCTCAATGAAATTGCTTATTTTCACTCCGATTTGAGCCGTTCCAACTTCCATATCATCGTGGGGACTTCTAGAATCAATCTAGGAACTTGTATGATGATTTTCTCATTCTATAGAGCAAGTTTTTCCTTCTTCAATCTCTCATCTTGATTAATCTCCATAATTCATCTTGGACTATTCTACATCAAAAATATTTAGTCAATATACAAGATAAGTATGATATACAATCTTTTTGCTCTTAATGGCATCTATATGAGACATCATCAAAACTAATCATAACCAACAAAATTTAATCGAGGCGCTCAAGCATACGATACAAAATAGTGTGTAGCACCCGAATCAAATAAGGCTTCAACTTCAAGGCCTTAGAGTTTGAGGATACCTTTAATTAGATTTGGTGAAGTACTAGCCTCCTGTTGTGATCGTGTGAACACTTTGCCCGGAACCGCCATTCTAGCATCATTGGCGCCTTGAGACTCTTCCTCACAGAACCTGGAGATGTGTCCTAGCTTTGGACACTTGAAACATATCACACAACGTCCTTGGTGTACTTTTCCGCACTTATCACACTTCTGACTATTAGCGGTGCTAGCAACAGGAGCTATATATCCCCTATAAGAGTTTTGTCCTCCATTAAATTGACTCCTCTGAGGTCCACTGAAATGACTCCTTGATGGTCCACCTGAATGATTTCTTGATGGCTAACTAAATTTCATATTCACACCACTGAAGTTATGACTATGCTTCTTAGTGATTCCCCCTGTAGGTCTCATGAGAGGTGTAGATTTGGCTTGGAAGCCCTTCATCTTCTCAGCTTCTTCTTCTCGCTTGCTTCTAGCTGTCGTGCATAATTTGTCACATATCTCTTCAAAATCCCTTATTCCATCAAGAAATGGTGACAAAGCCGTTTTTAGATCTGGTCTAACTTTCTCCACTAATTGAGCGCACATCCATTTAGAGTTATTTTGCGAATAATTGCAAAATTTAGACAACTCCAAAAAGCGAGTAATAAATTCGTCTCGTGCAAATCCTCTTACCAGAATGTGAGGAATTCAGTCTCCTTCTCTATTATGATTGAAGGGGAAAAATAATAATTCTCGAACTTTTCTTTAAACTCTTCCCAAGTCATCTCCTCATTATCATTTATTTTGGTTCTTTCCCACCATTCTTGGGCCGCTTTCTGCATTAATTGCTCAGCAACTAGCACTTTTTGTTGTGAGCTAATCTCAATAACTTTGAATATCTTTTCAAGACACTTCAACCATTCTAGAGCTTCTACTGGGTCTAGCTTTTCCTTAAACATTGGAGGAGAAAACTTTCGAAATTTTTCCCAAACTTCAATAATAGGTGGAGGGTGATGCGAGAATGGGAGGCATTCGCCTCTTGACTCGGTGCAAGTATGGCTTCCTCCCCTAGAATGATGATCAAGAGGACCGCCTTCCCTATTCGGAACCTTCTCCTTTCCTTGATTACTACCTTGGCCTCTTTTTCTGCTAGTTTGTCCTCGTGCCTATTCACTTTCTCTCTTACCTCCCATTGCATCTCGTAACTCGCTAAAAGGACATTGTTATCCTAAGGAGGGGGACCATTTTGATGCAGAGTGGGGGTTGAATTAGTCCTTCGAGTTCTCCCCATTCTCTCCTCCTATGATTAACATTATAAGGACACTAAATAAGAAATAAGTAGCTAAATAAATTCTAAATCTAAACAAAGGGAAGTGCACATGTTAAGATATTTATTTTATCATGACCTCTAAAATATTTTAAGAAAACAAACACTAAAAATTTCAATAAAAGAGCCACCGAATGTTTAGCTCGATACAAAAAATGTAACACCCCAAATTCAACACCCAAAAACTTAGCCAAAATATTTGAAATACCTCCAACAGGGGATTATTAATATCCAAATCATTAAATTATATAACCATTTCAAATAAAATTCATAATACAAAGTTAAAATAAGTTTTCAAAATATTTCGAGTTAAATACAATGCGGAAGTCGAGGGTCATGGCAAATAAAAATAACATAACATAAGTTACAGGAACACAAAAGAGCCTTGAAAGCTCACTCCATAGGTGTCTTCCCTTGCTCCCTACTAGAGTGTTCACCTGAAAAATGTTAATATAGGATGAGATTTCACGTCTCAGTAACTACTGAAAGTTTCTACCGTACACAAGCAAATTTTATATGAAAAAAGCAGGAGTTTATTACACACACACACACACACACATATATATATGTACATATCATAATTTCTCAAACAAAATTCTTTTGCAAAAGTAATCATTATTATGTCAAATTGTAAATTATACAATATGAAATATGCAGCCTCCCTTATATCATCGTCCACTCTTGTACCATTGACTAAAGCCATAGGCTAACATATAGTCCGACAAAACTCATTCGAGTTAACTAGATGGTTCCAAGCTCACCAAAACCTAAGATACACTTGGCCAAAGATATAGAGCTTAAGCATGGACTATGGCTCCCCTCCTTAAAAATAACAATTAAGGAGGTGTCACGTGTCCCACAACTCCAATGTAATCCCGGCCGGAGGAAAACATAGAAGATGGAGCCCTAACAAGTACCATCAACTATGCACCGAGTGGTGGCATAAATAAATCTTATCATTTAAGTTCCTCCTTACTCCAACCCATCACACATACTGATCGTTATGATAATTATATCAATAAAAAATTATATTAAAACACGCTTCCATTTATATCAAATATCATAAAAGGTAACCCAAACATATCATAAAACCTCATCAAATCAATCTGTCATTCTTGAAATTCGAAGGACTAAACTATCATTTTGAAATTCGGGACTAAAGCTGTCATTTTTGAAATTCGGGGGGCATAAGCGTAAATTTTGCGGGGCACAAACTGTAATTTTCATGGGCACAAAACTGTAATTTATGTGGGTTCAAAACTGTAATTTTGGCGGGTATAAAGCGTAATTTTCTGGGCACAAAACTATAATATTCAGTTATCATAATAATAATATTATTATAATACATATACATATAAATCAGTCTATAAAAAATATAATTTATAATCATACACAATTCACAAGTATATGGAAGAATATTGGGGAGTTACACATTTACTCGCTAATTCTCAAGTACTCACCAAAAAGCAACTACCATTATCTCCAAATAATTATCTCTACGTTTTTCTCTCTCCTTCTTTCTCTCCTCTCTTTATTTTTCTAAAGCTCGGTTGCTCTGTCTGAATATGCACTCGAAGGTGCGTATTTATAGTGGTTTGAGTAGGGGGTAAACAGGTGGATCGGGGGTGAAAATGGGGGTAGGTGAAATAGGGGTGGTAAAGTAGGGGGTAGTTGGGGTGAATGGTGTAAAGTGTGGGGGGGGGGGGTGAGTAGGTAAAGTTAGGGGTGAAATGTTTTATTGCCCCCCTTATAACTTTCACATGGAGCCGACCACGTTTCTATTATATATTATAATATATTATAAAATTATTATCATTATTTTATTATTATTATCATTATTATTTTAATTAACAGAAAATTTTATTCCTATACTAAATCTTTCTTGGTAACTTAATTACCATTAATCTATTTTATCATTATTCTAAATAAATTGTAGGATGTTATAGGTGTCATAAACTTTATCGTTCACTATTTAAACCGTAATTTATTTGGTAATATATTTCCTAGTTTTTAATGAATAACGGTTGAATATTGGTTAGTATATTTAACATCCATTTACGAGGAACCACAAAATATAGAGCCTAATGAATAATGGTTTTATTTCAATAACCATGAAATATAGGGTCCATATTTAACGGTTGACAACCGTTAATAAATATTAGCATTTGAATATTTAACATTTGAAAACCGTTAAATGTAGACAATTCTGTAATAGGGTTTTGGCTCAATTTTAGAAGTTTATAGTTACTTTGAAAATGGTTACTTGTGCATATTTGGTATAATTTCATGGCTATTTCTTCACTTTTAACACTTTTATTTTCTTGGCTCTGTAGAAAGGGCCTCTATTCCATTCAATAATGAATTGGCTTAAAATGGGCCCATGAGTCCAATGATAAGCATTGGGATTGGGATACAATTCGGCCTAGGCTCTTTTTTGTCATTCGGCCTAATTCCAGATAAGTTAGCTTTTTTAAAAAAAAAAAAAAAAAACAGACTGGATATGTTAATTTGACTATTCCGTTGAATTATTTTTTTGGGGAAAATGACCCTTAAATAGTCAGTTAATAAAATTGACAGCCGATTATTTAAGTTAATCCTTAGGGTCATTTTCCCAATGATTGATTTTTTTAAGGGTCTTTGATTTTTTTTTTTTTTTTTTTTTTTTTTTAAAAATCATGATTTTACCAACAATGATTGATTTCTGGATAAAATTCAAATACGCATATAAATTTATGCCGTTATAAAACATAAGGTTGGTTCTTTGTAATGTTAGGAAGGCATCAACGAAGAGTAACAACTTAGAGCATGTTTTAGATAACTTTTGAAGTCCCTAAACCAACTTATCTGATCCAAAAGCTATTTTGGAATGTATAGAGATCTTTGCTTTTGAATGTTTATGGAGAGTCTAATGTATTTGCTTGTTGATTAATTAGTTGATGTATACTCTCTTTCATTACAATATAATCTAAGGATCTCATTGGTATGAGGAACTTGGAGGGAGAAATTTTGTGGGTTGGACTTCAAAAAATTATAGAAGTGGGGTCACAAAATTTTAACAAAGATAACATGTAAGATAAAATAGTAAAAAGTTAATTAAAAGCTGTCAACCAGACACTTCCTTAATATTTTTTAAATCCAACACAGTTTTTCCCTATCATCACTTTCCCTCCTCTCCCCTCATGTCAAAAGAGCTCTCATAGTGTATTGTTTAACCACCTAAATGTGCGCTTCATTCAAATTTTCTAATTCAGTGGGAGGTGGATCCTAATCTTCCATATTCATCTTGATCCCACAACTAGCAAGCTTCACAGAACATGGAGGGAGGAGAAAGAAGACATCGAAGGAATTGATTATACACAATGTTTGTGAAGAAGAAGCAGATTAAGAAGAGATAGAAGAATGAAAAGAATAGAAAATAAAGTAAGGCAGTTTTTTTTTTTTTTTTTTTTGAGTGAGGAAGTAAGGCAGTTAGAAGAAACAAAATAAACAAACTTGCTTTTTTTCTTTATCTTGTGTAGATCTAAAAATTTAAGGGACAATCTATCTCGGGCCCAAATTAGTAAAAAAATTGTCAAAAAAGGCCCAAGAAAAAATCACATGTCAAAAAAGGCCCAGGACCTTTTTTAGTATTATTTCATAAAACATTAATTGTTAAAGTATGCTGATATAGTTGTTAACATCTTGATTTAGTTGTTAAGAGTACTGATTTAGTTGTTAGGATATTGTTGTTAATGCTTCTTTTGATTTAGTTGTTAATAGTCTGCGATATTATTGTTAACGTTTATAAAATAATACCAGAAAATGCCTTAAGATCTTTTTTAACATGTGACTTTTTCTTGGGCCTTTTTTGACATTTTTCTTACTCATTTAGGCTCTGAGGTAGATTTTCCCAAAATTTAATAAAAGTTGGAGTGAGGAAACAGAGCCTAAGAGATATGAGATTGGAAAGGCATAAAGAAATAAGGGCTAAAAATAGAGAGGCATTTTGAATTTCAAAATTTAAAAGGAATGGAGGGAAACAAAAGCAACAATATTAATTAGTACACAAAGCCACATGCTCAACTGGCATTGTCACATGAGCTATCACTATTCATTATATTGAACAGTAAAAGCAGAAAGGAGCCATATGGATAAACAAATGGCTTAGTTTATTTCGAAACTTATTTTAGATTTTCATTGATAGCAGAGACTATATGAGTACATAAAATTTGATAATTATATAATTAGAGAAAATTAAGGGCACTTGGGTCCCCCTTCCTTGGTCTTCCAATTGCTATAGCAAGGGCACTCTTCCTTGTGACCATATGTTTCTGAGGGCACACACAGACACTTTTGGCAACACTTATCGCAGAATGTTAAACATGCCTTCTTGTACTGAGTATTTGAACAACGATAATCACATGCCCCAGCACATTCTGAGTAATTAATTAAAAATTAATCAGGCATCATTAATTAATAGTATTATTAAATTAACTAAAATATTAAATGAAGCTCTTAAACTTTTTACAAGATTGCCGATTAGCTAGCTACTAATTACCTTCTGCACGAAGTGATCCTTCTCCACCAGCCTGAGTACATTTTAAGAAGGGAAAAAAAGAAGAGCCAAGTTTACATCATTTATTTGAAGTGATATGTATAAAGATGTCTATAACTCTATATATAAAAATTGCAGTCTAAGCTTAAATCATGAATCAATAAATGATCGATTAAATTAGTAGCTTATATATATCAAAGAATCCACACAATTTTTTTTTTACATATAACTGATTCAATTAATTTTCTTAAGTTTTACAAATTAACATTTTAATTTCTATAAATTAGTTATCTAGTTCCTACATTTAGAAGAAGTTGGAGTAATGACTAATATATTGGTGAGGGAGCGCATTTGTGAAATATAATTATTGGTTTGAATACAATTGGATTTATCATGGTTAAACAAAAAAGCATCCAAAGATAAATTACATAATATGAATTAAAAAAATCCATAGAAATAAAGCCATAATTTTTTAGCTGATTTGGATTTAGCCGAAGATGAATAGAAGAATTTGATCAGCAAAGATTATTAATAGAAGAAAAGAGAAGCAGCCGCAAGAGTCAACGCCAGACATATGCATTAATAAAACAGTATAATTTGTTTTGTGTAATCCTCTATTTTTCTTAAGCGGGGTTGAGTTCGAACCTTATATAAAGGGTATAATAAAAGGTTGGTTTCTCTCATTTTTCTCTTTCTCATCTTCTTCTCACAATCTCATATTCACTGTTTGATCCAAAAAATAAATGGCTCAAATTCAATATTTTATAAAATTATTACTATAAACATGAATAAATAAATTTAAACTCTTAAAATTCAATCTATAACGTTCTTAGATGCCGTACATAATAAATATATATATATATATATATATTTATTTATTTATTTATAAAACATTCAATATAAACCATCAGTTTCATGATCTAAAAGTAAAGATGAGATTATGAAAAAAAATGAGAAAGAGGAAAAAGAGAATATCTTCTTTAGTATAACAAATGTGTGAGTTACCGGACAACAAAAAAATAAAATATAAAACCTCTATTTGTGAATTGATGGACAAATCCATGTTATGAGCACAAGTTTAATTGAAAGTTTATTCAAAAACACTAGCCTATATGGTAGGAGAGGTCCCAAGAACTCGTGAACCCCATTTTACTTATGAGGCTCTTTGATGTGAGAGGCTGAGAGCCATAACACCTTGTTTCTTCTTAAATATATATACAAGTTTTTATTGAAGAAAAAAAAACCAAAATAATAATTCCAAAACCAAATGATTACTCAAGAAAAAACAAATGAAAGGAGAATAAGGATAGACTCACATAAGCAACTTGAATGACAAAAGCCGCACAGAAGAATACTAGAAGAAATGCAGAACGAAGAATCATAGCATTCGCCATAATGCTTCAACAAAATTATGGAGACTTCAATATTTAATTTGTGTTGAGAGGACTCAATTTTTATAGGGGCGAAATGCATTGAGGAATTGTTAATGAATTTATTAGTATTGATGGCATTAGATTTACATAATATTATTTTCCTTTCAACGAAGAATGAAAAAGGAAATGGTTAAAATCATTATTTTTCATTAAGAGCATTAATTACAAGATTTAACTAATCAAGGAAGCCAAATAATGGCATACTACCACTATACCAATCCCTATCATAGGCAGTGGCGGATTATATAAGAGGCCAGGCCAAAAATTTCAGATTTTTTTAAATCTTTTTTATACTAAAAAGTTTTGCCCCCCCCCTTCCAATTATATATATATATATATATATATATGACTCATGAGAAGATGTGGACCCTACTCAAATAAATAGAAAGGAAGCAAGCAGAAGAAATCTCGTTGATTGAGATTTGATTGGGTTGAGATTTAATAGATAAAAGATTTAATTGAGATTGGATTGGAAGGCAAGCAGACTATTTATAATTTATAGGGGGAAACTTACGAAATTGAGCATGACAATTTGGGATTGGCGATTAACTTACAAAACTAAACGGAGGAAGAGGGAAACTATTTGACTACGCACGAGACGGAAGAATTCCCATCTTATTTCTTTACTCTGATTCAACTCCATATTTACTTTGTCTTGTGGTCGAAGTTTCCTAATCGCCAATCGGTAAATCTCGTTGATTATTTTCTTGTTTCTTTCTTTATTTCCTTCTTGCTTTTCATTCTTTTTGATTAGAATATTGAACCTTTGATTAAACAACTCTTTCGATTAGCATAGTCGCCTTGGGCGAAAATTCAAGAATCCATGATTTTTTTTCCTATATTTATATTTAATATGATAATAGTTAATTATATTTTTTAAATTGTTTATAGGTTATTTGGAAAGTGATAAAATCGGAGTAAATACCCTTTACGGTCACGACAAAAAACACGAACCCCATTTTGGTCCATTACAAAAAAGAAAAATCGACCCTTATTCGTCCTTTTTAAGGGACTAAAAAGGATCTTTTGGAAATTTGTGAGGGATCAAAATGTCAACTAATCGACCTTTATTCGTCCTTTTTATGGACTAAAAAGGACTTTTTTTTAAGGGACCAAAATGGGGATCGCGTTTTTTGTCAGGGACCAGAAAGGGTATTTACTCTAAAATCTAAGAATAACTCAATGATGAAGAATAAAACAATTGATTCATTTTTCAAGAGGAAAGCTAGTGATCATATAGAGGAAGGTAACATAGTTTCTACATCTTTACCGGTTGAAAAGACTTGTAAGGAACAACCTTCTAAAATTCCTAAGGTTATTTCCAATGAATTTGATATTAGTTCCATGGAGCGTGATCTGGGTAAACGCCTTCAAATAAGGCAACATCATATTAATCAAAGAGATGAAGTTTGAAGGGCTTATTTAAAATGGGGTCCGTATCAGTGTAAACTTCAAAGTTATCCTCTTAAAGGAAAGAATCATCCAATTTCAGGTATTCTTGGTTTGATATATTTTTTTTGGTTAGAGTATTCTCCGACTACAAATGCTGCTTATTGCTTACCATCTTAATGAGTATACATTTCCCCCCAAATATTTATCCTAAGATCCGCCACTGATCATGGGGCATTTCAAGAAGGTTCCTTAGCATTTTTTATAAGGCATTTGATACCCTGTTTTACACCATATGTACCCATATTTAATTTTTTTGGCTAACTATACCCGTATTTAATAAGGGTAGTGAGAGAGAGTACATATTAATATAATTTCAAATTTTAGAATAACTAATAAGGGTAATGTTTTTGGCAGAACAAATAATAAGGGTGACGTTGAAAATCACTTAATTAATGGACAAATCCTTATAATTTGAAATGATTATTTTTAGTTAGGCCCCTATTGCAATATCCCAAAATTTTCTCTGATAAATTCCCTAAATGATGTATATGTAATTGGTGAAAAGAAATGGTCAATTTTGACCAAAGGGTCAATTTTACCCGAAATACCGATTTATTTGAAACCAAAAATTTGAGGCATATGTTGGCACCAATGGAACACATGAAATTAATACTTCTTTGTTCCATGTTGCAACATTAAATTTGACTAAAAAGGAATGAAAATAAGTTGCATGAGTCTTCCTGGAAATTATGAGAAAATTGAAGGAAGATAAAAAAAAATTATGACTTTTACGAAATTGTACTGTAAGTTCCATAATTATTTAAAATTTATAGAGACTTGAGTATGTGTTATGAGGCAATAAAATGGGTCAATATTTTCCTAAAAATGGCGGAAGAATTTTGGTCAATTGGATTGCAAAAGAAAAGGTTGAAATTGGATTGAATTATAACTAATGGCATTTTGGTAATTATGTGGAAGTTGAGGGCAAATTGGTCATTTTCACCACTAAACCTCCTTTGGCCCTTCTAAAATCAGCCAAGAATCTTCTAATCTCTATTCTCATCATTTTTTTATGCTGAACCAGCCAAGGAAGACGTTGAAACATCAAGGAAGAAGAGAAGGGAAAAACTCGCAGAATTGAGGTAATTTCTCGAGTTATGGACTTGTAATCCCTAGTCCTTCTCTTCTCATACTCCTTAATTATGGAAATTTATTTGTTCATATGTGTGTGGAGGACTAGTCGAAACCCATATAGCCAAGGGAAGAGAGGAATCTCACGAAATTTATCGAACAACGATTAAGGTAAGCAATTCTAAGCCTACTGGTAGTATATTGGACTTTCCTGGTTATTTCTCTGGCTTCCTGAGGATTTTGGACTATTGAAACCCATATGACTCATCTGTCATGCATGATTAAAATAAGATGAGCTGTTGCATTTTAATCAGTCAGAATACAAATGAGGTGGTGCCCATAGATTGTGTGCATATTTCTCATATAAGGGGTTTTTGGCGGAAGACATGTTTTTAGAAAGATTGTTTAAAATGAATTGTTTTAAACTCTAAAATTGTTCTCAAATTAATATAACGAAACATATTTTCTTTTCATTTTATTTTCAAAATTAATTTAACAAAATGAAAAATAATAACAAAGTCAAAGAAGCTCAGGGTCCTTGGGGAATTGATCTATCTGTTACGAGTTGAAAATTTATTTGACTCATCATGGAATATAGCCCATTAATCCTATTATCATAAGTGTATGAGAATGATTTGTGTTTTCTATTTTTCTTTGGTGTCTCACTCATTAGAGGCTGAAAGAATCATGCCACCCCAGGTGGCGGAGTGTGTGTGTATATAGATATGTAAGTCAATGATTAAAAAATTGCTGAAAAATATCTAACTTATATTTTGGAATATAATGTGAAACTACTTGTTAGAAGATGCTTAGAGGCTGAAAGAATCACGGCGCACCAGGTGGCGGATATATATATATATATATATATATAAGTCAATGATTAAAAATTGCTGAAAAATATTTAGCTTATATTTTTGGAATATAATATGAAACTAGTCGTTAGGAGATGCTTAGAGGCTGAAAGAATCACGCCACCGTACCCCAGGTGGCGGATATATATATATATATATATATATATATATATATAAGTCAATGATTAAAAAATTGCTGAAAAATATTTAACTTATATTTTTGGAATATAATGTGAAACTACTCGTTAGAAGATGCTGTGCAAGCACACAGAAGTTACGAGTAGTTATTCACACGTCATCTTGATGGTATACACTCACACAAACTTCTTGTTTAGAAAATGTTTTATATGTACACACACAAGCATATACACACATATATATATATAGATGAATGTAACATAAACATGGACAATTACAATCATTACTGCTACAAGACGATGGCGAAGCTTGAAACGGAAATAATCTCCAAAGAAATTATCAAACCTTCATCTCCAACCCCTCACCATCTTCGATATTACCAACTCTCTTTTCTTGACCAAATCTCTACCTTATCCTATAATCCTTTCATCCTATACTATGCTCATAATATATCAATGAACCCTAAACGGGATAGCTCCGACATCACCCTTATTTCCGACCAGCTAAAAAGATCGTTGTCCCATGTTTTAACGCATTACTACCCTCTCAGCGGACGACTCAAAGACAATACCTTCGTAGACTGCAACGACGAGGGAGTGCCATTCTCAGAAATCAGAGTGAAGGGCCAGCTCTCGGATTGTACTCAAAACCATAACCAGAGTGAACTCTGCTATTTGCTTCCATTTCAAATTGACAATGTCACAGACATAATCTTCGGCGTCCAGATTAATGTGTTTGATTGCAAATGACAAAACGACGTAGTTGGATTGCAAAGGACCGAAGCGGATATAAGTTGCAGCGGACATAAGCCAATCCCGGTTGTCACAATCACTGGACACGATATACTGGGCAAGAGAGATTCAAATTTCAATCCTATTGTTAAACCATTTCAAAGCTCCCGCCCTTTTCTTCTTATATATCTTCATTTAATTTTTGAATTTTGAATTTGTAAAACTAAATTGGATGTCCTTAATATAAGACAGGTCAATTTTCTTATTGTCCTTCTTTTCTCAGTTTCTATTGTGCCCCTGTTGAAGACAATACCAGTCAATTTCTTACCCTGTTTATGTTTTACAAATCTTCAGCCATGGATGGACTTTCGATCTCCCTAAGAAACCTCAAAGATTTCGTTGTTGTTGGAAGGAGGTGGATCTAGGTGCATGAGTGCCCCCCTTGAATTTGTCTCTTCCAAAAAAAATTTGTTAAAGATGTGCCCCCTATTCAAGTGCCCTCTTGAATAACAATAGTATTGATAATAAAGCAATTATGATGGAATTTCAAAAAATAAGGCTTAGAAAAAAGCGTTGTAATTATTTTATTGTAATATACTTTTATCATTAAAATATGGGTTAAGGACCATTTTTTTAACGAACTATTAGGTCAGGTACACACAACACAATATACTTTTTGTTACACCTCTACCGGCCTCGCCCTTTCGGGTGGCGGGTTAGAGGAATTCCTTTTATTAAATTACATTTCCTTTAATTGTTAAGTACTTTTAACATGCATCAGAGTAAGCGTGATAGAGCGCAGGACT
The DNA here is from genome assembly GCA_019022655.1 of Acacia acuminata. Classification (NCBI taxonomy): domain Eukaryota; kingdom Viridiplantae; phylum Streptophyta; class Magnoliopsida; order Fabales; family Fabaceae; genus Acacia; species Acacia acuminata. Next base: position 90,684 of record JAFJYI010000309.1, read on the forward strand.
GGTTTGGACTAACTACTGTACTGATAAAAGTAAAAACAACAGAAAGTATAAGTCCCCGGAGGGTTAAGGGTACAATAATCCAAAGTAAATCCCAGAAATATAATACAGTCATCCAAAAATAAAATACAAAATACGGTAGGGCATTCCCTACTCTTCACAGCAACACTGGGCCCTACCCTGATAATAGAGATCCTCACTGGTCGGTACAATCCCCTACAGCTGTGGAAGTGTCTGGAGTCCGAAAGTGGCCCCCAGAGTAACCGTCAATACTCAAATACTAAATGTGCAAGGAGTATGTAAGTTACCATGCCAGATACAATACAGAAATATGCCAAACACAACCATATATGCATTCGAGGTCATACCACGGTAAACACATAACACGGTCTAAGAACCCGTACTGGCCACCTTACCAAGGCAAGCCTCGGTCTCACTGGACTCTCAACCCGTAAAGCCTGCCCTCACTAGGCCAACCCTGGACTGAAACTCAACCCGCTCAGCCGCCAATTAAGGCCGGCCTCGGACTGAAACGTCCTCAACGCTAGGAATCACACAACACTGTATGCATATTTGGCACAACATATACGAGCAAAAACACACATGGAAAACACCAACATACAACAAAACACATAAAGATATCTGAGTAAAACGGTTACTACCTGGTGTGGTGGGTACTGTCCTTACTATTTTATTGGGCCCACTGATTTTCCAAGGGTTTCCTGACCTAAATATCATTAAATTACACTTATTCAGTATTTACAAAAATGCCACTACGTTTTTCCTACCAAAACCGAGCCCAACATGATTTTTCCAGAAATTCAGTGTTTCTGACCCAACTTGTAGGATTTTTAATAAATTCTAAAAAACTAATTTTTACATGAAACCAGAGCCATTTGAACCACTGAAATGTATATTTTTCATGAAAAATATTTTTAGACTTTAAAAGTACTTTTATTTTGGCGTGTCTCTCACTCTTCACACCTGGGTCTGATTTCGCCCTGATGCAGGCAGAATTAACTTAGAAAATTTGTAGCTCTCAATCGGTGCATAAAAAATATATCGAATTACCTATCAAAATGATTCCCCAGGTGTCTAATTTTCACATGTAAACTTTCATCTCAAACCAATATCTCTAATTCTCTAAAAACATCTTTGAAGCTTTGCTGCCCAGAATCCAGAACACTGGCAGCAAACCTTTTCTTTGAGTTTTTGGGGTTTTTGAGTTAGAAAACTTAAACCATGGCTTAACCCCACACAAAATCATGTTTTAAACACTTTGGGACCATCAAAAACTCCAAAATCAAACTCTAAAACCAAGCTCCAACCAATAGCACGAAAATTCAAAAGTAAAGCTTTAAAGATTCAAGTTGTCGGTAGTTACCGGTTTCGGAACTTTGGATTAGTGGACCAAGTGGTTGAGAGCTTGAGTTGAGCTATGGAAGCTTGATGTTCTCCTCCTCCCTCTTCAGCTGGAGCACGAAATTTTGGGGGAAAAATGGCTGATCAAGCTTTCTTTATAATATCCCCAAAAGTGCCCCTTTAGTTCATGTAACTAATTAAATTCTCTAGTTTAGTTAGGATCTAACTATCATTACTTGGATAATTTCATGTGCAGATTTTTGGAGCTTTCAGGAGCACAAGTGGCGTGAGTTTGCTGCCCATGATCTGATTTTCCATTTTAAATTTTCATATGAATTATCCCATGTGATTTTCTAGAAAGCTTTTGGACCGATATGCTTTGACTCATTTGACCAAGCTTTGAACATTCAAATTTTTTCAAATTTGGGCAGATTTCATGCGCATGGAATGTCCCAAAATCTGAACTCCAATAATTAAATCCACTTTTCCACTTTATTAGCCAATTTCGGGGTCTACCGGTCCCTATCGGGCCCCGTCGGGTCCAAAAGCGCATCTTTTCGTACTTTCTCTGACTTTGCCAAATATTCTCCTCTGTTTGGCATATTCATGTCAGCGCCTTCCCCCTTTCAAGGTGGCCCCACATCTGTCTCATTCTGTCTAAAAATAATCCCCTAATTGGTCGCTATCGGTCCCCTTTATCGGTTTATCGCTTGCGGGTCCCGTGTCTTGTGTCTGGACCAGAATATGGGTAAAATCATCATTTTTCTCTCCCTTCTCATACAAAATGAAATTGAATTCCCAAGATTCAAGGAATTGACCATTTTGCGCTTGTGTCATCATACCGACTTTATGCCTCGCTAAGGTGTCTTGCCCGGGCCGCGCCTTTTCAAACTGGGCCCGCCGGAAGAGTAGATGACCTTTTGGACCTTTACGGGGTCCACTTCCTCTCTCTCTACTATACAAACATCCTTTTCCAATTAATATTTTTGTTACAAGATATTATACAAATAGTAACCATTCGATTACAGTCAAAATTCTTCACTAGCTACTCAACGATTACAACTTACACTATTTACAACAGCAGGGGTGTTACACTTTTTGTTGGACCTTAAATTCCAACAAACTACTTAAAATGTAAAATGACCACAAATCCATTAGAGCAATTTAATATCTATTAGTTCCCTATCCATCTCCTGCTTCCATCTGCAGCAAAATGGTTCCTATTCATCTCCTTGTTCGCTATTCATCTCCTGCTTCTATCTTTATCACCATAGTCAACCACCATCTTCGTCTCTTTCTCACTCCCTCTCGTCCGTCGACCCTCTCGTCCGTCCGACTTCTTCATTTCCACCGCGTGGCAAGTATGCCTAGGTGAATATTGAAACATCGTCCACACCAAACCTGAAAATATCATTCAAGATCGCAGAAAAATTGCAAAGCCAGGCAAGAAATCAAATCCATCACTATTAATAATATGAATGTGCTCGACTTGCAGAATCCCAATCGCATCCAAATCTAGAAATTTCAGTTAATAAATGAGAACCCAATAGCAAAGCTAAATCACACAATGAAAGGACCAAATCTGATGGCTTCCTTCCTTTCTAGTGGATTAGCTACAGGAATCAAGCATGAAGCATAAGAGAATGATTTTTGCATGGATGATCTGTAGCAATCACATCTTTTTCATTCAATTTCTTCACTCTTTCCACAATACCGAGTGACAACTCCCTCAAGTTCTCATCGGATCAGACACTTTACCACCTCTCATGTAATTTGTTAAAACTTAAATGATGAAATTCTTAACTAAACTCGGATAGAGCTCTGTTCCCCAACGAGGTTTTAACAATTTTTTTCTTTGGAAAATACTATTGAGCCGGATCGATGAAACTTACCGGATCTGCCTTCACCCGCGTGAATGGACCAAAACCGGAGGAAAGAGAAGTCGATCGGCGTCTCGTGTTAGAGTTTCATCGGAGTAGATCGAGCTTCAGCTGGTGCTTCGGTGGCGCTCCATCGATCTTTGGCTGTCACCTCTATTACCAGATTCAGCGGTGGGCGGGATAGGCCGAAGACTACCATCGGATCGAGAGTCTTCTCGTCGGCGGAAATCTTGCTTCCTCCTCCGCCGACGAGTACACAAGAAGTTGAATAAGAAAGGCGTTTCCGGTGAAGAGGAAGGAGGATTCGAGGAAGAAAGGAAGAAGAGGAACGAAGAAGAAGAATGTGGCCCGAATGAGAGAGGGAGAGAGATGAAGTGAAAGCTGACGGACGTTAGGTTCCGTTAACGTCATTGTGCTTGAATTAGGGTTTTAAACTTTTTTTGGTATTTAAGGTCCAACAAAAAATATATTGTGTTGTGTGCACCTGGCTCAATAGTTCGTTGGCAAAAATGGTCCTTAACCCTTAAAATATATATACTTGAACTTATTGAGTACCCACCCTTCATTATAATTTATGTAGCTGCATTTCTAACCACACTTAGCCTTCCTTTTCTAAATGGCAGTTATAAAATAAGCGCCTCTCTTATTACATCATCGTATTCACTTGATTTTATAAATATTTTTTTTTATATTATTTTCTTTTCTTGCTTATATTCTTTTATTTTTTAATGCATTTGAAACTTTCCTTTAAAAAAATTCACGGGAGCCAAATCCCCGAATCGCCCTTGGTTGGAAGATGGGAACATTTTCTACATTTTGATTCGGCCGGGTTGGATACTTTAAAGAGGACGCGATGCGGTGACAAATCAAATGAGGCAAGATTGTATTTTACCCATCCAAGGGGTTAAGCAACCGAATTCGACACATCAGGTTTGTTTATCGTTTCTCTTTAGGTCCAAATCTGCTCTCCTCCATCTCGGTCTCTCAACCTCCCTCCAATGATCTCTTCTTTCCCCACGGTTTCTCCTCTCTTATTCTTTGGATTCTTCTCCATTTCTAAAGTCCTCTTCATCCTCTTCGACTTCGATAAATGATTCCTTTTTTTTAGGTCACAGCAGTGGGAGGAAGCAAAGAAATTTGAAGAACAGTCGTCAAAGAGCAAGCAAGCTTTAGATTATACAGCTTGCCCTCAATAATGTTATGAAACCAACAAAAAGTATGCACCTTGATACTCATATAGAAATAGGAACCTTAAATACCATACTCACGAGGCTCAAGTTCACCTTTAAGAATAGCAAAATCATCTGGATTCTACGACTTATCATTTAATTTGTCTCTTATGTCTATACAAAGATCAACACAACTTTGAGCCTCAGAAATGCAAGTTGTTAGAAGCCAAGAAGGCAAGTCAAAAGAGGCAGCAACAACACATAAGCCTTTCTACAAAAATTAAAAATTAAGAACATTGCAGTGAAAAGGATTGCATGAATATATACCCTTTACATATGTATAGCTTTTGGATGGACTTGATGAAGTTGCAAATTTGCTTTATTACCTTTTGGACACATCATCTAAATTCATCATGCTTTAGGCTACACATGTTTGATCTACCTGCAAATTCAATTGAGACGTTAGTAGATTATGCTAGTATAACTTTGTTTTTTGAGATATAGACTAAAAAAGGCCTACGAATCTTTTGTCATATCGCTATATGTTTTTGGGTAACAAATTTTAAACCACTTCCTATCGAGAAAACCAACAGTTTCTACTTCAATGTAAACTGCTAGCAAACAAAAAGAAAAGCTAAGGGGTAATAGTGTAGTATAGGCGATCGTTGATTGAGCTCCCTATTTATAAAACGTTAAAACAATTAATATAAAAAGTGAAAAAAAAGTTTGGCAACGTATGAGAATGAAAAAGCATGTTGCAATATTCCATTGGGTGACTATTTTGGTATAGTTCATGAAAACAGACATGTCCAATAAGAATTACCTATTACAGAATCAAAGCACAACAATCACATAAATGAAAAGTTGTCTTTAGACATTATGTAACATCCTCCATTTTTAAAGAATATTTATTTATTTAATAATTTTATTAAATCATTCATCAATAAGTTTTATACATACGGTTGAGCTTTGGGTCTTACCAAGCCCAAACTCTTTAACCAAGTCTTACTCAAGATTGATAAAAAATAACCAAAATATACTAGAGTATGCCAAGTGAGCCCTAATATGGAATATACAATCATCCAACATGTACCAAAAGAAGGAAGTACTCTTTTGTTAGCAAAAATAGCTTAAGCTTTTGAAGCCTTTCCCCGATAGACCAACGCAAGTACTATCACCTGAAAAATTTTGTAACCATCAATTCCAACTCATTATAAATGCTAATATGTGCTTGTGAGGTCCAAGTGGAGCATTTTATATAACAAAGGATTAGATATGTAACTAACAAATTTCCAAATCAAGAATTCGATAATGCAATTTTATATCAAATTTTATATCATAAATCACATATATAACATGTCAACCAAAAGATTGATGCCGCGGCCATCCTTATTACCCAATACCGCCCTTATAACTGTTGACAAAACCTATGGGCTGTAACATAATAGGTTTAGTCTCTTTGACAAGACTGCACTAAGCTCTCCAATGATGAGGCATAGTGTTGGTCAAATTCCCTTATGGCAAGTGAACCAGTCGAACAAGTAATAAAGAATGAGTAGAGTATCATCCCACAAAGACTGTTAACACCGAGAATGATGCCAGTTTCGAATGACAAGTTTGTCGTGTGAAATTATATTTGGGTTGGTTATTTTGACTATTTCTAATGATTTGAATAAACAGGTAATCGAAAGTTGAAGGAATATATCAGTTTAAAAGTAGGCTGAGCTCGGATTTCATCATAAGTTGTGTCATTCCCCTAATTTGCATTCAACGCATTACTATAGCAATTATGTTGCACAACATCCGCAATGTTACAGTATAACCAATTTTCACAGTGTTATTCAGTTAACCCACCACTATCCTATACAGGATCTTCCGCAATCCTATAACTATAGTCCTCGCTTTACTCTCCCATATTCCTATAGCGATTTCCAGTTTAGTCTGTCTGATTAGCTCTAGGTGTTTTGGTTATGAGCGGTAAATCCATTCCTGGCATCTACAGTTTAGATCGAACTATGCACGAGCTTGCCCAGCAAACATTATCTAATAGAGGTCTAACCTTGAATCCCATCCGATAAGCTAAGACCACATAGATAACCCTTAACGTCCGTTAATCAGCTATGAATTTAAATATTATTAAACAAACTGAATTTATTTAAATAAAATTTAGCAAACTAGGTTCATTCTAAAGCTCAGAAATCCATCCTCACTTTGCCAAAGGGCATTTAGTTTATGACTGATAAGGGAAAAACAAAGCAAAATAGTAGAGAAAAGCCCATGACAAAATTATAAAAATGGAAATAACAAAGAAAAACAGGGAAGCTCATCAAAAGGTTGACGGTGTAAGAGGTGTCTTGTCATGCGACTTCTCTACGTCTCTACGTTCCGTCTTGCTCCACGGAAGAATTTGGTCTAGTCTACTATCCTCTTGGTCAAGCTTTGCCTCTTTCATTCCTTTAGTGTGAGTTCTGTCGGATGTGAATTCTGTTGACTACTTGGCTCTCATGACCTTTGACTTTCTAGGTTTTGTCATGCTTTCCTCTTATAGTCAAGTCTCCTTGGCTAGACGTCCAATAAGTTGGGCCTTCCAAATCTGTCGGGACCTAGATCTTAAATCTGGTTGATTGATCCTTCCTTAAATACCGTGAGATTCTTTGGATCTTTCTTTCGATTTTCCGCATCTTGGATTTGTCTCAAGTCAATCACCGTCTTCACGTGCGCCTAGGTGACCTATCTTAATTTTTGAAAGCTCATGAGGAAAGGTGAGAATAACTTAGCGCATAATTCTACATCATTTCGATGCTACTGACCTCGAGGTTGCATTGTATTGCTAGCTCGGTTGTGGGCTTACCCTATGCTATAGCATTATATCAGCTTTATTATGCACTTTCAGGGTAAACCATAAAGTGGTCCTTTTCTTATGCACATGAGTAGGATAATGATATGAATGCAACAATTTGTAAGATCTTTCATTCATTTCCTTATGTGCATGAATTCTTAGACATTCTATCATCTAATAAACGATAAAGCTTAATTAGATTCAACATTCAAAACACACTGGGGAAAACATGGTGATAAATCCCAATTTTAATATATTTTATCTCACCTTATCCATTTATTTTAGGGATTATTTTAGGCTAATTTGGATATATTAGATAATATTTGAATTTTTAGCCAATTTTAAGAAATAATATAAATCTGAATTAATTATGAGATACTGGGATTGGATAATATTTCTTAATATATGATAGATCATGATTTTATCATATTAGAAGATCCTATGGTGCAGAATTTTTCAAGGAAGCTAAAATGAAATCCAATGGTGGAATTTTATTGGACTTCCTAAATTTTAGTGGGCTCAAGTTGGTACCCAAAACTATCTCTTCTCTCCCATTTATTTGATCTAGCCGCCCAGATTGAGAGGCATTCATTCACGCACGTGGAGGCGAGACGCTCAAGAGGATCGTTCATTCATTCATCTTCAATTCCCTTTCTCTCGACCGACCACGCCACTTGATTGGAGATTGGGAATTCATTCAATTATTATTCCTCCTTTGGATGCGCTTGGTGACCAAGGATTGATATAATCAATAATTCCACTCATCCATTCCTTTAATTCAATCCTCGCGGGACCACGTCACTCTTTCTGGACATCAATTGATTCTTGTTCATCAATTTCAATGGTAACAGTGAGGAGTTCCTTAACACGTGAAGGAGAGGATTCCATGGTAGCTTAAGCACCTTCGGGGAGGCAATTTGGGAGGGCATGGGGGAAGCTAGAGCTAGGAGCTTACACTTGAAGACCACAAGAGGAGTGTTGTTCTTTTTATCTTTTTAATTCGAGACTTGAGATAATTTAGTTTTAAATGATTTCAAGTTATGTTAATTGAGAACAATCTAGTTTTAGATTGTAAAGTCATTTCTTTTGAATTAGGACTGATAATTTGAAGTTTTTATGCTTATTCTTTGGATTCTTGTTTGCAACCTTTGGATTGTCGATTAAATTAATAATTGAGTTTTCGTTATTAATTTAATTGTTAATTTGGTTTATCATCTTAATTGTTTAATTGGGTTGGTAAATTATCTAGTTGTTTAATTGGATAATTGTAAACAAGATTTCCAAGATTATTTTGTGATTAGTTTTAATGAGTTTAATTAGCCACCGCTTATTTCATTATGAGTTTTCTAGTGGAATATGTGTTATTGAGCTAGATGGTTTCCTATGTTCAATTAGGTAATTAAATTCATTAATCTCTCTTTGATCTAATTAATAAAATTGGGTTCAAAAGTTAACTCCATACAATTCTAAGTTGTCCCCTTTTTCATCATAAGCTGAATTAAATATGTGTTTGAATTGCTTTTAAATCAACTTTCTTCTTAGGAATTTTAATTATTCTCTCATAATAAAAACCCCCCAAATTTGCATTCCCATCTAGATTAGTTCCATTCTCATATAGGTTTTAGAGTCATTATCATCTTGCATTTAGTTAGTTTAATTTTATTTCATTGCATTTTTCATCACCTAAAATTCAACTTAAAGAAAAACTCACATATTGCTCCTGCGAGAATGACCTAGGTTGACCACTAAACTGCATAATTAATTAGGGCATAGTTTAATTGATTGCTTTAGCGACAAAAACAAGTCATCAATGACATAAATACTACTCATCACCTAGCTCGACCAAAGACTACAAAGCTCATATCAAACCATGAGTTCCCTTTCTTTTGAATAGAGAAATGTGTCATTGTCCCAAGTGGCCATTAACTCGGCCAAAGGAAAGAGTGATACCAAGGGCCACGAAAATGTCAAAGTCATTAACTATGTACCGAGTGGTAGCAAACCACGTGGTATTTCATACACAATAACTCCCTTTACCATTCCACATCATATGCAACAATGATAAACAATCATAATCTTTGCATGTATATACAAGATTTGTAAAAATAATACATCGTCTTCAATAATTATTAAGACCACTATACTATTTCAACTCACAAATTCATAACAAAAATATATTTTCCAAAACATATAATTTCATAATTTTCTGTCTCAATAACCATTTCAAAAAAACATACAAATAACATATTAACACATATAACAAGTGGAAAGTAGTTACCTCAAGTGCTTGATACAAGAACTAAACTTGAGAGAGATCAAGTCCACTCTAAAAAAAATATGTAATTATCGTTAATAGAATTAACAACAATACCAAATAATTAATCAAACTATAATTGTCTCATTTTAGTTTTTCTTGGAAAAAATAACAATTTTATTTATTCCTCAAATCATAATTACAATTTCATTTCCTTCCTTCATGAATTATTTCTCACCTGTTATGATCATCAAAATATCACACATTCTTAATTTAACCAAAATACCCAATTTTCTATAATAAAAGTTTCACCTAAAAATTTCAAATATTCATATTTACTTGTAAACCTCAAATCCAATCCATCTAATTCTCAATATATCCCCCCAATAAATTAAAAATGCATTATAAACTCGAATATAAATACCTATTATCACAAACCTCAATTTTCTAACGTAATTGACTTATATAAACATAATCCAATTTATTAAACAAATCCCCAAATCTCCACATAGTTAAAATTATATCAAACTCTAATTTGAATTCAAAATCTTAACTCATAATTTCATATAATTCAAGATTTATCAAAGCAAAAAGCTGGTTAAACCTATAATAATACCTCTAGTAATCCAATAAATTCCTTAAACCTTATTAAATCAGTTGAAATACCCTATAGATGCAAATCCTAAATCCTTTTAAATAGAAAAGTAAATTTAAATTCCTATAACAACAAATTAATAAATCTAGACCAATTAAAATTATCTATTAATCATTCTCTACATATATACAATCATCTATTATCGGGACTCAAAACTTTGCCAAAAGTCTAATCCTAAAATTTTCACTAATCGGTACCATATTATCCTTATTAGAAGAGAAAAATATATAGAATAATTTTCATGAAGAAAGTTTGTAGAAAATAAATAAATTTAACTACCTATATGATCTTATAAAATAAATAAATTACCTTAAAATTCAAATTGGGTCTCTTTTATTCTCTTTTCAATCCTTCCTTCCTCATCTCATCTCTTTTTTTTTTTTTTAGGAGAGAAGGGGCGAGTTTGGGAGGGGAATTAATTATTACTCCCTCCTCCCCAATAATATCCCTTTTTCTCCAAGTAAGGTGCTTGACATTATATACATACATACATACATACATACATACATATATTTTTTTCTCTCTCTAAGATATTGCACATTGCTGACATAATGGCAAATCTCCCCTTTCCTACTCACTCTACTCAGTTTTAGAATACAGTATAGTATAGGCAGTATGTTGATTGAGTTCTCTGTTTATAAAACGTTAAAATGATGAATATAAAAGGGAAAACATAGTTTGGTAGTGCACGAGAATGAAAAGCATGCTACAATGTTCCATTTAAGTGACTATTATGGTGTAGTTCATGAAAATAGGCATGGATGTGAACACTTTTTGTCCTTTTTTACTAGGTGAACATGTTTTTTGGCAACTAAATCAAACTTAGTTAAAAGGCATCATCAATAAGGGAAAGAACTGTTGATTTTTTCCTTGATTTCATACTTTGTTAGATATACTATTTTCTTTATGCAATTATTTGAATCATAAAGAAATTAAGAAAAAAACTAAAAACCGACAACCCATGCACCCATGACTGCACACAAATGGGAAAGCAAATCCAACAATGATACATACCATGATTGCCTCAAGTATTAACATATATCCATTAGCCAATCACATTAGAGAAATTATTTCGAGAGCAGAGACACCTTCCATTGAGGAGTAGACTCGCTAGTGAGAATTGCTTCACTTACAAACTAGGAATCGAGGAGTACTAAACAATCGAACCAGGGAGCATGTGAAACATGACATGAGTAAAAATATGAAGCGACGAGACATTTTTTAAATGGACACCCACATCAGAAAAATTGACACCCACAACTATATGAAACTCAAAACTATGAAATAGAACCAGGGAGCATAAATGGGCTGAATAACGAGGAACCAAGGATCACTAAATAATGGACCATGAAGCATATGAAACTCGATACGAGCAAAAATATGAAAGCAGGGAGATATTTTTTAAATCAACTCCACATCGAAAAATCGACACCCATATAAAACGTTGAAAGGAGAGATTTTCTTTTTGGAAACACGAAAATACGAGTGAAGTAAGACCGGGGAACTAAAAAAAGAGGTAGATCGGTGAGAGACAAGAGAACTAAAAATACGAGCAAGATTGGTTAAAATAAAGTACCGAGTAAAGTGAAGCAACTCACCCAAAGTGAAAGACGACAACGAGATGGGAAGATCGACCTTTGCTTCGGACTTTAACTTGGGAGAATTGGAGAAGAGGTAAATCATAGTTGGAAATAGTAGAGTGAGACCGGATCTTCAGAGTCTGGTAATCATAGGACCTTAATGCCATGTAAACACCTACACAAAATTTTTTCTCGGCTTTTGACAATGAATGTGCTGCTGACTCTAGGTACGCTCTTTAACCATAATCTCTTAGTTGTGGATGTAGTCGTTCTCTTATTCCCATTTTAACCAAGTCCCGTCTCGCACTAACTCCACCTTTAGTTTTCCCTTGTATGTGAAAAAACGTACCAAGAAGGCTATCACATATATTTTTCTCCACTTGCATCATATCAATCTTGTGTCTCACATCAAGACTATGCCAATATGAAGATCAAAGAAAAGCTGACCTCTTCTTCTATATGATCTTCTCACCCATAGTCCTCTAATTCCGACCGAATGTGACATTGGTTCTTTCTACCCTACTATAAACCTTTTCTCCAATTAATGAGTTTGGAGCCATTTCATTCTCCAGAAAAAAGTTAAAACTCTTTTAGCCTATGGTACAGGTGGAACCAAGGAACAAATCGCATATGACTAACATAGACCCTTTTTTGTGTGCTTAACTTGATGGAAGTGTGTGCCTGCTTCACACTATACCCTAACAATTTTATGTATGCTGGAAAGTCATTTATCATGGTGAAAATCATTGTATGGAACTTAAAGAATTCCTTCTTATAAGCATCAAACACATGTACGCCCTCCTCCCACAAATTCTTTAAGGGTTAGTTTGGATTGAGGGAAGGGGAGGGGGGGAGGGGGAGGGAGTAAAGTTTTGGGTTAAGCTTCATCTCACAAGCACATATATCCCTCAATTCAGCGGAAATTCACAAAAGAGATGAAAGTGAACCCTACTTGAAAATCACGAGCAAAACCCAGAAGAATCCTACTGAAAGCCACACGAAGAAACTAAATTTGGGGAAGAAGAACCAAAAGGGGAGGGTCGGTTTTAGAAGGTTAATATCGAAGAAACCTAGAAGCTTGTTGTTGAGTGGACAAAGTTTCGGACATGCGAGGCTAATTTATGAGTTCGACAAAGGTAAAGCGGGGGCATGGGGGAGAGAGTTTAAAGAATGGAGTCCATGAGTTTGTCGCCTAGAGGGAAGTGGGGTGAATAAAAATCACTAGTGGAAAAAAGGGCTTCAAGACCGCCTCATTTAGACCGGAGTAATGACGCACCGGTCTTAATAGTATGACCGGTGGCAGTTTTGTAAATATAAAGAACTTCTTGGACCGCATTCTAATGAGCATTGGTCTTAATAGTATGGCCAGGTGGCGTTTTGTAAATATAAAGAACTTCTTGGACCGCATCCTTTATCAATGAGTCTTAAATATATTATTTAGACCGCTTAACAAAACAAACGGTCTTAAAAATGTTATTGAAAAAAACTGAAAGTTCAAATTTCTTTATAGAGAAATCTCAACAGGGGCTGACTTATATTTTCTGCGGTCCAAAATAATGAGGAAAAAATTAAATAAACTTTTAAGATTGGATATATATAACAGCGGTCTTAAATATTATACTTTTTAGACCGGATATAAATTGTGACCGGTACTAAATAGTTTATTACTTTTAAGTTCGGAGTTTAATAAACGGACGGTCTTAAAACTTAACATTTAAGAACGTCTTTTTAGTTCATCCGGTCTTAAAAATAAAGCGCCAAATATATTCTTGCGCGAAACGTTCCTTATGACTTACATTGTCCCTCCGAACTCGAAACCCCTCTTCTTGTTGTGAAACCACTCTTCCTTGTGCATTACCTCTCTTCCTCGAGCCCACGCAAAACGTTACCTTACGACTTACGTTGTCCCTCGAACTCGAAACCCCTCTTCTTGTTGTGAAACCACTCTTCTGTTGCATTCCTCTCTTCCTCGCCCACGTACCATTAGCCTGTTACGCTCTCATTTGCTCGGGCATTCCTCTCTTCCTGTCTCGAAAATGAACTGTGAAAACGATTCAATTCGTGTTCCGGGAACGCCAGTTATTGGTGTGAGTCATAACGAACCATCTTCATCTGACAATGTGCCTCGTAACCGCCTTGACAAAGACGCCGTGGTAGAAGAGGCACAAGAATGATGCATGTAACCCTAAGTCGGACACGGGTCAAAGTTTGGAGATTCAGTTTGATGAAAAGTTGCGACCTTTCGGTCCTAATAAAAGCAAATATACTAGTTTTGTCGGCTGTCTTGCACGCTTGAAGCAAGGTTAGCATCTTGGTGATGAGTGGAAAAATGTGGACTTCGGCAAAGTAAAGCAACCTATTTGGGACACTTTCCGGCACATATAATGTCACGACTACGAGAAGTTGAAAGACAAGACATTGTCTTATTGTGCTTATCGGTGGAGGAAGTTTAAGACCTCTCTTGCTAACAAGTATATTTTTGCCGAGGTTCAGCCTGACCAAAATCCTTGGGACAAGTACACATTTATTGATGAACAAACTTGGCAACAATTTGTTCGGTTGTGGACCACTCTGAAGCTACGGTGAGTTTATATTTAGTTTTTTTGCCCTTTTGTTTGCTTATTAACTTGTCGATATGTGAATGTTATTGTGTTCATCTAATCTGTTAGTTAAATTGTTTGGTGTGTGAATAGAAGTATACATTTCTTTGTCTTTGTCTATGCAAGTCGATATGTAAACCATTAAAAGGTAAAATACTAAGAAGGTAATTAGGGAAATAATAATGGCATAAAAGTCAAGCAATTATTATAGTCTTAGTTTTGTTATAGTAGGTAGTGGTTAGACATTAGTCTTTGTTAGTTCATTGTTACTATCTAATGAGGACTTTTGATCCAGCTTTGGATGCCTTAAAAAGGATCAAGTTTGTATTATTCTGTAAGCATAATTCTCTTTTGTTTCTTAACCTATCTATCTAGCAGTACAAGACATAGCTCCAATTTCTTCTACAAATCTACATCTTCCTTACATAAAATGTTGAAACTTGATGAATAGAATTTGACTAGTGTTTGAGGTTCATATCAAGCAGAAGTTCTCTAATTTCTGTTAGTGAGATGGCTGGAATTCATAATTAATAGTTGTTTTCAATGCTAATTCACGGAAAGAAGGGAGCGAGCACGGGGGGGAGATAGGGAGAAAGAATGATTGCCCGCATAGGGCTTCTCATGGCGGATATGAAAAGGCTGAAGAAGAATTGATGGCGGCCAAGCGGAAGAGATTGGATGATGAAGCAGAATCCAATCCTTCTGCGGTACATGATCCACCATCTCCAATACGTCGCGAGGAGTTGTGGTTGCACATTCGGAAAAAGCCAAGCGGCGCCTACACGAGTGAACAAACTCGTGTAGTTCTTTGAAAAGAATTGTAAGTATCGTTATTGTTATTTTTTTAGTTACTAAACATGTTTCATTACTAAGCTTCTCGTTATACGTATCTTACGGGAAGATCTTAAAAAGAAATAAGCGAGAGGGATCTTTTGTGTCGGACGGGAGGAGTGATGTTCGACCATTGCGGCCAGGAAAACCGGATCATGGTGGGCGTGTAAGGGGGATTGGAGGACGGGTAGGCTGAAGGAATACTTTGGTAAATCCAAACGCCATAGACAAAGTATGGTTACCGGGAGGAGATGGAGCAGACGGTGGCCAAATTAAGTGAGGATGCAGCGGCTCAAGAAGCAAGGCATCAATCCGAGATGAGCCGGATGAGGGAGGAATTGAATCGGATGAGCCGGATGAGGGGAGGAATTGAATCGAGATGAAGCTACTTTTGAGCAATCGTTCGAGAGACCGAGTGTTCCCTTCACATTCACCTGCACCTATGCAAAATAGCACTAGAGGAGCTGCATTGTTGGACGATCGAGCAACCTTGTGACCTATATGTGGAGGATCGTGATAGTCCGCACGATTAGTTGCAAAAGGGAATCATCCACAACTTATTAGGATCAATTTGTACACCACCAATAATTGGCTGATGATGAAGTCGAGTGTCGGTTGAAAAGGTGATCATTGATGCACCCTCTCCTCTCCAGTGATCGGCTGAAACTTGTGAGTCATGTCAAGGGAGCCTTCATCTCTTGGCCGGTGAAGCTTGTACATGTCTCTACTCCTCTTGAAGCTTCATCCCTCCTCCTCAAGTTCCACCCCCTCCTCCTCAAGTTCCATCCCCTCCTCCTCAAGCTCTATCCCCTCCTTGCTAAGTTGCTGGCACGGAAAAAAATTCGATCTGGTGAAGATTGGATATTTTAAAGATAAATCGTGGCTTTGTCAATGAAGTATTAGGAGTCCTCATCCTCATCCCGTTCAAGTTGACACCGTTGATGTTGAGTCCCTGTTTGCTTCCTCGACGGGGAGCTTATCGATGCAATTGTTCAAATTTTTATGAAGTAAGTATCTTCTATGTCTATGAGTACATAATTTAAATGCATCGTTTAGACACACATACATATATACTAATTCCCGATCGATGTCATTATTGTAGGTTATTGCATCAAGAATTAGTTCAAAGAGGCGGGAGCAACGATTTTGGATTCTTGTGCCTGTCTATTCAAGTCAAACATCCATGCGGAGAGACGGGTGTACATATCAAAGAGGGTGTGTGAAGTGAGAAGAAAGGTGTACTTGTTGTCATTCTTCCACAGGTACATATCACAAATCTTGTACGCATCTCACTTAATTTCGCTACATATATCCCGAGTATACTTTACTCATGTGAATTTTCAGCGCCTTGGCAATTGGTCCTCATGTGCATGGAGGATCATAAAGTTATCTTCTTATGCTCCACTCACGAGAGCCATTGCCTTCGTTGACTTGAGACCATCAACGAGTAAGCATGTCATTTTGATTCTCTTGTCCGAAATCTGCTTGTGAATTTTCGGTGAACATTATTGATAAATTTGTGATTTTGATGATAGTGTCATGAAGACCTTCCAAACCGAGGTAAAGAAAAGCGTCGGACCAAAGACCCATCAGGACACACGAGGTTGGTACAATATTTGTACCGGTTTGCTGCCTTGTGAAGTTGGTCATTAATCTATATATGCTTTTATATATATTTCTTGTTCTTTTTATACCCTTCGGCAACCACCAGGGTCCAACTTATGTGGCGATGCGTCATGAAACACATGTATGATATTATCACGGGAGGAAGGACTAAATTAAGCGTAAAGGTAAATGTATTTGATGTTACATATTATGCACGCAAGTTAATTCGGTGTGTGGCTTAATGTTACATATGAAATATGCACGCAAGTTAATTTAGTTTCTGTCTTTGATGTTACAGATGTTTGTTGCGCACGATCCCTTTTCGATGATGGCTGGAGCACATACGCAATTTGTTTTGTGAATATCGTATGACATAATCTTAAAGTCAGGACAATAATTAATGCCCTAAATTCATATACCCTGTACAACAAAATATTTTGTAAATTTGTTTATTTTTCTGAAAAATATTCATTTGTAACTATACATAGGCAATGTAAAATTCAATAAATAAATTTTTTTAATTTTTTGAACAATTTTCTTGTGTCCATTTTGGGTTTCTGAATGTATTGGATGGTGGATAAAGCTATTTAGTGCTTGAAATATGAGAAAGATCTCAAGTTTAGGACCGTATATTAATTAAAAGTCCGGTCTTAAAAGTTCGCATAATAAACATCCGGTCTTTAAAGTGTTCGTTTTAAAAAATATGACATTTTTAGGACCGTATATTAATTAAAGGTGCGATCTTAAAAGTCCACATAATAAACATCCGGTCCTAAAAGTGTTCGTTTAAAAAATTACGAGACTTTTAGGATAGTATATTTTTAACATCCGGTCCTAAAGTATTATGAGACCGTGTATTATTTTACTTGTCCGCTCCTAAAAGTCCTCTTATTTTAAGTTTAGAAGTTGGTTAACCTTTAGGACCATGTAATTGTTAAATGTCTGGTCTTAATAGTCTTCATTTAAATAGAAATGTTCACTCGCTTTTCAGACAAATCATTATGGTTCGAGACAACCGAGGTTTTGGCGTTCCGCTCAAGCTAGGTCCTTCATTGTTGTCGATGTTACCTCTCTTGATCTTGAGCAGCATTATTGGTTTCCCTTTTCTTTGTCTCTTTTCTTTTTGTTAGAAAAAGAAGGAAGCTATTGAAAAGGTACTTTGTTTCAAATCAAGGGAGGTAAAACAGACTACAATGACGGTCCAACCTTGAGAAGAATTGTCATTGTGTTTGTTTTTATTCAAATAAGGTAAAAGATGTTTTTTGTTTTTTGTATGTTCTTAACTGTATTCTGCGAATTTCTATTGTTGATTTACACGTGGACAATGTTTTGTTGTTTCCTTTTGTCGAAAAAAGAAAGACGATAATGAAAAGGACAAGGCGATCGAATATGGAAACCAAAGCTGACAAAAAAGGCAGTGTTTTTAGGACCCTCGATTTACTAAGTGTGCGGTCCTAAAAGTCTTCGTTCTGAATTATTCATATTAGTTTTTTGAGTCTGCCATTATCCATCTTTCATAGTTGTCTTGTTTATTGCTTTCCAGGTTCAGATAATGGATAAACTAACGAATTAAAGTACTAAACTCGCACGAGAATGAAAAGAGTGCATAATATTTATATATTAATTTTTATCGCTGCCCTATTACAAAAAAAAACCAACAAAATAAACAACTAAAAAAAACAACTAATCCTCTTCGTAGACGGAGAGGGAGGGGGAGCCGGAGTCGTCTTCAGCCTTATCGTACTCCACGTCATTGGCGTGAAGTACCATGTTCAGCTTGTTGTTCACGGTATGAACAAGCTGAACCAATTGGCCCAAGCGTCGATCCATGTGATCGACGCGGGCCACCAACGACTGCACCAACTGCTTCACAGTCGGATTTAGAGGAGGGAATGGCGAAGGGGGCTGAGGTTGAAGAGGAGGAGGAGGAAACAGAGGACCTATGGGAGCAGCCATTACAGTGGAGGCAAGGCGGTGGAGGAGTCGTGTAGAAGTGATGGAGAAGAATGTGAAGAAAGTATAGTAACAACGGGTTTAAATAGAGAACCCATCCTGAACAATGTGAAAAGCCAGAAACTTTAATGAGGAGACGCATAGTTCATCGGAATACGAGGAGATGCCTAGTTGGGAAGTTTATGCGGAAGGCGAAGAGACTCGAATCATTCATTTGAACAGAGTGTAAGGATACGACTACGCCATCTGAATTTGAAAAGAATGAATTTTTAGTACGGGTAAATGATGAAAGGTCAGTCTTAAAAATAATAGAATTGAATATTTTAAAAATAAATATACTTTTAGGACCGGATATATTTTAAAAGGTTGGTCTTAAAAGTAATAGAATTGATTTTAAAAATAAATAGACTTTTAGGACCGGACATATTATAAAAGGTCGGTCTTAAAATAAAAATTAAATTATAGAATTTTATACCGCGTACCTATAAATCCCGCTCTTAAAAGTTTCTCTGCCTTTATTAACTCCTCATACCTCTCTGTCCTTAACTCCTTATTAATTCCTCATCACTGCCTCGTAACCCCAAACTACGTATGTGGCTATCTAAGAACAGCTCTCTGCCTTTATTAATTAACTCCTCATACCTCTCTGCCCCAACTACTGAAACCATGGTTAGATACAAGGTTACCGCTCGTAGGGGTGCTCTTACTCGTGATTCTCGTGCCTTCCGTCGATCGTTATACGGTGCGCCTCCTCCATCGAGAGTCCGTCCTATTGCTGCAGAAGAGTCTCGGGTCGTTGGACCCATTGTTATTTCTTCGGATGATGAAGAGGTTCCCGCTCCCCCTCCCCAACCTCTTGGCTCCACCGCGAATACTACTGATCCCTCTCCTCTTTCCTCTAATGAAGCATTGTGTCTGATGAGACTAAGAGAGAAACTTGCTGATCTCTGGCGGGAAATTAATGCTGTTCACGCCGAAATCACCAAGGCTTTGGAGGATAATAAGCTTTAGGATGTTTAGTCAGATTCTTGTTTTTGATAATTTTCTGCTTGTTTTTCTCTCTTAATTTTCTTGTGTACGTGCATATTCTCCAGTTATGTATAGAAGCAGTAAAACTAAGCTTGTGTCTTTCTAATATTCATATTATCCAGTTTTCCTTTAATTTATTTTATTAACTCAGTTTCTGCTGAGCTCGTCAAATGCAAACCTCTTCTTTTTTTGTTTGGTTAATTAATAAACGAAATACTTTTAGGACCGTAGTTCTTATAACCGCTAGTCTTAAAATTAAATGAATACTGAAAGTTAGGATCGGAGTATTCTTAACCCCTGGTCTTAAAAATTAGTTAATAAATGTTTGACTTTTAGGACCGGACTCTTTATAAATCTCCGGCCTTAAAATTAACTCAATACTAAAATTTAAGACCGAGTATTGTTAACCTCCGGTCTTAAAAATTTATTAATAGAATTATATCTTTAGGACCGTATCTTGTATAATTAACCGGTCTTATTAAAATATAAAATATAAAGACATGTCTATGTCGCGGGGAAAATTAAATTTCCCTCTCGAACTTCTCTTGTCGCGCCGAAAGTGATTACACAGTTGTCTCCGGTGTGTCTTTGCGTCGTCGCTCGCTTCGCGTTCCTCTCTTGAGATTAACTATCTGGTTCCTTACCTAAACGTCTATAGACCAAGCTATACGAGGTGTTTCGGTTATATAACTTTATGATTTTCCTTCTAATGGTTGGGGTTTTCATGGGTTGAACGAAATTGATGAAATGTTATTGTGGGTTTCTTTGTTGTTAATGAATATTGTATTTTGAAAATTATATTTGCACTTTAGACCTACCCAAGTTGACCAAGAAATTTTTTTAGGTTACTCTTTGTTTGCAACATCAACGTTCATGGCGGGAGAAGAACGACTCAGCAAACGCATTTGAATTTATATGGTACAGGTGAGCCCACAAGACCTTCATGCAATGCATTTAATTTCCTCGTCATGTATTTATTTTGCTTCTTGGATTCATTTTGATACATTTATGACCAAAAGTGATTCTTCATTATGCATTTAATGGGCGGTTTCTCATAGTAAAAAAAAAAAAAAGACATGCATAACCGACATTGAGCTTAAATAAGCATTTGGAGTTGGCTTATTTTATATGCAAGTCTCGCCTTTTTCGGATTATGTATATGTTAAATCTTTCCATCTATAGGAATACTACTATGGACCACGGTTGGATAAATGCTTTACGGACGAGTGTTGAATATCGAATGGGGTGAGGGACTTTATTGAATTTGCTAAACAAAATGCTCATGATGATAGTGGGAAGTTTTATTGCCCTTGTGTAAAATGTCCGAATGAGAGGCGACTAAGTGTTGAAGTTATACACACACATTTAATTTGTGAAGGATTTTGTAAGACTTATACAGTATAGGTATGACATGGTGAAAAAATACCAAGTGGGTCTCAACATGGGGAAGTGGCCTTTGATGATAATGACACGGATATGGATGATCGTATAGAGGACATTATCCGTGATGTAGGAGAAGAGGCTTTTCATCAATCACATGCATATGGTAATATGTGCAGTGATGCAAAGACCCCTCTATACCGTGGGTGTAAAAAATACCAATTGTTGAATGCTGTATTGAAATTGGTAAGCTTGAAGGCATGTCATGGATGGAGCGACAAGAGTTTTTCTAAAATGCTTGAGGCTTTTAAGGACATGCTTCCAAATGATAATGTGTTGCCGCATTGATACTATGGTGCTAAGAAAATACTTTGTCAGGGATGGAGTACAAAAAGATCCATGCATGCCATCGAATGATTGCGTATTGTATAGAAAAGAGTTTGAAGAGAAGCAGAATTGTCCGAAATGTGAAACCCCAAGGTACAAGTCAAATAAGGGGCCTGCAAAAATGTTGTGGTATCTTCCAATCATACCAAGGTTCAAGCGGTTGTTTGTGAATGAAAATGATGCAAAAAAATTTGAGGTGGCATGCAGATGAGAGGATTTCTGATGGAAAGCTTCGACATCCGGCCGATTCTTCTCAATGGAAGAAAATCGATCAATTATTTCCGAACTTCGGTGAAGAACCTAGGAACCTTAGGCTTGCCCTTAGCACGGATGGCATGAATCCATATGGAAGCCTTAGCAACATACATAGTTCATGGCCTGTACTACCGATTATTTACAACTTCTCTCCAATGTTATGCATGAAACGAAAGTACATCATCATGTCTATGTTGATTTCGGGACCGAAACAACCCGAAATGACATTGATGTTTACCTTCAGCCCTTGATCGAAGACTTGAAGGAGTTGTGGGCAGAAGGTGTTGATGGTTTTGACTCTTTCAAGAAGGAGGTGTTTAAAATGCGAGCCATGATATTTTGTACTATAAACGACCTCCCAGCATATGGGAACTTGTCAGGGTATAGTGTAAAATGCCATAAAGCATGTCCGGTTTGTGAAGAAGGCACACGCTACCATCAACTTCAACATGGAAGAAAGATGATTTATCTTGGACATAGGAGATTTCTTAGACGGGGCCACCCATATCGTCGATTAAAGAAAGCCTTTTTTGGTGGTCAAGAGTATGAAGATGCTCCGGTGGCATTGACCGAGGAGCAAGTTTATGAAAAGGTGAAAAATATCAATGTCGTCTTGGTAAGACCGCAAAGAGTAGAAAAGAAACAAATATATGGAAAAAGAGATCTGTATTCTTTGATCTTCCATATTGGCGCAATCTTGATGTGAGACACAGTATTGATGTCATGCATGTGGAGAAAAACATATGTGATAGTATTTTCGGCACGCTTCTCAACATACAAGGTAGTTCCAAGGATGGTGTGAAGGTAAGATTGGATCTGATAGCAATAGGAATACGTGAAGAGTTACATCCAAGGCCAGATGGGAAGAGAACTTATTGTCCCCCGGCTTCTCATACTTTGTCTAAGGATGATAAATGAAGTTTTGTGAGTGTTTACATGGCACAAAAGTTCCCACGGGTTATTCTTCAAATTTGAAGAGGCTTGTATCGATGAATGATTTGAAATTAGTAGGCAAAAGTCTCATGATTTTCATGTCTTGATGCAACAGCTACTTCCAATAGCTATTCGAGGCATCGCCGAATATGATCTTCGGGTCGTTTTGACTAGACTTTGTGTCTTCTTCAATGCGCTTTGTAGTAAAGTTTTCGAGATTGAAAAGTTGGATGAATTGGAGAATGAAGGATATCTTATCTTGTGCCACCTTGAGAAGCTTTTTGTTCCTACATTTTTTGACATCGGGGTTCATCTAATTGTTCATCTAGTGAGGAGATAAAGATGTGCGGCCCTATCCATTTACGGTGGATGTACCCAATTGAAAGATATATGAAATTCCTAAAAGGGTACGTGAAGAACGCATACCGGCCCCGAAGCATCGATTGTTCGAAATATGTTTCGAAGAAGCCATGGAATTTTGTCAAAATTATTTGGCCAAAGTAAGACATATTGGGCTTCCAAAACGTCAACATGCTGAAGGGGGTAGACGAGGGGCTTCCGTAAAGAGTGTGGATCTTGATGAATTGTCACAAGTCCACTTATACATCTTGAATAATGTTGATGAAGTTCAACCCGGCAAGATAGCTGAACATAAAGAAGTATGTAAGGAAAGAAAATCATCGAATGACTGAACAAAGGTTGATTAGGGAGCATAACGAACTTTTGCAAACTGGTTCAAACAAAAGGTCGAGGGAGAGAAATGTGTTTCGATACAATCAAATGGTTAGCACGTGGTCCCGAGGTCGATGTCATAAGTTGGAATTCGTATGTGATCAATGGTTATACATTTTACACGAAGTCCCTAGATGATAGGAGCACGGTCCGAATAGTGGTGTTATGTTAGAGGCTGAATCTATGCACTTCTCAGTTCGAAAGACAAGAGCCCTTTATTGGCGGTCATGCCATATTATGGGGTTATTGAAGAGATTTGGGAGGTGGACTATGTGAAAATTAGATTTCCCATTTTCAAATGTAAGTGGGTCAATGTCAATAATGGTGTTCGGATCGATCGGCTAGTATTTACATTAGTCGATGTCCATGGTAGAAGTTTTGGAGATGAACCTTTTATTATGGAAGACCAGGCAAAACAAGTGTTCTATATCACCGATCAAGAAAATAAAATGTGGTCTGTAGCTTTCCAAGGAAAGAGGGTCATTGATATTGATGAGGAAATGAATTCGAATTATGGTATTCATGAGAGTACTCCTTTTTCAAGGGGTCTACCGGACATAAACGAAGAAGATGAAGCGGATAATGAACCCGACATAAGAAGTGATCATCAAGAAGGGATATGGGAAGATATCACTTTATAAAAGAGTCAATTCATAAGGTAATATTCATATGCAGATTTCTTTGAAAACTTTAAGGTTTTAACTATATTATATTCCTTCTATGTTCATAAACAATGTCACTGACTATGAAGTTTGTTCTTATTTTATTTTTTTGGCAGGATCCGATCCAAAGGGGCATGTTATGAAAGAGGATGTTACTTTGTCGGGTGGGAATCAGATGAAGGCATGGTGAATATTATTTTGGGCATGTGTGTTGTATTTGTAACTTATTGTATTTGTAAGTAAGTTATCTTATTGTATGAATTAATTTGGGTGTTGTAGTCATAGTATAATCATTAATTAAGAGGCCAAATAACTCATGGTGAATAATATTTGTATTCTTTTTCCAATTCCATTTATTCAAATAATTGTTCATAACTTACAGCTTAAAGTATCGACTTTTATGTGGTGGCTTGGGTGGTGGATTTGTGTGTATAATACAATCAAGAAGAACAGAACAGGGAAAAATTCAGGAAAATTTACACCGTAAATAAATGCGCCGGTCTTAAAAGATGAGTTTTTAAGACCGGATGTATTTATATGTCCGGTCTTAAAGGTCAGAAAGCGCGGTCTTAAAAGTCGGTCTTTTTAAGACCGGTAAATTTATACATGCGGTCTAAAATAAAATTTTTAAGACCGCATTTATTTATCATCCAGTCTTGAAAGTCAATCTTTTAAGACCGCGTATAATTAGTCAGGTCTTAGAAGCCGCTAAGTTTAAGACCGTATTTATTTTTGTCCGGTCTTAAAATTCTATCTTTTAAGAGCGGCCTAATTATTAGCCGGTCTTAAAAGTTGAGTTTTAAGACCGAAAAAAAGTATTTCAGGTTTATTTTAGTACGACTTTTAAGACCAATGTTTTAAATGTCCAGTCTAAAATATTTTCTTTAAGACCGGTCGTAGTCCGATCTTAAATGTAGACTTTTAATACTGGATGGAACAAGACCGGTCGCGGGTCTGGTCCTACGATGCCTCTTTTGTGCGGTCTTAAAAGCCTTTTTTGCACTAGTGAATGGATAGGCGGGAAAGCTATTCAATGATGGTTTTAACCAAAACGGTTGTTGAACAAGAATCTGTGAACATATTCAATGACTGTTTTGTGTATATTAACTAAAAAAAGAGCCACTTGTCAGCATAGTTGTGAACGTGATTTGAGGTATCATTTCAACGATCGTTTTAGAAAAACGTTCGTTGAAAAAAAATTAATTTTTTTATTTTTCTTCTAAACTTTCAAAGACTATTTTTCATAACAATCATTAAAAGTAGATTTTAATGAATGTTTTTCTAGAATCATCGCTAAAAGTTCAAAGAAAATTACAAAAATTCCACAGACTACTTTTTAACGTCTATTTTTTTAAAAATGAACATTAGTTGGGGATGTTAAAACCCTACTTTGTAGTAACGAATTTTGGTTTTTTTTTTTATTCTAGTTTCCGTAGCTACTTGTATGTATGTGTAATAAACCTAATTTTTTTAATAAAAAATTTGGCAACAATACTTGACGGTTATTCGTTAATAACCGTAATATATTTAAAGATATATCACAACCTTTTTAAACAACCGTTAAATATACAAATATATTTTATAGTTATTGACCAACAACCATCAAATAAACACCTTAGTGATGACCAAAATTGGTGTTGTAACACCCCAAATTCAACACCCGAAAACTTGGCCAAAATATTTGAAATACCTCCAATAGGGATGATCAATATCCAAATCATTAAATTACATAACCATTTCAAATAAAATTCATAATACAAAGTCAAAATAAGTTTCCAAAATATTTCAGAGTTAAATAAAATACGGAAGTCTCAGGGTCATGGCAAATATAAATAACATAACATAAGCTACAAGAGTACAAAAGAGCCTTCAAAGCTCACTCCATAGGTGCCTTCCCTTGCTCCCTACTAGAATGTTCACCTGAAAAATGTTAATATAGGATGAGATTTCACGTCTCAGTAACTACTGAAAATTTTTACCATACACAAGCAAATTATATATGACAAAAAAATAGGAGTTTATTACATACCTACATACATACATACATACATACATATACATACATACATACATATATGTATGTATGTATGTATGTATGTATGTATATGTATTGTATGTATTTGTACGTATCATAATTTCTCAAACAAATTCTTTTGCAAAAGTAACCATTATTATGTCAAATTGTAAATATACCATTATACAATATGCAATATGCAGCCTCCCTCATATCACCATCCACCTTTGTACCGCTGACTAGAGCCATAGGCTAACATATAGTCTGACATAAACTCATTCATTTGACTGGATGATTCCAAGCTCACCAAAACCTAAGATACACTCGGCCAAAGGTATAGAGCTTAAGCGTGGACTATGGCTCCCCTCCTTAAAAATAACAACTAAGGAGGTGTCATGTGTCCCACAACTCCAATGTAATCCCGGCCAGAGTAAAATATGAAAGATGGGGCCCTAACAAGTACCATCCACTGTGCACCAAGTAGTGGCATAAATAAATCTTATCATTTAAGTTCCTCCTTACTCCAACCCATCACACATACAACCACCATGATAATTATATCAATAAAATAAAGTATATTAAAGCACGCTTCCATTTATATCAAATATCTTAAAAGGTAACACAAACATATTATAAAACCCAATCGGATCAATCGTCATTCTTGAAATTTGAAGGACTAAAGCTGTCATTTTGAAATTCAGGACTAAACTTCATTTTCGAAATTCGGGGGCAAAACCGTAAATTTCTTTGGGCACAAACTGTAATTTTCATGTACACAAAACTATAATTCTTGTGGGTACAAAACTATAATTTTCATGGGCACAAAACTGTAATTTTGTGGGTACAAAACTGTAATTTTCTTGGGTACAAAACTGTAATATTCAGTTATCATAATAATAATATTATAATACATATACATATAAATCAGTCTATAAAAAATATAATTTATAATCATACACAATTCACAAGTATATGGAAGAATATTCAGAGTTACTTGTTACTCGCTAATTCCCAAGTAATCACCAAAAAGCAACTACTAGTATCCCCAAATAATTATCTCTATGCCCTCTCTCTTTCTTTCTCTCCTCTCTTTATTTTTCTAAAGCTCGGTTGCTCTGTCGAATACGCACCCAAAGGTGTGTATTTACAGTGGTTTGAGGAGGGGGTAAATAGGTGGATCGGGGGTGAAAATGGGGGTAGGGTGAAATAGGGGGTGAAGTAAGGGGTAGTTGGGGTGAATGGGGTAAAGGTGGGGGTAAAATAGGTAAAGTTGGGGGGTGAAATGTTTTATTGCCCCCTTATAACTTAAAGCGACCACATTTCTATATATATAATATATTAATATATTATAAAAAATTATTATATTATTATTATTATTTTAACTAATAGAAAATTTTACTCCTATACTAAATCTTTCTTGGTAACTTAATTACCATTAATCTATCTTATCATATTCTAAATAAATTTTAGGATGTTACATTTTCCCCTCCTAAAAAGGAATTTTGTCCCCAAAATTCAATAAATGAGAAAATTATACTTACTTAATTAAATAAATGAGGATAGGATTGTCGCATATTCTCTTTTGTTTCCCAAGTAGGATCACCAGGAGCCATTCCTCTCCACACAACCTTTACAAGTCTAATGGTCTTGTTTCTTAATTGCTTATCCCTTGCATCAACAATCCGCTCCGGCTTAACTTTATATGTCATGTTATCTCTGAGTTCTATCTCTTCTACTTCAATAATATGGGAAGGATCTGGTTGGTATTTATTCAATTGTGATACATGAAAGACATCGTGAAGGTTCGCAAGTTGTGGAGGTAATTTTGTAAGCTACCGATCCTATTCTCTCTAAGATCTCATAAGGACCCATGAAATGAGGTGAAAGCTTCTTTGCTTGAATTGCTCTACCAATGCCGATCATTGGTGTGACTTTTAGAAATGCATGTTCACCCACCATGAACTCCAATGGTCGTATTCTCTTGTCGGCATAACTCTTCTGTCTACTCTGAGCGGTGAGAAGTTTCTGTTGAATCACCTTAATCTTTTGAGTTCTCTTGTCCACTAATTCTGGCCCTAGTAAACTTCGCTCATTCAATTCCGTCCAGCAAAGAGGAGATCTACACTTCCTTCCGTACAAAGCCTCATAAGGTGCCATTTCAATGCTTGAGTGATAACTGTTGTTATATGCAAACTCTGCCAAATGAAGATGATCGTCCCAACTTCATGCCAGCTCCATTGCACATGCTCACAACATCTCTTCTAGAGTCTGTATAGTCCTCTCAGTCTGCCCGTTAGTCTGAGGATGGTAAGTAGTACTAAATCTCGGCCAAGTTAGATAGCATCTTGCAATGCTCTCTAAAATCGTGAAGTAAGTCACATATCACGATCAGATACGATGCTTTTTGGTATCCCATGCAATCTGACAATCTCCTTTATATAGATTTTTGCTAGTCTCTCAAGGGAGTATTTCGCTGTGATAGCTAGAAAATGAGCTGACTTAGTTAATCTATCGACAATTACCCAAATGGCATTATGTCCAAACGTAGTTGAAGGAAGTCCCATGATGAAATCCATAGAGATGTTGTCCCATTTCCATTATGGGATCTCCAAATTCTGTAATTATCTAGGAGGCTTCCGGTGTTCAATTTTGAGTTTTTGGCAAGTCAAACAACGAGTAACAAACTCCGTCACATCTTTCTTCATGCCTCACCACCACCAATTCTGCTTGAGATCATGATACATCTTGGTTGCTATGGGTTGAATAGTGTATTTGCTCCTATGAACTTCCTCGAGCATGAGTTTCCTTAATTCTCCATTGTCTGGCAAACACACTCTTCCTTTATATCTTAATATCTCATCTTCGCCAATCTCAAATTCCGACTCTCTCCGTTCTTCAACATCTTCCCTGACACTCAACAAATACTCATCTTCAAGCTAAGCGAATTTAATTTCCTTCCAAGTAATACTTTCAATAGTTAACGCTTCCATAGTAGCAACTAATCCTGACATTACATCAATAGATGTACTCTGTACATCCTCTAGCAATTTAAGTTCCCTGATCATCAACTGGCTACATGGATCATCTTTTTGCTTAAGGCATCTGCTACAACGTTTTCCTTTCCTGGATGATACATCAATTCATAGTCGTAGTCCTTAAGAAACTCCATCCACCTCCTCTGCTGCATGTTCAGCTATTTTTGGTAAAACTAGTACTTCAGACTCTTATGGTACCTAAAAACCTCAAATTGTGAACCATAGAGATGGTGCCTCCAAATCTTCAGAGCAAATACCACCGCTGCCAATTCTAAGTCGTGATCGAGTAGGATAGTTCCCTTCATGTGGTCTTAACTGTCAAGAAGCATAAGCAACTACCCAACCATTTTGTATTAGTACACACCCAAGACCTTTCTTGGAAGCATCAGTGTACAAAGTGAAGGTCTGAGTAGGATCTGGAATTATAAGAACCGGTGCCGTAGTCAACTTAGTCTTCAAATTTTGAAAAGCTACTTCACACTTCTTGTCCGATACATATGGTTGATCCTTTCTAGTTAACTTTGTTAAGGGCATAGCTATGTGTGAAAAGCCCTTAATGAATCTCCTATAATAGCCCGCCAATCCTAGAAAACTCCTGATCTCAGTCACAAACTTTGGTTGTTCCCATTGAAGGACTAAATCAACTTTGGTAGGATCCACCGCAAGCCCTTCAGCTGATACGACATGGCCAAGGAATTTTACTTCCTTTAACCAAAATTTGCATTTAGACAATTTTGCATAGAGCTTGTGTTCTCTCAATACCTGTAACATAATTTTGAGATGCTCTTTATGCTCTTTTTCATCCTTGGAGTAGATAAGGATGTCATCAATGATGACCACTACAAAATTATCTAAATATGGCCTAAAAATTCTATTCATGTAATCCATGAATACAGCTGGAGCATTTGTTAACAAGAAATTCATAATGACCATATCTAGTTCTGAATGCAATCTTCGGGATATCTTCAGCTTTGACTCTTAAGTAGTGGTAGCCTGATCTGAGATCAATCTTGGAGAATATGGATGCTCCAATCAATTGATCAAATAGATCATTGATCCTTGGTAAAGGATATTTGTTCTTTATAGTCACTTTATTCAACTGTCGGTAGTCAATGCATAGTCTTAGGCTCCCATCTTTTTTCTTCACAAAGAGTACAGGTGATCCCCAAGGAGATACACTAGGCTTGATGAAACCCTTTTCCATCAGCTCTTCGATTTGCTACTTTAATTCTGCTAGTTCTAATGGAGACATTCGGAAAGGAGCTTTAGAGATAGGTCCCTTCCTAGGTGTGAGATCAATAGAAAATTCTACTTCTCTCTCTGGGGGTAAACCTGTCATCTCTTTTGGAAATACTTCGGAAAATTCATTCACCATTCGATATCTCCTATCCTTTCTTCCACTTCTGCTTGAATGGAGAAAAACACCATGTACACAGGACAACCCTTACGAATAGACTTTTTAACTTGTACTGCAGACAACAATTGTGGTCTACTATGACTCATAGAGTTATCTTCAAGAGAGATAGTCTTTCTCTTATAGTCAAGGATGACGTCATTTTTTGACAACCAATCCATCTCTATTATCACATCAATACCCTTCATGGTAGACAAAAAAGATCTATATTTGAGGTCCTACTATCAAACTCTATTATACAATTTAAGCAAGCCCTAGAAGTTTTCACCGAAGCTCCTGCCGGTGTAGAAATAATCATATCAAAAGGCAATTCGCATATACTTAAATTTAATCGAGGCGCACAAGCATACGATACAAAATAGTGTGTAGCACCTGAATCAAATAAGGCTTCAACTTCAAGGCCTTAGACTTTGAGGATATCTTTAATTAGATTTGGTGAAGTACTAGCCTCCTGTTGTGATAGTGTGAACACTTTGCCTGGAATCGCCATTCTAGCATCATTGGCGCCTTGAGACTCTTCCTCACAGAACCTGGAGATGTGTCCTGGCTTTCGACAATTGAAACATATCACACAACGTCCTTGGTGTACTTTTCCGCACTTATCACACTTCGACTATTAGCGGTGCTAGCAAGCACGGGAGCTATATATCCCCTATAAGAGTTTTGTCCTCCATTAAATTGACTCCTCTCGAGGTCCATTTGAAATGACTCCTTGATGGTCCACCATAATGATTTCTTGATGGTGACTAAATTTCATATTCACACCATTGAAGTTATGACTATGCTTCATAGTGATTCCCCGTAGGTCTCATGAGAGGTGTAGATTTGGCTTGGAAGCCCTTCATCTTCTCAGCTTCTTCTTCTCGCTTGCTTCTAGCTATCGTGCGTAATTTGTCACATTTCTCTTCAAAATCCCTTATTCCATCAAGAAATGGTGACAAAGCCATTTTTAGATCTGGTCTAACTTTCTCCACTAATCGAGCGCACATCCATTTAGAGTTATTTTGTGAATACTTGCAAAATTTAGACAACTCCAAAAAGCGAGTAATAAATTTGTCTTCGTGTAAATCCTCTTACTTGAATGTAAGGAATTCAGTCTCCTTCTCTATTATGATTGAAGGGGAAAAATAATAATTCTCGAACTTTTCTTTAAACTCTTCCCAAGTCATCTCATCATTATCATTTATTTTGGTGCTTTCCCACCATTCTTGGGCCGCTTTCTGCATTAATTGCTCAGCAACTAGCACTTTTTGTTGTGAGCTAATCTCAATAACTTTGAATATCTTTTCAAGACACTTCAACCATTCTAGAGCTTCTACTGGGTCTAGCTTTTCCTTAAACATTGGAGGAGAAAACTTTCGAAATTTTTCCCAAACTTCAATAATAGGTGGAGGGTGATACTGAGAATGGGAACTATTACTGCCTCTTGACTCAGTGCAAGTATGGCTTCCTCCCCTAGAATGATGATCAAGAGGACCGCCTTCCCTATTCGGAACCTTCTCCTTTCCTTGATTACTACCTTGGCCTCTTTTCTCTGCTAGTTTGTCCTCGTGCCTATTCACTTTCTCTCTTACCTCCAGAATTGCATCTCGTAACTCTGCTAAAAGGGCATTGTTATCCTAAGGAGGGGGACCATTTTGATGCAGAGTGGGGGTTGAATTAGTCCTTCGAGTTCTCCCCATTCTCTCCTCCTATGATTAACATTATAAGGACACTAAATAAGAAATAAGTAGCAAAATAAATTCTAAATCTAAACAAAGGGAAGTGCACATGTTATGATATTTATTTTGTCATGACCTCTAAAATATTTTAAGAAAACAAACACTAAAAATTTCAATAAAAGAGCCACCGAATGTTTAGCTCTGATACAAAAAATGTAACACCCCAAATTCAACACCCAAAAACTTAGCCAAAATATTTGAAATACCTCCAACAGGGATTATTAATATCCAAATCATTAAATTACATAACCATTTCAAATAAAATTCATAATACAAAGTTAAAATAAGTTTTCAAAATATTTCAGAGTTAAATACAATGCGGAACTCTGAGGGTCATGGCAAATAAAAATAACATAACATAACATAAGTTACAGGAATACAAAAGAGCCTTGAAAGCTCACTCCATAGTGTCTTCCCTTGCTCCCTACTAGAGTGTTCACCTGAAAAATGTTAATATAGGATGAGATTTCACGCCTCAGTAACTACTGAAAGTTTCTACCGTACACAAGCAAATTATATATGAAAAAAAGCAGGAGTTTATTACACACACACACACACACACACATATATATATATATATATGTACATATCATAATTTCTCAAACAAAATTCTTTTGCAAAAGTAATCATTATTATGTCAAATTGTAAATTATACAATATGCAATATGCAGCCTCCCTTATATCATCGTCCACTCTTGTACCATTGACTGGAGCCATAGGCTAACATATAGTCCCACAAAAACTCATTCAGTTAACTAGATGGTTCCAAGCTCACCAAAACCTAAGATACACTTGGCCAAAGGTATAGAGCTTAAGCATGGACTATGGCTCCCCTCCTTAAAAATAACAATTAAGGAGGTGTCACGTGTCCCACAACTCCAATGTAATCCCGACCGGAGGAAAACATAGAAGATGGAGCCCTAACAAGTACCATCCACTATGCACCGAGTGGTGGCATAAATAAATCTTATCATTTAAGTTCCTCCTTACTCCAACCCATCACACATACAGTCGCTATGATAATTATATCAATAAAAAAATTATATTAAAACACGCTTCCATTTATATCAAATATCATAAAAGGTAACCCAAACATATCATAAAACCTCATCACATCAATCTGTCATTCTTGAAATTCAAAGGACTAAACTATCATTTTGAAATTTGGGACTAAACTATCATTTTTGAAATTCGGGAGCAAAACTGTAAATTTTGTGGGGCACAAACTGTAATTTTCATGGGCACAAAACTGTAATTTATGTGCGTACAAAACTGTAATTTTGGCGGGTATAAAACTGTAATTTTCCTGGGCACAAAACTATAATATTCAGTTATCATAATAATAATATTATAATACATATACATATAAATCAGTCTATAAAAAATATAATTTATAATCATACATAATTCACAAGTATATGGAAGAATATTCAGAGTTACCTGTTACTCGCTAATTCCCAAGTACTCACCAAAAAGCAACTATCAAGTATCTCCAAATAATTATCTCTACGTTTTCCCTCTCTCCTTCTTTCTCTCCTCTCTTTATTTTTCTAAAGCTCGGTTGCTCTGTCGAATACGCACTCGAAGGTGCGTATTTATAGTGGTTTGAGGAGGGGGTAAACAAGTGGATCAGGGGGTGAAAATGGGGGGTGAAATGGGTAAAGTAGGGGGTAGTTGGGGTGAATGGCGTAAAGTGGGGGGTAAGATAGGTAAAGTTAGGGGTGAAATGTTTTATTGCCCCCCTTATAACTTTCACATGGAGCCGACCACGTTTCTATTATATATTATAATATATTATAAAAATTATTATCATTATTTTATTATTATTATCATTATTATTTTAATTAACAGAAAATTTTATTCCTATACTAAATCTTTCTTAGTAACTTAATTACCATTAATCTATTTTATCATTATTCTAAATAAATTGTAGGATGTTATAGGTGTCATAAACTTTATCGTTCACTATTTAAACCGTAATTTATTTGGTAATATATTTCCTAGTTTTTAATGAATAACGGTTGAATATTGGTTAGTATATTTAACATCCATTTACGAGGAACCACAAAATATAGAGCCTAATGAATAATGGTTTTATTTCAATAACCATGAAATATAGGGTCCCATATTTAACGGTTGACAACCGCTAATAAATATTAGCATTTGAATATTTAACATTTGAAAACCGTTAAATGTAGACAATTCTATAATAGTGTTTTGGCTGAATTTTAGAAGTTTATAGTTACTTTGAAAATGGTTACTTTTTTTTTTTTTGATACATAGGAGGGGGGGGGATCGAGCCCGCAACATGGGGATGCCAAGCACCTAGGGCTGGCCTAGGTGCCAAGGGCGCAGGAGGCGCAAGGGCTACTTTTGCATATTTGGTATAATTTCATGGCTATTTCTTCACTTTTAACACTTTTATTTTCTTGGCTCTGTAGAAAGGGCCTCTGTTCCATTCAATAATGAATTGGCTTAAAATGGGCCCATGAGTCCAATGATAAGCATTGGGATTGGGATACAATTCGGCCTAGGCTCTTTTTTGTCATTCGGCCTAGTTCCGAGATAAGTTAGCTTTAAAAAAAAAAAAAAAAAAAAAAAGCATTTGGATATGTTAATTTGACTATTCCGTTGAATTATTCTTTTTGGGGAAAATGACCCTTAAATAGTCAGTTAATAAAATTGACAGCCGATTATTTAAGTTAATCCTTAGGGTCATTTTCCCAATGATTGATTTTTTTTTTAAGGGTCTTTGATTTTTATTTTTATTTTTTTTAAAAAAAAAAAAATCACGATTTTACCAACAATGATTGATTTCTGGATAAAATTCAAATACGCATATAAATTTATGCCGTTATAAAACATAAGGTTGGTTCTTTGTAATGTTAGGAAGGCATCAGCGAAGAGTAACAACTTAGAGCATGTTTTAGATAACTTTTGAAGTCCCCAAACCAACTTATCTGATCCAAAAAGCTATTTTGGAATGTATAGAGATCTTTGCTTTTGAATGTTTATGGAGAGTCTAATGTATTTGCTTGTTGATTAATTAGTTGATGTATACTCTCTTTCATTACAATATAATCTAAGGGTCTGATTGGTATGAGGAATTTGGTGGTAGAAATTTTGTGGGTTGGACTTTTATAGAAGTGGGGTCACAAAATTTCAACAAAGATAACATGTAAGATAAAATAGTAAAAAGTTAATTAAAAAACATCAACGAGACACTTTCTTAATATTTTTTAAATAGTTTTTCCCTATCATCACTTTCCCTCCTCTCCCCTCATGTCAAAAGAGCTCTCATAGTGTATTGTTTAACCACCTAAATGTGCGCTTCATTCAAATTTTCTAATTCAGTGGGAGGTGGATCCTAATCTTCCATATTCATCTTGATCCCACAACTAGCAAGCTTCACAGAACATGGAGGGAGGAGAAAGAAGACATCGAAGGAATTGATTATACACAAATGTTTGTGAAGAAGAAGCAGATTAAGAAGAGATAGAAGAATGAAAAGAATAGAAAATAAAGTAAGGCAGTTTTTTTTTTTTTTTTTTTTTTTTTTTGAGTGAGGAAGTAAGGCAGTTAGAAGAAACAAAATAAACAAACTTGCTTTTTTTCTTTATCTTGTGTAGATCTAAAAATTTAAGGGACAATCTATCTCGAGCCCAAATTAGTAAAAAAAAATTGTCAAAAAAGGCCCAAGAAAAAGTCATATATCAAAAAAGACCCCAGGACCTTTTCTAGTATTATTTCATAAAACATTAGTTGTTAAAATATCTTGATATAGTTGTTAATGAGTCGATTTAGTTGTTAACGGGTGCGATTTAGTTGTTGGGATATTATTGTTAATGTTGTTAATTTTACTTGATTTAGTTGTTAATAGTCTATTGATATTATTGTTAACGTTTATGAAATAATAAAGAAAAGGCCTTAAGATCTTTTTTAACATGTGACTTTTCTTGGGTCTTTTTTGACATTTTTTTTACTCATTTAGGCTCGAGGTAGATTTTCCCAAAATTTAATAAAAGTTGGAGTGAGGAAGCAGAGCCTAAGGACCCGTTTGTTACAAAGAATTGGAGGGGAAGGAAAGGGAAGATCTCAATCTTTCCATGGATTTTGGGTGTTTGGTACAGAGAAAGTCCAGTCAGCATTTTCCAATGAGTACCCATCTTCCCGTATTTGAGGGAAGATGCTTTCCATCCGAAAATGGAAGGAAAGCTCCAATCTTCCCAGGAAAGTGCCTTTTTGACAAATTTACCCCTGAAATTCAAACTTGGCGGGAAAGTTTGAATTTGGCGAAAAAAATTTTTTCATGAGTTCGAACTTAACAAGAATAATTTTTTAAAAATATATTTTAGCAAAAAAAATATTTTTTTTATTTTGAATTAATTTCTTTTGAGGATAAAATAGACATTTCCTAATTCTTTACCAACTACCACCTCTTCATTTTCTTCCTACCAAATAACTCAAACTATCTTCCCTCATCTTTCAAATCTTCCATTCCTTTCCTTTCCATTCCTTTCCTTTCTTTCCCCAAATCTTCTTTGTAACAAAGAGGGCCTAAGAGATATGAGATTGGAAAGGCATAAAGAAATAAGGGCTAAAAATAGAGAGGCATTTTGAATTTCAAAATTTAAAAGGAATGGAGGGAAACAAAAGCAACAATATTAATTAGTACACAAAGCCACATGCTCAACTGGCATTGTCACATGAGCTATCACTATTGATTATATTGAACAGTAAAAGCAGAAAGGAGCCATATGGATAAACAAATGGCTTAGTTTATTTCGAAACTTCTTTTAGATTTTCATTGATAGCAGAGACTATATGAGTACATAAAATTTGATAATTATATAATTAGAGAAAATTAAGGGCACTTGGGTCCCCCTTCCTTGGTCTTCCAATTGCTATAGCAAGGGCACTCTTCCTTGTGACCATATGTTTCTGAGGGCACACACAGACACTTTTGGCAACACTTATGGCAGAATGTTAAACATGCCTTCTTGTACTGAGTATTTGAACAACGATAATCACATGCCCCAGCACATTCTGAGTAATTAATTAAAAATTAATCAGGCATCATTAATTAATAGTATTATTAAATTAACTAAAATATTAAATGAAGCTCTTAAACTTTTTACAAGATTGCCGATTAGCTAGCTACTAATTACCTTCTGCACGAAGTGATCCTTCTCCACCAGCCTGAGTACATTTTAAGAAGGGAAAAAAAGAAGAGCCAAGTTTACATCATTTATTTGAAGTGATATGTATAAAGATGTCTATAACTCTATATATAAAAATTGCAGTCTAAGCTTAAATCATGAATCAATAAATGATCGATTAAATTAGTAGCTTATATATATCAAAGAATCCACACTATTTTTTTTTTTTTACATATAACTGATTCAATTAATTTTCTTAAGTTTTACAAATTAACATTTTAATTTCTATAAATTAGTTATCTAGTTCCTACATTTAGAAGAAGTTGGAGTAATGATTAATATATTGGTGAGGGAGCGCATTTGTGAAATATAATTATTGGTTTGAATACAATTGGATTTATCATGGTTAAACAAAAAAGCATCCAAAGATAAATTACATAATATGAATTAAAAAAAAATCCATAGAAATAAAGCCATAATTTTTTAGCTGATTTGGATTTAGCCGAAGATGAATAGAAGAATTTGATCAGCAAAGATTATTAATAGAAGAAAAGAGAAGCAGCCGCAAGAGTCAACGCCAGACATATGCATTAATAAAACAGTATAATTTGTTTTGTGTAATCCTCTATTTTTCTTAAGCGGGGTTGAGTTCGAACCTTATATAAAGGGTATAATAAAAGGTTGGTTTCTCTCATTTTTCTCTTTCTCATCTTCTTCTCACAATCTCATATTCACTGTTTGATCCAAAAAAATAAATGGCTCAAATTCAATATTTTATAAAATTATTACTATAAACATGAATAAATAAATTTAAACTCTTAAAATTCAATCTATAACGTTCTTAGATGCCGTACATAATAAATTTATACTATATATATATATATATATTTATTTATTTATAAAACATTCAATATAAACCATCCATTTCATGATCTAAAAGTAAAGATGAGATTATGAAAAAAAATGAGAAAGAGGAAAAAGAGAATATCTTCTTTAGTATAACAAATGTGTGAGTTACCGGACAACAAAAAAATAAAATATAAAACCTCTATTTGTGAATTGATGGACAAATCCATGTTATGAGCACAAGTTTAATTGAAAGTTTATTCAAAAACACTAGCCTATATGGTAGGAGAGGTTCCAAGAACTCGTGAACCCCATTTTACTTATGAGGCTCTTTGATGTGAGAGGCTGAGAGCCATAACACCTTGTTTCTTCTTAAATATATATACAAGTTTTTATTGAAGAAAAAAAAAACCAAAATAATAATTCCAAAACCAAATGATTACTCAAGAAAAAACAAATGAAAGGAGAATAAGGATAGACTCACATAAGCTACTTGATGACAAAAGCCGCACAGAAGAATACTAGAAGAAATGCAGAACGAAGAATCATAGGATTCGCCATAATGCTTCAACAAAATTATGGAGACTTCAATATTTAATTTGTGTTGAGAGGAATCAATTTTTATAGGGGCGAAATATATTGAGGAATTGTTAATGAATTTATTAGTATTGATGGCATTAGATTTACATAATATTATTTTCCTTTCAACGAAGAATGAAAAAGGAAATTGTTAAAATCATTATTTTTCATTAAGAGCATTAATTACAAGATTCAACTAATCAAGGAAGCCAAATAATGGCATACTACCACTATACCAATCCCTATCATAGGCAGTGGCGGATTATATAAGAGGCCAGGCCAAAAATTTCAGATTTTTTTTTTTTAATTTTTTTTATACGAAAAAGTTTACATATACATACATACATATATATATATATATATATATATATATAACTCATGAGAAGATGTGGACCCTACTCCAAATAAATAGAAAGGAAGCAAGCAGAAGAAATCTCGTTGATTGAGATTGGATTGGATTGAGATTTAATAGATAAAAGATTTAATTGAGATTGGATGGGAAGGCAAGCGGACTATTTATAATTTATAGGGGGAAACTTACGAAATTGAACGGCAAGCAATTTGGGATTGGCGATTAACTTACAAAACTAAACGGAAGTGGGAAACTATTTGACTACGCACGAGATGGAAGAATTCTCATCTTATTTCTTTGCTCGATTCAACTCCATATTTACTTTGTCTTGTGGTCTTGAAGTTTCCTAATCGCCAATCGGTAAATCTCGTTGATTATTTTCTTGTTTCTTTCTTTATTTCCTTCTTGCTTTTCATTCTTTTCGATTAGAATATTGAACCCGATTAAACAACTCTTTCGATTAGCATCGTTCGCCTTAGGGGCCAAAATTCAAGAATCCATGATTTTTTTCCTATATTTATATTTAATATGATAATAGTTAATTATATTGTTTAAATTGTTTATAGGTTATTTGGAAAGTGATAAAATCTAGAGTAAATACCCTTTACGGTCCCGACAAAAAACGGGAATCCCATTTTGGTCCATTACAAAAAGAAAAATCGACCCTTATTCGTCCTTTTTAAGGGACTAAAAAGGATTTTTGGAAATTTGTGAGGGATCAAAATGTCAACTAATCGACCCTTATTCGTCCTTTTTATGGACTAAAAAGGACTTTTTTTTGTAAGGGACCAAAATGGGGATCGCGTTTTTGTCGGGGACCGAGAAAGGGTATTTACTCTAAAATCTAAGAATAACTCAATGATGAAGAATAAAAAAATTGATTCATTTTTCAAGAGGAAAGCTAGTGATCATATAGAGGAAGGTAACATAGTTTCTACATCTTTACCTAGGTTGAAAAGACTTGTGAGGAACAACCTTCTAAAATTCCTAAGGTTATTTCCAATGAATTTGATATTAGTTCCATGGAGCGTGATCGGGTAAACTCCTTCAAATATGGCAACATCATATTAATCAAAGAGATGAAGTTTGAAGGGCTTATTTAAAATGGGGTTCATACCAGTGTAAACTTCACAGTTATCCTCTTAAAGGAAAGAATCATCCAATTTCAGTATTCTTGGTTTGATATATTCCCTTCTTGGTTAGAATACTCTTCGACTACAAATGCTGCTTATTGCTTACCATCTTAATGAGTATACATTTGCCCCCCCCAAATATTTATCATAAGATCCGCCACTGATCATGGGGCATTTCAAGAAGGTTGTTTAGCATTTCAAGTCTGAGGGTCATGGCAAATAACAATAACATAACATAAGTTATAGGAACACAAAAGAGCCTTGAAAGCTCACTCCATAGGTGTCTTCCCTTGCTCCCTACTAGAGTGTTCACCTGAAAAATGTTAATATAGGATGAGATTTCACGTCTCAGTAACTATTGAAAGTTTCTACCGTACACAAGCAAATTATATATGACAAAAAGCAGGAGTTTATTACACACACACACACACACACATATGTACATATCATAATTTCTCAAACAAAATTCTTTTGCAAAAGTAATCATTATTATGTCAAATTGTAAATTATACAATTATTATACAATATGCAATATGCAGCCTCCCTTATATCACCCTCCACCCTTGTACCATTGACTGGAGCCATAGGCTAACATATAGTCCCACAAAAACTCATTCGATTAACTAGATGGTTCCAAGCTCACTAAAACCTAAGATACACTTGGCCAAAGGTATAGAGCTTAAGCATTGACTATGGGTCCCCTCCTAAAAAATAACAATTAAGGAGGTGTCACGTGTCCCACAACTCCAATGTAATCCTGGCCGGAGGAAAACATAGAATATGGAGCCCTAACAAGTACCATCCACTAAGCACCGAGTGGTGGCATAAATAAATCTTATCATTTAAGTTCCTCCTTACTCCAACCCATCACACATACAGTCGCTATGATAATTATATCAATAAAAAAAATTATATTAAAACACGCTTCCATTTATATCAAATATCATAAAAGGTAACCCAAACATATCATAAAACCTCATCACATCAATGTTTGTCATTCTTGAAATTTGGGACTAAACGTCATTTCTAAAATTCGGGGGCAAAGCGTAAATTTTGCGAGGCACAAACTGTAATTTTCATGGACACAAAACTCGTAATTTATTTGGGTACAAAAAGCGTAATTTTGGCGGGTATAAACTGTAATTTTCTGGGCACAAAACTATAATATTCAGTTATCATAATAATAATATTATAATACATATACATATAAATCGAGTCTATAAAAAATATAATTTATAATCATACACAATTCACAAGTATATGGAAGAATATTCGAGTTACGTTACTCGCTAATTCCCAAGTACTCACCAAAAGCAACTACGTATCTCCAAATAATTATCTCTACGTTTTCCCTCTCTCCTTCTTTCTCTCCTCTCTTTATTTTTCTAAAGCTCGGTTGCTCTGTCGAATACGCACCCGAAGGTGTGT
The DNA here is from genome assembly GCA_019022655.1 of Acacia acuminata. NCBI lineage: Eukaryota > Viridiplantae > Streptophyta > Magnoliopsida > Fabales > Fabaceae > Acacia > Acacia acuminata. The sequence continues at coordinate 132,468 of JAFJYI010000309.1, forward strand.
ATTTATAGTGGTTTGAGGAGGGGGTAATTATTTTATTATTATTATCATTATCATTATTTTATCATTATTTTATTATCATTATTTTATTATTATTATCATTATTATTATTTTTTTATTATCATTATTATTTTAATTAACATAAAATTTTATTCCTATACTAAATCTTTCTTGGTAACTTAATTACCATTAATCTATTTTATCATTATTCTAAATAAATTGTAGGATGTTATAGGTGTCATAAACTTTATCGTTCACTATTTAAACCGTAATTTATTTGGTAATATATTTCCTAGTTTTTTAATGAATAACAGTTGAATATTGGTTAGTATATTTAACATCCATTTACGAGGAACCATAAAATATAGAGCCTTACGAATAATGGTTTTATTTCAATAACCATGAAATATAGGGTCCCATATTTAACGGTTGACAACCGTTAATAAATATTAGCATTTGAATATTTAACATTTGAAAACCGTTAAATGTAGACAATTCTGTAATAGTGTTTTGGCTCAATTTTAGAAGTTTATAGTTACTTTGAAAATGGTTACTTCTGCATATTTGGTATAATTTCATGGCTATCTCTTCACTTTTAACAATTTTATTTTCTTGGCTTTCTGTAGAAAGGCCTCTGTTCCATTCAATAATGAATTGGCTTAAAATGGGCCCGTGAGTCCAATGATAAACATTGGGATTGGGATACAATTTGGCCTAGGCTCTTTTTTGTCATTCGGCCTAGTTCCAGATAAGTTAGCTTAAAAAAAAAAAAATAGACTGGATATGTTAATTTGACTATTCCGTTGAATTATTCTTTTTGGGGAAAATGACCCTTAAATAGTCAGTTAATAAAATTGACAGCCAATTATTTAAGTTAATCCTTAGGGTCATTTTCCCAATGATTGATTTTTTTAAGGGTCTTTGATTTTTATTTTTATTTTTTTTTAAAAATCACGATTTTACCAACAATGATTGATTTCTGGATAAAATTCAAATACGCATATAAATTTATGCCGTTATAAAACATAAGGTTGGTTCTTTGTAATGTTAGGAAGGCATCAGCGAAGAGTAACAACTTAGAGCATGTTTTAGATAACTTTTGAAGTCCCGAAACCAACTTATCTGATCCAAAAGCTATTTTGGAATGTATAGAGATCTTTGCTTTTGAATGTTTATGGAGAGTCTAATGTATTTGCTTGTTGATTAATTAGTTGATGTATACTCTCTTTCATTACAATATAATCTAAGGGTCTGATTGGTATGAGGAATTTGGAGGTAGAAATTTTGTGGGTTGGACTTCAAAAATTATAGAAGTGGGGTCACAAAATTTTAACAAAGATAACATGTAAGATAAAATAGTAAAAAGTTAATTAAAAGCTGTCAACCAGACACTTCCTTAATATTTTTTAAATCCAACACAGTTTTTCCCTATCATCACTTTCCCTCCTCTCCCCTCATGTCAAAAGAGCTCTCATAGTGTATTGTTTAACCACCTAAATGTGCGCTTCATTCAAATTTTCTAATTCAGTGGGAGGTGGATCCTAATCTTCCATATTCATCTTGATCCCACAACTAGCAAGCTTCACAGAACATGGAGGGAGGAGAAAGAAGACATCGAAGGAATTGATTATACACAAATGTTTGTGAAGAAGAAGCAGATTAAGAAGAGATAGAAGAATGAAAAGAATAGAAAATAAAGTAAGGCAGTTTTTTTTTTTTTTTTTTTTTTTTTTTTTTTTTTTTTTTTTTGAGTGAGGAAGTAAGGCAGTTAGAAGAAACAAAATAAACAAACTTGCTTTTTTTCTTTATCTTGTGTAGATCTAAAAATTTAAGGGACAATCTATCTCAGAGCCCAAATTAGTAAAAAAAAATTGTCAAAAAAGGCCCAAGAAAAAGTCACATGTCAAAAAAGGCCCCAAGGCCTTTTCTAGTATTATTTCATAAAACATTAATTGTTAAAATATGCTGATATAGTTGTTAACGAGTACTGATTTAGTTGTTAACGGGTACTGATTTAGTTGTTGGGATATTATTGTTAATGCTACTGATTTAGTTGTTAATAGTCTATTGATATTATTGTTAACGTTTATGAAATAATAACGAGAAAAAAGGCCTTAAGATCTTTTTTAACATGTGACTTTTTCTTGGGCCTTTTTTGACTTTTTTTTACCCATTTAGGCTCGAGGTAGATTTTCCCAAAATTTAATAAAAGTTGGAGTGAGGAAGCGAGCCTAAGGACCCGTTTGTTACAAAGAATTGGAGGGGAAGGAAAGGGAAGATCTCAATCTTTCCATGGATTTTGGGTGTTTGGTACGAAGAAAGTCCGGTCAAGATTTTCCAATGAGTACCCATCTTCCCGTATTTGAGGGAAGATGCTTTCCATCCGAAAATGGAAGGAAAGCTCCAATCTTCCCAGGAAAGTGCCTTTTTGACAAATTTACCCCTGAAATTCAAACTTGGCGGGAAAGTTTAAATTTGCGCGGGAAAATTTGAATTTGGCGAAAATTTTTTTTTTCACGAGTTCGAACTTAACAAGAATAGATTTTTAAAAAATATATTTTAGCAAAAAAATATTTTTTTTATCTTGAATTAATTTCTTTTGAGGGTAAAATAGACATTTCCTAATTCTTTACCAACTACCACCTCTTCATTTTCTTCCTACCAAATAACTCAAACTATCTTCCCTCATCTTTCAAATCTTCCATTCCTTTCCTTTCCATTCCTTTCCTTTCTTTCCCCAAATCTTCTTTGTAACAAAGAGGGCCTAAGAGATATGAGATTGGAAAGGCATAAAGAAATAAGGGCTAAAAATAGAGAGGCATTTTGAATTTCAAAATTTAAAAGGAATGGAGGGAAACAAAAGCAACAATATTAATTAGTACACAAAGCCACATGCTCAACTGGCATTGTCACATGAGCTATCACTATTCATTATATTGAACAGTAAAAGCAGAAAGGAGCCATATGGATAAACAAATGGCTTAGTTTATTTCGAAATTTATTTTAGATTTTCATTGATAGCAGAGACTATATGAGTACATAAAATTTGATAATTATATAATTAGAGAAAATTAAGGGCACTTGGGTCCCCTTCCTTGGTCTTCCAATTGCTATAGCAAGGGCACTCTTCCTTGTGAGCATATGTTTCTGAGGGCACACACAGACACTTTTGGCAACACTTATTGCAGAATGTTAAACATGCCTTCTTGTACTGAGTATTTGAACAACGATAATCACATGCCCCAGCACATTCTGAGTAATTAATTAAAAATTAATCAGGCATCATTAATTAATAGTATTATTAAATTAACTAAAATATTAAATGAAGCTCTTAAACTTTTTACAAGATTGCCGATTAGCTAGCTACTAATTACCTTCTGCACGAAGTGATCCTTCTCCACCAGCCTGAGTACATTTTAAGAAGGGAAAAAAAGAAGAGCCAAGTTTACATCATTTATTTGAAGTGATATGTATAAAGATGTCTATAACTCTATATATAAAAATTGCAGTCTAAGCTTAAATCATGAATCAATAAATGATCGATTAAATTAGTAGCTTATATATATCAAAGAATCCACACTTTTTTTTTTTTTTACATATAACTGATTCAATTAATTTTCTTAAGTTTTACAAATTAACATTTTAATTTCTATAAATTAGTTATCTAGTTCCTACATTTAGAAGAAGTTGGAGTAATGATTAATATATTGGTGAGGGAGCGCATTTGTGAAATATAATTATTGGTTTGAATAAAATTGGATTTATCATGGTTAAACAAAAAAGCATCCAAAGATAAATTACATAATATTAATAATAAAAAATCCATAGAAATAAAGCCATAATTTTTTAGCTGATTTGGATTTAGCCGAAGATGAATAGAAGAATTTGATCAGCAAAGATTATTAATAGAAGAAAAGAGAAGCAGCCGCAAGAGTCAACGCCAGACATATGCATTAATAAAACAGTATAATTTGTTTTGTGTAATCCTCTATTTTTCTTAAGCGGGGTTGAGTTCGAACCTTATATAAAGGGTATAATAAAAGGTTGGTTTCTCTCATTTTTCTCTTTCTCATCTTCTTCTCACAATCTCATATTCACTGTTTGATCCAAAAAAATAAATGGCTCAAATTCAATATTTTATAAAATTATTACTATAAACATGAATAAATAAATTTAAACTCTTAAAATTCAATCTATAACGTTCTTAGATGCCGTACATAATAAATTTATACTATATATATATATATATTTATTTATTTATTTATAAAACATTCAATATAAACCATCCATTTCATGATCTAAAAGTAAAGATGAGATTATGAAAAAAAATGAGAAAGAGGAAAAAGAGAATATCTTCTTTAGTATAACAAATGTGTGAGTTACCGGACAACAAAAAAATAAAATATAAAACCTCTATTTGTGAATTGATGGACAAATCCATGTTATGAGCACAAGTTTAATTGAAAGTTTATTAAAAAAACACTAGCCTATATGGTAGGAGAGGTTCCAAGAACTCGTGAACCCCATTTTACTTATGAGGCTCTTTGATGTGAGAGGCTGAGAGCCATAACACCTTGTTTCTTCTTAAATATATATACAAGTTTTTATTGAAGAAAAAAAAACCAAAATAATAATTCCAAAACTAAATGATTACTCAAGAAAAAACAAATGAAAGGAGAATAAGGATAGACTCACATAAGCAACTTGAATGACAAAAGCCGCACAGAAGAATACTAGAAGAAATGCAGAACGAAGAATCATAGGATTCGCCATAATGCTTCAACAAAATTATGGAGACTTCAATATTTAATTTGTGTTGAGAGGAATCAATTTTTATAGGGGCGAAATATATTGAGGAATTGTTAATGAATTTATTAGTATTGATGGCATTAGATTTACATAATATTATTTTCCTTTCAACGAAGAATGAAAAAGGAAATTGTTAAAATCATTATTTTTCATTAAGAGCATTAATTACAAGATTCAACTAATCAAGGAAGCCAAATAATGGCATACTACCACTATACCAATCCCTATCATAGGCAGTGGCGGATTATATAAGAGGCCAGGCCAAAAATTTCAGATTTTTTTTTTAAAATTTTTTTTATACTAAAAAGTTTTATATATATATATATATATATATATAATAACTCATGAGAAGATGTGGACCCTACTCCAAATAAATAGAAAGGAAGCAAGCGGAAGAAATCTCGTTGATTGAGATTGGATTGGATTGAGATTTAATTGAGATTGGATTGGAAGGCAAGCAGACTATTTATAATTTATAGGGGGAAACTTACGAAATTGAACGGCAGCAATTTGGGATTGGCGATTAACTTACAAAACTAAACAAAAGAGGGAAACTATTTGACTACGCACGAGATGGAAGAATTCTCATCTTATTTCTTTGCTCTGATATTTACTTTGTCTTGTGGTCTTGAAGTTTCCTAATCACCAATCGGTAAATCTCGTTGATTATTTTCTTGTTTCTTTCTTTATTTCCTTCTTGCTTTTCATTATTTCTGATTAGAATATTGAACCCCGATTAAACAACTCTTTTCGATTAGCATCGCCGCCTTAGGGGCCAAAATTCAAGAATCCATGATTTTTTTTTTCCTATATTTATATTTAATATGATAATAGTTAATTATATTGTTTAAATTGTTTATAGGTTATTTGGAAAGTGATAAAATCTAGAGTAAATACCCTTTCTGGTCCCTGACAAAAAACACGAACCCCATTTTGGTCCATTACAAAAAAGAAAAATCGACCCTTATTCGTCCGCTAAAATCTTATGCTCTAAACTTTTTCTTTTATCATCATAAAAAGCATAAGTCTTACAATTATTTGGTATCATTAAAGGGAACTTCATTCTTTAAGCATGCATCCATTAAGGGGAGCTTCACATTCACATGTGTTTGATATCTTAAATAGTTCATCTTATTTTCTTGAAGAAAATCCTTTTAAGTATACTCATCTCGTATTCACTATGTGTCTATTAGTTTTGATGATGAGTTAATATCATATTTTCCTTTCATTATCTTAATTTGAAAATATCATATAGAAAGGAACATCTTGATATTTGATTGCACTAATAACTCTCCTTTGCAAGAAAGTTTTACAATTGACTTAGGAGAATTCTGTCTGTGCAAAAACCTTCCTTAATGTGCTACAAGGAGAAATCATCAAATTGAGAAATAGTGTCGTCACGTTCCATCATTCAGCTGAGATATGCTCTATGAAGAATTCCTTAAAAAAAGGGCAAGTGATGGAAGCTGAGTATTGACCATATTCAGATGAAATTGAATTCAAGAAACCAGTACTCTTGCTCTATTCGCATCGTACAAGATATTCATCATTCTTCTATCGAGCACACTTCAGAGGATCTCATACTACAAGAAAGCAAATGGACTTCAACAATTTGCAGAACCAACATGAGCATTTCTAATCTCTATCTTTTTATATTCAGTAAAAATTTTGCATATGTTTGGTATCTATATGCTTTGATTGCGAAATATTTCTTGAAAATCTCTCCAAATTTTCTCAAATTTGTTTTCATAATAACATTCCAAAGTGCATCATATTTTGAAAACAATAGGGAGAGAAAATTGTTTTGACATATGGTTAAGGAGAGACAAGTCATTTTTAACTTGTTTTCATATTTGCCTCTCCATCTGTATGTCTTCTTTACCTCAATCTTTTTGCTAATGACAAATAAGGGGGAGAGAATGGCAAGAAAAATATGTGATCTAACATATTTTCATATTCATACATTTTTTTTAATGTATTTGCCATCATCAAAAAGGGGGAGAATGTTGGTTATGATTAGTTTTGATGATGTCTTATATAAATGCCATTAAGAGCAAAAAGATTGTATATTATACTTATCTTCTATATTGACTAACTACGATATACTTGATGTAGATTAGTCCAAGATGAATTATAGAGATTAATCAATCAAGAAGAGAATAATCAAAAGGAAGAGATATTGAAGAAGGAAGAACTTGTTCAATGAAATGAGAAAATCATCATACAAGTTCTTAGATTGATTCTAGAAGTCCCCACGATGATATGGAAGTTGGAATAGCTCAAATCGGAGTTAAAATAAGCAAAATCAAGTTTTGGGATGAACTAACTCAAGCCAGGATGTTTAGATTTGAGTTAGAATGATTTCTGAGTGTGTTTGGGCATCGGTATGATTAACTCGAGCCAAGGAACTCATTACCTCGAGTCGGGGTCATAACCTCGAGTTAGAAGCTTCACTACCTCGAGTCGGGGTGATTTTTAAGCATTTTTGGCATCCGGAACACCTTAACTCGAGGCAACCAACTTATCGCCTCGAGTCAAGGCCAACTCGAGTCAGATTTCCTTCTACCTCGAGTCAAAGTGCATTTCCAACACTTCAGCTGCACTCTGTTCCACGTTTAGCTTCTGGCGACCTTCGGTAATTCGATGATATCTCTCAAACCAGGAATCGGATTGACACGAAACTAGTGGCATATGAAACTGGACATCTAACACGTACTTTTGACAAAGATTCAAGTCCAAAGGAGTCCAAATGAGTGAGCTATGAATTTTACAAGTTTCCACAAACATCACCGTCATAGTCAGAACCAAGCTTCGGTGTTTTGAGTGTATCTCACAAAATAAAACTCCAATTGAGCTAAAATTGGTGCCATTGGAAAGTAGACACAAAAATATTTCCATCAAGACTTAAATGAACTAAAGCAGAGCTCAGACCAGGGAGATATGGCCCTCGAAAGTTGACACACGAATTTATGGAGTCAATTCAGCATAGCCTCGGGTTTCTTCTATAACTCACTTTAGAGAGCACTTTTTACCTCGAGTTAAAGAGTCTACCTCGAGTTTTTAGAGAAAGATTGAACAATGGAGAGAGGTTTTTACCTCGAGTCGAAGCTCCACCTCGAGTCAAATGGCCTTCCCGAGAGTTTGAACAATAGAAGCAGTTTTTAACTCGAGTCGGAAGTGTTGCCTCGAGTCGATAATGTAGAAATCAATTTCAATGATGGATTAACTCGAGTCAAGTTTCCCCAACCTCGAGTCTCGAGTCACTTACAACCAACTCCAAATGGATTCTCGTTACAAAGCAACCGGAGTTAATATTTCGCCTCGAGTGTCCAGTTTAACTCAAGTCACCATATTGTCACCTCGAGTCATGATCCCTGCAGCCTCGAGTCTGGGTCTTCTGATTTCATCACCAAATACTTCTTCACCTCGAGTCAGCCATATTGTAGCCTCGAGTCACGATCACCTCCGAGTCTCAAGTCTCTGCACCTCGAGTCCATGCTCTTGAATTTCAAGTCAATATTCATTCTCCACCTCGAGTCTCTCAATCTCCTACCTCGAGTCACAGACAAACCTCAAGTCATCACTCCTTCCACCTCGAGTCTCAGTCATTTACTGAAATACATTTTCATTATAGAAACTCAAGTCAAGTCAGTCGCTCTCCGGTCAAAAGCCTACCTCGAGTTTCCATAAGTTCACCTCGAGTTAATAAGCCTCCTCGTTTGTGCATTTTGGATATTAAAGATTCATTAACTCGAGTCTGTTAGTATGCTACCTTGAGTCAGCTCTTCCTCTGTTTTAAGAATTCATATCTGCAATTATGATTCTTCTAAAAATGCTTCTGTATTCTTCATATCAGTTTCATCAATATTATAAATTGCTTCTAACCAATTTATTGATGAGTTACAGAAGATCTCTTCACATATCTTAACATTACCTTTGAGCTTTTCCTTGATGAGCTGTGAAGCACTGAGATTGTTGGAGCCAACAACACTGAAACACGTCGAGACAGGCCCATAATAGAAAAGGTACCCGAACAATATTATAAGCTATCCTCCAACCAAGACCACGTGGATGAAAATTGTAAAGTACCTCAACTTAGTAGACATTTGATTATGGCAAGGCGCGGATGTTCGAACACCTTCAACGGACATATTCAACAAAGTTCAAATCCTTGCAACGGTCTTCAAAGTTCTACTATAAATACTCAAATGATTGAATTCATCAAAGGGGAACACAGAGACACGAGCTCACACCTTCAATATGGCAATACTCTGATATTCACTTACTCTCTGTTCTCAATGCTTATATAGTTTAGAGAGTGAGATGATAGATTATGTACTTCAATGTTTATTCATTCACTTCGAGAGAGAAGATTTATCTATAAACATCTATCGAGAGTTACTCAAGATTGGGTGATCTTGAGTGGGAAACACATTGTATTGATTACAACTTGTAAGGGGGAGTGGAGTCTGAGAGTGAGTAGACCATCCTTCGTTTACAGAGTGTGTAATCAAGCGGGTGTATCAATTACAACTTGTAAGGGGAGTGGAGTCCGAAAGTGAGAGGACCATCCTTCGTTTACGTGAGTGTGTGATTGTTCTTGAAAGATAGTGGATTGAAAAACTCAAGTGAAGCTTGGGACCGGACGTAGGTCAAGGATTGGCCGAACCAAGTATAAATCTTTGTTTGCATATTCTCTTCCCTAAACTCTTACATTTCCAAAGATATATGATTGAATGACTAACTATTGCTTTATAAACCATTTCTGTCATTCGAACTACCTTTAGTAAAGCTACGAAAAGATTTTCAAAGTTATCTAAAGTTTTATCGGACACCCAATTCAACCCCCCTCTTGGGTGATAGCCAGGTCTAACAAGCTTAAGCATGGACTATGGCTCCCCTCCTAAAAAATAACAATTAAGGAGGTGTCACGTGTCCCACAACTCCAATGTAATCCCGGCCGGAGGAAAACTTAGAATATGGAGCCCTAACAAGTACCATCCACTAAGCACCGAGTGGTGGCATAAATAAATCTTATCATTTAAATTCCTCCTTACTCCAACCCATCACACATACGTCGCTATGATAATTATATCAATAAAAAAATTATATTAAAACACACTTCCATTTATATCAAATATCATAAAAGGTAACCCAAACATATCATAAAACCTCATCACATCAATCTGTCATTCTTAAAATTCGGGACTAAACGTCATTTCTAAAATTCGGGGCAAAACTGTAAATTTTGCGAGGCACAAACTGTAATTTTCATGGGCACAAAACTGTAATTTATGTGGGTACAAAACTGTAATTTTGGCGGGTATAAAACTGTAATTTTCCTGGGTACAAAACTATAATATTCAGTTATCATAATAATAATATTATAATACATATACATATAAATCAATGTATAAAAAATTATAATTTATAATCATACACAATTCACAAATATATGGAAGAATATTCAGAGTTACCTATTACTCGCTAATTCCCAAGTACTCACCAAAAAGCAACTACAAGTATCTCCAAATAATTATCTCTACGTTTTCCCTCTCTCCTTCTTTCTCTCCTCTCTTTATTTTTCTAAAGCTCGGTTGCTCTGTCTGAATACGCACCCGAAGGTGTGTATTTATAGTGGTTTGAGGAGGGGGTAATTATTTTATTATTATTATTATTATTATCATTATCATTATTTTATCATTATTTTATTATCATTATTTTATTATTATTATCATTATTATTTTTTTATTATTATCATTATTATTTTAATTAACATAAAATTTTATTCCTATACTAAAACTTTCTTGGTAACTTAATTACCATTAATCTATTTTATCATTATTCTAAATAAATTGTAGGATGTTATAGGTGTCATAAACTTTATCGTTCACTATTTAAACCGTAATTTATTTGGTAATATATATCCTAGTTTTTTAATGAATAACGGTTGAATATTGGTTAGTATATTTAACATCCATTTACGAGGAACCACAAAATATAGAGCCTTATGAATAATGGTTTTATTTCAATAACCATGAAATATAGGGTCCCATATTTAACGGTTGACAACCGTTAATAAATATTAGCATTTGAATATTTAACATTTGAAAACCATTAAATGTAGACAATTCTGTAATAGTGTTTTGGCTCAATTTTAGAAGTTTATAGTTACTTTGAAAATGGTTACTTTTGCATATTTGGTATAATTTCATGGCTATTTCTTCACTTTTAACAATTTTATTTTCTTGGCTCTGTAGAAAGGGCCTCTGTTCCATTCAATAATGAATTGGCTTAAAATGGGCCCGTGAGTCCAATGATAAGCATTGGGATTGGGATACAATTTGGCCTAGGCTCTTTTTTGTCATTCGGCCTAGTTCCAGATAAGTTAGCTTTAAAAAAAAAAAAACAAAACAAAAAAAACAGACTGGATATGTTAATTTGACTATTCCGTTGAATTATTCTTTTAGGGGAAAATGACCCTTAAATAGTCAGTTAATAAAATTGATAGCCGATTATTTAAGTTAATCCTTAGGGTCATTTTCCCAATGATTGATTTTTTTAAGGGTCTTTGATTTATTTATTTTTATTAAAAAAATCATGATTTTACCAACAATGATTGATTTCTGGATAAAATTCAAATACGCATATAAATTTATGCCGTTATAAAACATAAGGTTGGTTCTTTGTAATGTTAGGAAGGCATCAGCGAAGAGTAACAACTTAGAGCATGTTTTAGATAACTTTTGAAGTCCCCAAACCAACTTATCTGATCCAAAAAGCTATTTTGGAATGTATAGAGATCTTTGCTTTTGAATGTTTATGGAGAGTCTAATGTATTTGCTTGTCTGATGTAAGATAAAATAGTTTTTAAATCCAACACAGTTTTTCCCTATCATCACTTTCCCTCCTCTCCCCTCATGTCAAAAGAGCTCTAATAGTGTATTGTTTAACCACCTAAATGTGCGCTTCATTCAAATTTTCTAATTCAGTGGGAGGTGGATCCTAATCTTCCATATTCATCTTGATCCCACAACTAGCAAGCTTCACAGAACATGGAGGGAGGAGAAAGAAGACATCGAAGGAATTGATTATACACAATGTTTGTGAAGAAAAAGCAGATTAAGAAGAGATAGAAGAATGAAAAGAATAGAAAATAAAGTAAGGCAGTTTTTTTTTTTTTTTTTTTTTTTTTTTTTTTTTGTTGAGTGAGGAAGTAAGGCAGTTAGAAGAAACAAAATAAACAAACTTGCTTTTTTTTCTTTATCTTGTGTAGATCTAAAAATTTAAGGGACAATCTATCTCGGGGCCCAAATTAGTAAAAAATTGTCAAAAAAGGCCTAAGAAAAAGCCACATGTCAAAAAAGGCCTCAGGGCCTTTTCTGTATTATTTCATAAAATGTTAGTTGTTAAAATATCTTGATATAGTTGTTAACGAATACCGATTTAGTTGTTAACTTCATCGATTTAGTTGTTAGGATATTGTTGTTAATGCTACGATTTAGTTGTTAATAGTCTATCGATATTATTGTTAACGTTTATGAAATAATACCGATCTTTTTAAAAGGCCATTTTTTTTTACTCATTTTAAGATTTTTTTAACATGTGACTTTTTCTTGGGCCATGGATTTTGGGTTTTTTGACATTTTTCTTACTCATTTAGCCTCCGAGATAGATTTTCCCAAAATTTAATAAAAGTTGGAGTGAGGAAACAGAGCCTAAGAGATATGAGATTGTAAAGGCATAAAGAAATAAGGGCTAAAAATAGAGAGGCATTTTGAATTTCAAAATTTAAAAGGAATGGAGGGAAACAAAAGCAACAATATTAATTAGTACACAAAGCCACATGCTCAACTGGCATTGTCACATGAGCTATCACTATTCATTATATTGAACAGTAAAAGCAGAAAGGAGCCATATGGATAAACAAATGGCTTAGTTTATTTCGAAACTTCTTTTAGATTTTCATTGATAGCAGAGACTATATGAGTACATAAAATTTGATAATTATATAATTAGAGAAAATTAAGGGCACTTGGGTCCCCCTTCCTTGGTCTTCCAATTGCTATAGCAAGGGCACTCTTCCTTGTGAGCATATGTTTCTGAGGGCACACACAGACACTTTTGGCAACACTTATTGCAGAATGTTAAACATGCCTTCTTGTACTGAGTATTTGAACAACGATAATCACATGCCCCAGCACATTCTGAGTAATTAATTAAAAATTAATCAGTCATCATTAATTAATAGTATTATTAAATTAACTAAAATATTAAATGAAGCTCTTAAACTTTTTACAAGATTGCCGATTAGCTAGCTACTAATTACCTTCTGCACGAAGTGATCCTTCTCCACCAGCCTGAGTACATTTTAAGAAGGGAAAAAAAGAAGAGCCAAGTTTACATCATTTATTTGAAGTGATATGTATAAAGATGTCTATAACTCTATATAAAAATTGCATTCTAAGCTTAAATGATGAATCAATAAATGATCGATTAAATTAGTAGCTTATATATATCAAAGAATCCACACAATTTTTTTTTTTTTTTTTTTTTTTTTTTTTTTTACATATAACTGATTCAATTAATTTTCTTAAGTTTTACAAATTAACATTTTAATTTCTATAAATTAGTTATCTAGTTCCTACATTTAGAAGAAGTTGGAGTAATGATTAATATATTGGTGAGGGAGCGCATTTGTGAAATATAATTATTGGTTTGAATAAAATTGGATTTATCATGGTTAAACAAAAAAGCATCCAAAGATAAATTACATAATATTAATAATAAAAAATCCATAGAAATAAAGCCATAATTTTTTAGCTGATTTGGATTTAGCCGAAGATGAATAGAAGAATTTGATCAGCAAAGATTATTAATAGAAGAAAAGAGAAGCAGCCGCAAGAGTCAACGCCAGACATATGCATTAATAAAACAGTATAATTTGTTTTGTGTAATCCTCTATTTTTCTTAAGCGGGGTTGAGTTCGAACCTTATATAAAGGGTATAATAAAAGGTTGGTTTCTCTCATTTTTCTCTTTCTCATCTTCTTCTCACAATCTCATATTCACTGTTTGATCCAAAAAAATAAATGGCTCAAATTCAATATTTTATAAAATTATTACTATAAACATGAATAAATAAATTTAAACTCTTAAAATTCAATCTATAACGTTCTTAGATGCCGTACATAATAAATGTATAATATATATATATATATATTTATTTATTTATTTATTTATTTATAAAACATTCAATATAAACCATCCATTTCATGATCCAAAAGTAAAGATGAGATTTTGAAAAAAATGAGAAAGAGGAAAAAGAGAATATCTTCTTTAGTATAACAAATGTGTGAGTTACCGGACAACAAAAAAATAAAATATAAAACCTCTATTTGTGAATTGATGGACAAATCCATGTTATGAGCACAAGTTTAATTGAAAGTTTATTCAAAAACACTAGCCTATATGGTAGGAGAGGTCCCAAGAACTCGTGAACCCCATTTTACTAATGAGGCTCTTTGATGTGAGAGGCTGAGAGCCATAACACCTTGTTTTTCTTAAATATATATACAAGTTTTTATTGAAGAAAAAAAAAACCAAAATAATAATTCCAAAACTAAATGATTACTCAAGAAAAAACAAATGAAAGGAGAATAAGGATAGACTCACATAAGCAACTTGAATGACAAAAGCCGCACAGAAGAATACTAGAAGAAATGCAGAACGAAGAATCATAGCATTCGCCATAATGCTTCAACAAAATTATGGAGACTTCAATATTTAATTTGTGTTGAGAGGAATCAATTTTTATAGGGGCGAAATGCATTGAGGAATTGTTAATGAATTTATTAGTATTGATGGCATTAGATTTACCTAATATTATTTTCCTTTCAACGAAGAATGAAAAAGGAAATTGTTAAAATCATTATTTTTCATTAAGAGCATTAATTACAAGATTCAACTAATCAAGGAAGCCAAATAATGGCATACTACCACTATACCAATCCCTATCATAGGCAGTGGCGGATTATATAAGAGGCCAGGCCAAAAATTTCAGATTTTTTTTTTTTTTTTAAATTTTTTTATACTAAAAAGTTCCCCCCCCCCCCTCCAATATATATATATATATATATATGACTCATGAGAAGATGTGGACGCTACTCCAAATAAATAGAAAGGAAGCAAGCAGAAGAAATCCCGTTGATTGAGATTGGATTGGATTGAGATTTAATAGATAAAAGATTTAATTGAGATTGGATTGGAAAGCAAGCAGACTATTTACACGAAACTTACGAAATTGAACGGCAGCAATTTGGGATTGGCGATTAACTTACAAAACTAAACGGAAGAGGGAAACTATTTGACTACGCACGAGACGGAAGAATTCCCATCTTATTTTTTTGCTCTGATTCAACTCCATATTTACTTTGTCTTGTGGTCTTGAAGTTTCCTAATCGCCAATCGGTAAATCTCGTTGATTATTTTCTTGTTTCTTTCTTTATTTCCTTCTTGCTTTTCATTCTTTCTGATTAGAATATTGAACCCTGATTAAACAACTCTTTTTGATTAGCATCGCTGCCTTAGGGGCCAAAATTCAAGAATCCATGATTTTTTTTTCCTATATTTATATTTAATATGATAATAGTTAATTATATTGTTTAAATTGTTTATAGGTTATTTGGAAAGTGATAAAATCTAGAGTAAATACCCTTTACGGTCCCCCGACAAAAAACACGAACCCCATTTTGGTCCATTACAAAAAAGAAAAATCGACCCTTATTCGTCCTTTTTAAGGGACTAAAAATGATCTTTTGGAAATTTGTGAGGGATCAAAATGTCAACTAATCGACCCTTATTCGTCCTTTTTATGGACTAAAAAGGACTTTTTTTTTGTAAGGGACCAAAATGGGGATCACGTTTTTTGTCAGGGACCAGAAAGGGAATTTACTCTAAAATCTAAGAATAACTCAATGATGAAGAATAAAACAATTGATTCATTTTTTAAGAGGAAAGCTAGTGATCATATAGAGGAAGGTAACATAGTTTCTACATCTTTACCGGTTGAAAAGACTTGTGAGGAACAACCTTATAAAATTCCTAAGGTTATTTCCAATGAATTTGATATTAGTTCCATAGAGCGTGATCTGGGTCAACGCCTTCAAATATGGCAACATCATATTAATCAAAGAGATGAAGTTTGAAGGGCTTATTTAAAATGGGGTCCGTACCAGTGTAAACTTCAAAGTTATCCTCTTAAAGGAAAGAATCATCCAATTTCAGTATTCTTGGTTTGATATATTTCCTTCTTGGTTAGAGTATTCTCCGACTACAAGTGCTGCTTATTGCTTACCATCTTAATGAGTATACATTTGCCCCCCCAAATTTTATCCTAAGATCCCCACTGATCATGGGGCATTTCAAGAAGGTTGTTTAGCATTTTTTTTATAAGGCATTTGATACCCTGTTTTACACCATATGTACCCATATTTAATTTTTTGGCTAACTATACCCGTATTTAATAAGGGTAGTGAGAGAGAGTACATATTAATATAATTTCAAATTTTAGAATAATTAATAAGGGTAATGTTTTTGGCAGAACAAATAATAAGGGTGACGTTGAAAATCACTTAATTAATCGACAAGTCCTTATAATTTGAAATGATTATTTTTAGTTAGGCCCCTATTGCAATATCCCAAAATTTTCTCTGATAAATTCCCTAAATGATGTATATGTAATTGGTGAAAAGAAATGGTGAATTTTGACTAAAGGGTCAATATTACCCGAAATACCCGATTTATTTGAAACCAAAAAATTTGAGGCATATGTTGGCACCAATGGAACACATGAAACTAATACTTCTTTGTTCCATGTTGCATCATTAAATTTGACTAAAAAGGAATGAAAATAAGTTGCATGAGTCTTGCTAGAAATTATGAGAAAATTGAAGGAAGATAAAAAAAAATTATGACTTTTACGAAATTGTACTGTAAGTTCCATAATTATTTAAAATTTATAGAGACTTGAGTATGTGTTATGAGGAAATAAAATGGGTCAATATTTTCCTAAAAATGGCTGAAGAATTTTGGTCAATTGGATTGCAAAAGAAAAGGTTGAAATTGGATTGAATTATAACTAATGGCATTTTGGTAATTATGTGGAAGTTGAGGGCAAATTGGTCATTTTCACCACTAAACCGCCTTTGGCCCTTCTAAAATCAGCCAAGAATCTTCTAATCTCTATTCTCATCAATTTTTTTTTTTTTTTGCTGAACAAGCCAAGGAAGACGTTGAAACATCAAGGAAGAAGAGAAGGGAAAAACTCGCAGAATTGAGGTAATTTCTCGAGTTACGGACTTGTAATCCCTAGTCCTTCTCTTCTCATACTCCTTAATTATGGAAATTTATTTGTTCATATGTGTGTGGAGGACTGGTCGAAACCCATATAGCCAAGGGAAGAGAGGAATCTCACGAAATTTATCGAACAACGATTAAGGTAAGCAATTCTAAGCCTACTGGTAGTATATTGGACTTTCCTGGTTATTTCTCCGGCTTTTTCGAGGATTTTGGACTATTGAAACCCAAGGAGGAGGTTCTGATGGATTATCTAAAAGGGGACATCATGTGCGTCCGGTTTAAATAACAAGATAAAATGTGGTTAGAAACCGAAATTAGGGTCTTTGTGAAGTGAAAATTATAAAACATTGATGATTATAAGAGGTCCTAGTTTCAATTGGGTGCAGGGAAGACCAAGGAACATTGCGTATGATAGATGTTTGGTACTAATTTTGGAAGCTCCGGGATTGAATTGTATCAAAAGCCTGAAATCTGTTTTGAAAAATCCTGTCAGTGCAGTCATTTTGCAACGCATATTTGGGGTAGTTTATTATGTCCAATTATAATGAAATTTTCTAGGATTAAAGTAAATATAATGATCTTTAATTTGATAGGTCATTTGTCAAATTTGGATTTTTGTACACTGAATTATGAATTTTTGAAAATCTCCTGCAATTATGAAACAGAATCTGGATAGAGGACACTGTTTTATTGAACTGGGAATAGTGTGTGTGTGCTTAGCTGTTGGAACCATTTTTTATTGAAACTATACTTAATAAGGAGTCTATAGGCTTTGGAATCACCTCATTTGGACACTTGTACAAAGAAATACGAGTTTTCAAAGTTTCGGTAAAAATATGGAGAAAATGTCTAATTATGCAAAAATTGAGCAAGCTAAGGAACTTGGTGATCATAGTTAGGTCTAATAGTTCTATATTTATTACATTGTACTAGATGACATTTGAAATTCCAAGAGTTAGAAAGAGTATTGACCATTGTTCATAATGAATTCATATAGGGACTTGTATTCGCTCGAAATAAGCAGAATTCTCAAAATCAACTTGGATAAAGCAATCAGGTAGTTGTTAACAAAATAAATAAAAGAATGATGTGCCAGCTGTTAAGCAATGTGTGTGCTAGCTGTTGTATCACATGTATGAGTGCTAGCTGTTGAATCACGTGTATTAGTCCGTTAGAATACTGTTATTGTTTTTACTTTGTTATCAACGTCACAAGCACTATAATAATGTAACCCGTGAGTTCAAACACTGTACTGATTCATTCTTTAATAGAATTACATCTCTATCACAGAGATATTGGCATGGTATCAAAGCCACTGTCACGCCGGCGAAGTCTATTTTCCGGTTAACACTGGAAACAGCGATTAAGGCATTGGCGGTGATTAATCTCCATCTCTGGATTGGTCTATCACCAAAATAATGACCACAACTACAACAAACACTTTTCCGGCGTCAGGGGATCCAGCTAATTATCGTCCTCAGTATCACAACTTTGGAGGGAGAGGTCGTGATCGTGTTATCTTCTATCACAACTTCATGTCAGATCTGCCACAAAGTAGGTCACCTTGCTGATGTCTGCTTCTTCAGATATGATTCAAACACACAGACTCGTCCATCTCCTCAGGCTCACTATACTGACACAAGGAATCCTCACATGATCTCCTATGATGCATATGCTACTCCTAATCAAAGTATCTGGCCTGCTCAAAATATTGAGGTTCCCATAACATCTTCTACACCAGGGCCTGAGATCGTCAAAGATGAGGCGTGGTACCTTGACTCTGGCGCCACACAACACAGTACGAATTCCATCAATACATTGCATTCAACTGCATCACCAAAGGGTAAGAGTACTGTCATTGTTGGTGGAGGTACTAGTATACCGGTGACTTATATTGGCCATACACGCTTAAATGATTCAACAGCTAGCACTCATACATGTGATACAACAGCTAGCACACACATTGCTTAACAGCTGGCACGTCATTCTTTTATTTATTTTGTTAACATTCTTCCTGCTGAACTTGAGCTCATCTTCTTGCTTCGCCATTATGCACCTCATCTTGAGAGATTATATTCAGCTTACCTCGACAAAAGGCAAAAAGTAGTAACCTAATCTCACATACTATGTATATTTTGTGTATGTCTCCGTTTAAATCATATATGGGATTGTCCAGGTCCATATGGGATCAACACCACTCGTGGCTCGATTGAGCGGAAAGGTGACGGGAAATACTTTCTCGGTGGTTAGAACTAGGTGTAAGACCTATTGGACGGTAGTCCTTAGGTAGCTAAACTAGTTGTATTCAAGCAACTTGGGGTACTTTCGATTAAGAACCCAACGTATAGGAGGACTTTCGGTAGTTCCCAGTCGATTGATTTTAGTTGGATGTTCCAGTTAAGAACCCGACGTACAAGAGGACTTCTGGTACATGCCAATTCGTTGTACCTAGCACTATGGTTAAGTGATATGTACATGCTGGTTTAGTTTGGCTGTATATAATTTGTATTATGTGTTCTTATTCCTTTACGTTGTGTGTAGATTGTTTGTATTGGTTTAACTTTCATATACTGTTGATACTCTATTTGTGCGGTTAATTGTTACTATGTGGTTCAAATTGAATCCTAGATGTTCCCAAGGGCACAAGAACTGAGCATGGTCATAGTGGCGCACAAGGTTCCAAAGGAAAGGCAGCAAGTGCAAAATACTAAGGTTGTTTTTTGATCATTAAGCAGAGCCATAGAACTTTTAGTTTTGTTTAGTTACTTTTATTCTGAAACTGTAATGTTTTGGCACTAATGTTTATGGATCAGTGTATTGAGAACTTTGTAGATTATTTTTGTACATAACCAAGAATGTTTATAATTATCAGTGTACTATTTTATACTTGTGTGGCTCATGAATTTGGTTTGTATTACTACGATAAATGTCGTAATTACAAGGGGTATGACTTTTTGGTATCGAGCAAATTTTGGCATATTACACCTATGATTTTTTTCTTTATATTAGGTTCCTATAGTTTCCCTTGATTTAATAAGTTCCCTTTTTTTGTTTTTTTCCCTTTTATTTGTTTCTTATAGTTACACTTCTTTTTTAATCAAGTCATTGCGGTTTCAAGTGATCGATTGATGAAAATATTTTCTAGGTATTTGATTAAAAAGTTGGTGGAACTATAAATACCGAGATAAAAAAAGCTATAGGGATCGACTGAAAAATAGTGAAACCATAAAAACTTGATAACAAGGGGAAAAACTAAAAAGGCCCACTTAAGAATTAGGTTAAACAAAATGGATTTCCATATTAATTATCCATTTTATTATCACGCCCTTGTTGGTTTAACTAATGTTTAATCAAGTTCATGTTAACAAGGGGAAAAACTACAACTCTTCAAGGGCCTAATTAAGGATTAGGTTAAACAATATGGATTTCCATATTAATTATCCATTTTATTATCACGCCCTTGTTGGTTCAACTAATTTTTAATCAAGTTCATGTGGTTTTTTTTATCGGTCCTTGTAGTTTCACATGATTTTGAATCAAGTCGCTATAGCTTTTTTCTAATTTTTGAGTCACCTAAAAGTAACATGATTACAAATAATATGAATTTGGTGAAACTATAAGAGTGTGATAAAAAAAGGAAAAAATTACAATAGCCTGATTAAAAATTAGATGAAAACATAAAGACCTAAAGATTAAGTTTTTCAACATAAAATTACCCATCAATTTAGTATTGTTCAATTTTTTTCTAAAATATCACTTATTAGCCGAAATATATTCCATATATTCCATCTGATCCCAAACACCTCATTTTACTACCACCGTGCTTTTTCCCTTCCTACCTTGTTTTTCAACCCCCACCGCTTTCCCAAACAGGCTCATTGAAATTCAAAGAAATCACAACATGCATATCCTTGCAAAATATATTTAAGAGCTTCCAAAAATTTAGAACATCCAACAAAATCCACTTTGCTCTCATCAATAAGAGTCAAAGACTCAATAGGAGAGTCAAGTGCAACAACTATTGTGATCTCTTCATTAATTTCAACATCACAATTACATGAATTAGGCTCCATAGCCAAAACATCTATTGGATACCTACTAGTCTCTCCCAAATTAATTTTAGGCTCAAATTCAATTTCCACATTATCTATAGTCTCATGCAATTCCTTCTCTTTAACTTCCTTATAATCATTTTCATCAGAGCTGCAATGGGAAATATAGTTAAAGGAGTTTTGTTATTTTATTTCTTCAATGTCTTTGCATTTGATTCACATGAGCTCCAATATTTTGGATACTTAACTCCAAACCAATGTCAAATTTCTTTTGTTCATGAAGAAAATCCTTACCTAATCTTTCTAAGAAAGATTCTTCAAATTCCTCATGGGTGTGGCTCTCAACATATGGATAAGAGTGAAAAGGTGGGGTCATCTAATTAGAAAAATACTTGATATAGAGATCCAAAGACTCTTGTTGCTCTAACATTCCACTAGGATAAAAGGAATTATCAAAACCAGTTTGCTTCCTAGTGTAATCATCTATCTCATGACTAATTGTGCTATATGTACAATTTTCATATAAATGACTCTCTCCCCAATAAATACAAGAAAAAAATTATTAAGGAGAAGAATCAATATTTTCATTCCAACTCGCTTCGCATATGATTGTCTTATCCAATCCACATGCATCTCAAGTAAAGAACAAAGATTTGACAATCTATCAATAAGTGAATGCTCAAATGAATTCTGTGAATAATCCTTTTTTTTTAAGGAGTAACATGAAATAAGGAAAACAAAACAAATCACACAAAATAAAAATATTCACAAAACTCAAGCTTAACCTACTAATGCTCAATCAATTCCAACCAAATAGTGTGAGCACATAAGTGGCCTAGGAATAGTGCCAAAAACTATGATAGGGAAAAAAATTTAGCCCAAGAGTCCACAAGTGTATGAGACATATCAAGTAATATAGTGATGAGAAAAATACTGTCCCACGAGGACTTGATACTAACAATTCATATGAGTAATGACTTTATACTTTTGCTTAAGTTGAGTCAACATAATCTGGCAAAAAGAATTGGGATAAAAAAACTAGCTAAAAAAAAAAAGAAAATCAAATCTATGGCTAAGGATTAGGGTGATTCTAGATCTTAAGTAGTGACTTGGATTACTATAACCTTGATTACTTCTTAGTGTCTAATTTCTCCCCTTAATTGTATTTAAAGTTATATTTGCTAGTCTAGGACTCTAAATTACCTAAGATGTCTTTTGATCCACTAAAAGGCATCACAATTATGTTAATCTCTAATTCCTTAGATGATTAGTACCTAATTGAATTATTTTAAATGACGACCTAATCTATCCTACAAACAAATTAAGTCATAAAACTTAATCTTACACCATTAAATTGTAGATCTTTTTTAAATTTTCTGTGTCTAAGCTCCTTAAGAATATTAAATCAAGTTTCAATCAAATTTCTCATCTTTCAAACAATTAAGCTCACAATGGAATCAACAAACATAACATGATAGCGACTAAGGGTATGTTTGGTTGGGGGGAGGGAGGGGAGGGAAGGGGAGAGAAAATGAGAGAGAGAAAAGTTATTTGTGGTGGGGCCCACAAAATTTTTTTCCCCTTTTAATATTTTCCCTCCATTTTCCTCCCCGTTCCATCCCCTCCCCTTCCCTCCCCCAACCAAACATACCCTAAAAGAAGAAATCATCATCCACTAATCCATAATCAACTAAATTATCCCAAACAAAGGTTTAGTTACATAAACTAAACATAGTCATGAACAAAATAAGAGCTAACCAATGAAGGAAAGAAGAGAAAGGAAAGGAGAAACAAAAACTCAATGCCGAGTTTTCATCCGTGTTGTAGATCTTTTGCATCTCCGAACCTTAACCTTCCTCCATTAAAATATGAGCTCTTGCCTTCTTTGTCACCAACCGAAAAATAGAACACACCGTCTTCTCTCATCTCGCCTATATATAGGCATATATTATCTCCTCCTGTAGCCCCATAGAACGTTGTGGAGTTGTTCGGTCTAGCTAGAGTCGGCCTTTAACATGCGTTTCTTCAACCCGTCAAGAATGATCTTATTGGCTGACTCGGCCTGGCCATTAGACTGTGGATGTTCGACGGAGGAGAAGTGTTCTTGGATGTCCAAGTTGGACATTAAGGCCTGGAATCTATGGTCCGTGAACTGGGTTCCATTGTCGTGACGACTTCAAAGCAGGTATCCGAATCGAGCAAAGATGTTATGATGAACGAATCTCATAATCTGGGACGACGTGATCGTAGTTAATGCCTCCGCTTCAATCCATTTGGTGAAGTAGTCTACGGCGACAATGAGCCATTTGAGCTGTCAGGTGCCGGTTTGAATGGTCCCAGAATATCCATTCCCCATTTATAGAAGGGCCGGGGGCCGGCATCCCTTTTAACTCCGTCGGCGGTGGCCATAAGATCCCGGCGTGTTTCTGGCAACTGTCACACCGCTTGGCGGCTTCCATGGCGTCATGCTTCATGGTGGGCCAATAATAGCCGGCGCGTAATGCCTTCATTGCCAGAGCCTTGCCCCCCATGGTTTGGCCGTTGCATCCCTCATGTATCTCGGTCAATACATACCTTACTTCGGACTCACCGAGGCATCGCATCATCGGGCAGTGTACTCCTTTCCTGTACAGCTGATCATCGACTATAGTGTAGATGGCGGCTTCTCTTATCAGCTTCTTTGCTTTCGTGGAATCTGTTGAGATGATCCCCCTTTCCAGGTAATCTTCAATTGGTTTTCTCCAGTCCGAGGCGGACGAGATAGTCATGATGCATGTGGGCTCGGCCAAATTCTGTTGGATGACCGTTCTATGACTCCCCGGACCTTTGGTACTTGCGAGTTTGGAGAGAATGTCGGCTCGGGCATTCTCTTCTCTTGGGATATGAGAGACAATTACCTCTTCAAATTCCGTCATTACTTCTTTTGCTCTGTTTAAGTACTTGGCCAACAAGGGGCCTTTTGCTTGATAGCTGCCCTCGATCTGTGCGGGGACGAGTTGTGAGTCGGTGAACACCTTAACTCGCCTCGCTCCGCTTTCTTTTGCTTGAGACAATCCGGCTAAGAGGGCCTCGTACTCGGCTCGGTTATTGGAGGTCGGGAATTCCAACCGGAGCGAATGCTCGCAGCGACTCCCTCGGGGCTTTCAACAATGACTCGCTCCACCGCCCTTTGGATTGGAAGATCCGTCAACAAATACCCTCCAAAATTCCTCGTTAGCCATAACCGGAGTCAATTCCACGATGAAGTCCGCCAATGCCTCGTGATTTGATCGCCGCCGGCCTCAAAAGTGATGTCGATTCGGAAAGTTCAATCGCCCTTGCTTGTCATTCACCCGCTAAATCGGGTTTGTGCAAAATCTGCCGAATTGGCCGACCGGGTCCGGACTACAATCCGATGTCCCTGGAAGTATGGGCGAAGCCGCCTTGCCCTTGTTAGTAATGCGAACGCCATTTTTTCCAGCTTCTGATATCTAAGTTTAGCGTTTTGTAACGCCTTGCTCACAAAGTATATGGGTGTCTGTCCGGCCTCGGTTTCTCTTACCAAGGCGGCGCTTACCGCTTCATCTCCCCGCGAGAGGTACAAGAACAAGGTCTCCCCTTGCTCCGGCTTCGTTAGTACCGAAGGGGTTGCCAAACATCTCTTAATTTCTTCAAAGGCCGTTTCACAATCCGTATTCCATCCTCCCTGGGTCTCTTTCTTCAATAATTTAAAGAAAGGTAAAGCCTTCTCGGCGGATCTCGGTAAGAATCTTGTCGGGCGCCAAGCGACACATTAATTGCTGAACTTCCTTCTTGGAGTTGGGGACTTGCATGTCTAGCACGGCCTTGCATTTTCCGGGTTGGCCTCAATCCCTCGATTGGTCGCATAAAACCGGGGAATTTCTGGCGGGCACTCCGAATGCACATTTGGTAGGGTTCAACCTGATTCGGTATCGTCTTAATTTGTCAAACGTCCGCTCTAGGTCCGGATATGCTCCTCCGGTTGTTTTGACTTCACGATCATGTCGTCTATATAGACCTCTACATTACGTCCGATTTGATCCTCAAAGACATGATTCATCATTCGTTGGTATGTAGCTCCGGCATTCTTCAATCCGAATGGCATGACGTTGTAGCAATAGTTAGCCTTGTCCGTCATGAAGGCGGTTTTTTCTTGATCCTCGGGTGCATGGCAATCGATTGTAGCCGGAGTAGGCATCCATAAAGGAAAGCAAGCGGTACCGGGCCGAGTTATCCACTAGGCGATCAATCTTTGGGCATAGGATAGGAGTCTTTTGGACATGCTTTATTCGATTGGTGTAGTCGGTGCACACCCTCCATTTACCGGTTGGTTTTAAGACCATGACCACGTTCGAGAGCCAAGTCGTGTATTGTACTTTCTCGATGAATCCGGCGGTAAGGAGCTCTTCAATGTGACTCTCAAGGGCTTTTCGCCCGTCGTCGAGATATTCCTCCTCTTTCGGGCCCCTTTGGTTTCGACCCGGCCATATAGCGAGCTTGTGACAAAGCAAAAGTGTGGGTCGATCCCGGTATTTCGGGCGACGTCCGTGCGAAGACGTCCGGTTTTGTCTTAAGAATTTGATCATTCGCGCTTTTATATCTCGCATCCATGTCCCCGCCGACTTTAGTTGTCTTAGAGGGATCCGTCCGAGGATTAATTCCTCTAACTCCCCTTCCGCCGGGGCGTGGGTTTTTTGGTTCACGGAGGTCCAGCTCTACCATGTTAACCGACTGCCGGGGCCGCCCCTCATTTCTGACATCGGTTATCACCTCGTTGGTTCGGAGCCGCGGCGGGGATGACGGTCCTTCCTCCTTGACTCGGAGAGTCTCGAAGTAACATTGCCGTGACACTTTCTGGTCTCCGGACACTTCAACCACCTGATTCTTATCATTGATCATTTTCAATTTCTGGTGCTTGGTGGACGCCAAAGATGTCCCAATTGTGTATAGTGGGTCGGCCCAATATAATGTTGTAAGGAGAGCGGAAGTCGGCCACTACGAACCTTACACATTCTGACTTGAAAGCTTCCTTGGTTCCCAACATTAATCTGAGGTCGATATATCCTTTTGGGAAGGAACGCTCTCCATTAAACTCGATTAGAGTAGATTTGCACGGATTTAGGTCTTCAACATCAAGGTGCATCCTCTGGTATGCATCCCAGCTTATGATGTCGGCCGAACTTCCCGCATCCACGAATATCCGTTTGACGCGGCAATTCACGACGATCCCGGTGATGACCAATCCGTCTTGGTGGTCAGGAATAACCTCCTTGAGCTCCTCGTCCGTGAAGACCAATGGGGGTGGTTTCGGTTTCGATGAGGTGCCTTTAAACTTTGGTACATCTTTTACCGCCAACACCTCCCGCAGTTATTTCTTGCGCTGGCTTTTATAGTATCTCCACCTCCTCCGAAACTGCCACTGATCCCGTTGCACTGGAGATCAGTCTCTGGGTAACCCTCGGGAAGGCCGGTTTTCCGTTTCTTCTCCGGTTCTGGAGCGTCCGTAGCCGGACTCCTGCTTCGGCGGCTACTATTCCGCCTCGCTTGTTTTGCCTTGAGTTTTAATGACGTATTGGCGCAGTTTCCCTCTCTTACAAACTTTTCAATAGCATCCCGAGTTCATAACATTCGTCGGTGGTATGACCAGGACGGTCGTGGAAAGTGCAGAACTTTCCCCGATCCGTATTGGACCGGTTTCGAGAGGCCTCGGCTTGGTCACCCTTTTCATCTCGGTGGGCCCGGGCTACCTCCTTCCATAGCCGCGAACGCGGCACATTCAAGGGGGTGTAGTTGCCGTATTTCGCCTTATTGTCCGTTCTCTCCTATCGGGGTCGGCTCTCTCTGCCGCGTCTGCTGGGTTCCGCCTTGTGCTTGTCCGACAGATCCCTTCTTTCGGGCGACGAATTCCTAGCCTTCTCAGGTTCATCGACATTGGCAATTTCCATTTGCTCGACGTCTAGGTACTTTTTTGCTTCGGTATAGAATTCATTCAATGAATATACTCGATTCTTGCACAGATGTCTGGCCAAGCGTGTCGTTGGGTCCAGACCGTTGACGAGGCAATGTACATGGACCTCTTCGGATAATGAGCGTACTGCATTGCCGTATCTACGAACCGGTCCAGTACTTCGCGACGTCTCGCCTTTCTTTTGCTTTACTTTACTCAACGTGAATTGAGATTTAAATAACTATAATAAATTGAGATATTGTATCTCAGATTTAATTTTCGAATAAAGATATGTAGGCTCATAATTTGGATTAAATAGATATATTAGATTAGATCGGATTAAATAGATATATTAGATTAGGATAGATTTAATTAATATATTATTTTAATTCATATTCGAATTCCAAGATTAATTGGATTAATTTTGAATATTTTAATACGGCTCATTAGGGTTTTAGAAACTCTTTAAATGGATATTGATCTAGTCATATTAAGATGACGGATGAATTAGAGAAGCCACAAGAAACCCTAGAGAGAAAAGGAGAGACACGAGAATACTGTAGGCGCTAGCACGCTGCCTTCCGTGTTCAAGGCTATTCGTGTGGATACCGGTAGAGGGAGGTGATTCGTAGAGTCGGCTCCTGGTGATTGAGTAGGTAGCCCACGTGATCAAACTCAAAAGAGACGCTCACCAATTCGCATAGGTATGGTTTCTAACAAAACTTGATTTAAATGAGCGATCCTCCTAAGGGATTCGTAAAAGTTTTTATTATTATTCCCCTGGGTGTACGGATCCTAACGGTGTCATGGTTGTTTGAAATGAATATTAAAGGAATGGAGAATTGGTGTTTTCCATGAGATTGTAAAATTATCCTACTTAATTCTCCACAAGGCTTTTATTTGCAAGGAAATAAATTCCTTATTTTTCCAAATAATTAATTTAATTATTTGGCCAAATTCCACCATTTGATTCTCATATATCATTTCTATAATTTTTAGGCATAATTTATTCCTTATTTAAATTATTCTTTTCCCAAAATAAATTAAGGAAAAAAAAGCCTAAATTTCCAATAATATTCTCATAATTATTTTAAACCAAATTTCATAATTAAATTCCCATTCAATATTTCAAATTTCAAATCCCAAAATTTGGGATCTTACAATTTTCACTTTGAGGTCTAATTTCCCTTAAGTTTGTACTAATTGGTCTTTCGGCTAATAAATTTCTTTGATTAAAATTATCCATTATTTCTTGTGATGAATCTATTGTTCTAAGACTTCACGTTCTATTTATTCCTCTACCAAATGAGGGTCTATTATATTCTAAGCTTCTCCTTGGGTTATATTCTAAACTTTTTCTTGGGTTAACATTAATATTTAAAGTTGGATTTTACGATGTATTTATACTTAAAGCTCTTTGTCCTATTATATCATTCTTCTTGATATATATTCAGTCATAATAACTTCTAGATTTATCTAATTCTAGTTGTAAAATCTTTGGTATTGTAATTTGTGCTGGATCAATTTTTATTCTTTTATTATAGGGATGCATAAAATATTTATCTACAGTTATTTTTCCTTTATTTTCATTATATATTTTAGAATACTAGTCCTACCATTGTTGTTATACTAATACTTTTAGATCTTGGTTGTAATCTTACATTATATAAATTATGATATACTAAGATTGATTTATCCATACTTTCTTCTGCTCTACTAATAGGAAAATTTGTATTTAAAGTAAATTTTAATTTTTGATATATTAAATTTCCTGCTATCATTCCTAAAATATTATCTTGAAGCTTACTTATAATTCTTCCATCTGTTACTAATAGTTCTAAGGCTGAATCTATTCTACTTTGAAAATAAGCTTTTATCATAATTTGTACTCATGCAATATATATTTTTGATATTTCATCTTTGAAATGTATCTTTGATATTGCTTGTTCTATTAATCCTTTACTTATTGATGAAATTCTTAATACTCCTTATGTTAAGGACAATTTGTGAGTCCACATTATGTGCTTAGAATTATATGCTTATTAGGTGTTTATACCTCTAATTAGAGGTATAAGCATAATTTTTAAATTTTTTATATATTATATTTATTTAGATTTAAATTATAGGCTACTTTCTAAGATTTTTTTGCACCTAGTATCTCAAATTAATTAATTTTCATAATACTAGTGTTACAAACAAATGCAGAACTAGAAATTAATTAATTTAAGATATTGAATGCAAAAAACATCTCAAAAAGTAGCATATAATTTAAATCTAAAAAAAAAAAAAAATATGTTTATACCTCTAATTAGAGGTATAAGCACCTAATAAGTATATAATTCTAAGCACATAATGTAGACTCAACAATTCGTAACTATATGTGCTAAATCTCCGCAATTATAACATCTCGTGTTTATATGGTTTTTTATTTTTAATATCTTTCCTTCTCTTGAAATATTTATTTGGTTTAAATTTTCTTTTATTTTTTGGATTATATTTTCTAGAAACCTTTTTCTTTGGATATTTCTTAAATTTATATATCTTTCTCTTCTATTTTCTTTTTGATAACCATTTATTTTGATTACATCCCCATTTATGTGGCTTTTCTAATTCTGAACAATTTACCATTAATATTTAATTTACAATATTTAATATTTCTCTATGCTTCCTTTA
Organism: Acacia acuminata; assembly: GCA_019022655.1. Lineage (NCBI taxonomy): Eukaryota > Viridiplantae > Streptophyta > Magnoliopsida > Fabales > Fabaceae > Acacia > Acacia acuminata. The sequence goes on from JAFJYI010000309.1 coordinate 162,305, forward strand.
CATCTATCGATAAATATTTTCTTGAATATTCTTCTCTTCTTCCCATTGTATCTATTACCCTTACAAAATTTAGATCGTTTATTGTTTCCATTGCTTGTGTATATTCTTCTACTAAATTTTCTGAAATTAATGAAAGTAATTTTCTATAAAACATATCTAAGTAAAACTTTTGTTTTTCTTGTTCTAATATTTTTGCTTCATATACATGTGCATGTTTGCCTCGTTCAAAATAAATAGATAACACAGCATACACAATATATATATATATATATATGTGTGTGTGTGTGTGTGTGTGCACGTGTTTATCGTTTGTCATGTCACTTGACATAAGATTATGTCAAGTCACCCCAAAACTACGTCGTTTTAGAAGTTAGGAGAACTAATGAAGGGTGTTTTTGTATTTTTTTCTTTATATTTATTATAGGAATTTTATTAAAAGATCCTTCATTAATTCTCCTAATCCCAAAACTACGTCGTTTTGAGAGTTTATTAATTCTTCTAACCCCAAAACGACACGGTTTAGGGTGACTTAACATAACTTTATGTCAAGTGACATGACAAATGATAACCCCTATATATATATATATATATATATATATATATATATATATTATACTATGGTGCCAAGAACCCAAGGAATCTTAGAAGATTAGTGAAAATCTCACAGATGCTTTGAGGAATGGGCGTAAGTCAGAAAGTTAAGGCCGAACAAATATAACCTGTTGTGTACACTTCGATGATACTCTTCTAACCCTTTTACTTTAGTTAATTGTTTATAACTTTCGTTTTAATTTTTTAATATTACCAAATTCACTCTTCTCTTGGGTGAAACGTTGAAACTAACAATTTTAATCATGGCAAATGATTCATTGAAGAAATTCTTATTTTATAATTTTGAAAAACATAAACTTCTTAATCTAAAGAAACAAAAAATGAAATTCCCTCCCATCATAGCTAAAATAATAAAATTTGAATTTCTCCATATGACTCATCTGTCATGCATGATTAAAATAAGATGAGTTGTTGCATTTTAATCAGTCAGAATACAAATGAGGTGGTGCCCATAGATTGTGTGCATATTTCTCATATAGGGGTTTTTGGCGGAAGACATGTTTTTAGAAAGATTGTTTAAAATGAATTGTTTTAAACTCTAAAATTGTTCTCAAATTAATATAACGAAACATATTTTCTTTTCATTTTATTTTCAAAATTAATTTAACAAAATGAAAACTAATAACAAAGTCAAAGAAGCTCACGGTCCTTGGGGAATTGATCTATCTGTTACGAGTTGAAAATTTATTTGACTCATCATGTAATATAGCCCATTAATCCTATTATCATAAGTATATGAGAATGATTTGTGTTTTCTATTTTTCTTTGGTGTCTCACTCATTAGAGGCTGAAAGAATCATGCCACCCCAGGTGGCGGAGTGTGTGTGTATATAGATATGTAAGTCAATGATTAAAAAATTGCTGAAAAATATCTAACTTATATTTTTGGAATATAATGTGAAACTACTTGTTAGAAGATGCTTAGAGGCTGAAAGAATCACGGCGCACCAGGTGGCGGATATATATATATATATATATATATAGTCAATGATTAAAAATTGCTGAAAAATATTTAACTTATAGTTTTGGAATATAATATGAAACTAGTCGTTGGGAGATGCTTAGAGGCTGAAAGAATCACGCCACAGTACCCCAGGTGGCGGATATATATATATAAGTCAATGATTAAAAAATTGCTGAAAAATATTTAACTTATATTTTTGGAATATAATATGAAACTAGTCGTTAGGAGATGCTTAGAGGCTGAAAGAATCACGCCACCGTACCCCAGGTGGCGGATATATATATATAGATATATATAGATATATATATATATATATATATATATAAGTCAATGATTAAAAAATTGCTGAAAAATATTTAACTTATATTTTTCGAATATAATGTGAAACTACTCGTTAGAAGATGCTGTGCAAGCACGCAGAAGTTACGAGTAGTTATTCACACGTCATCTTGATGGTATACACTCACACAAACTTCTTGTTTAGAAAATGTTTTATATGTACACACACATATATATAGATGAATGTAACATAAACATGGACAATTACAATCATTACTGCTACAAGACGATGGCGAAGCTTGAAACGGAAATAATCTCCAAAGAAATTATCAAACCTTCATCTCCAACCCCTCACCATCTTCGATATTACCAACTCTCTTTTCTTGACCAAATCTCTACCTTATCCTATAATCCTTTCATCCTATACTATGCTCATAATATATCAATGAACCCTAAACAGGATAGCTCCGACATCACCCTTATTTCCGACCAGCTAAAAAGATCGTTGTCCCATGTTTTAACGCATTACTACCCTCTCAGCGGACGACTCAAAGACAATACCTTCGTAGACTGCAACGACGAGGGAGTGCCATTCTCAGAAATCAGAGTGAAGGGCCAGCTCTCGGATTGTACTCAAAACCATAACCAGAGTGAACTCTGCTATTTGCTTCCATTTCAAATTGACAATGTCACAGACATAATCTTCGGCGTCCAGATTAATGTGTTTGATTGTGGTGGGATTGCAATTGGTGCTTGTTTATCTCATCAAATCTCAGATGGTTTGTCATTTTTCACGTTCCTCAATTGTTGGGTGTCTGTTGCAAGTGGCAAAGGACAAGCTGAGTTGACAACTTATCATCCAAGGTTTGTGTTACGTATACCAACTAATTGATACAATCGTGCTTCAAGATTTCATGGTTAATGCCTCCACCTAATTTTGTGGATCTGAATTGATGGATATTAGGATGATTTTCTTACCTTTTAGCTTATTGTTATTATTTAATTATTTAATTATTAATTAGTGGATTTATAGCGCCCTCCCTAGCCACGTACGGTTAGTGGTAGCTTATTATTATTTATTGTTATTTAAATATTAGTTAGTTGATTTACACTGTTAGTGGTCGTAGTTGAGTCCTAGGTTTAAGATTAGTGGTGTCAGTTATTATTTTCGTTGATTTGTTTAACTCCTATTTAAGGAGATTTGTTTATTGAATGAAGAGAGCGAGAACTTTTGACTTGTTTAATATTTTAATCTAGTTATTTTTCATAAGCTTATCCTTTCTGCCAAAAGGAACCTCAAGCTTTGGCCCTTTTTGCCTAAAAGGTCCTATCATTTGGAGCTTTCATTGAGGGTAAAAAACTCCGCCTCCACCCATGGCCGAAGGCACTCGTTTCAAGAAGTTGGAAGAACTCTTAGCCGAGACTAATGATTGGTTGGAGACACGTCTGCAAGTGGTATCAACTCAGGCCAACACTCGCATGGACTACCTATCCGACCAGACCAACCTCATCACTGATCAGCTCCAGACTCTCTCCACAAATATCAATGCCCTGGCTGAGCGAGTTAACCAAGCCCCTCGCCCACCACCACCGCTACCACCACCACCCAACAACCCATTTCTCTTGCACAATTTCGTCTCTGGGCTCCAACCTCACATACGCCGAGAAGTTCAAGCCCTCCGTCCCACAACGATCATTGAGGCTCAAGGACTAGCCAAGCTCCGGGAAGAAAAATTGGCGACTTACCTTCCCCATCCATAATACCCTCACCACTTGTCCCCCCACAAGCCACTACTATTACCGCCCCCTTCCCCGTACATCTCCCCTTCTCATAACCAAGCCCTAACCAAGTGCTCGCAACCCCCAAGGCACGCGACGCCTCATAGCCGATGGGATGCGCGGGAGAAGAGAACTGGGACTTTGCTTCAATTGCGACGAACAGTTTACCCGCACCCACAAATGCAAGACTCCGTCCACCCTCCTCCTTTTGAGTGAGGTCACACCCATTTCCGATCTCGATCCATCTCCAGAAAATCCAAACCACCCGTCCGACCCACCAAGTCACCGGACCATTACCCCATTTAATGCCCAGCAACGATGAAGATATCTCGAACCTTGAGGACAAGATTCGTTTTCCCAATGGGAGGGAAAATGATACGATTGTGCTTCAAGATTTCATGGTTAACGCCTCCACCAAATTTTGTGGATCTGAATTGATGGATATTAGGATGATTTTCTCTACCTTTTAGCTTATTGTTATTATTTAATTATTTAATTATTAATTAGTGGATTTATAGCGCACTCCCTAGCCACGTACGGTTAGTGGTAGCTTAATATTATTTATTGTTATTTAAATATTAGTTAGTTGATTTACACTGTTAGTGGTCGTAGTTGAGTCCTAGGTTTAAGATTAGTGGTGTCGTTATTATTTTCAGTTGATTTGTTTAACTCCTATTTAAGGAGATTTGTTTATTAAATGAAGAGAGCGAGAACTTTTGTCTCGTTTAATATTTTAATCTAGTTATTTTTCATAAGCTTATCCTTTCTGCCAAAAGGAACCTCAAGCTTTGGCCCTTTTTGCCTAAAAGGTCCTATCACTAATGGTCAAAATCTCTCAGTTTCTTTTTCTTTTCCTTGTTTCATTTTGTCCCTCCCCTCTAATTTATAGCAAAATCGCTTCCTTTTTGGAAGGGAAGGAAAAAAGCACTTTAAATAAATAAATAAGTCATGGTTTTCAAAATAAGTCAAAGGTACCAGTGTGTTTAAATTAACTTTAGCAAATACTTTCCATGGTTAATAGCCTTATAGTTTAATGGCATGAGAGTTCTACTATAAGTGGGAGCTCGCGAGTTCATCTCTGTTTGTAACCTCATGTGGTTTTGCCTGCCCATTTAATTTATTTATTTATTTATTTTTTTGAAAAAAAAAGTTCCAAAGAAAAGTGGTTTTACATAATGATTTGAATGGAATAAACTTTGTGAAAAAAAATGATTTTGATGAAATAATAATGTTTTGATGGTTGTCACGGGATTGGCTTATGTCCGCTGCAAGTTATATCCGTTGCCGTCCTTTGCAATCCAACGACGTCGTTTTGTCTTTTGTGCGCAAAGTTGCTTTTAGAATTTGCCTTCGTGTCCCCACAATCGTTACCAGTATCCACTCTCTCATAGTTAATAGTAATAATATAATTGTATATTTTGAATTTATGTTTTTATATTTCAATTTAATGAGAGAATAAAACATGTCATCTGCTGCTAACATTTTCAATTTTTTATGCTTCTTTAATAAATTTACATACTTATTTACTTAAACAAAGAAAATTAGATATAATATTTTTTTTCAGAAAAGTCTCTAGAATAACAATATGTATTTTTTTTATAACTAAAATTGAAAAAAATATTACTTTTAATAAGTAAATCAATTTGGCTTCATGAAATCATGTAAGCATTTTCTTTAAGTAAATTGACAATATATTAATGGAGGAACATTTTTAGTTCATTTTAAAATTTAAAACTAACAGTAATTGAATAAAATAGATGATTAAATTGTAATTTAGTGTAAAATGAGAAAAAAAAAGGGTTAAGGTCCGACCAAAGATCCTAAAGTATTTTTTCATGTGCATCCAGTTTTATAATAAAGTAATTTGTAGTGCACCCATCACATGAAGTATTTTTTAGGAGTATCCATCACCTTGAAATACTTTTTTGTTCAACTTTGCACTTAATTTAGATAAGTTAGGGTCATAGATACACTTGAAAAATACTTTAGTGTATTAGATATACCGAAAAAATAGTTTATGGTATTCTATGCAATTGAAAGAATACTTCAGGGTGTTTGGTCCACTAAAAAAATAGTTGAGGGTATCGGGTGTACCACAAAATGCTTTATGGCTTTATTTTTTTCATACTTTATGATGTTGGTTGGATGCACATGAAAAAAAAAAATACTTTATGATGTTGGTTGGACCTCAACCCTTTACTTTTTTTTTCTCATTTTACACTAAATTAAAATTTAATCATCTATTTTATTAAATTATTGTTAGTTTTAAAATTTTAAAATGAACTAAAAATTTTCCTCCTTTAACATATTGTCAATTTACTTAAAAGAAAATGCTTACATGATTTCATGAAGCCAAATTGATTTACTTATTAAAAGTGTTTTTTTTTTCAATTTTAGTTAAAAAAATACATATTGGTTTTCTAGAGACTTTTCTAAAAAAATATTATATCTAATTTTATTTGTTTAATTAAATAAGTATGCAAATTTATTGAAGAAGCATAAAAAAAATTGAAAATGTTAGAAGCAGATGACATGTTTTACTCTATCATTAAATCGAAATATAAAAACATAAGTTCAAAATATACAGTTATTACTATTAACTATGAGAAAATGGATATTGGTCAGGATTGTGCGGACACAAAGGCAAATTCTAAAAGCAACTCTGCACATAAAGGACAAAACGACGTAGTTGGATTGCAAAGGACCGCAGCGGATATAACTTGCAGCGGACATAAGCCAATCCCGGTTGCCACAATCACTGGACACGATATATTGCAGATTATAAAATTTGACTCTTTTGTATCACTCTCATAATTATAAATGCTCTCATTTGACTATGCTAAATAACTGGTACAAGTTTTGTTACTCTAGTTCCAGGTTTGGGTCAGCTGTTCTCTTCCCACCAACAAACATATCAGGGTTCGATCCTATTGTTTTAATAAAAAGGGACAACACCATCTCCAAAAGGTTTGTGTTTGATGCTTCAGTCATCGAAGCTCTCAGGGCAAAATATGCTCAAACCAATGAGAAGCTTCCTTCAAGAGTAGAAGCCTTATCAGCTTTCATATGGAGTCGTTACGTGGCAGCGACACAAGACCCACATGGCCCACCAAAACCTCCGCCGTGATTCACGCCGTCAACCTCCGTCAAAAGATGGAACCACCGTTGCCTCTGGATTCTTTTGGAAATTATTATAGTTTTACGATGACGTTTATTCCAACGTCAGAGAAAGAAGAGGAATGTAACTATGGTGCTCTGTTCATAAAACAGGTAAGGGAACAAATGAAGAAGATCGACAAGGACTTTGTAAGAAGAATCCAAGAAAGACCAAATAAGCATTTGGATTTCCTTAAGGATACTTTCTACAGAGTACTTGCGAGGAAAGAGATGATTTCATTTGTCTTCACAAGTTTGTGTGGGTTTCCTATGTACGATGCTGATTTTGGTTGGGGAAAACCTACAAAGGTGGGTGCGTTTACTTTGAATTTTAAGAATATGGCTGCGTTTATGGACACCAAGAATGGAGGTGGCATTGAGGCCTACATTGGTTTGACGGTGGAAGACATGGCTATGTTCGAAGATGACAAGGAATTGGTCGCATGTGTTAATAAATCTGATAATTGTTCTACATCGATCCTTAATATATTAAGATCTACTTTGTAATACAATGTATATATATGAATAGTAATCCACCAAGCTGACCTCGTGCAAGCTGCTCACCATGGCTTATCTCACAGATCACTATTCACAAAGTGAAAGCGGCTCATCAATAATAATAAAAATGCTCGGCTCGTCAAAGTGCTTTTGATCGACTTCAAAAAATGCTCGGGCTTTGTGCATCAGCCGATGGGCAAGAGAGATTCAAATTTCAATCCTATTGTTAAACCATTTCAAAGCTCCCGCCCTTTCCTTCTTATATATCTTCATTTACTTTTTGAATTTTGAATTTGTAAAACTAAATTGGATGTCCTTAATATAAGACAGGTCAATTTTCTTATTGTCCTTCTTTTCTCAGTTTCTATTGTGCCCCTGTTGAAGACAATACCAGTCAATTTATTACCCTGTTTATGTTTTACAAATCTTCAACCATGGATGGACTTTCGATCTCCCTAAGAAACCTCAAAGATTTAGTTGTTGTTGGAAGGAGGTGGATCTAGGTGCATGAGTGCCCCCTTGAATTTGTCTCTTCCAAAAAAAATTTGTTAAAGATGTGCCCCCTATTCAAGTGCCCTCTTGAATAACAATAGTATTGATAATAAAGCAATTATAATGGAATTTCAAAAAATAAGGCTTAGAAAAATGACGTTGTAATTATTTTATTGTAATATACTTTTATCATTAAAATATGGGTTAAGGACCATTTTTGCCAACGAACTATTAGGCCAGGTGCACACAACACAATATACTTTTTGTTGGACTTTAAATACCAACAAACTACTTAAATGTAAAATGAGCACAAACCCATTAGAGCAATTTAACATATGTTAGTTCCCTATTCATCTCCTGCTTCCATCTGCAGCAAAATGGTTCCTATTCATCTCCTCGTTCGCTATTCATCTCCTGCTTCTATCTTTATCACCATAGTCAACCACCATCTTCGTCTCTTTCTCACTCCCTCTCTATCCGTCGACCCTCTCGCCGTCAGCTTCTTCATTTCCACCACAATGCAGCAAGTATGCCTAGGTGAATATTGAAACATCCGTCCACACCAAACCCGAAAATATCATTCAAGATCGTGAGAAAAATTGCAAAGCCAGGCAAGAAATCAAATCCATCACTATTAATAATATGAATGTGCTCGACTTGCATAATCCCAATCGCATCCAAATCTGGAAATTTCAGTTAATAAATGAGAACCCAATAGCAAAGCTAAATCACACAATGAAAGGACCAAATCGATGGCTTCCTTCCTTTCTAGTGGATTAGCTACCAGGAATCAAGCATGAAGCATAAGAGAATGATTTTTGCATGGATGATCCGTAGCAATCACATCTTTTTCATTCCAATTTCTTCACTCTTTCCACAATACCGACAGCAACTCTCTCAAGTTCTCATCAGATCCCACACTTTACCACCTCTCATGTAATTTGTTAAAACTTAAATGATGAAATTTTTAACTAAACTTTGGATAGAGCTCTCTGTTCCCCCCAACAGGTTTTAACAATTTTTTTGCTGGAAAATACTATTGAGCCAGATCGATGAAACTTACCAGATCTGCCTTCACCCGCGAATGGACCAAAACCAGAGGAAAGAGAAGTCGATCGGCCGTCTCGTGTTAGAGTTTCATCGGAGTAGATCGAGCTTCACCGGTGCTTCAACGGCGCTCCACCGATCTTGGTGTCACCTCCATTACCAGATTCGGCGGTGGGCGGGATAGACCGAAGACTACCATCGGATCTCGAGAGTCTTCTCGTTTAAGAGTACCACTTCCTCTTCCGCCGACAATACACAAGAAGCCGAATAAGAAAGGCGTTTCCGGTGAAGAGAAGGAGGATTCAAGAAAAGGAAGAAGAGGAACGAAGAAGAAGAATGTGACCGAATGAGAGAGGGAGAGAGATGAAGTGAAACTGACGGACGTTAGGTTCCGTTAATGTCATTGTGCTGAATTAGGGTTTTAAACTTTTTGTTGGTATTTAAGGTCCAACAAAAAGTATATTGTGTTGTGTGCACCTGGCTCAATAGTTCATTGGCAAAAATGGTCCTTAACCCTTAAAATATATATACTTGAACTTATTGAGTACCCACCCTTCATTATAATTTATGTAGCCGCATTTCTAACCACACTTAGCCTTGCTTTTCTAAATGACATATTTATAAAATAAGCGCCTCTCTTATTACATCATCGAATTCACTTGATTTTATAAATATTTTTTGATATTATTTTCTTTTCTTGTTTATATTCTTTTATTTTTTAATGCATTTGAAACTTTCCTTTAAAAAAATTTCACGGCAGCCAAATCCCCCCGAATCCGCCACTGGTCGGAAGATGGGAACATTTTCTACATTTTGATTCGGCCAGGTTGAATACTTTAAAGAGGACGCTGATGCAATGACAAATCGAATGAGGTAGGATTGTATTTTACCCATCCAAGGGGGTTAAGCAACCGAATTCGACACATCTGGGTTTGTTTATCGTTTCTCTTTAGGTCCAAATCTGCTCTCCTCCATCTCCGGTCTCTCAACCTCCCTCCAATGATCTCTTCTTTCCCCACAGTTTCTCCTCTCTTATTCACCGGATTATTCTCCATTTTAGTCCTCTTCATCCTCTTCGACTTCTGATAAATGATTCCTTTTTTTTTTTAGGTCACAGCAGTGGGAGGAAGCAAAGAAATTTGAAGAACTATCGTCAAAGAGCAAGCAAGCTTTAGATTATACAACTTGCCCTCAATAATGTTATGAAACCAACAAAAAGTATGCATCTTGATACTCATATAGAAATAGGAACCATAAATACCATACTCTGAGGCTCAAGTTCACCTTTAAGAATAGCAAAATCATCTGGATTCTACGACTTATCATTTAATTTGTCTCTTATGTCTATACAAAGATCAACAAAACTTTGAGCCTCGAAATGCAAGTTGTTAGAAGCCAAGAAGGCAAGTCAAAAGAGGCAGCAACAACACATAAGCCTTTCTACAAAAATTAAAAATTAAGAACACATTGTGAAAAGGATTGCATGAATATATACCCTTTACATATGTATAGCTTTTGGATGGACTTGATGAAGTTGCAAATTTGCTTTATTACCTTTTTGACACATCATCTAAATTCATCATGCTTTAGGCTACACATGTTTGATCTACCTGCACATTCAATTGAGACGTTAGTAGATTATGCTAGTATAACTTTGTTTTTTGAGATATAGACTAAAAGGCCTACGAATCTTTTGTCATATCGCTATATGTTTTTGGGTAACAAATTTTAAACCACTTCGTATCGGAAAACCAACAGTTTCTACTTCAATGTAAACTGCTAGCAAACAAAAAGAAAAGCTAAGGGGTAATAGTGTAGTATAGGCAGTTCGTTGATTGAGCTCCCTATTTATAAAACGTTAAAACAATTAATATAAAAAGTGAAAAAAAAAAGTTTGGCAATGTATGAGAATGAAAAAACATGTTGCAATATTCCATTGGGTGACTATTTTGGTATAATTCATGAAAACAGACATGTCCAATAAGAATTACCTATTACAGAATCAAAGCACGGCAATCACATAAATGAAAAGTTGTCTTTAGACATTATGAAACATCCTCCATTTTTAAAGAATATTTATTTATTTAATAATTGTATTAAATCATTCATCAATAAGTTTTATACATACAGTTCAGCTTTCAGTCTTACCAAGCCCAAACTCTTTAACCAAGACTTACTCAAGATTTATCAAAAATAACTAAAATATACTAGAGTATGCCAAGTGAGCCCTAATATGGAATATACAATCATCCAACATGTACCAAAAGAAGGAAGTACTACTGTTAGCAAAAATAGCTTAAGCTTTTGAAGCCTTTCCTGATAGACCAACGAAGTACTATCACCTGAAAAATTTTGTAACCATCAATTTCAACTCTTTATAAATGCTAATATGTGCTTGTGAGGTCCAAGTGGAGCATTTTATATAACAAAGGATTAGATATGTAACTAACAAATTTCCAAATCAAGAATTCGATAATGCAATTTTATATCAAATTATATATCATAAATCACATATATAACATGTCAACCAAAAGATTGATGCCGCGGCCATCCTTATTACCCCATACCGCCCTTATAACCGTTGACAAAACCTATGGGCTGTAACATAATAGGTTTAGTCTCTTTGACAAGACCGCACTAAGCTCTCCAATGATGAGGCATAGTGTTGGTCAAATTCCCTTATGGCAAGTGAACCACGAACAAGTAATAAAAGAGTAGAGTATCATCCCACAAAGACTGTTAACACCGAGAATGAGGCCAGTTTCAAATGACAAGTTTGTCGTGTGAAATTATATTTGGGTTGGTTATTTTGACTATTTCTAATGATTTGAATAAACAGGTAATCGAAAGTTGAAGGAATATATCGTTTAAAAGTAGGTCGAGCTCGGATTTCATCATAAGTTGTGTCATTCCCCTAATTTGCATTCAACGCATTACTATAGCAATTATGTTGCACAACATCCGCAATGTTACAAAGTATAACCACTTTTCACGCAGTGTTCTTCGCTTAACCCACCACTATCCTATACAGGATCTTCCGCAATCCTATAAATACAGTCCTCGCTTTACTCTCCCATATTCCTATAGTGATTTCCAGTTTAGTCTGTCTGATTAGCTCTAGGTGTTTTGGTTATGAGCGGTAAATCCATTCCTGGCATCTACAGTTTAGATCGAACTATGCACGAGCTTGCCCAGAAAACATTATCTAATAGAGGTCTAACCTTGAATCCCGTCCGATAAGCTAAGACCACATAGATAACCCTTAACGTCCGTTAATCGCCTATGAATTTAAATATTATTAAACAAACTGAATTTATTTAAATAAAATTTAGCAAACGGGTTCATTCTAAAGCTCGAAATCCATCCTCACTTTGCCAAAGGGCATTTAGTTTATGACCGATAAGGGGAAAACAAAGCAAAATAGTAGAGAAAAGCCCATGACAAAATTATAAAAATGGAAATAACAAAGAAAATGGGGAAGCTCATCAAAAGGTTGACAATGTAAGAGGTGTCTTGTCATGCGACATCTCTACGTCCTCTACGTTCCGTCTTGCTCCACGGAAGAATTTGGTCTAGTCTACTATCCTCTCGGTCAACTGCCTCTTTCATTCCTTTAGTGTGAGTTCTATCGGATGTGAATTGTGTTGACTACTTGGCTCTCATGACCTTTGACTTTCTAGGTTTTGTCATGCTTTCCTCCTATAGTCAAGTCTCCTTGGCTACACGTCCAATAAGTTGGGCCTTCCAAATCTGTCGGGACCCAGATCTTAAATCTGGTTGATTGATCCTTCCTTAAATACCGCGAGATTCTTTGGATCTTTCTTTCGATTTTCCACATCTTCTGGATTTGGCTCAAGTCAATCACCGTCTTCACGTGCGCCTAGGTGACCTATCTTAATTTTTTGAAAGCTCATGAGGAAAGGTGAGAATAACTTAGCGCATAATTCTACATCATTTACGATGCTGACCTCGAGGTTGCATTGTATTGCTAGCTCGCTTGTGGGCTTACCCTATGCTATAGCATTGTATCAGCTTTATTATGCACTTTAAGGGTAAACCATAAAGTGGTCCTTTTCTTATGCACATGAGCAGGATAATGATATGAATGCAACAATTTGTAAGATCTTTCATTCATTTCCTTATGTGCATGAATTCTTAGACATTCTATCATCTAATAAACGATAAAGCTTAATTAGATTCAACATTCAAAACACACAGGGAAAACATGACTAATAAATCCCAATTTTAATATATTTTATCTCACCTTATCCATTTATTTTGGGGATTATTTTAGGCTAATTTGGATATATTAGATAATATTTGAATTGTTGGCCAATTTTAAGAAATAATATAAATCTAAATTAATTATGAGATAATTGTTATCTTGGATTGGATAATATTTCTTAATATATGATAGATCATGATTTTATTATATTAGAAGATCCTATGGTGCAGAATTTTTCAGGGGAAGCTAAAACAAAATCCAATGGTGGAATTTTATTGGACTTCCTAAATTTTAGTGGGCTCAAGTTGGTACCCAAAACTATCTCTTCTCTCCCATTTATTTGACCTAGCCGCCAGATTGAGAGGCATTCATTCACGCGCGCGGAGGCAAAGACGCTCAAGAGGATCTTCATTCATTCATCTTCAATTCCCTTTCTCTCAGACTGACCACGCCACTTGATAGGAGATTGGGAATTCATTCAATTATTATTCCTCCACTGGATGCGCAATGACCAAGGATTGATCTAATCAATAATTCCACTCATCCATTCCTTTAATTCAATCCTCGTGGGACCCACGTCACTCTTTCCGGACATCAATTGATTCTTGTTCATCAATTTTAATGGTCTGTGAGGAGTTCCTTAACACGTAAAGGAGAGGATTCCATGGTAGCTTAAGCACCTTTAGGAGGGAATTTGGGAGGAGCATGGGGAAGCTAGAGCCTAGGAGCCTACACTTGAAGACCACAAGGGAGTGTTGTTCTTTTTATCTTTTTAATTCGAGACTTGAGATAATTTAGTTTTAAATGATTTCAAGTTATGTTAATTGAGAACAATCTAGTTTTAGATTGTAAACTCATTTCTTTTGGATTAGACTCGATAATTTGAAGTTTTTATGCTTATTCTTTGGATTCTTGTTTGCAACCTTTGGATTGTCGATTAAATTAATAATTGAGTTTTCGTTATTAATTTAATTGTTAATTTGGTTTATCATCTTAATTGTTTAATTGGGTTGGTAAATTATCTAGTTGTTTGATTGGATAATTGTAAACAAGATTTCCAAGATTATTTTGTGATTAGTTTTAATGAGTTTAATTAGCCACCGCTTATTTCATTATGAGTTTTCTAGTGGAATATGTGTTATTGAGCTAGAGGGTTTCCTATGTTCAATTAGGTAATTAAATTCATTAATCTCTCTTTGATCTAATTAATAAAATTGGGTTCAAAAGTTAACTCCATACAATTCCTAAGTTGTCCCCTTTTTCATCATAACTGAATTAAATATGTGTTTGAATTGCTTTTAAATCAACTTTCTTCTTAGGAATTTTAATTATTCTCTCATAATAAAAACTCCCCAAATTTGCATTCCCATCTAGATTAGTTCCATTCTCATATAGGTTTTAGAGTCATTATCATCTTGCATTTAGCTAGTTTAGTTTTATTTCATTGCATTTTTCATCACCTAAAATTCAACTTAAAGAAAAACCCACATAATGCTCCCTGGGAGAATGACCTAGGTTGACCCTAAACGCATAATTAATTAGGACATAGTTTAATTGATTGCTTTAGCGACAAAAACAAGTCATCAATGACATAAATACTACTCATCACCTAGCTCGACCAAAGACTACAAAGCTCATATCAAACCATGAGTTCCCTTTTTTTGAATAGAGAAATGTGTCATTGTCCCAAGGGCTGGCCATTAACTCGGCCAAAGGAAAAGAGTGATACCAAGGGCCCCGAAAATGTCAAAGTCATTATCTCAGGCACCGAGTGGTAGCAAACCACGTGGTATTTCATACACAATAACTCCCTTTACCATTCCACATCATATGCAACAATGATAAACAATCATAATCTTTGCATGTATATACAAGATTTGTAAAAATAATACATCGTCTTCAATAATTATTAAGACAACTATACTATTTCAACTCACAAATTCATAACAAAAATATATTTTCCAAAACATATAATATCACAATTTTCTGTCTCAATAACCATTTCAAAAAAACATACAAATAACATATTAACACATATAACAAGTGGAAAGTGGTTACCTCAAGTTCTTGATACAAGAACTAAACTTGAGAGAGATCAAGTCCACTCTAAAAAAAAATATGTAATTATACGTTAATAGAATTAACAACAATACCAAATAATTAATCAAACTATAATTGTCTCATTTTAGTTTTTCTTGGAAAAAATAACAATTTTATTTATTCCTCAAATCATAATTACAATTTCATTTCCTTCCTTCATGAATTATTTCTCACCTGTTATGATCATCAAAATATCACACATTCTTAATTTAACCAAAATACCCAATTTTCTATAATAAAAGTTTCACCTAAAAATTTCAAATATTCATATTTACTTGTATACCTCAAATCCAATCCATCTAATTCTCAATATATCCCCCAATAAATTAAAAATGCATTATAAACTCGAATATAAATACCTATTATCACAAACCTCAATTTTCTAACGTAATACCGACTTATATAAACATAATCCAATTTATTAAACAAATCCCCAAATCTCCACATAGTTAAAATTATATCAAACTCTAATTTGAATTCAAAATCTTAACTCATAATTTCATATAATTCAAGATTTATCAAAACGAAACGGTTAAACCTATAATAATACCTCTAGTAATCCAATAAATTCCTTAAACCTTATTAAATCAGCTGAAATACCCTATAGATGCAAATCCTAAATCCTTTTAAATAGAAAAGTAAATTTAAATTCCTATAACAACAAATTAATAAATCTAGACCAATTAAAATTATCTATTAATCATTCTCTACATATATACAATCATCTATTATCGGGACTCAAAACTTTGCCAAAAGTCTAATCCTAAAATTTTCACTAATCAAGTACCATATTATCCTTATTAGAAAGAGAAAAATATATAGAATAATTTTCATGAAGAAAGTTTGTAGAAAATAAATTAATTTAACTACCTATATGATCTTATAAAATAAATAACTTACCTTAAAATTCAAATTGGGTCTCTTTTATTCTCTTTTCAATCCTTCCTTCCTCATCTCATCTCTCTTTTTTTTTTTTAGGAGAGAAGGGCAGTTTGGGGAGGGGAATTAATTATTACTCCCTCCTCCCCAATAATATCCCTTTTTCTCCAAGTAAGGTGTCACAAAGCGCATTACATACATACATACATACATACATACATACATACATACATACATACATACATACATACATATATTTTTTTCTCTCTCTAAGATATTGCACATTGCTGACATAATGGCAAATCTCCCCTTTCCTACTCACTCTACTCAGTTTTAGAATACAGTATAGTATAGGCAGTATGTTGATTGAGTTTCTCGTTTATAAAACGTTAAAATGATGAATATAAAAGGGAAAACATAGTTTGGTAATGTCTCGAGAATGAAAAGCATGCTACAATGTTCCATTTAAGTGACTATTATGGTGTAGTTCATGAAAATAGGCATGGATGTGAACACTTTTTGTCCTTTTTTACTAGGTGAACATGTTTTTTGGCAACTAAATCAAACTTAGTTAAAAGGCATAATCAATAAGGGGAAAGAACTGCCGATTTTTTCCTTGATTTCATACTTTGTTAGATATACTATTTTCTTTATGCAATTATTTGAATCATAAAGAAATTAAGAAAAGAAACTAAAAACCGACAACCCATGCACCAAAGACACAAATGGGAAAGCAAATCCAACAATGAGACATACCATGATTGCCTCAAGTATTAACATATATCCATTAGACAATCACATTAGAGAAATTATTTGAACGTAGAGACACCTTCCATTGAGGAGTAGACTCGCTAGTGAGAATTGCTTCACTTACAAACTAGGAACCGAGGAGTACTAAACAATCGAACCAGGGAGCATGTGAAACATGACATGAGTAAAAATATGAAGCGGCGAGACATTTTTTAAATGGACACCCACATCAGAAAAATTGACACCCACAACTATATGAAACTCAAAACTATGAAATAGAACCGGGGAGCGAGTAAATGGGCTGAATAACGAGGAACCAAGGATCACTAAATAATGGACCATGAAGCATATGAAATTCGATACAAGCAAAAATATGAAACATGGAGAGATTTTTTAAATCAACTCCCACATCAGAAAAATCGACACCCATATAAAACGTTGAAAGGAGAGATTTTCTTTTTTGGAAACACTGAAAATACGAGTGAAGTAAGACCAGGGAACTAAAAAAAGAGGTAGATCGGTGAGAGACAAGAGAACTAAAAATACGAGCAAGATTGGTTAAAATAAAGTACCGAGTGAAGTGAAGCAACTCACCAAAGTGAAAGACGACACCGAGATGGGAAGATTGACCTTTGCTTCGGACTTTAACTTGGGAGAATTGGAGAAGAGGTAAATCATAGTTGGAAATAGTAGAGTGACCAGGATCTACAGAGTCCGGTAATCATAGGACCTTAATGCCATGTAAACACCTACACAAACTTTTTTCTCGGCTTTTGACAATGAATGTGCTGCTAACTCTAGGTACGCTCTTTAACCATAATCTCTTAGTTGTGGATGTAGTTGTTCTCTTATTCCCATTTTAACCAAGTCCCGTCTCGCACTAACTCCACCTTTAGTTTTCCCTTGTATGTGAAAAAGCGTACCAAGAAGGCTATCACATATATTTTTCTCCACATGCATCATATCAATACTGTGTCTCACATCAAGACTATGCCAATATGAAGATCAAAGAAAACTGACCTCTTCTTCTATATGATCTTCTCACCCATAGTCCTCTAATTCCGACCGAATGTGACATTGGTTCTTTCTACCCCACTATAAACCTTTTCTCCAATTAATGCCTTTGGAGCCATTTCATTCTCCATAAAATAGTTAAAACTCTTTTTAGCCTATGGTACTGTGTGGAACCAAGGAACAAATCGCATATGACTAACATAGACCCTTTTTTGTGTGCTTAACTTGATGGAAGTGTGTGCCTCGCTTCACACTATACCCTAACAATTTTATGTATGCTGGAAAGTCATTTATCATGGTGAAAATCATCGTATGGAACTTAAAGAATTCCTTCTTATAAGCATCAAACACATGTACGCCTCCTCCCACAAATTCTTTAAGGGTTAGTTTGGATTGAGGGAAGGGAAGGGGAGGGGAGGGGAGGGGAGGGGGAGTAAATTTTTGGGTTAAGCTTCATCTCACAAGCACATATATCCCTCAATTCAACGGAAATTCACAGAAGAGATGAAAGTGAACCCTACTTGAAAATCACGAGCAAAACCCAGAAGAATCCTACTGAAAGCCACACGAAGAAACTAAATCTGGGGAAGAATAACCAAAAGGGGAGGGTCGGTTTTAGAAGGTTAATATCGAAGAAACCTAGAAGCTTGTTGTTGAGTGGACAAAGTTTCAGACATGCGAGGCTAATTTATGAGTTCGACAAAGGTAGCAACGAAAGGCATGGGGGAGAGAGTTTAAAGAATGGAGTCCATGAGTTTGTCGCCTAGAGGGAAGTGGGGTGAATAAAAATGGATAGGCAGGAAAGCTATTCAATGACGGTTTTAACCAAAACGGTTGTTGAACAAGAATCTGTGAACATATTCAATGACTATTTTGTGTATATTAACTAAAAAAAGAGCCACTTGTCAGCATAGTTGTGAACGTGATTTGAGGTATCATTTCAACGATCGTTTTAGAAAAACGGTCGTTGAAAAAAATAAATTTTTTTTTATTTTTCTTCTAAACTTTCAAAGACTATTTTTCATAACAATCATTAAAAGTATATTTTAATGAATGTTTTTCTAGAAACAATCGCTAAAAGTTCAAAGAAAATTACAAAAATTCCACGTCTACTTTTTAACGTCTATTTTTTAAAAATGAACATTAGTTGGGGATGTTAAAACCCTTCTTTGTAGTAACGAATTTTGGTTCCTTTTTTTTTTTTTGGAATTTTTTTAATAAAAAATTTGTCAACAATACTTGACGGTTATTAGATTAATAACCGTAATATATTTAAAGATATATCACAACCTTTTTAAACAACCGTTAAATATACAAATATATTTTATAGTTATTCACCAACAACCATCAAATAAACACCTTAGTGATGACCAAAATTGGTGTTGTAACACCCCAAATTCAACACCCGAAAACTTGGCCAAAATATTTGAAATACCTCCAATGAGGATGATCAATATCCAAATCATTAAATTACATAACCATTTCAAATAAAATTCATAATACAAAGTCAAAATAAGTTTCCAAAATATTTCGAGTTAAATAAAATGCGGAAGTCTAGTCATGGCAAATAGAAATAACATAACATAAGCTACAAGAGTACAAAAGAGCCTTCAAAGCTCACTCCATAGGTGCCTTCCCTTGCTCCCTACTAGAATGTTCACCTGAAAAATGTTAATATAGGATGAGATTTCACGTCCTCGTAACTGCGAAAGTTTCTACCGTACACAAGCAAATTATATATGACAAAAAAGCGGGAGTTTATTACATACCTACATACATACATATATATATATATATGTATGTATGTATGTATGTATGTATGTATGTATGTATGTATGTATGTATGTATGTATGTATGTATGTATGTATGTATGTATTTGTACATATCATAATTTCTCAAACAAATTCTTTCGCAAAAGTAACCATTATTATGTCAAATTGTAAATTATACCATTATACAATATGCAATGTGTAGCCTCCCTCATATCACCATTCACCTTTGTACCGATTTGGAGCCATAGGCTAACATATAGTCTGGCATAAACTCATTCATTTGACTGGATGATTCTAAGCTCACCAAAACCTAAGATACACTCAGCCAAAGGTATAGAGCTTAAGCATGGACTATGGCTCCCCTCCTTAAAAATAACAACTAAGGAGGTGTCATGTGTCCCACAACTCAATGTAATCCCTACGAGGAAAACATGAAAGATGGGGCCCGACAAGTACATCCTTTGTGCACCAAGTAGTGGCATAAATAAATCTTATCATTTAAGTTCCTCCTTACTCCAACCCATCACACATACAACCACCATGATAATCATATCAATAAAATAAAGTATATTAAAGCACGCTTCCATTTATATCAAATATCTTAAAAGGTAACACAAACATATTATAAAACCCAATCGGATCAATCTGTCATTCTTGAAATTTGAAGGACTAAACTGTCATTTTGAAATTCAGGACTAAACTTCATTTCTAAAATTCGGGGGCAAAACCGTAAATTTTGCTGGGCACAAACTGTAATTTTCATGTACACAAAACTATAATTCTTGTGGGTACAAAACTATAATTTTCATGGGCACAAAACTGTAATTTTGTGGGTACAAAACTGTAATTTTCTTGGGTACAAAACTCGTAATATTAGTTATCATAATAATATTATTATAATACATATACATATAAATCAGTCTATAAAAAATATAATTTATAATCATACACAATTCACAGGTATATGGAAGAATATTCAGAGTTACTGTTACTCGCTAATTTCCAAGGAATCACCAAAAGACTACTACCAGGCTCCCCAAATAATTATCTCTACGCTTTCCCTTTCTCCTTCTTTCTCTCCTCTCTTTATTTTTCTAAAGCTCGGTTCTCTGTCGAATACGCACCCAAAGGTGTGTATTTATAGTGGTTTGAGGAGGGGGTATATAGGTGGATCGGGGTGAAAATGGGGGTAGGGTGAAAATGGGGGTAGGGTGAAATAGGGGGTGAAGTAAGGGGTAGTTGGGGTGAATGGGGTAAAGGTGGGGGTAAAATAGGTAAAGTTGGGGGGTGAAATGTTTTATTTCCCCCCTTATAACTTAAAGCAACCACATTTCTATTATATATTATAATATATTAATATATTATAAAAATTATTATTATATTATTATTATTATTTTAACTAACAGAAAATTTTACTCCTATACTAAATCTTTCTAGTAACTTAATTACCATTAATCTATCTTATCATATTCTAAATAAATTTTAGGATGTTACATTTTCTCCCCTCCTAAAAAGGAATTTTGTCCCCAAAATTCAATAAATGAGAGAAAATTATACTTACTTAATTAAATAAATGAGGATAGGATTGTCGCATATTCTCTTTGTTTCCCAAGTAGGATCACCGGGGAGCCATTCCTCTCCACACAACCTTTACAAGTCTAATGGTCTTGTTTCTTAATTGCTTATCCCTTGCATCAACAATCCGCTCCGCTTAACTTTATATGTCATGTTATCTCTCGAGTTCTATCTCTTCTACTTCAATAATATGGGAAGGATCGGGTTGGTATTTATTCAATTGTGATACATGAAAGACATCGTGAAGGTTCGCAAGTTGTGGAGGTAATTCTGTAAGCTACCGGTCCTATTCTCTCTAAGATCTCATAAGGACCCATGAAACGAGGTGAAAGCTTCTTTGCTTGAATTGCTCTACCAATGCCGATCATTGGTGTGACTTTTAGAAATACATGTTCACCCACCATGAACTCCAATGGTCATATTCTCTTGTCGGCATAACTCTTCTGTCTACTCTGAGCGGTGAGAAGTTTCTGCTGAATCACCTTAATCTTTTGAGTTGTCTCGTCCACTAATTCTGGCCCTAGTAAACTTCGCTCGTCCAATTCCGTCTAGCAAATAGGAGAACTACACTTCCTTTAGTACAAAGCCTCATAAGGTGTAATTTCAATGCTTGAGTGATAACTGTTGTTATATGCAAACTCGCAAATGAAGATGATCGTCCCAACTTCATGCCAGCTCCATTGCACATGCTCACAACATCTCTTCCAGAGTCTGTATAGTCCTCTCAGTCTGCCCGTTAGTCTGAGGATGGTAAGTAGTACTAAATCTCAGCCAAGTTCCGATAGCATCTTGCAATGCTCTCCAAAATCATGAAGTAAATCACATATCACGATCAGATACGATGCTTTTTGGTATCCCATGCAATCTGACAATCTCCTTTATATAGATTTTTGCTAGTCTCTCAAGGGAGTATTTTACGTGATAGCCGAGAAAATGAGAGTTGACTTAGTTAATCTATCGACAATTACCCAAATGGCATTATGTCCAGACGTAGTTGAAGGAAGTCCCATGATGAAATCCATAGATGATCTTTGTCCCATTTCCATTCCGGGATCTCCAAATTCTGTAATTATCTAGGAGGCTTAGGTGTTCA
Organism: Acacia acuminata; assembly: GCA_019022655.1. NCBI lineage: Eukaryota > Viridiplantae > Streptophyta > Magnoliopsida > Fabales > Fabaceae > Acacia > Acacia acuminata. The sequence continues at coordinate 184,541 of JAFJYI010000309.1, forward strand.
ATTTTGAGTTTTTGGCAAGTCAAACAACGAGTAACAAACTCCGTCACATCTTTCTTCATGCCTCACCACCACCAATTCTGCTTGAGATCATGATACATCTTGGTTGCTCTGGGGTGAATAGTGTATTTACTCCTATGAGCTTCCTCGAGCATGAGTTTCCTTAATTCTCCATTGTCTGGCAAACACACTCTTCCTTTATATCTTAATATCCCATCTTCTCCAATCTCAAATTCCGACTCTCTCCGTTCTTCAACATCTTCCGACACTCAAGCCAAATACTCATCTTCAAGCTAAGCGAATTTAATTTCCTTCCAAGTAATACTTTCAATAGTTAACGCTTCCATAGTAGCAACTAGTCCTGACATTACATCAATAGATGTACTCTGTACATCCTCTAGCAATTTATGTTCCCTGATCATCAACTGGCTACATGGATCATCTTTCTGCTTAAGGCATCTGCTACAACGTTTTCCTTTCCTAGATGATACATCAATTCATAGTCGTAGTCCTTGAGAAACTCCATCCACCTCCTTTGCCGCATGTTGAGCTATTTTTAGTAAAACTGGTACTTCAGACTCTTATGGTACCTAAAAACCTCAAATTGTGAACCATAGAGATGGTGCCTCCACATCTTCAGAGCAAATACCACCGCTGCCAATTCTAAGTCATGAGTAGGATAGTTCCCTTCATGTGGTCTTAACTGTCAAGAAGCATAAGCCACTACCCTACCATTTTGTATTAGTACACACCCAAGACCTTTCTTGGAAGCATCAGTGTACAAAGTGAAGGTCTGAGTAGGATCTGGAATTATAAGAACCGGTGCCGTAGTCAACTTAGTCTTCAAATTTTGAAAAGCTACTTCACCCTTCTTGTCCTATACATATGGTTGATCCTTTCTAGTTAACTTTGTTAAGGGCATAGCTATGTGTGAAAAGCCCTTAATGAATCTCCTATAATAGCCCGCCAATCCTAGAAAACTCCTGATCTCAGTCACAAACTTCGGTTGTTCCCATTGAAGGACTAAATCAACTTTGGTAGGATCCACCGCAACCCCTTCAACTGATACGACATGGCCAAGGAATTTTACTTCCTTTAACCAAAATTTGCATTTAGACAATTTTGCATAGAGCTTGTGTTCTCTCAATACATGCAACACAAATTTGAGATGCTCTTTATGCTCTTTTTCATCCTTAGAGTAGATAAGGATTTCATTAATGATGACCACTACAAATTTATCTAAATATGGCCTAAAAATTCTATTCATGTAATCCATGAATACTACGAGAGACATTTGTTAACAAGAAATTCATAATGACCATATCTAGTTCTGAATGCAATCTTCGGGATATCTTCAGCTTTGAATCTTAACTAGTGGTAGCCTGATCTGAGATCAATCTTGGAGAATATGGATGCTCCAATCAATTGATCAAGTAGATCATTGATCCTTGGTAAAGGATATTTGTTCTTTATAGCCACTTTATTCAACTTTCGGTAGTCAATGCATAGTCTTAGGCTCCCATCTTTTTTCTTCACAAAGATTACAGGTGATCCCCAAGGAGATACACTAGGCTTGATGAAACCCTTTTCCATCAGCTCTTCGATTTGCTTCTTTAATTCTGCTAGTTCTAATGAAGACATTCGGAAAGGAGCTTTAGAGATAGGTCCCTTCCTAGGTGTGAGATCAATAGAAAATTCTACTTCTCTCTCTGGGGGTAAACCTGTCATCTCTTTTGGAAATACTTAGAGAATTCATTCACCATTCGATATCTCCTATCCTTTCTTCCACTTCTGCTTGAATGGAGAAAAACACCAGGTACATGGGACAACCCTTACGAATAGACTTTTTAACTTGTACTGCAGACAACAATTTTGGTCTACTATGACTCATAGAGTTATCTTCAAGAGAGATAGTCTTTCTCTTATAGTCAAGGATGACGTCATTTTCTGACAACCAATCCATCTCTATTATCACATCAATACCCTTCATGGTAGACAAAAAAGATCTATATTTGAGGTCCTACTATCAAACTCTATTATAAAATTTAAGCAAGCCCTAGAAGTTTTCACCGAAGCTCCTGCCGGTGTAGAAATAATCATATCAAAAGGCAATTCGCATATACTTAAATTTAATCGAGGCGCACAAGCATACGATACAAAATAGTGTGTAGCTTCCGAATCAAATAAGGCTTCAACTTCAAGGCCTTAGAGTTTGAGGATACCTTTAATTAGATTTGGTGAAGTACTAGCCTCCTGTTGTGATAGTGTGAACACTTTGCCTGGAACCGCCATTCTAGCATCATTGGCGCCTTAAGACTCTTCCTCACAGAACCTGGAGATGTGTCCTGGCTTTCGACACTTGAAACATATCACACAACGTCCTTGGTGTACTTTTCCACACTTATCACACTTCTGACTATTAGCGGTGCTAGCAACAAGAGCTATATATCCCCTATAAGAGTTTTGTCCTCCATTAAATTGACTCCTCTAAGGTCCACTGAAATGACTCCTTGATGGTCCACCAAAATGATTTCTTGATGGCTGACTAAATTTCATATTCACACCACTGAAGTTATGACTATGCTTCATAGTGATTCCCCCTGTAGGTCTCATGAGAGGTGTAGATTTGGCTTGGAAGCCCTTCATCTTCTCAGCTTCTTCTTCTCGCTTGCTTCTAGCTATCGTGAGTAATTTGTCACATATCTCTTCAAAATCCCTTATTCCATCAAGAAATGGTGACAAAGCCATTTTTAGATCTGGTCTAACTTTCTCCACTAATCGAGCGCACATCCATTTAGAGTTATTTTGCGAATACTTGCAAAATTTAGACAACTCCAAAAAGTGAGTAATAAATTTGTCTTCGTGTAAATCCTCTAACCTGAATGTAAGGAATTCAGTCTCCTTCTCTATTACGATTGAAGGGGGAAAATAATAATTCTCGAACTTTTCTTTAAACTCTTCCCAAGTCATCTCATCATTATCATTTATTTTGGTGCTTTCCCACCATTCTTGGGCCACTTTCTGCATTAATTGCTCAGCAACTAGCACTTTTTGTTGTGAGCTAATCTCAATAACTTTGAATATCTTTTCAAGACACTTCAACCATTCTAGAGCTTCTACTGGGTCTAGCTTTTCCTTAAACATTGGAGGAGAAAACTTTCGAAATTTTTCCCAAACTTCAATAATAGGTGGAGGGTGATACTGAGAATGGGAACCGTTACTGCCTCTTGACTCAGTGCAAGTATGGCTTCCTCCCCTAGAATGATGATCGAGAGGACCGCCTTCCCTATTCGGAACCTTCTCCTTTCCTTGATTACTACCTTGGCCTCTTTTTCTCGCTAGTTTGTCCTCGTGCCTATTCACTTTCTCTCTTACCTCCGGAATTGCATCTCGTAACTCTGCTAAAAGGGCATTGTTATCCTAAGGAGGGGGACCATTTTGATGCAAAGTGGGGGTTGAATTAGTCCTTCGAGTTCTCCCCATTCTCTCCACCTATGATTAACATTATAAGGACACTAAATAAGAAATAAGTAGCTAAATAAATTCTAAATCTAAACAAAGGGAAGTGCACATGTTATGAAATTTATTTTGTCATGACCTCTAAAATATTTTAAGAAAACAAACACTAAAAATTTCAATAAAAGAGCCACCGAATGTTTAGCTCTGATACAAAAAATGTAACACCCCAAATTCAACACCCAAAAACTTGGCCAAAATATTTGAAATACCTCCAACAGGGATTATCAATATCCAAATCATTAAATTACATAACCATTTCAAATAAAATTCATAATACAAAGTTAAAATAAGTTTTCAAAATATTTCGAGAGGTAAATACAATGCGGAAGTCTCGAGGGTCATGGCAAATAAAAATAACATAACATAAGTTACGGAACACAAAATAGCCTTGAAAGCTCACTCCATAGGTGTCTTCCCTTGCTCCCTACTAGAGTGTTCACCTGAAAAATGTTAATATAGGATGAGATTTCACGTCTCAGTAACTATTGAAAGTTTCTACCGTACACAAGCAAATTATATATGACAAAAAGCAGGAGTTTATTACACACACGCACACACACACACACACACACACACATATATATGTACATATCATAATTTCTCAAACAAAATTCTTTAGCAAAAGTAATCATTATTATGTCAAATTGTAAATTATACAATTATTATACAATATGCAATATGCAGCCTCCCTTATATCACCCTCCACCCTTGTACCATTGACTGGAGCCATAGGCTAACATATAGTCCGACAAAAACTCATTCAGTTAACTAAATGGTTCCAAGCTCACCAAAACCAAAGATACACTTGGCCAAAGGTATAGAGCTTAAGCATGGACTATGGCTCCCCTCCTAAAAAATAACAATTAAGGAGGTGTCACGTCTCCCACAACTCCAATGTAATCCCGGCCAGAGGAAAACATAGAAGATGGAGCCCTAACAAGTACCATCCACTAAGCACCGAGTGGTGGCATAAATAAATCTTATCATTTAAGTTCATCCTTACTCCAACCCATCACACATACGATCGCTATGATAATTATATCAATAAAAAAAATATTAAAACATGCTTCCATTTATATCAAATATCATAAAAGGTAACCCAAACATATCATAAAACCTCATCAAATCAATCTGTCATTCTTGAAATTCGAAGGACTAAACTATCATTTTGAAATTCGGGACAAAACTGTCATTTCGAAATTTGGGGGCAAAACCGTAAATTTTGCGGGGCACAAACTGTAATTTTCATGGGCACAAAACTATAATTTATGTGGGTACAAAGCGTAATTTTGGCGGGTATAAAACCTGTACTTTTCCCGGGTACAAAACTAAAATATTGAGTTATCATAATAATAATATTATAATACATATACATATAAATCGAGTCTATAAAAAATATAATTTATAATCATACACAATTCACAAGTATATGAAAGAATATTCAGAGTTACCTATTACTCGCTAATTCCCAAGTACTCACCAAAAAGCAACTACCGTATCTCCAAATAATTATCTCTACGTTTTTCGTCTCTCCTTCTTTCTCTCCTCTCTTTATTTTTCTAAAGCTCGGTTGCTCTCTGTCTCGAATACGCACCCGAAGGTGTGTATTTATAGTGGTTTGAGGCGGGGGTAATTATTTTATTATTATTATCATTATCATTATTTTATTATCATTATTTTATTATCATTATTTTATTATTATTATCATTATTATTTTATTATTATTATCATTATTATTTTAATTAACATAAATTTTTTAAATTCCTATACTAAATCTTTCTTGGTAACTTAATTACCATTAATCTATTTTATCATTATTCTAAATAAATTGTAGGATGTTATAGGTGTCATAAACTTTATCGTTCACTATTTAAACCGTAATTTATTTGGTAATATATTTCCTAGTTTTTAATGAATAACGGTTGAATATTGGTTAGTATATTTAACATCCATTTACGAGGAACCACAAAATATAGAGCCTTATGAATAATGGTTTTATTTCAATAACCATGAAATATAGGGTCCCATATTTAACGGTTGACAACCGTTAATAAATATTAGCATTTGAATATTTAACATTTGAAAACCGTTAAATGTAGACAATTACGTAATAGTGTTTTGGCTCAATTTTAGAAGTTTATAGTTACTTTGAAAATGGTTACTTTTGCATATTTGGTATAATTTCATGGCTATTTCTTCACTTTTAACAATTTTATTTTCTTGGCTCTGTAGAAAGGGCCTCTGTTCCATTCAATAATGAATTGGCTTAAAATGGGCCCGTGAGTCCAATGATAAGCATTGGGATTGGGATACAATTCGGCCTAGACTCTTTTTTGTCATTCGGCCTAGTTCTAGATAAGTTAGCTTTTAAACAAAAAAAAAAAAAAAAAAAAAAAAAAAGATTTGGATATGTTAATTTGACTATTCCGTTGAATTATTCTTTTTGGGAAAAATGACCCTTAAATAGTCAGTTAATAAAATTGAAAGCCGATTATTTAAGTTAATCCTTAGGGTCATTTTCCCAATGATTGTTTTTTTTAAGGGTCTTTGATTTTTTTTTTTTTTTAAATCATGATTTTACCAACAATGATTGATTTTCGGATAAAATTCAAATACACATATAAATTTATGCCGTTATAAAACATAAGGTTGGTTCTTTGTAATGTTAGGAAGGCATCAGCGAAGAGTAACAACTTAGAGCATGTTTTAGATAACTTTTGAAGTCCCCAAACCAACTTATCTGATCGAAAAAGCTATTTTGGAATGTATAGAGATCTTTGCTTTTGAATGTTTATGGAGAGTCTAATGTATTTGCTTGTTGATTAATTAGTTGATGTATACTCTCTTTCATTACAATATAATCTAAGGGTCTGATTGGTATGAGGAATTTGGAGGTAGAAATTTTGTGGGTTGGACTTGAAAAATTATAGAAGTGGGGTCACAAAATTTTAACAAAGATAACATGTAAGATAAAATAGTAAAAAGTTAATTAAAAGTTGTCAACCAAACACTTCCTTAATATTTTTTAAATCCAACACAGTTTTTCCCTATCATCACTTTCCCTCCTCTCCCCTCATGTCAAAAGAGCTCTAATAGTGTATTGTTTAACCACCTAAATGTGCGCTTCATTCAAATTTTCTAATTCAGTGGGAGGTGGATCCTAATCTTCCATATTCATCTTGATCCCACAACTAGCAAGCTTCACAGAACATGGAGGGAGGAGAAAGAAGACATCGAAGGAATTGATTATACACAATGTTTGTGAAGAAAAAGCAGATTAAGAAGAGATAGAAGAATGAAAAGAATAGAAAATAAAGTAAGGCATTTTTTTTTTTTTTTTTTTTTTTTTTTTTGAGTGAGGAAGTAAGGCAGTTAGAAGAAACAAAATAAACAAACTTGCTTTTTTTCTTTATCTTGTGTAGATCTAAAAATTTAAGGGACAATCTATCTCAGGGCCCAAATTAGTAAAAAAATTATCAAAAAAGGCCCAAGAAAAAGCCACATGTCAAAAAAGGCCCCAAGACCTTTTCTAGTATTATTTCATAAAACGTTAGTTGTTAAAGTATGCTGATATAGTTGTTAACGAATACTGATTTAGTTGTTAACGGTTACTGATTTAGTTGTTAGGATATTGTTGTTAATGCTACTGATTTAGTTGTTAATAGTCTACCGATATTATTGTTAACGTTTATGAAATAATACCCGAGAGAAAAGGCCTTAAGATCTTTTTTAACATGTAACTTTTTCTTGGGCCTTTTTTGACATTTTTCTTACTCATTTAGCCTCGAGGTAGATTTTCCCAAAATTTAATAAAAGTTGGAGTGAGGAAACGAGCCTAAGACATATGAGATTGTAAAGGCATAAAGAAATAAGGGCTAAAAATAGAGAGGCATTTTGAATTTCAAAATTTAAAAGGAATGGAGGGAAACAAAAGCAACAATATTAATTAGTACACAAAGCCACATGCTCGGCATTGTCACATGAGCTATCACTATTCATTATATTGAACATGAAAGCGAGAAAGGAGCCATATGGATAAACAAATGGCTTAGTTTATTTCGAAACTTCTTTTAGATTTTCAATGATAGCAGAGACTATATGAGTACATAAAATTTGATAATTATATAATTAGAGAAAGATTTGACTATAATTAAGGGCACTTGGGTCCCCCTTCCTTGGTCTTCCAATTGCTATAGCAAGGGCACTCTTCCTTGTGAGCATATGTTTACGAGGGCACACACAGACACTTTTGGCAACACTTATTGCAGAATGTTAAACATGCCTTCTTGTACCGAGTATTTGAACAACGATAATCACATGCCCAAAGACATTCGAGTAATTAATTAAAAATTAATCAGGCATCATTAATTAATAGTATTATTAAATTAACTAAAATATTAAATGAAGCTCTTAAACTTTTTACAAGATTGCCGATTAGCTAGCTACTAGTTACCTTCCGGGACGAAGTGATCCTTCTCCACCTGACTGAGTACATTTTAAGAAGGGAAAAAAAGAAGAGCCAAGTTTACATCATTTATTTGAAGTGATATGTATAAAGATGTCTATAACTCTATATATAAAAATTGCGAGTCTAAGCTTAAATCATGAATCAATAAATGATCGATTAAATTTGTTAGTTCTCGATATGTTTTGATGATTAACAACAAATGTAAAACATGTTTTGAAGTTTGCAAAGTTGTTTTAAAAACACTTCGAAAGTTGCAACTGCGGTTTGCATCCGCAAACTCGAGTATTGGACAGCCAATACTGCAGTTTGCCTTTGCAAACTCGAGTATTGGACAGCCAATACTGCAGTTTGCATGTGTAAACTCGAGTATCGAACTTCTTGTGAATCAAAGGATTTTTCCAACTTAGTCAATACTGCAGTTTGCATGTGTAAACTCGAGTATCGAACTTCTTGTGAATCAAAGGATTTTTCCAACTTAGTCAATACTGCAGTTTGCATGTGTAAACTCGAGTATCGAACTTCTTGTGAATCAAAGGATTTTTCCAACTTAGTCAATACTGCAGTTTGCATTTGCAAACTCGAGTATTGGACGACCAATCTTGCAGTTTGCTTGGCAAACTCGAGTATTGACTTCGAGAAAGCAAAACAAGTTTTTCAAACAAAGTCAAAAGCTGCGGTTTCCAAAACCAAACTCGAGTATTGACCTTCTAGAGAGCAAAGGTTTTTTCAAGATAAATCAATACTTTGCGGTTTGCATTGGCAAACTCGAGTATTGAATGGTCAATCTTTGCTTTGCGTTGCCAAACTCGAGTATTGGACTTCCAGAGAGCAAATGGATTTTTCAAGTTAAACCCATACTGCAGTTTGCATAGGCAAACTCGAGTATAGGTCTTGTCTTTCAAATACAAGACACGATGGCTTGCCTCTGAAAAATGGAAACTCGAGTATCCAATTGGATACCTAGCGGTTTGGTCACTTGTGAAAAAGTGCCATACTCGAGTTTACAAGAACAAACCGCAGTATGCAACGTAAAAACTAAGGTTTGAATTATACGAATTCGTGAATCACTCTTGTTTGTTCCAAATGCTTTCATGAATCATTCACTTATGATCCCAGAGATATGTTTAACAAGTTTATTTAGTGGATTTCGGTTAGCACGAGATGAAAATTAATGAAGATCAAGGAAAAAGCAAAAAGTGGTCGAGCATTTATTGCACTTGTAAATTAACATCCTTTTGGTTAATTCATCTGAACACGAACTCTCAACGTTCAAAAACACTTTCTTCATCAAGCAAACTCTTCTCCAATGGGAAAATCCTCAGAGTTCCACATCAGACCATATCAGCATCTGGATTAGCTGGAGTTTAGAGAGAGAATATGACCAGACTTAATGCTAATCACCTACAACGGTTGAATTCATCACTCAACGGTCATTTAATGTTCTCTACCTATAAATAGAGTTCATTAACTTCTTCTCAAGTTGACACAACTACTGAGAGCGAAAATTCATTGATTGTTATTTATTGTGTTCAACTTTCATCCATTTTGTATCAATCTGATACTTGTACTTCAGTGTTCATTTTATCTCGCTTCTGTGAGAGAGTTCTATCTCGTAAATCATTTATTGATTGAGATAACCACAAGTCGGGGACTTGGTGGTTGGGTGTATTGATTGCAACTTGTAAGGGGGAGTGAGTTCTAGAGAGAGAACTACTCTTGAGTACATAGTTTGTAATCAGTTTGTGAGTATAGTGGATTGAAAATCCCAAGTGTGACTTGGGGACTGGATGTAGGTCAAAGATAAGACCGAACCAGGATAATTTCTCTTGTGCAAGCTTTCCTTCCCTTCCTCCTTTGTTTATCTCTGGTTTCATTACCTCAAAACAGAAAGCATATTCTCGAAAAGTTTTTAAAATACCCAATTCACCCCCTCTTGGGTATATAGCTCCATTTACATTTGGTATCGAGCGAGGTCTTCTCTTAAGAGCTTAACAACTCGAGAAGGATCATTATGGAAGGTATCTTACCGATGGAGCTTCTATCAACAGCCACCCGGCTTCAATGGAGAGCATTACTTCCTTCGGAAAGCAAAGTTCAAAGTCTTTGTGAATGCTACGTAGTATGGGCTGTGGAGAGTATTTGAAAGAGGAAATTATGAGCCATCAACCGTTGAAGATGGAGTTAGAGTTCCTAAGCTTGAAGAAGAATATGATGAGAATGACGGAAGAAGTGTCACACTCAACAAAGCAAGGTCGGTCCCGCTTCTTCAAAGTGCTCTTAGTCAACAAGAGTACTTTCGTATTTGCAATCTACCTTCCGCAAAACATATGTGGGATGCTCGGAGATAGCTCATGAAGGAACAGTGGAGTAAAGCAAAATAGAGTCAATACTCTTATGACCGAATATGACCTTCTACGAATGAAGCATGGCGAATCCATTGGTGATTTCAGTGAGATTCACCCATCTCATCAATCAACTTGCTTTGCCTTGGGAAAAGAATATGACCAACCGGTCCAAGTAAGGAAGATCTTGAATATCCTTAACAAGGAATGGGAAGCAAAGGTCACGGCTATTGAAGAGGCTCGAGGAGAGTCAATGACGTCGTAGCCGCTCTATTCGGAAGTCTCTCTGAGTATGAGGCTAAACTCAAGTTCAAGAAGGGACTTGATGAAGCTCATGGCAAGAACAAAGGAATTGCCCTCAAGGCTGCTAGAGAAGTTAGAGATTCAGATGAGGAAAATGAGAATGAAGACGAAGATGAAGAAATTGGCATGATGGTCCGAAGATTCAAGAAGTTCTACAAGAAGGACCAAGGCTTTAAGAAGTTTCACAAGGGTAGCTCCAGTTATGAGGCAAAGAAGCCAATCATCTGCTACGAATGTCAAAAGCCTGGCCACATCAAGTCTGAATGTCCTCAGCTGAACAACAAAGATAAAGAAAAGAAGAAGTTCAGCAAATACAAGAAGAAAGCTTATGTCTCCAGCATCTGGGGTGATAGCTCATCGATGAAGATGATGAGGATGAGGAAGAGAAAGCCAATATATGCCTAGTTCTTTGAAGAAGAAGAGCAACGTGCTAAACTTGAAGAGGTATATGATTGCAAACCTCCTTATGATGATCTGTTTGATGAATATATGACCGTGCAATTTGAATTTGAAAAACTTGCTGAAAAATATTTCAAACTGAAAAAACGAAATCTTACTCTTGAATCTCAAGTTGAAAAGTTGTCTTCTTCGAGAAAATACTATTTGTGAAGATTGTCCCGATCTAAAGAAAAAGAATTCATATCTTACCAAGGCACTTGAGAAATTCACTAGAGGAAGTGAAATGCTCAATGTCATTTTGAAACAACAACGTTTTATAAATGATAGATCGGGCATTGGTTACGACCAGTAATTGATTTTGATAGAAAGAAAGGCAAGAAGAAGAGTGGTCGAGAAAACATACATGAACTATTTTACAAAATCAGTTCACTCTTCAAATCCCTTTGCACATTGCAATTACTGTAATAAGAAGGGTCATTCTACTTCATCTTGCTTTCATAGAAAGGAAAGAAAAATTAAACTAGTGGGAAATTATCAATGGGTACCGAAAGGAACTTATGTTCCTAAGGTCAAAACTAACTCCAAAGGACCCAAGAAAAGATGGGTACCTAAGGCTTGATCCCTTGAAAATTGCAGGTTTGTCTTAGAGCATCAAGACCCAACAAGTGGTACATTGATAGTGGGTGCTCAAGACACATGACTGGAGATGAATCAAAATTTCTCTCAATCAAATCAAAGGATGGTGGTAGAGTCACATTTGGAGGAGACCAATCGGGAAAAATTCTTGGAATTGGTGAGATAGGAAACAATGAAGGTCCTCTCATCAAAGATGTCTACCTAGTAGAAGGATTGTGTCACAACCTCCTAAGTGTGAGCCAAAGCACCGACAAGGGTAACTTAGTTATCTTTGATTCTAATGAATGTTTGATTGTTAGAAAGGATTTAATCTCCATTGATGATTTAAAAACGAAAGCCTTATTTAGAGCACCTAGAGATGGAAATTGTTATACCCTTAATCTCTCTAGCAATGCTTCGTTTCGAAAATTGTTTTGTTAGTAACTTGAATGAGAGTTGGCTATGACATAAACGATTAGCTCATGTTAATATGTTTCAACTTGACAAGTTCTTTGAAAAAGGATTTGGTCATTGGTATTCCTAGATTGAATTTCAAAAATGATATGGTATGTGATGCTTGTCAAAAAGGAAAACAAACCAAATCTTCTTTTAAAGCAAAAAATGAGATTTCAACTAGTAGACCTCTTCAATTACTTCATATGGATCTAGTTGGACCGGCTAGAGTAAAAAGTCTTGGTGGAAATCTCTACACTTTGGTCATAGTTGATGATTACTCTAGATTTGCTTGGACAATATTTTTGTCATCTAAAGATGAAACATTTGATCAGTTTGTTACCTTTGCCAAAAAGGTCCGAACGAGAAAGGCTTTGCAATTTCGGGTATAAGAACCGATCATGGTGGCGAATTTGAAAACAACGCCTTCATTTGAGTTACGTGACAATGTGGGGATTGATCATAACTTCTCAGCTCCAAGAACTCCTCAACAAAACGGTGTTGTTGAGAGGAAGAATAGAGTCCTCACCGAGATGGCAAGGGCAATGTTAAATGAGAACAACACTTCTCAAGTGTTTTGGGCGACGCAATGAGTAGTACGGCTTGCTACATCTCCAACCGAGCCTATTTGAGGAAGAAGTGAACAAGACCCCATATGAACTCTACAAGGGAAGGAAGCCAAATCTCAGCCACCTACACGTCTTCGGATGCAAGTGCTATGTGCACAATAATGGTAAAGAGAATCTTGACTATGCAGGGAGAGTTTGAGATGTCCATGATGGGAGAGCTCAACTACTTTCTTGGATTGCAAATCAAGCAAAGAAAAGATGGGATATTTGTCTCCCAAACCAAATATCTCGAATGATTTGTGAAGAAATTTGGGATGGACCAATGCAACGGAGCCGACACTCCTATGAGCTCAACCGCTTCATTGGATGCTGATGAGAAAGGCAAAGATTTCAACATCACAAAGTATAGAGGAATGATTGGATCATTACTCTATCTCACAAAGAAGTCGCCCGGACATCCAATTCGGTGTTGGGATGTGTGCAAGGTTCCAATCCGCTCCAAAAGAGTCCCATGCTGAACATGTGAAGAGGATATTCAGATATCTCTCAGACACGAAGACTCTTGGACTATGGTTTCCCAAAGGTCAACCGGAACACTTGGTGGCATACTCAGATTCGGATCATGCCGGCTACAAGACAGATAGAAAGAGCACAAGTGGCCAATGCGAATTCTTTGGTAACTCACTTGTCTCTTGGTTCAGCAAGAAGCAAACATCTGTGGCCGTGTCCTCTACCGAAGCTGAATATGTGGCGCCTCAAGTTGTTGTGCTCAAGTGCTATGGTTGAAGCAACAACTTGCGACTTGGGAGTTTACTTGAAGGAGATTCCAATTTTGTGTGACAACACCAAGCACAATAAGCTTGGCCAAGAATCCGGTGCAACATACAAGAACCAAGCATATTGATGTGAGGCATCACTTCATTCGGGATCATGTCCGTAAAAGAGATGTCAAAGTGATGTTCATCCCAACTCATCTTCAACTTGCCGACATCTTCACAAAGCCTCTAGCCAAAGAACCTTTCAACTTCATAAGAAGAGAATTGGGAATGGTAAATCCCAATGAATTGTAAGAATTTCTCATTCAATCTAATGTTAGTTATGTTTTTTATGATTAATCTTTACTAACTTGAGCATCGGAGTGTTTAGATATGTCTCTTGCGGGATATTTCAATGCTTGAAGTTCCAAACTGTAAAAGTATAGGATGGCTTACTCGAGTTTAGGACCAGACAGAAGCCAAACCTAACATTCAGCAATAGCTTGACTCGAGTATGGGGAACAAAACTGCAGTTTAGGACCAGACAAACTGCAGTTTGTAAGTGCAAGTATGCTAAACTCGAGTAAGGAAAAGCTAAACTCGAGTATGTTCATCGTGGGTTCAAAAATTCACGCTACATTTTTGAAGTCCAGGTTAGTATACTTTCACCTTTACCGCAAGTATGTAAATAAAAGTTTGCTAACTCGAGTAAGGAGAAGCTAAACTCGAGTATGTCACCGAGAATTCCAAACGTTACACTATTTTAAATCAACGATGTGGCATACTTCCATTTGTACTCGAGTTTGTTAGTGACGGTTTACAAACTTCCATTTGTACTCGAGTTTGTTAGTGACGGTTGCTAGACTCGAGTAAGAAATAGGTAAACTCGAGTAAGGAGGTCTCGTATATATATATGTGAACAGTGGTGTTCTTCCAAACTCGCGTCTTTACTCCAGTAAACCCTAGAGTTTCGACTTTCTCTCTTCTTCTCCTTCTGAATCCATCACAATCCCTTATCACCTCCCTCAAATCTTCACCAAATTTCATCTAATTCTTCCTATCTTCTCTCTTTCCGAAACCCTAAGCACTCAAATGTCTAAGGAAGTCTCTCAATCCTCTCGACCGATTCCTCCACGAGCTCCAAGGAGCAAATCGATTCCACGAAGTTGCGAGAGAGGCATTGATACAAGAATCCCGGAGTGGGTGTTGTGATTGAGGATAATCCATCCTCGAATCCCAAGAGAGGGGATTCGACTTCAAAGGGTCCAGAACCTTCATCTCGCCACAAAAGGAAGAGGACGGCTGAGTCGAGCAAAGCAAAAGGGAAAAGAACCGTTGTTCACAGGAAGACAAGGTCCAAGAATGCCACCCCTGCTTCTGGCTCTCGCTCCACAGTCGAGGTTACCGGCTCTTCGTCAGACTATGAGACCGAAGAAGATGAGCACGAAGGAGTCTCCCCATTCATCGATAATGCCATAGAGGAGATTAAGCTTCACAAGACTCCGCCTCCCGGATTCAAAGTCACCCGGTTCCTCTTCCTCCGGTCTCAATGCCAAGTTCAAGGACCAAAGTATTCATCTCGTGGCTTCGTGCGGTTGTCTCGGTTGACTTGGAGCAAATGTATCGCGAGTGCAATGTGGATCTCTCACCATGGTTTGGGCCCTATCGGTCATTCATCTCCATCGAAGCCGCTTACTACCGGAGTTGGTCAAGATGTTCTATTTCAATATGGCGACCAACAACCTATTGGACTCGAAGGCTATACGGGCCGAGGAGAGGATCACCACGTGTGTCGGGGGTCCAATTCACCTTGTCTCCGCCGCTATTATCAACAAGATCCTAAAGGTTGCTCATCCTCCACCGGCGTCCACACCACAATACACCAATCTTTGAGGTGTATAGGACCTTAATGCGTACTCGGGACGTCCGGATGATCAGCTTGCTCATTTGTCTATCAAGCCCTCGGACATGCCAAGACCGCACCGAGTGATTGGTTTCATCTACACTCAGAATTTTGTGCGAAAGGAGGGAGCTATACTCACTTTGCTCGGAAGGATTATCGTTTCTTCACGGCCTTCATCCGGAAGAATCCTCTCAACATTGGGCAATGGATCTTCAAAGAAATCAGCGCGTTCAAGTTTACATCCGAAAGGGATCATACATGCCCTTTGCCTCACCTTGGTGTCCCTCATTATGTTCTACTACAAAATATGGTATGTGGGACCACTGAGCAGATGAAGTTCATCCCATCCTTCGGCAAGACTCGTTGAACTTTATGAAGATCTCATTCGAGCCGGAAGGATCGGGCCGTCAAGGGCTCCTCCGAGGTCACAAGCCCGTGCATCACGGTCATATGCGCACGAGGCTCGCCGCATCCTCCTCCATCATTGGACCTTGAAGAACGGTTGAGAGAGATGATCGATGCTGCCCTCTCATCTCATAGACTCGATTATGAAAGCCGAGTTGGACATCTTTGCGAGCCGAGTTCAAGAGATGGGTCTCATGGATGTGAAGACCGACTTGGAGAAGTCTGAAGGATGCCACGACCGAAGCCGAGCGAGATTTTTGATCGGGGATTGATCTAGACTCCCGGTTATCCATGACATATGAGCTTGCTTGAAGCCGGAATAAGATTGATCGTCGATTGACCATTTTGGTCTTGGTGCTTCTTCGTCCTCCACATTTGGGTTCACGGCGGTCCATCCTCATCCTCTCCTATACCTGAGACCCAGCCACCAGAAACACACATCTCCCCACCTTCCTCACCTCCCTTCTCATTTCCTAGTCCACCTCACACCACTTCCCGGCCTCCACTTCTACTCCTACCCCGTGATTCCCTCGTCTCCTATCACTCCTTCCATGAGATTCTACCCGACCGCCCTCCATCTCCATCTACCCCGTCATCGAGAAATTCCCCACACCTTCTCCTTATCATGACCCTACCTTTGATCCATCCACCGCCATGGTCCTCTGGACCCCTCCTTTTGTTATTCTTGATCCGAGTATGTTGATGACGACAAAGGGGGAGAAGGAGAGAAAGATGTAGATGTATAGGGTCTATAGGTTCTAGGTAGTGTGTTGTTCTAGATGTTTTGTTTTTATCATTTGTACTTTGCTATTTCGAACTTGTTATGATTATCGAATGATATCGTAGTATCGCGAGTTATCGAGTATCTATCTTGTCGATATTGTTCATTGTTTGCTTAATTGAGTATAGTTCAGCTTGTTTACGTTTTTGAATTCCACTTCATTTTGCTATTCTCGAACCTCAAATGTTGAAATGCCAAATTAGATGGTTTTTCGATAACTCAAACCTTGAACTTTGAAAACTTCATTTCAAAACAAACTACATCTTTCAAATTCTTTGCAAAATAATTTACAAGTGTTGTCATCATCAAAAAGGGGAGAATGTTAGTTCTCGATATGTTTTGATGATTAACAACAAATGTAAAACATGTTTTGAAGTTTGCAAAGTTGTTTTAAAAACACTCGAAAGTTGCAAACCGCAGTTTGCATCCGCAAACTCGAGTATTGGACGGCCAATCGCAGTTTGCCTTTGCAAACTCGAGTATTGGACGGCCAATACCGCAGTTTGCATGTGTAAACTCGAGTATCGAACTTCTTGTGAATCAAAGGATTTTTCCAACTTAGTCAATACCGCGGTTTGCATGTGTAAACTCGAGTATCGAACTTCTTGTGAATCAAAGGATTTTTCCAACTTAGTCAATACCGCAGTTTGCATGTGTAAACTCGAGTATCGAACTTCTTGTGAATCAAAGGATTTTTCCAACTTAGTCAATACCTGCGGTTTGCATTTGCAAACTCGAGTATTGGACAGATAATCTGCGGTTGCTTGGCAAACTCGAGTATTGACTTCCGTAAGCAAAACAAGTTTTTCAAACAAAGTCAAAACTGTGGTTTCCAAAACCAAACTCGAGTATTGACCTTCCGGAGAGCAAAGGTTTTTTCAAGATAAATCAATACTGCAGCTTGCATGCATTGGCAAACTCGAGTATTGAATGTCAATACGCGCTTGCGTTGCCAAACTCGAGTATTGGACTTCCGAGAGAGCAAATGGATTTTTCAAGTTAAACCCATACCGCAGTTTGCATAGGCAAACTCGAGTATAGGTCTTGTCTTTCAAATACAAGACACGATGGCTTGCCTCGAAAAATGGAAACTCGAGTATCCAATTGGATATCGCGGTTTGGTCACTTGTGAACAGTGCCATACTCGAGTTTACAAGAACAAACCGCAAGATGCAACGTAAAAACTAAGGTTTGAATTATACGAATTCGTGAATCACTCTTGTTTGTTCCAAATGCTTTCATGAATCATTCACTTATGATCCCGGATATGTTTAACAAGTTTATTTAGTGGATTTCGGTTAGCACGAGATGAAAATTAATGAAGATCAAGGAAAAAGCAAAAAGTGGTCGAGCATTTATTGCACTTCAAAATTAACATCCTTTTGGTTAATTCATCGAACACGAACTCTCAACGTTCAAAAACACTTTCTTCATCAAGCAAACTCTTCTCCAACGGAAAATCCTCGAGTTCCACATCGACCATATCGGCATCTGGATTATTTGGAGTTTAGAGAGAGAAGATGACCGAGACTTAATGCTAATCACCTACAACGGTTGAATTCATCACTCAACGGTCATTTAATGTTCTCTACCTATAAATAGAGTTCATTAACTTCTTCTCAAGTTGACACAACTAACGAGAGCGAAAATTCATTGATTGTTATTTATTGTGTTCAACTTTCATCCATTTTGTATCAATCGATACTTGTACTTCGGTGTTCATTTTATCTCGCTTCTCGTGAGAGAGTTCTATCTCGTAAATCATTTATTGATTGAGATAACCACAAGTCGGGGACTTGGTGGTTGGGTGTATTGATTGCAACTTGTAAGGGGGAGTGAGTTCTAGAGAGAGAACTACTCTTGAGTACGAAGTTTGTAATCGGTTGTGAGTATAGTGGATTGAAAATCCCAAGTGTGACTTGGGATTTGGATGTAGGTCAAAGATAAGACCAACCAGGATAATTTCTCTTGTGCAAGCTTTCCTTCCCTTCCTCCTTTGTTTATCTCTGGTTTCATTACCTCAAAACAGAGCATATTCTGAAAAGTTTTTTAAAATACCCAATTCACCCCCTCTTGGGTATATAGCTCCATTTACAAAATTAGTAGCTTATATATATCAAAGAATCCACACAATTTTTTTTTTTTTTTTACATATAACTGATTCAATTAATTTTCTTAAGTTTTACAAATTAACATTTTAATTTATATAAATTAGTTATCTAGTTCCTACATTTAGAAGAAGTTGGAGTAATGACTAATATATTGGTGAGGGAGCGCATTTGTGAAATATAATTATTGGTTTGAATACAATTGGATTTATCATGGTTAAACAAAAAAGCATCCAAAGATAAATTACATAATATTAATAAATAAAAATCCATAGAAATAAAGCCATAATTTTTTAGCTGATTTGGATTTAGCCGAAGATGAATAGAAGAATTTGATCAACAAAGATTATTAATAGAAGAAAAGAGAAGCAGCCGCAAGAGTCAACGCCAGACATATGCATTAATAAAACAGTATAATTTGTTTTGTGTAATCCTCTATTTTTCTTAAGCGGGGTTGAGTTCGAACCTTATATAAAGGGTATAATAAAAGGTTGGTTTCTCTCATTTTTCTCTTTCTCATCTTCTTCTCACAATCTCATATTCACTGTTTGATCCAAAAAAATAAATGGCTCAAATTCAATATTTTATAAAATTATTACTATAAAGATGAATAAATAAATTTAAACTCTTAAAATTCAATCTATAACGTTCTTAGATGCCGTATATAATAAATAAATATATATTTTTATTTATTTATTTATAAAACATTCAATATAAACCATCCATTTCATGATCTAAAAGTAAAGATGAGATTATGAAAAAAAAATGAGAAAGAGGAAAAAGAGAATATCTTCTTTAGTATAACAAATGTGTGAGTTACCGGACAACAAAAAAATAAAATATAAAACCTCTATTTGTGAATTGATGGACAAATCCATGTTATGAGCACAAGTTTAATTGAAAGTTTATTCAAAAACACTAGCCTATATGGTAGGAGAGGTCCCAAGAACTCGTGAACCCCATTTTACTAATGAGGCTCTTTGATGTGAGAGGCTGAGAGCCATAACACCTTGTTTTTCTTAAATATATATACAAGTTTTTATTGAAGAAAAAAAAAACCAAAATAATAATTCCAAAACTAAATGATTACTCAAGAAAAAACAAATGAAAGGAGAATAAGGATAGACTCACATAAGCAACTTGAATGACAAAAGCCGCACAGAAGAATACTAGAAGAAATGCAGAACGAAGAATCATAGCATTCGCCATAATGCTTCAACAAAATTATGGAGACTTCAATATTTAATTTGTGTTGAGAGGAATCAATTTTTATAGGGGCGAAATGCATTGAGGAATTGTTAATGAATTTATTAGTATTGATGGCATTAGATTTACATAATATTATTTTCCTTTCAACGAAGAATGAAAAAGGAAATTGTTAAAATCATTATTTTTCATTAAGAGCATCAATTACAAGATTCAACTAATCATAGGCAGTGGCGGATTATATAAGAGGCCAGGCCAAAAATGGGGTCCATACCAGTGTAAACTTCAAAGTTATCCTCTTAAAGGAAAGAATCATCCAATTTCAGTATTCTTGGTTTGATATATTTCCTTCTTGGTTAGAGTATTCTCCGACTACAAATACTGCTTATTGCTTACCATCTTAATGAGTATACATTTGCCCCCCCAAATTTTATCCTAAGATCCCCACTGATCATGGGGCATTTCAAGAAGGTTGTTTAGCATTTTTTATAAGGCATTTGATACCCTATTTTACACCATATGTACTCATATTTAATTTTTTTGGCTAACTAATACCCGTATTTAATAAGGGTAGTGAGAGAGAGTACATATTAATATAATTTCAAATTTTAGAATAATTAATAAGGGTAATGTTTTTGCGAACAAATAATAAGGGTGACGTTGAAAATCACTTAATTAATCGACAAGTCCTTATAATTTGAAATGATTATTTTTAGTTAGGCCCCTATTGCAATATCCCAAAATTTTCTCTGATAAATCCCCTAAATGATGTATATGTAATTGGTGAAAAGAAATGGTGAATTTTGACTAAAGGGTCAATTTTACCCGAAATACCCGATTTATTTGAAACCAAAAAATTTGAGGCATATGTTGGCACCAATGGAACACATGAAATTAATACTTCTTTGTTCCATGTTGCAGCATTAAACTTGACTAAAAAGGAATGAAAATAAGTTGCATGAGTCTTCTTTGGAAATTATGAGAAAATTGAAGGAAGAAAAAAAAATTATGACTCTTACGAAATTGTCTTGTAAGTTCCATAATTATTTAAAATTTATAGAGACTTGAGTATGTGTTATGAGGCAATAAAATGGGTCAATATTTTCCTAAAAATGGCTGAAGAATTTTGGTCAATTGGATTGCAAAAGAAAAGGTTGAAATTTGATTGAATTATAACTAATGGCATTTTGGTAATTATGTGGAAGTTGAGGGAAAATTGGTCATTTTCACCACTAAACCGCCTTTGGCCCTTCTAAAATCAGCCAAGAATCTTCTAATCTCTATTCTCATCATTTTTTTATGCTGAACCAGCCAAGGAAGACGTTGAAACATCAAGGATGAAGAGAAGGGAAAAACTCGCGAGAATTGAGGTAATTTCTCGAGTTACGGACTTGTAATTCCTAGTCCTTCTCTTCTCATACTCCTTAATTATGGAAATTTATTTGTTCATATGTGTGTGGAGGACTGGTCGAAACCCATATAGCCAAGGGAAGAGAGGAATCTCCGAAATTTATCGAACAACGATTAAGGTAAGCAATTCTAAGCCTACTCGTAGTATATTGGACTTTCCTGGTTATTTCTCTGGCTTTCTGAGGATTTTGGACTATTGAAACCCAAGGAGGAGGTTCAGATGGATTATCTAAAAGGGGATATCATGTGCGTCCGGTTTAAAGAACAAGATAAAATGTGGTTAGAAACCGAAATTAGGGTCTTTGTGAAGTGAAAATTATAAAACATTGATGATTATAAGAGGTCCTAGTTTCAATTGGGTGCAGGGAAGACCAAGGAACATTGTGTATGATAGATGTTTGGTACTAATTTTGGAAGCTCGGGATTGAATTGTATCAAAAGCCGAAATCTGTTTTGAAAAATCTGTCGGTGCGGTCATTTTGCAACGCATATTTGGGGTAGTTGATTATGTCCAATTATAATGAAATTTTCTAGGATTAAAGTAAATATAATTATCTTTAATTTGATAGGTCATTTTCAAATTTGAAGTTTTGTACACTGAATTATGAATTTTTGAAAATCGCCGCAATTATGAAATAGAATCTGGATAGAGGACACTGTTTTATTGAACTGGGAATAGTGTGTGTGTGCTTAGCTGTTGGAACCATTTTTTATTAAAACTATACTTAATAAGCAGTCTATAGGCTTTGGAATCACCTCATTTGGACACTTGTACAAAGAAATATGAGTTTTCAAAGTTTCGGTAAAAATCTGGAGAAAATGTCTAATTATGCAAAAATTGAGCAAGCTAAGGAACTTGGTGATCATAGTTAGGTCTAATAGTTCTATATTTATTACATTGTACTAGATGAAATTTGAAATTCCAAGAGTTAGAAAGAGTATTGACCATTGTTCATAATGAATTCATATAGGGACTTGTATTCGATCGAAATAAGCAGAATTCTCAAAATCAACTTGGATAAAGCAATCAGGTAGTTGTTAACAAAATAAATAAAAGAATGACATGCCAGCTGTTAAGCAATGTGTGTGCTAGCTGTTGTATCACATGTATGAGTGCTAGCTGTTGAATCACGTGTATTAGTCCGTTAGAATACTGTTATTGTTTTTACTTTGTTATCAACGTCACAAGCACTATAATAATGTAACCCGTGAGTTCAAACACTGTACTGATTCATTCTTTAATAGAACTACATCTCTATCACGAGATATTGGCATGGTATCAAAGCCAGCATCACGCGGCGAAGTCTGTTTTTTCCGGTTAACACCGGAAGACGATTAAGGCATTGGCGGTGATTAATCTCCATCTCCGGATTGGTCTATCACCAAAACAATGACCACAACTACAACAAACACTTTTTCGTCGGGCGATCCGGCTAATTATCGTCCTCGTATCACAACTTTGGAGGGAGAGGTCGTGATCGTGTTATCTTCTATCAGAACAGTCAAAATAAACCTTCATGTCAGATCTGCCACAAAGTAGGTCACCTTGCTGATGTCTGCTTCTTTAGATATGATTCAAACACACAGACTCGTCCATCTCCTCAGGCTCACTATACTGACACAAGCAATCCTCACATGATCTCCTATGATGCATATGCTGCTCCTAATCAAAGTATCTGGCCTGCTCAAAATATTGAGGTTCCCATAACATCTTCTACACCAGGGCCTAAGATCGTCAAAGATGAGGCGTGGTACCTTGACTCTGGCGCCACACAACACAGTACGAATTCCATCAATACATTGCGTTCAACTGCATCACCAAAGGGTAAGAGTACTGTCATTGTTGGTGGAGGTACTAGTATACCGGTGACTTATATTGGCCATACACGCTTAAATGATTCAACAGCTAGCACTCATACATGTGATACAACAGCTAGCACACACATTGCTTAACAATTTTGGCACGTCATTCTTTTATTTATTTTGTTAACATTCTTCCTGCTGAACTTGAGCTCATCTTCTTGCTTCGCCATTATGCACCTCATCTTGAGAGATTATATTCAGCTTACCTCGACAAAAGGAAAAAAGTAGTAACCTAATCTCACATACTATGTATAGCTGTGTATGTCCTGCATTTAAATCATATATGGGATTGTCCAGTCCCATATGGGATCAACACCACTCGTGGCTCGATTGAGCGGAAAGGCTGACCAGGAAATACTTTCTCGGTGGTTAGAACTAGGTGTAAGACCTATTGGACGGTAGTCCTTAGGTAGCTAAACTAGTTGCATTCAAGCAACTTGGGGTACTTTCGATTAAGAACCCAACATATAGGGGGACTTTCGGTAGTTCCCAGTCGATTGATTTTAGTTGGATGTTCCAGTTAAGAACCCGACGTACAAGAGGACTTCTAGTACATGCCAATTCGTTGTACCTAGCACTATGGTTAAGTGATATGTACATGCTGGTTTGGCTGTATATAATTTGTATTATGTGTTCTTATTCCTTTACGTTGTGTAGATTGTTTGTATTGGTTTAACTTTCATATCTTGTTGATACTCTATTTGTGCGGTTAATTGTTACTATGTGGTTCAAATTGAATCCTAGATGTTCCCAAGGGCACGAGGCGAGCATGGTCATAGTGGCGCACAAGGTTCCAAAGGAAATGCAGCAAGTGCAAAATACTAAGGTTGTTGTTTGATCATTAAGCGAGCCATAGAACTTTTAGTTTTGTTTAGTTACTTTTATTCGAAAGCGTAATGTTTTGGCACTAATGTTTATGGATAGTGTATTGAGAACTCGTAGATTATTTTGTACATAACCAAGAATGTTTATAATTATCAGTGTACTATTTTATACTTGTGTGGCTCACTGAATTTGGCTGTATTACTCTGATAAATGTCGTAATTACAAGGGGTATGACTTTTTGGTATCAGAGCAAATTTTGGGATATTACACCTATGATTTTTTTTCTTTATATTAGGTTCCTATAGTTTCCCTTGATTTAATAAGGTCCCTTTTTTTGTTTTTTTCCCTTTTATTTGTTTCTTATAGTTACACTTCTTTTTTAATCAAGTCATTGCAGTTTCAAGTGATCGATTGATGAAAATATTTTCTAGGTATTTGATTAAAAAGTTGGTGGAACTATAAATACCAGATAAAAAAAGCTATAGGGATCGACTGAAAAATAGTGAAACCATAAAAACTTCATAACAAGGGGAAAAACTAAAAAGGCCCACTTAAGAATTAGGTTAAACAAAATGGATTTCCATATTAATTATCCATTTTATTATCACGCCCTTGTTGGTTTAACTAATGTTTAATCAAGTTCATGTTAACAAGGGGAAAAACTACAACTCTTCAAGGGCCTAATTAAGGATTAGGTTAAAGAATATGGATTTCCATATTAATTATCCATTTTATTATCACGCCCTTGTTGGTTCAACTAATTTTTAATCAAGTTCATGTGGTTTTTTTTTATCAGGTCCTTGTAGTTTCACATGATTTTGAATCAAGTCGCTATAGCTTTTTTCTAATTTTTGAGTCACCTAAAAGTAACATGATTACAAATAATATGAATTTGGTGAAACTATATAACAAAGTGTGATAAAAAAAAAAGGAAAAAATTACAATAGCTCGATTAAAAATTAGATGAAAACATAAAGACCTAAAGATTAAGTTTTTCAACATAAAATTACCCATCAATTTAGTATTGTTCAATTTTTTTTTCTAAAATATCACTTATTAGCCGAAATATATTCCATATATTCCATCTGATCCCAAACACCTCATTTTACTACCACTCGTGCTTTTTCCCTTCCTACCTTGTTTTTCAACCCCCACCGCTTTCCCAAACGGGCTCATTGAAATTCAAAGAAATCACAACATGCATATCCTTGCAAAATATATTTAAGAACTTCCAAAAATTTAGAACATCCAACAAAATCCACTTTGCTCTCATCAATAAGAGTCAAAGACTCAATAGGAGAGTCAAGTGCAACAACTATTGTGATCTCTTCATTAATTTCAACATCACAATTACATGAATTAGGCTCCATAGCCGAACATCTATTGGATACCTACTAGTCTCTCCCAAATTAATTTTAGGCTCAAATTCAATTTCCACATTATCTATAGTCTCATGCAATTCCTTCTCTTTAACTTCCTTATAATCATTTTCATCAGAGCTGCAATGGGAAATATAGTTAAAGGAGTTTTGTTATTTTATTTCTTCAATGTCTTTGCATTTGATTCACATGAGCTCCAATATTTTGGATACTTAACTCCAAACCAATGTCAAATTTCTTTTGTTCATGAAGAAAATCCTTACCTAATCTTTCTAAGAAAGATTCTTCAAATTCCTCATGGGTGTGGCTCTCAACATATGGATAAGAGTGAAAAGGTGGGGTCATCTCATTAGAAAAATACTTGATATAGAGATCCAAAGACTCTTGTTGCTCTAACATTCCACTAGGATAAAAGGAATTATCAAAACAAGTTTGCTTCCTAGTGTAATCATCTATCTCATGACTAATTGTGCTATATGGACAATTTTCATATAAATGACTCTCTCCCCAATAAATACAAGAAAAAAATTATTAAGGAGAAGAATCAATATTTTCATTCCAACTCGCTTTTGCATATGATTGTCTTATCCAATCCACATGCATCTCAAGTAAAGAACAAAGATTTGACAATCTATCAATAAATGAATGCTCAAATGAATTCTGTGAATAATCCTTTTTTTTTTTAAGGAGTAACACGAAATAAGGAAAACAAAACAAATCACACAAAATAAAAATATTCACAAAACTCAAGCTTAACCTACTAATGCTCAATCAATTCCAACCAAATAGTGTGAGCACATAAGTGGCCGGAATAGTGCCAAAAACTATGATAGGGAAAAAAATTTAGCCCAAGAGTCCACAAGTGTATGAGACATATCAAGTAATATAGTGATGAGAAAAATGCTGTCCCACGAGGACTTGATACTAACAATTCATATGAGTAATGACTTTATACTTTTGCTTAAGTTGAGTCAACATAATCTGGCAAAAAAGATAGGGATAAAAAAACTAGCTAAAAAAAAAAGAAAATCAAATATATGGCTAAGGATAAGGGTGATTTTAGATCTTAAGTAGTGACTTGGATTACTATAACCTTGATTACTTCTTAGTGTCTAATTTCTCCCCTTAATTGTATTTAAAGTTATATTTGCTAGTCTAGGACTCTAAATTACCTAAGATGTCTTTTGATCCACTAAAAGGCATCACAATTATGTTAATCTCTAATTCCTTAGACGATTAGTACCTAATTGAATTATTTTAAATGACAGCCTAATCTATCCTACAAACAAATTAAGTCATAAAACTTAATCTTACACCATTAAATTGTAGATCTTTTTTAAATTTTCTGTGTCTAAGCTCCTTAAGAATATTAAATCAAGTTTCAATCAAATTTCTCATCTTTCAAACAATTAAGCTCACAATGGAATCAACAAACATAACATGATAGCAACTAAGGGTATGTTTGGTTGGGGGGGAGGGGAGGGGAGGGAAGGGGAGAGAAAATGGAGAGAGAGAAAAGTTATTTGTGGTGGGGCCCACAAAAATTTTCTCCCCTTTTAATATTTTCCCTCCATTTTCCTCCCCGTTCCCCCCTCCCCTCCCCCCCCCCCAACCAAACATACCCTACAGAGAAGAAATCATCATCCACTAATCCATAATCAACTAAATTATCCCAAACAAAGGTTTAGTTACATAAACTAAACATAGTCATGAACAAAATAAGAGCTAACCAATGAAGGAAAGAAGAGAAAGGAAAGGAGAAACAAAAACTCAATGCCGAGTTTTCATCCGTGTTGTAGATCTTTTACATCTCCAAACCTTAACCTTCCTCCATTAAAATATGAGCTCTTGCCTTGCTGTCACCAACCAGAAAAATAGAACACACCGTCTTCTCTCATCTCGCCTATATATAGGCATATATTATCTCCTCCCAGAACTTTCACAACAATGTCATTCCTACCAATGAAAAGAAAATGAAATAATAATGATGATAATAAATATGAATCTTTAATTTTTTTTTAATTTGAGAAAAATTCCCATTATCATTGTTTAACATCATGTTCATATGTGTGTGTGTGATATGATGAGTAATTAAAATTTGATTATTGGGATTTTATTGCACGTATTTGGTTCATTTAATACTAGATTTTTTCCTTGGAATTTTGATAGCTTTATCGATTGCACTCTCTATGTACGCTAATGCTAGAGCCAACGGGGATAATCACTTTAATGGTCATTCTTGCTTATTATTTTCTAAAGGAGTAATGTTGAAAATTTTTCTTGAAAGTTTTTTACAGAGGAGTAATATTGCCCTGTAAGTTTTTTTGGGTTCAATATTACCTAGGAATCAAATCAATAGATGTGGTTGATTGTGCGAAAAGCAACGCAGAGACTCTAATGATAACTATAATAACATCATAGATTAAAATGAGGTTAACTAACATAATACTTCATAACTTAACAAACTGAGTATGCCTGAAATAGGTAAAAAGAGGTACTTCCCATCAACAATTGGTGCTAGATAACACGGCAATTAACTCTCTCTCATTCCATACCCCATATAGGTCGTCCTCTCTACCATAGTGTTCCTAGTCTTTATCGTACGCCCAGGACAAAAGAATCCATACTTCATGTATGTCTGGTGTTCGACACACATTTTGTAGAAGCAGCTATTGTATAATTAAAATGACAAATGACTTAGTGAATATATAATCATAAAAACTAAAGTTAAAAATAAAAAATAAACTCACTTGATTACGAACATAACCCATCCCTGATCCATCTCCTCCAGTGGCAAGAACTCTTGTATATCTTTGGCATCAATAACATAGGCATACGAGTACATTCTGTTAGATATGATTAGTTATGATGATGTCAAATATTAAGAGAAAAAAGTTTGCATACTATATTTATCTCTTACATTGACTAACTAGTATGTTTAATGTAGTTTAGTCCAAGTTGTATTGTGGAGAATGATCAAGAGAAGAGATTTAAGAAAGAAAAAATCGCTAAATATAATGGGAATGTCAACATTCAAGTTCTTAGATGTGATCTTGGAAGTTTCTATGATTAAATGGAAGTTGGAATGGCTTAATTCGGAGTCAAAATAATTTATTTCAAGCTTAGTGATCGACATGCTATAGGGTTGAAGAAATTGGATCAAAACTAAAAATGGCAGTTTGGGGCTTCAATTTCAGAAAAGACAGTTTGGTACCATGAATTTCCAAAATGCCAATCAAGTATGTGAATAGTACATCACATTACTCTTGGGATACAATGGCATCACTCAAGTGAGATATGCAAGTGCTATAGTCACGTCACTCTTGGCATTACTCAAGTGAGATATGCGAATACTACAGTAACTTCACTCTTGGCATCACTCAAGTAAGACATGTGAGTGCTATAGTAACGTCACTCTTGGCATCACTCGAGTGAAATCTGCTAGTGATGCACTATTCCACTTGACTGAAACAAAATTCACTCCAGTGAGATCACTGTTCCAGCTCCTTTATTCGACTCTGTTCTAAATTCAACATGTATAAGGTTCAATAATGCCGTCATATCTCTCAAAACCAAGATCTGATTGAGGTGAAACTTGTTTCGTATGAAACTAGACTCACAATTCGGCACATAAACACACAAATAAAGCTCAAATGAGTTTAGATGAAAGTGATATGTTATTTGGAAGTTGCCACTAGAATTTCTGGAGTTAGTTCAGAACAGGGTCAATAATTTGGATGTATTTTACAAAATACACATCCAGTTGAAGTGAAACTAGTTGCATATGAAAATAGACTCAAGAAGAGTTTTATTGACATCAAGATCATGGTCAACTAAGAACAATTGAAAGATATATCAATTTCAAAGTTTCATAGTTGTATAAGGAAGGTGCAAAATGCTGCTCCAAAACAGCTGTTATTAATGTGATCGAAACTATCATAATACAATGAATTTGGGGTTGATTCTTTGTTACTTGGAAAGATACTTAAAGAGATTTTTGGGGATTGGTCAATTTCCAAATTTGGAGTTCTATTAAAAAAACTTATCCCTACTAGAAGTTGACCTTTGTGCAAGGACACTTGAGTGTTAATGGATACACATGGGTGATAAAGCTTCACTCGCTGAGATTTTGCAAGTCACTCATCCATTTTCTACAAGTGAGAACAAGCTTGCTCAAGTGAGTAAGTTACCACTCGAGTATGTTAGTTCTCGGTTTAAGTTTTGATGATAACAACAACTTGTCACAAAAGAGAACTTAATGATTCAAGACAACTTGAGCTTACATTTCCAAAACTTGAGTTCTCAAACTGTTATTAAAGTTGTCTTGAGTCAGGAAGTTAAATAACCCAAGTTCTTAGTTAAACAACTTGAATTCTGGTTTTCAAAGTCAATACAACAGTGCTCCAATGGCTAGTCCTACTCCTTCTGGAATAATCTGATAACAACTCAAGTTATGGTATATCAACTCGAGTTCCTAGTAAACAAGTCGAGTTACTCAAGTTCTGAGGTATCTTTTCTACTATTCTCAGATATTGTGCTTGCTTGTCGAGTACTATGAAGAACTTGAGTTTTACTTTATAAAACTTGAGTTGGAAATTCGAGTTTGAACAAAAACAACTCGAGTTCTTATAGTTTTCAAAGAACTTATGTTTTCAACAAAACCTTCAAAACGTTAACAACTCAAGTTCTACTTTTATCAACTCGAGTTGGTAACTCGAGTTATATTAGTTATGACTCGAGTTCCTTTTATGTTTCAAAGAGTTTTTGATTTCAAGTAAATGCTACAACTTGAGTTCTATTTGATCAAGTCGAGTTCTCTCTTTGAAAACATATTTATAAACGAAACTATTTTGCAAGAGTTTTGTCCAATGAAGTCAACTTGAGTTCTATAAACTAGCAACTCGAGTCATGTTTTGACAACTCGAGTTTTTACGGGTCCGAAAGTTGATCACCGTCTTCATAAATTCAAACTTTTCAATCTTTATGTCGTTACTTCAAATTATCACTCACAACTATTCACAATACCTTTAATCATGTTTATTAGTAAATTTGGATGATCAAATGATTCGCATGAAAAACTTCAAACGAGAAAATTGTTAGACTGTCTATCACCCAAGAGGGGAGTGAATTTGGTGTCCGTTAAAACTTTAGGAACTTTGAAAATCTTTTCGCAACTTATCGAAATCGGTTCGTATGACGAAATATTTTATAAAGAAATAGTCAGTCATTCAAACATATATGCTGGAAATATAAGAGTTTAGGGAAGAGAATATGCAAACTATGATTTATACTGGTTCGGCCTAATCCACGATTACCTACGTCCGGTCCCCATGCTCCTCCGAGATTTCAATCCACTATCTCCCTCAAGCTTTAATCGGGTGCTTGAGAATCATTACAATCCCACAAGTTTAGGGCACTTGTGTAGCCTTTACAAATCTCTTACCGAGATACTCCCCCTTACCATTTGTAAGGATACAATCTTTGTAATGAATGATTACAAATAATCTTCTCTCTCGAAGTGATAAGATGAACACCGAAGTGCATTACAAATAATCTTACTCTCTAATAAATTATATGATCGAGAAAATAGAGAGAAAATGAGATAAACGTCATAAGGCATTTTGACTCGAGTAGGAAATTTTGTTTTTGTTGACCGTTTGTTAATCGTCACTCCTTCCGGTTTGAAGACTTCACAATTTATAGGTATTTGTGTTTCGACCGTTGCGAGTATTCGATCGTTGAGCTATTCTTCCTAGTTTAGAATATGACCGTTGGAGAGAGATTAATGAGTGTTGAGAGTAATAAATATATCTGTTGCTTTGTCTCTTCGTAATCTTCCGATGTTGGTCAATATACTTTGACATTCTTTGTTCGATTTGTCCGACTCAGGTAGAATATTGACTAGAAATGGTCGGAATGCTTTACGGTTGTTCATAAGCTTAATTTTCACTTTCGTGCTTCGTTCTGGTTCGTCAATTAATGTGTCGACACATTTTTGCTTTATGAAAATTTGATGATTAAAACATGTTAATAATATCGAAAAGTACTAGCAAATTGATTAAACTTGGTTAGAAGAAGTATAAATCAATAACATGAAACACCCAAGTTGTAATCAGTGATTTGGTTTACGAGAGCGGAGATTTAAAATGCCAATATGTATTCTCGAGAATTGTTCATCTGGTTCTCGAGAATTATAGAGGAAAAAGTGTTCTTCCAGAAAGCATGTTTCAAAGATACTCGAGAGTTATAACTTAGATACTCGAGAATGACACGTTGAAGTATTTTCGCAAATATCAGTGGGTTGAGCATTCTCAAGAGTCTCTATGTTCATACTCGAGAATTGCATTTTCTTTTAAGCATAGAAGACACAAATCAGAGCATTTACCGTTCATTCTCGAGAATCTCCTTATTGATTCTCGAGAGCCATTCTCGAGAATTGATTTCAAATTCTCAAGAATTGCATCAGAAGAATCTGTTCCATGAGATTTAGACTAGGCATTCTCGAGAGTCCTTCTATCATACTCGAGAATTCTATTTTGACTTAAGTGCGAGAAAAGTAATCTGGGTCCTAGAATCCACCGATTCTCGAGAATTGATTGCTCATTCTCGAGAACCATTCTCGGAATTAGTTCGATTCTCGAGAATTATTTAGAGAACTTTGTGGTCGACGAGCCATTCTTGAGAACTCTTCATGTATTCTCGAGAATCTTTTCATCAGATGAATGGAGGTTGTTCTTGACCAGCGTTTTTGCAACATCCTGAATTGACCGTCAACTTCAAAACATCATATATCCTTCAATTAATCTTCATTTTTCGTGGTCTTGATGTTTTTAGGTATGTGAGTCTAGGTTCAAATGGCACTAGTTTTAGCTCATTTGGATTTTTCGTTTGTGAGATATACTCAAAATACCGAATCTTGGTCTGTTGTGCGGCGTGAATTTCACTGTCATATTCCAAAATTCATATCTCCTTCATCTGAACTCCTTTGGACTTGAATTGCATGTCAAAATGACGCATTGGGAGTCTAGTTTCATACAAAATTGGTTTCACCTCAACCGGACTTCTAGTTGGAGAGATATCATCGAATTACTAGACCTCGCCCGAGTGAAACATGAAACGAGCTGAACAGAGATTCTTTGAAACACGACCATTCTCGAGAATTGATGTTTTGTCTTGAGAATGACTTGCAATTTTTGCATGAATAGTACCATCCTCGAGAATTACTTTGTCATACACAAGAATGACTTTAGGAATGCAACTGTAGCTCATTTTAACTCCGAATTAAACCATTCCAACTTCCATTTGATCATAGAGACTTCTAGTATCAATCTAGGAACTTGAATAACGATATTCTCATTCCATTCAGTAAGTTCTTCCTTCTTCCATCTCCCATCTTGATCATTCTTCACCATTTAACTTGGACTCATCATTCTCTGTAAGTTCTACCTTCTTCAATATCTCCTCTTCTTCTTTTCTCTTGATCATTCTCCACAATTCAACTTCTTCTTCAATATTAAATATAAGCATTAGTCAAAGTAGAAGATAAATGTACTAGGGAAACTTTTTGCTCTTAATATTGATAAGCATATTTGTCATCATCAAAACTAAGTATAACTAACAAAAATATGTGTCGAAGCATTTAATGTGTAGCATAAACAAAGCATCAACACAGAAACTAATTTAGAGTAGACAAATGATCAAATGTTAGAGACCCGTTCGATGAAAGCGAAAGCAACTCTTTATAGTCAATGTTGGAACAAAAGAGATGTCGTGTGAATATTGTTTACGGCTAAACGAAAGCAACATATATTCAAAACCGCCAATTTCTCGACTTGTGTCTAACAGGACATTGAATTCTCTCAACGGCTAAGTTGGAGCTTCACCAATGGTAATTAATGGAGACTAACTATAAAAGAAAGAGCATTCAATTCGGAGCACCTACCGAAACTATCAACACTAATATTCATTTATTTATCACTGCTCAGTTAATCTTAGCAATATATCTTTAGATATTCTTTGTACTTCAGTGATTATAAATTCACTCTGTGAAAGAGTTATTTCTTTGATTGATTATTTGAAAAATCTCAAGGTAGAGAGACCTTGAGTTTAGGTATAATGATTACAACTTGTAAGGAGGAGTGAATCTTAGTGAAAGGATTACTTTGAGAAACGAGTGTGTAATTGTGAAACGATAGTGAAAATCTCACGATACGGGATTTGATGTAGGTCAAGAGATTGGACCGAACCGGTATAAATTCTCTATGTCTATTCTTCTTCTATCCTTACCTTGTCAATTTGATTTTCAGGTCTAGTTATACAGTTTTTTTAAATCACCCAATGCACCCCCTCTTAGGTGATATTTCATCTTGAGTGATGGCGGGAAACTTCGTGAGACTTACGCAAGTCACTCACGCACCTTCGAGAGTTAAATTGATACTCACTCGAGTGAATCATTTGCCACTTGAGTAAAGGAGAACAACTCGCGAGACTTGAGCAAATCACCCACTGATGAAACAAGAGTGCTATCTGTTGGATATGTTTAGTTTTGATGATGTCTTATATAGATGCCATTATTAAGGGCAAAAAGCTTGTATACTATATTTATCTCCTACATTGACTAACTACCATATATTTAATGTAGATTATCCAAGTTGAATTACATAGATCAAGAAGGAGATAAGAGATTACAAAAAGAAGAAATTGCAGAGAATGTCAAGGAAGCAAGAAGTTATGAAAAGATTTTGGGAATAATCAAGAAGAAGAGGGGATATTGAAGAAGGTAAAATTTGCAGAGAATGATGAGTCCAAAGAAGAAAGAAAGAGTTCATTTATGAAGAATGATCAAGAGAAGAGAAGAAATAAAGGTTGAATTATGAAGAATGATCAAGAGAAGAAGAAAGGATGGAAGAACTTGTTTAATGGAATGAGAATATCTTTATTCAAGTTCCTAGATTGATACTAGAAGTCTCCATAATCAAATGGAAGTTGGAATGGTTCAATTCGGAGTTAAAATAAGCTTGATAATCTTTGAATTCATGATATTTTAAATGTAAAAAGAAGCTAAAAACTCTATCATTGTCATGCTTTAATGTATCAATTAGCTAAATATGTGATTTCATCTTCATAATGAGTTTTTAGACTTTATTTGCATTAATCTTGGTCACATCTTGAGTTTGGATTCAAAACTGAACTTTAGTCACATTCTTACTACAATTGGGTCGTGAACACTGTTCGGTATTTTGGGTATAACTTGAGTTCTAGAAGTCCAATGGATCTTAAATTTGTATTTTCAGAAATCTAAGTGGAAGCCCTACAAATCTTATGAGGAGCCCAAAAGTCAAATCAGATTTTTAGAGGGCCAAAATGGGCCTGGAAGCCGAAATAGGCTGCTGTCACTGGACTCTGGAATGACGTTCGGTATTTGACCCAGAACTGGAGCTACAGACCTCCAAATTAGGTCCGGTTTGCGCGGTTGGAAAGCTGAAATCCAGGGCAACATTTCATATGAAGACCACGTGGTCTAGATCCGCCGTTTCCGTGGTCTAGATCCACCGTTTCCGTGGTGTAATCCAGCTTGCAAATGACGCGTTTTTGGAGGTGGAAAGTGGTTCAATGATTCTTCCATGTTTGCCACCAAGTAAAGTGACGAAATTAGGTGTAAAATGGATGAATGAGATGCCCAATTTTCCTATAAATAGATGAAGAGGCTGAAGGTAAATACACACCTTGGAGACCAAGATCTCTCCCATTCTAGCTTCCTTCTTCTACTTCTTGCCTTCTACTTGGAATGGTTTTAGTTTTGCTTTATTAGTTTTATGTATTGTCTTTAATTCTTGTCTTTAATTTATTGTCTCCTACTTGGTATGGCTTAAGTCTTAATCTTTTCTTTTAATTATTCTATTTTGATTTTCTATTCTTCATCTCTTTCGTAAGGATTCATTATGTTGTTGAGATTTATTTTTATATTGGAATAGAAGCTTTCATTTTCTTTAATTGTTCTTTGTGTTCTTCGTGTTCATGATGAACTTGTTCATGTTCTTCATGGTCATGATGAACATCTTTATTTCTGCATTTTCATTTTGTACAGCCATGCTTGGCTAAGTTTCTGTGATCGACCCATGAGTTGAGGATTCCATGGTGTCATCGGAGGACTTGCGCTTTAATCGGTAACTAACTTGTTTCTGTACTTCAATCGGATTCGAGTTTAGATACAGATTGGATGTTAGATCTAACATCAGATTGATATCCCAAGGATATAATTTGGATCAGGTTCATGTGAGTATTGTGCGTTCGTACATAAAGCATACCATGTATTCGAACATATGCTAGGCGATCGTCTAGTTGAGGAGTTTTTAGACAAATGCGAGATTTCGGTTTGTCTAGAATCAATCATAAGTTCAGTTATTCTATTTTTGTTCGATGATGGAAGGTCTTGGAATCCCAATTCTGGGTTGATCCATTTTAATTTGATTAAATCTCGCTCTTTTCATTGTCTTTAATTCTTGTTATAATCCCAACAAAACCCAATCCCCCTTGTTTTCCATTTCATTTGCATGACATCTAGATTACTTAGGATTCAATAAAAAACTCCTCAAAAAAGAGAACGATCCTAGGTTTGCCTATACGCAATCCTTGGCTAATTGTTGATTGTAGACCCCAAGGCTAATGACAAAAGGTCTTCATCAAATGATTACCTAGGGAGCCAATTACTTAGCTCCCAAGAACGGCGCCATTTGATGAAGACCTTTTGTCATTAGCCTTGGGGTCTACAATCAACAATTAGCCAAGGATTGCGTATAGACAAACCTAGGATCGTTCTCTCTTTTTGAGGAGCTTTTTATTGAATCCTAAGTAATCTAGATGTCATGCAAATGAAATGGAAAACAAGGGGGATTGGGTTTTGTTGGGATTATAACAAGAATTAAAGCATGTAATGAAAAGAGCGAGATTTAATCAAATTAAAATGGATCAACCTGAATTGGGATTCCAAGACCTTCCATCATCGAACAAAAATAGAATAACTGAACTTATGATTGATTCTAGACAAACCGAAATCTCGCATTTGTCTAAAAACTCCCTCAACTAGACGATCGCCTAGCATATGTTCGAATACATGGTATGCTTTATGTACGAACGCACAATACTCACATGAACCTGATCCGAATTATATCCTTGGGATATCAATCTGGATGTTAGATCTAACATCCAATCTGTATCTAAACTCGAATCCGATTGAAGTACGTAAACAAGTTAGTTACCGATTAAAGCGCAAGTCCTCCGGATGACACCATGGAATCCTCAACTCATGGGTCGATCACGAAACTTAGCCAAGCATGGCTGTATAAAATGAAAATGCAGAAATAAAGATGTTCATCATGACCATGAAGAACATGAACAAGTTCATCATGAACACGAAGAACACAAAGAACAATTAAAGAAAATGAAAGCTTCTATTCCAATATAAAAATAAATCTCAACAACATAATGAATCCTTACGAAAGAGATGAAGAATAGAAAATCAAAATAGAATAATTAAAAGAAAAGATTAAGACTTAAGCCATACCAAGTAGGAGACAATAAATTAAAGACAAGAATTAAAGACAATACATAAAACTAATAAAGCAAAACTAAAACCATTCCAAGTAGAAGGCAAGAAGTAGAAGAAGGAAGCTAGAATGGGAGAGATCTTGGTCTCCAAGGTGTGTATTTCCCTTCAGCCTCTTCATCTATTTATAGGAAAATTGGGCATCTCATTCATCTATTTTACACCTAATTTCGTCACTTTACTTGGTGGCAAACATGGAAGAATCATTGAACCACTTTCCACCTCCAAAAACGCGTCATTTGCAAGCTGGATTACACCACGGAAACGGTGGATCTAGACCATGGAAAAGGCGGATCTAGACCACGTGGTCTTCATATGAAATGTTTCCCTGGATTTCAGCTTTCCAACCGCGCAAACCGGACCTAATTTGGAGGTCTGTAGCTCCAGTTATGGGTCAAATACCGAACGTCATTCCAGAGTCCAGTGACAGCAGCCTATTTCGGCTTCCAGGCCCATTTTGGCCCTCTAAACATCTGATTTGACTTTTGGGCTCTTCATAAGATTTGTAGGGCTTCCAGTTAGCTTTCTGAAAATGCAAATTTAAGATCCATTGGACTTCTAGAACTCAAGTTATACCCAAAATACCGAACAGTGTTCATGACCCAATTGTAGTAAGAATGTGACTAAAGTTCAGTTTTGAATCCAAACTCAAGATGTGACCAAGATTAATGCAAATAAAGTCTAAAAACTCATTATGAAGATGAAATCACATATTTAGCTAATTGATACATTAAAGCATGACAATGATAGAGTTTTTAGCTTCTTTTTGCATTTAAAATATCATGAATTCAAAGATTATCAAATTCCCCCTGAAGTCATTCTCGAGTATGGCAATGTAATTCTCGAGAATGGTACTGTTCATGTGAAAATTGCAAGTCATTCTCGAGAATCAGACATCAATTCTTGAGAATGGTACTGGATTCTCGAGAATGGTATTGTAATTCTCGAGAATGGTCGTGCTTGCAACACTTTGTTCAGGGCGACGTCGATAATTCGATGATTTCTCCCAAACCGAGAGATCGGATTAAGGTGAAACCATTGGCATATGAAACTAGACTCCCAATGCGTCATTTTGATATAAAATTCA
Source organism: Acacia acuminata (assembly GCA_019022655.1). Lineage (NCBI taxonomy): Eukaryota > Viridiplantae > Streptophyta > Magnoliopsida > Fabales > Fabaceae > Acacia > Acacia acuminata. Next base: position 222,533 of record JAFJYI010000309.1, read on the forward strand.
AGTCCAAAGGAGTTTAGATGGAGGATCTATGAATTTCACAAGTTAGCACATCAATTCACGCCACACAAAGAGACCAAGCTTCGGTATTTTGAGTATATCTCACAAACGAAAAAATCCAAATAAGCTGAAACCAGTGCCATTTGAAACTAGACTCATAGAAATTTCCAAAAACATCAAGATCACAAAAAATGAAGATCAATTGAAGGAGATATGATGTTTTGAAGTTGATTGATCGTTCAAGATGTTACAAAAACGCTAGTCAAGAACAACCTGCATTTATCGATGATAACAGACGAAATACAACGAGTTTGGAGCAGATTCTTCTTGAAATGGAAAGAAGACTTGAACAGCTTTCTAAGCATGGGTGGTTTGACAATTTCACCATCGCAAGTTCACTATGCAAATGATTCTCGAGAATGAGGAATCAATTCTCGAGAATTTAACGATGAATAAACTCTGGTTATATTTCTCTCTTCAGTATTAACTTAAAATGTGATTCTCGAGAATGGTTCCATGATTCTCGAGAATGAGCGTGATTTTTCAATTCCATTTCTCGATCAGATCAATTCTCGAGAATCTTTGGAGGATTCTCGAGAATGAACATGGCTATCTTGTTTCTATAACCATTCTTGATCAAGGCAATTCTCGAGAATGACTAGATGATTCTCGAGAATGCACGAATAACATTCGTTGATCCAACATGCTCTCAAGTAATTACATTCTTCTAATTCTTGAGAATATAAACATGATTCTCGAGTATGGTTATGTCAATTCTTTCAATTAGCTCTCTGATCATAGGATTCTCGAGAATGGTTGAAGCAATTCTCGAGAATGAGTTCTTCTTAGTTCTGCCAAATTTCCAGTGTCACTAATCGATCTCAAAAATTCAATGGGTCATTATGGATTGTCTATTAATCATATCTGAACTTATTTATATCATGTTTAATCATCTTTTTGATTGAGTTTCAGTTGATTAATCGTGTTAATATGAGTGTTTGAATGAAAGGCAATCTGACGTGGCAAACGCATTAAATGCTCATTCAGAAAAGCAGAGCTACAATCGGAATAAGATTTTCATTGCAGTCGAAGACATTCTTTTGTGGAATACCTATTCCAGCTATTACTCTGAATCACTCTCTGCACAATTACATTTGACGGTGAAGCATTTATGAAGCAACGGTCGATTAACTTCAATGGAAATTATTTGTGCCTAACGGAAATACGAAGAGACACAACAGCTAGTTTACAAAGCTTCTCAACGGTCATTACGGACGATCAACTATAAAAGGAGAAGGATATAAAATGGACAGAGACACATGAGCTTGCACTTGTCAAAATGCGATATTATGAATCCAACGCTCAACTCATATACTCTACGTTTCACAATGTTTATATAGTTTTCGTAGAGAGTGTAATGATCGATTATGTACTTCAGTGTTAATTATATTCACTTCTGAGAGAGAAGATTCATTGTAATCATTTTATCTGTTTATCTGAGAGTTACTCAAGATTTGGTGATCTTGAGTTGGAAACAGATTGTAACCTTACAGTGTGTAAGGGGGAGTATCTCGGTGAGAGATTTGGCTTCACAAGTGCCTGGGTAAACTTGTGAGATTGTATAGGCTTCTCTTGTACTCGGATAAACAAGAGGATAATAGATTGAAAATCCCAGAGAGTTTCGGGGATTTGGACGTAGGTTAAGGATTGGGCCGAACCGGTATAAATCACGGTTGCATATTCTCTTCCCTTAGCTCTTATATTTCCAGTATATGTTTATTTGAATATCTAACTATTGATTTAGAAGATGCGAAAATATTTTCAAAGTTTCAAGTTTTTTTTTTAATCTTCACCCAATTCACCCCCCTTCTTGGGTTCAGCCGGTTCTTCACTATCTTCTTTTCTGGAAGTCCACTCGAGTGAACCTCAGTGTCACTCAAGTAATATCAAGCAAACTTGAAGAAGCACTCAAGTTACTGGTAGAGTTGAAGTAATTTTCAAATGGCACTCAAGTTAAGCTTTTTCCAACACTCGAGTGACTTGTTCTTCAATAGTCTTCTACCAAAGACAAAGTGCATCAACACTCGAGTGAGATAACCAATGTACTCGAGTGAAGGATACACACTTGAGTGAATCGATATCACATTCGAGTGAGTACTTCCTACTTCATTTGAGAATGTCTCCAAGAATTTAAAATTTTTGATTAACATATGTTTATCTTTGATTACTACTCATTATACTTTTCAATACTATTAACCTTATTTGTATATGAGTTTCAAATGTTTGAATTAATGGATTATGACAAAAAATGCAAAAACCAAATCTCTATGTCAGACATTTATTGCATAGCAGAAATAGAGCAGACGAAAGATCGCAAAGCAGACCAAACATATTTCGTTCAAAGCTTTTATTACATCGAACAAGAAAGCGACCCAACCCTAAGCTATCTCAGAGCAGGATTTTGTGTGAAGATTTATTGCAGAGAAGCGAAGGCGACCGAACCTCAAATTCCTCCAACAACTCCAATAGGTCTCTAACAAAAAGCTTGAACGCTCTCAATGGTCATATGACCTTTATCGGTTATAAATAGTGAAGCATTCAAGTTGGAGATATTGACAGAAATCAATGAAAACGAAAATGAAAACAGAGAGCATAGGCCTACAATGTGATACTATGAATCTTACCTGGCCAATGCTCTATAATCCTACTCCCACGTACTTCAATGATCATCATCTACTTCATATAGAGAGAAGTATTCCTTCATTGTGATCATTCTATATTTGTGAGAGTTACTCAAGATTGGGGAATCTTGAGTGAAAAACATATTGTATCCTTACAGTATGTAAATGAGAGTTCTTATCAGTACAAGAATTGTAAAGGCTTTACAAGTGTCAGGATCAAACTTGTGGAATTATAGTGGTTCTCAAGTACCCGATTATGAAATTATTTATTTATTTGCACTTCCATGGTTACTATTACACATTCGAAACGGATATAGTGCTTAACATACTTTGAGTAAAAGTTCATACATATTTTTACCCTTTTACACGTTTTAGGCATTTTAGTACTTTCATAACGATAGCATTGGACCCACCACAAAAAATAACAGTTGTTAGTCAAATTTAACAGTGATGTCACTTGCTATGATTTTTTTTAACTTCATAAGTACTTTTGCATCTCCAACAAACATATAGTAATAAACGCACTTTAGGTAAAAGCTCATAGATAATTTTTACCCTTTACCCGGGGAAAAAAAAAACATCCACTAGAGTTTTTTTTTGGGAAAATTATGCACAGGTCCCAAGGACCAGAGATAATTACAATTAGGTCCCTTCAAATGACAAAATTACACAGAAGCCCCTAGGGACTTCTGTGTAATTAATTCATAGTAGTAAAAGACCTTATTGCCCAAAGGAGAAAACCTGTTTTGAAAATCCTATTTACAACAACAAATTCTATACTTACAACAGGAAAATCCTATTTTAACAACAAGTTTTGAAAACTTGGATTTTTTCATTTCTGAGGTCCAGAGGCTGTTTACAACAACAAATTTTATATTTATAACAGGAAAATCCTATTTTAACAAGAAGTTTTGAAACCCTGGATTTTTTCATTTCTGAGGTCCAGAGGCTCTTTACAACAACAAATTCTATATTTAGAACAGGAAAATCCTATTTTAACAAGTTTTGAAACCCTGGATTTTTTCATTTATGAGGTCCGAGGCTATTTCCAACAACAAATTCTATATTTACAACAGAAAATCCTATTTTAACAACAACATTTGAAAACCCGGATTTTTTCATTTCGAGGTCCAGAGGCTATTTACAACAACAAATTCTATATTAACAACAAAAAAAGCATATATTAACAAGATTGTATTAACAACTGAAAAAGCCACCATTTACAACAATAAATTCACGTATTAACAACAACTTTATTGAATCCTATCAGAACTTTTTACTGAATGTTCCATCATCACATCAACCGAGAAACCGGTGAAAATAGAAAAGTCCTCCGTTACCTTCCCAAAAAAAAAAAAAAAAGCACAATGTTATTAACCCTACCCAATAACATAAAACCCCAACTTCAATGGTAAAGAGGGTATCTTTAGCAAAATCTTAGCATTACTTACCTAGGTACCAGCTTATAGTCCACTAATGTCCACCAAGCCTTCACTCTCTGAATGCAAAGAACATACAACGAAAAAATAAATTATTCAACGAATATAGAAAAGATGATAGCTTCACAATCTAAGCTTTGCCTAGGACATGAAAATGTCACTTATTTGCCTTCTACGTTGGAGATTCGATCGACCTTTATTGCTTACTTGATTTCAGCATTTTTCCCTTTTTCCCGACAGCTATCTCCCGCACGTTTTCATTGCTTTGTTTGTTTTATTCCTTTTTTATGCTAAATGGGCAATAAAGACTTTTATTAATATGAAATAATTACACAGAAGTCCCTAGGGACTTCGTGTAATGTTGTCATTTGAAGGGACCTAATTGTAATTATCTCGGTTCTTGGGACACATACGTAATTTTCTCTTTTTTAAAGAAGCAATGGTCTATAATTTACATACGACTAAATTCAGTGATTAATTGACAAAAAGAATTGACATAGAAAAGCAAAATTATATATATCTAAAAAATTAGGGGTTCCTTTAAAAAAAAAAAATTATCGGAGATTAAATTACAACTCCACCAACGAAAGTTAATGAAATGTTTATGGAACTAACATGATAATTTCCATGGCTAAATTCAGCACCATCAACTTATCATCATCTCATAAAAGCTAATCAATATTGTTTAGTTAATTATTTAAATGTGAAAATCGCCTTCTTGATTTCAACTCGAGAGAAAAGATTGTTTCAAATATAGTACAGATTTGAAAATCCCATCTACTTGCATTATAATCACCATAGCTGCGAAGATTATCCAAATTACATTCATCGTCTAATACAAGTGGTAAGAATATATACACCTGATGATGGCAAAAAAGAAAAGAGAGAATATATACACTTGAATTTATGCTAACTCTCTTTCATCACATATCTACAACAAATATCATAAATTCTATTGCCACCTCCAAAACAACCTAAGTATCTAAAACACAAATAATTAGGATAAGAAGGTTCTAGCAACTCTTTGACCTGGAGTATCCTGGGGGCGAGATGGGCACCTTTCATTCATATGAGAATATGGTTGCATGGTGTTGTAGCCAGGTAACTCCATCCTATACTTCCCTTTAATCGACAATAGGGAGCTTCACGGTGTCTCCATCATTGCACCATTTTGGCAAGCGACTTGAATTCTTCTCAAAGAAGTTGAGCATGTAAGCATCTTTTATCTGCATAAATCATGCAGCAGACATAAGCTTGCGAAACAACTTGAAAGATGAATTTTCAAAAATATCAAATAGAAAATGTTTGAACCAAATAAATATAATGAAATTTATTACGGGACAACATTTGTCGAGATCAAGAGAAATTGTACCAACCCACTTAATGCGAAACTCCAACAAGTACAAACAGATTTCTTTCCTTCTTATTAAAGTAAAAACACATCTTGGGAACTGATAAGTGATATGTGCACTACCATATCAAGTAAAGGGAAATCAGGAATAAACACAAAGTTCTCCCTGTCAAAACTGTTGTGCCCGAGGCTAATGCCTCTGTTGTGGCGAAGAAGGCTAAGGTTTCAAGCGTCGATGAGTCGGCTCCGTCCGTACCCTCCGGAGCACATCAGGCAGTTGTTTCTGATACTTCTAAAGGCAAACAAACTTCTGTCTTGGCGGGTGAAACTGTATCTACGGTGGTCGCAACCACTCCTTCGGCATCGGTTCTTCCGGTGCCTTTGCCAACTCCGCCTCCTCCCCCTCCTTCAACCGGGCCCTCACGTCCTTCTTCAGTGCTTCCTCGCAGCTTTATATGGGACAAGGGGGTGACTGAAAAGCTAGACGTCGTGTTCCTCCCCCCCCGGGAATTTATGGAGTGCCGGGCCTTGTCCCCGCCTAGTGCTAACGAGGTGCGTGCAATGGAATGATACTTATGTAAGTCTGTTGGGTTGCTGCAAGCTTACGTTATTGTGAGGGAGAAGTATGCTTTGGCAGACGCAGAGAATAGAAGCCTGAAAGCATCTCAGGGAGAGGTGGCTGCCCAGCAAAAAGCTCTGGAGGAGGCCGTGGCAACGAAGAAGGCTTTGACCGATGCTGAGGCCAAACTGTACATTATGGAGGAGGAGCAGGATTCCGCCCGGCTCGAGAGGGATGCTTCCAAGGCCGCGATTGTGAAGATGGAGAAAGATCTGCAACAGGCGTGGGAAGGGGTGGATAAGTCAGCCTCCGAGTGAGCTCGGGCCCAGAAAGTGCTGGGCGAGAGTATGGAAGCGGTGAAAACCCTTCAGAAACAATGCGATACGTTGTTCTCTAAGGTTAAAGCAGCCGAGGAGGCCCTTGCCGTAGCGCAGCAGGCGCGTTTGGAGTCCGACGAGATTTTAAAACAGACTGCCACCGATTGCTTTGAGAATGTCCTGGAGCAGATCCAGTTTTTGAATCCGACGACGAAGCTTAACTCGGACGGCTATGACTTTCGCGCCTTTGTCGAAGACGGAGTGTTAGTTCCATATCAATCCCCTTTCGCCAATGCGTCCCGATCCGGAGGAGAGGGAGGAGAGTCGGACGCGGAGAGTGAGGCGACCAAGGGCTCTCGTGAGGCCGGTCCATCTAGTTAAGTGAACTTCAGTTTTTGGTGGGCGTCTGTGCCCCTTTACTTTGGAGATTTCTGGCCTTTGTGCCGCGATATAAATATTTGTATGACTTATGGATGAATTTATTTATTCGCCTTTCGCCTTTTTTAAATTCCATATTTGAAATTTCTTGATGTAGTAGATACGAGTCGCTTACTCGACCAACACTATCGTGTGGGAGGATGGGGAGGTTGTATGTTTTAACCTCTTGGGGTGTTAACTTAACCGCACTACCTCGTTCCGGCTTGAATAGTCGAAAAGTTGATAGAAACCGAATTAAGGGCGAGGCCGTCACATGTCGACCGAGGTGTCTATTACCTCAAATCGACATTTTGACTTGATCGAGTCGGAATGACGACCGCTTTCTTAAATCGGGTGAGCGTTGACGCGTCAATTTCGCGAAGGCCACGTATGGCGTTTTCACCGAGCTCTAACCAATGCACGTCGGAGTACAACGGCTGGTGTCATACATCTAGATGTTTTTATGTTTTTGACCGGGTGTAAGTACCTCGGTGTCAGGTTTTTACCGGGCTTAATGGCCTTGGTTTCACGCTTAAGCAAGTAATTGTGCACATTGACGCCTTTCCTTGAGGGATTCCTTCATTAAATAAAGCAGCTCTAAAGAGCGTACAAATGGTCATAAATTATTCAAATGCAAAGCAAAGAACAATTGGAAAACAATTGGAAAAACATAAGAGAAAGTAAGAAATGACCGAACAGTAGCTTCGGTATCTGCGGGGCCGAGCCTTGGCCTAGCTGTAATAGATCTTTAGCTTATCGGCGTTCCATGTCCTTCTAATCGGCTTCCTTGCCAAGGTTTCGAGAACATATGCCCCAAAGATCGAGTTTTTCTTTAACACGATATGGACCTTCCCAATTTTGCGCCTTTTCGTCTCGGGAATTCTTGTTTCCTATGTCGGCCCGCCGAAGTACCAAGTTACCTCGGTTGAAGGATCATGGTCGAACCTTCCGATTATATTTTGCCGCGAGTAGGCTTGGCGGCAAGTTTCAGAATGAGCGTGACTCGGATCTCATCTATTAGGTCCAGGTCTGTCTTTAAGGCGTCGTCATTTGACGCCGATCTTCCTATCTGGCTCTGATCTTCCTCCATGATGGCTGCCCGATTTCCACCGGGATCATTGCTTCACATCCATATGTCAACCGGAATGGGGTTTCCTGGGTCGAGGACTGCACACTCGTCCTGTAGCCCCATAGAACGCTGTAGAGTTGTTCGGTCTAGCTAGAGTTGGCCTTTAACATGCGTTTCTTCAACCCGTCAAGAATGATCTTATTGGCTGACTCGGCCTGGCCATTAGACTGCGGATGTTCGACGGAGGAGAAGTGTTGCTGGATGTCCAAGTTGGACATTAAGGCCTGGAATCTATGGTCCGTGAACTGGGTTCCATTGTCAGTGATGACTTGAGCAGGTATCCCGAATCGAGCAAAGATGTTATGACGAACGAATCTCATAATCCGGGACAACGTGATTGTAGCTAATGCCTCCGCTTCAATCCATTTGGTGAAGTAGTCTACGGCGACAATGAGCCATTTGAGCTGTCTGTGTGCCGGTTTGAATGGTCCGTAATATCCATTCCCCATTTATAGAAGGGCCGGGGGCCGGCATCCCTTTAACTCCCATCGGCGGTGGCCATAAGATCCCGGCGTGTTTTCGCAACCGTCACACCGCTTGGCGGCTTCCATGGCGTCATGCTTCATGGTGGGCCAATAATAGCCGGCGCGTAATGCCTTCCTTGCCAGAGCCTTGCCCCCCATGTGTTGGCCGTTGCATCCCTCATGTATCTCGGTCAATACATACCTTGCATCGGACTCACCGAGGCATCGCATCATCAGGAAGTGTACTCCTTTCCTGTACAGCTGATCATCAACCATAGTGTAGATGGCGGCTTCTCTTATCAGCTGCTTTGCTTCCGTGGAATCTGTTGGGATGATCCCCCTTTCCAGGTAATCTTCAATTGGTTTTCTCCAGTCTGAGGCGGATGAGATAGTCATGATGCATCTGGGCTCGGCCAAATTCTGTTGGATGACCGTTCTATGACTCCCCGGACCTTTGGTACTTGCAAGTTTGGAGAGAATGTCGGCCCGGGCATTCTCTTCTCTTGGGATATGAGAGACAATTACCTCTTCGAATTCCGTCATTACTTCTTTTGCTCTGTTTAAGTACTTGGCCAACAAGGGGCCTTTTGCTTGATAGCTGCCCTCGATCTGTGCGGCGACGAGTTGTGAGTCGGTGAACACCTTAACTCGCCTCGCTCCGCTTTCTTTTGCTTGAGACAATCCGGCTAAGAGGGCCTCGTACTCGGCTTGGTTATTGGAGGTCGGGAATTCCAACTGGAGGGAATGCTCAGTAGTGACTCCCTCGGGGCTTTCAACAATGACTCCTGCTCCAATGCCCTTTGTTTTGGAAGATCCATCAACAAATACCCTCCAAAATTCCTCGTTAGCCATAACCGGAGTCAATTCCCTGATGAAGTCCGCCAATGCCTGTGATTTGATCGCCTGCCGGGCCTCAAAAGTGATGTCGAATTCGAACAGTTCAATCACCTAGCTTGTCATTCGCCCTGCTAAATCAGGTTTGTGCAAAATCTGCCGGATTGGCTGACTGGTCCGGACTACAATCTGATGTCCCTGGAAGTATGGGCGAAGCCGCCTTGCCATTGTTAGTAATGCGAACGCCATTTTTTCCAGCTTCTGATATCTGAGCTCAGCGTTTTGTAACGCCTTGCTCACAAAGTAGATGGGTGTCTGTCCGGCCTCGGTTTCTCTTACCAAGGCGGCGCTTACCACTTCATCTCCTACAGAGAGGTACAAGAACAAGGTCTCCCCTTACTCTGGCTTCGTTAGTACCAGAGGGGTTGCCAAACATCTCTTAATTTCTTCAAAGGCCGTTTCACAATCCGTATTCCATCCTCCCTGGGTCTCTTTCTTCAATAATTTAAAGAAAGGTAAAGCCTTCTCGGCGGATCTCGATAAGAATCTTGTCAGGGCCGCCAAGCGACCTGTTAATTGCTGAACTTCCTTCTTGGAGTTGGGGACTTGCATGTCTAGCAGGGCCTTGCATTTGTCCGGGTTAGCCTCAATCCCTCGATTGGTCGATAAAACCCCGTGAATTTCCGCGCGGCACTCCGAATGCACATTTGGCCGGGTTCAACTTGATTCGGTATCGTCTTAATTTGTCAAACATCTGCTCTAGGTCCCGGATATGCTCCTCTGGTTGTTTTGACTTCACGATCATGTCGTCTATATAGACCTCCACATTACGTCCGATTTGATCCTCAAAGACACGATTCATCATTCGTTGGTATGTAGCTCCAGCATTCTTCAATCTGAATGGCATGACGTTGTAGCAATAGTTAGCCTTGTCTGTCATGAAGGCGGTTTTTTCTTGATCCTCTGGGTGCATGGCAATCTAATTGTAGCCGAAGTAGGCATCCATAAAGGAAAGCAACTAGTACCCGGCTGAGTTATCCACTAGCTGATTAATGCTGGGCATAGGATAGGAGTCTTTTGGACATGCTTTATTCAGATTGGTGTAGTCAGTGCACACCCTCCATTTACCGGTTGGTTTTAAGACCATGACCACGTTCGAGAGCCAAGTCGTGTATTGTACTTCTTTGATGAATCCGGCGGCAAGGAGCTCTTCAATGTGACTCTCAAGGGCTTTTTGCCTGTCGTCTGAGATATTCGTCCTCTTCTGGGCCACTGGTTTCGACCCCGGCCATATGGCGAGCTTGTGACAGCAAAAGTGTGGGTCGATCCCTGGTATTTCGGCTGACGTCCAGGCGAAGACATCCTGGTTTTGTCTTAAGAATCTGATCAGTCGCGCTTTTATATCTGCATCCATGTCCCTGCCGACTTTAGTTGTCTTGGAGGGATCCGTCCCGAGGATTAATTCCTCCAACTCCCCTAACCGGCTCTAGGCGTGGGTTTTCTGGTTCACGGAGGTCTAGCTCTACCATGTTAACCGACTGCCGGGGCCGCCCCTCATTTCTGACATCGGTTATCACCTCATTGGTTCGGAGCCCCGGCGGGGATGACGGTCCTTCCTCCTCGACTCGGAGAGTCTCGAAGTAACATTGCCGCGACACTTTATGGTCTCCGGACACTTCAACCACCTAATTCTTATCATTGATCATTTTCAATTTCTGGTGCTTGGTGGACGCCAGCATGTCCCAATTGTGTATAGTGGGCCGGCCCAATATAATGTTAGGAGAGCGGAAGTCGGCCACTACGAACCTTACACGTTCTGACTTGAAAGCTTCCTTGGTTCCCAACGTTAATTTGAGGTCGATATATCCTTTTGGGAAGGAACGCTCTCCATTAAACCCGATTAGAGTATATTTGCATGGCTTTAGGTCTTCAACATCGAGGTGCATCCTCTGGTATGCATCCCAGCTTATGATGTCGGCCGAACTTCCCGCATCCACGAATATCCGTTTGACGCGGCAATTCACGACGATCCCGGTGATGACCAATCCGTCTTGGTGGCCGGGAATAACCACCTTGAGCTCCTCGTCCGTGAAGACCAACGGGGGTGGTTTCGGTTTCGATGAGGTGCCTTTAAACTTTGGTACATCTTTTACCGCCAACACCTCCCGCAGGTATTTCTTGCGCTGGCTTATAGTATCTCCACCTCCTCCAAAACCGCCACTGATCCCGTTGCACTGGAGATCAGTCTCTGGGTAACCCTCGGGAAGGCCGGTTTTCCGTTTCTTCTCAGGTTCCGGAGCATCCGTAGCCGGACTCCTGCTTCGACGGCTACTATTTCGCCTGCTTGTTTTGCCTTGAGTTTTGATGACGTATTGGCGCAGTTTCCCCTCTCTTACAAACTTTTCAATAGCATCCCTGAGTTCATAACATTCATCGATGGTATGACCGGAGCAGTCGTGGAAAGTGCAGAACTTTCCCTGATCTGTATTGGACCGGTTTCTGAGAGGCCTCGGCTTGGTCACCCTTTTCATCTCGGTCTGGGCTACCTCCTTCCATAGCTACGAACGCGGCACATTCAAGGGGGTGTAGTTGCCGTATTTCGCCTTATTGTCCGTTCTCTCCTGTCGGGGTCGGCTCTCTCTGTCGCGTCTGCGGGGTTCCGCCTTGTGCTTGTCCGACAGATCCCTTCTTTCGGGCGACGAATTCCTAGCCTTCTCAGGTTCATCGGCATTGGCAATTTCCATTTGCTCGACGTCTAGGTACTTTTTTGCTTCGGTATAGAATTCAGTCAATGAATATACTCGATTCTTGCACAGATGTCTAGCCAAGCGTGTCGTTGGGTCCAGACCGTTGACGAGGCAATGTACATGGACCTCTTCGGATAATGAGCGTACTTGCATTGCCGTATCTCTGAACCGGTCCAGGTACTTCTGCAACGTCTCGCCTTTCTTTTGCTTTACTTTACTCAACGTGAATTGAGATTTAAATAACTATAATAAATTGAGATATTGTATCTCAGATTTAATTTTCGAATAAAGATATAGTATCTCATATTTAATTGAATTGAGATGTAGTATCTCAGATTTAATTAAATAGAAAGATATCATATCTCAGATTTAATTTATAAAGATAAATTAAATCTGTAGGCTCATAATTCGGATTAAATAGATATATTAGATTAGATCTGTAGGATAGATTTAATTAATATATTATTTTAATTCATATTCGAATTCCATGATTAATTGGATTAATTTTGAATATTTTAATACGGCTCATTAGGGTTTTAGAAACTCTTTAAATGGATATTGATCTAGTCGTATTAAGATGACAGATGAATTAGAGAAGCCGCAAGAAACCCTAGAGAGAAAAGGAGAGACACGAGAATACTGTAGGCGCTAGCACGCTGCCATCCGTGTTCAAGGCTATTCGTGTGGATACCGGTAGAGGGAGGTGATTCGTAGAGTCGACTCCTGGTGATCGAGTAGGTAGCCCACGTGATCAAACTCAAAAGAGACGCTCACCAATTCGCATAGGTATGGTTTCTAACAAACCTTGATTTAAATGAGCGATCCTCCGAAGGGATTCGTAAAAGTTTTTTTTATTATTCCACTGCGTGTACGGATCCTAACAGTGTCATGGTTGTTTGAAATGAATATTAAAGGAATGGAGAATTGGTGTTTTCCATGAGATTGTAAAATTATCCTACTTAATTCTCCACAAGGCTTTTATTTGCAAGGAAATAAATTCCTTATTTTTCCAAATAATTAATTTAATTATTTGGCCAAATTCCACCATTTGATTCTCATATATCATTTCTATAATTTTTAGGCATAATTTATTCCTTATTTAAATTATTCTTTTCCCAAAATAAATTAAGGAAAAAATAAGCCTAAATTTCCAATAATTATTCTCATAATTATTTTAAACCAAATTTCATAATTAAATTCCCATTCAATATTTCAAATTTCAAATCCCAAAATTTGGGATCTTACAATTTTCACTTTGAGGTCTAATTTCCCTTAAGTTTGTACTAATTGGTCTTTCAGCTAATAAATTTCTTTGATTAAAATTATCCATTATTTCTTGTGATGAATCTATTGTTCTAAGACTTCACGTTCTATTTATTCCTCTACCAAATGAGGGTCTATTATATTCTAAGCTTCTCCTTGGGTTATATTCTAAACTTTTTCTTGGGTTAACATTAATATTTAAAGTTGGATTTTCTAATGTATTTATACTTAAAGCTCTTTGTCCTATTATATCATTCTTCTTGGTATATATTCAGTCATAATAACTTCTAGATTTATCTAATTCTAGTTGTAAAATCTTTGGTATTGTAATTTGTGCTGGATCAATTTTTATTTCTTTTATTATAGGGATGCATAAAATATTTATCTACAGTTATTTTTCCTTTATTTTCATTATATATTTTATGTTCATTAGAGAATACTAGTCCTACCATTGTTGTTATACTAATACTTTTAGATCTTGGTTGTAATCTTACATATATAAATTATGATATACTAAGATTGATTTATCCATACTTTCTTCTGCTCTACTAATAGGAAAATTTGTATTTAAAGTAAATTTTAATTTTTGATATATTAAATTTCCTGCTATCATTCCTAAAATATTATCTTGAAGCTTACTTATAATTCTTCCATCTGTTACTAATAGTTCTAAAGCTGAATCTATTCTACTTTGAAAATAAGCTTTTATCATAATTTGTACTCATGCAATATATATTTTTGATATTTCATCTTTGAAATGTATCTTTGATATTGCTTGTTCTATTAATCCTTTACTTATTGATGAAATTATTAATACTCCTTATGTTAAGGACAATTTGTGAGTCCACATTATGTGTTTAGAATTATATGCTTATTAGGTGTTTATACCTCTAATTAGAGGTATAAGCATAATTTTTAAATCTTTTATATATTATATTTATTTAGATTTAAATTATAGGCTACTTTCTAAGATTTTTTTGTACCTAGTATCTCAAATTAATTAATTTTCATAATACTAGTGTTACAAACAAATGCGTAACTAGAAATTAATTAATTTAAGATATTGAGTGCAAAAAACATCTCAAAAAAGCAAAGCATATAATTTAAATCTAAATAAATACAATATATAAAAAAATTTTAAAAAAAATATGTTTATACCTCTAATTAGAGGTATAAGCACCTAATAAGTATATAATTCTAAGCACATAATGTAGACTCAACAATTCGTAACTATATGTGCTAAATCTCCCCAATTATAACATCTGTGTTTATATGGTTTTTTTTTTATTTTTAATATCTTTCCTTCTCTTGAAATATTTATTTGGTTTAAATTTTCTTTTATTTTTTGGATTATATTTTCTAGAAACCTTTTTCTTTGGATATTTCTTAAATTTATATATCTTTCTCTTCTATTTTCTTTTTGATAACCATTTATTTTGATTACATCCCCATTTATGTGGCTTTTCTAATTTGAACAATTTTACCATTAATATTTAATTTACAATATTTAATATTTCTCTATGCTTCTTTACATCTATCTAATAAATATTTTCTTGAATATTCTTCTCTTCTTCCCATTGTATCTATTACCCTTACAAAATTTAGATCGTTTATTGTTTCCATTGCTTGTGTATATTCTTCTACTAAATTTTCTGAAATTAATGAAAGTAATTTTCTATAAAACATATCTAAGTAAAACTTTTGTTTTTCTTGTTCTAATATTTTTGCTTCATATACATGTGCGTGTTTGCCTCGTTCAAAATAAATAGATAACACAGCATACACAATATATATATATGTGTGTGTGTGTGTCTGTGTGTGCACGTGTTTATCGTTTGTCATGTCACTTGACATAAGATTATGTCAAGTCACCCCAAAATTACGTCTTTTTAGAAGTTAGGAGAACTAATGAAGGGTGTTTTTGTATTTTTTTTCTTTATATTTATTATAGGAATTTTATTAAAAGATCATTCATTAATTCTCCTAATCC
Organism: Acacia acuminata; assembly: GCA_019022655.1. NCBI lineage: Eukaryota > Viridiplantae > Streptophyta > Magnoliopsida > Fabales > Fabaceae > Acacia > Acacia acuminata. The sequence goes on from JAFJYI010000309.1 coordinate 237,721, forward strand.
CAAAACTACGTCGTTTTGAGAGTTTATTAATTCCTCTAACCCCAAAACGACACAGTTTTAGGGTGACTTAACATAACCTTATATCAAGTGGCATGACAAATGATAACCCCTATATATATATATATATATATTATACTGTGGTGCCAAGAACCCAAGGAACCTTGAGAGTTTATTAATTCCTCTAACCCCAAAACGACACAGTTTTAGGGTGACTTAACATAACCTTATATCAAGTGGCATGACAAATGATAACCCCTATATATATATATATATATATATATTATACTGTGGTGCCAAGAACCCAAGGAATCTTGGAAGATTAGTGAAAATCTCACAGATGCTTTGAGGAATGGGCGTAAGTCAGAAAGTTAAGGCCGAACAAATATAACCTGTTGTGTACAATTCGATGATACTCTTCTAACCCTTTTACTTTAGTTAATTGTTTATAACTTTCGTTTTAATTTTTTAATATTACCAAATTCACTCTTCTCTTGGGTGAAACGTTGAAACTAACAATTTTAATCATGGCAAATGATTCATTGAAGAAATTCTTATTTTATAATTTTGAAAAACATAAACTTGTAAGTGGAGCTATATACCCAAGAGGGGGGGTGAATTTGGTATTTTAAAACTTTTCAGAAATTGCTCTGTTTTGAAGCTATGAAAACAGAGATAAACAAAGTGAGGGAAGAAGAAGAAGGACACAAGGATTTATACTGGTTCGGTCCAACTCTTTGACCTACGTCCAGTCCCCAGAAACACTCTGGGATTTTCCACTATCACTCAATAACAATTACACACTCGTACTCGGGATGATCCTCTCCCTAGGACTCACTCCCCTTACAAGTTTGTAATTGTAAACAATCGATACACACTCGTACTCAAGAGTTATCCTCTCCCTAGGACTAACTCCCCTTACAAGTTGTACTCCGATTACAATCGATACCCACTCTATAAATGAAGGATGCTCCTCAACCTAGGACACACTCCCCCTTACAAGTTGTACTCGATTATGCCAATCTCCAAGTCACCGACTTGAGATTGTTACAATGAATGATATACACAGAAATAAACTCTCTAAGAGTAGATATGATAAGCACTGAAGCTCAATGTATCACAAGATACTATGAGATAAAACGAAGAAATAGATATGAGACTTGAATGATTTTCGTCTTCAGTAGGTGTGTTCACTTGAGAAGAAGTTAATGCACTCTATTTATAGGTAGAGATCATTAAATGACCGTTGCTTTATGAATCCAACCGTTGTAGGTGATTAGCTTAAGGTCTGGTCATCTTCTCTCTCTAAACTCCAACTAATCCAGGTGCTAATATGATCGATGTGGAACTCGAGGATTTGCCCGTTGGAGAAGAGTTTACTTGATGAAGAAAGCATTCTTGACCGTTGATAATGCGTGCTCGTGTGGATTATCCAAAAGAAGGTTGATTTGCGAAGTGCATTAAATGCACCGTACACTTTTGCTTTATGGCTTTGACCTTCAATAATCTTCATCGATCTTAATGAAATTCACTCAACAAACTTGTTAAACATAGCTAGGAATATGAATGAATGAATTATGGAAGCAATAAGATCAAACAACAATGATTTGCAAATTCGTATAATTCAAAAATCAGTTTTTACCGTTGTATACTTGGAGTAAGTTCATGCTTCGGAGTATAGCATACTTTCACTTACATACTCCAAAAGTAAAGGTGGAAGTATTGACTTAGCTTGAAAATCTTGGTTGCTTTCTCGGAAGTCCAATACTTGAGTATGGATCTTGCTTACGGAGTATAGCATACTTTCACTTACATACTCCAAAAGTAAAGGTGGAAGTATTGACTTAGCTTGAAAATTTTGGTTGCTTTCTCGGGAAGTCCAATACTTGAGTATGGATCTTGCTTCTGGAGTATAGCATACTTTCACTTACATACTCCAGTAAAGGTGGAAGTATTGACTTAGCTTGAAAATCTTAAGTGTAAAATGCCTCTATACCTAAAGTATACATTTGTATACGGAGTAAGCAAGTTCAAGCGAGAATGATGACTTCTCTCGTATGGTCTCATACTCGAGTATGCATATCCTTACTTGAGTATGCAACTCTTTTTCGAAAAAGTGTGAAGTCATTCCATGTCTATACTGGAGTAAACAAATTCATACTGGAGTATGCAAGAACATGAGTCAAGTTGAAAATCAGTTTAAGAGCTCATTACTCGAGTATGAAAACCTTTACTCGAGTATGCATGAGTTAGAAAAACTTGGGAGCTCTCTGTAAGACCCTTTACTCGAGTATGCAAGTCTCTACTCGAGTATATACTCAAGTTCAAAAGTTCATTTGCTCTTTGTAAGTCCAATACTCGAGTATGGCGATCTATACTGCAGTATTGACTTAACTTGAAATTATCTGTCAACTTTCGAGGGCCATATCTCCCTGGTCTGAACTCCTTTTTGGTCCATTCAACTCTTGATGGAAAGCTCTTTGAGTCTATTTTCATATGCCACTGATTTTAGCTCAATCGGATTTGTAGTTTGTGAGATACACTCAAAACATTGAAGGTGGGTCTGGACTGTGACGTTGATTCTTGTGGAAACTTGTAAAAATCATAGCTCCTTGATCTTGACATCTTTGGACTTGATTTATATATCGAAATGACGCTTTAGATGTCTAGTTTCAAATGCCACTGGTTTTACTTCAATCCGATCTCTGGTTTGGGAGATATCATCGAATTACCAGACCTCGCCCGTGCTGAACGTGAAACAGAGTTGCTGAAGAGCTGATCACGCTGCATACTCGAGTATACACTTGCATACTCGAGTTTTCCTTGTCCAGAGGCGCCAGAGGTGAGTTTTTACTTGCATACTCGAGTATTCACTTGCATACTCGAGTATTGTGTCTCAAACTCGAGTTTTGTGTTCCAAACTCGAGTTTTCTCATCCTGAAGCTGATTTTTACTGATTTTAACTTCAAATTGAGCCATTCCAACTTCCATATGACCTTGGAAACCTCTAGCATCAATCTTAGAACTTGAATAATGATATCTTCACTTCATACAACAAGTTCTTCTTTCTTTCTTCTTCTCTTGATCATTCTTTAACATAATTCATCTTGGATTAATCTGCATTAAATACAGTAGTTAGTCAATGTAGGAGATAACTATATTACTCAATCTTTTTGCTTTTAATAATGACATCTATATAAGACATCATCAAAACTAATCATAACTAACAAAACTTCTTAATCTAAAGAAACAAAAAAATGAAATTCCCTCCCATCATAGCTAAAATAATAAAATTTGAATTTCTCCATATGACTCATGTGTCATGCATGATTAAAATAAGATGAGTTGTTGCATTTTAATCAGTCAGAATACAAATGAGGTGGTGCCCATAGATTGTGTGCATATTTCTCATATAGGGGTTTTTGGCGGAAGACATGTTTTTAGAAAGATTGTTTAAAATGAATTGTTTTAAACTCTAAAATTGTTCTCAAATTAATATAACGAAACATATTTTCTTTTCATTTTATTTTCAAAATTAATTTAACAAAATGAAAACTAATAACAAAGTCAAAGAAGCTCACGGTCCTTGGGGAATTGATCTATCTGTTACGAGTTGAAAATTTATTTGACTCATCATGTAATATAGCCCATTAATCCTATTATCATAAGTATATGAGAATGATTTGTGTTTTCTATTTTTCTTTGGTGTCTCACTCATTAGAGGCTGAAAGAATCATGCCACCCCAGGTGGCGGAGTGTGTGTGTATATAGATATGTAAGTCAATGATTAAAAAATTGCTGAAAAATATCTAACTTATATTTTTGGAATATAATGTGAAACTACTTGTTAGAAGATGCTTAGAGGCTGAAAGAATCACGGCGCACCAGGTGGCGGATATATATATATATATATATATATAGTCAATGATTAAAAATTGCTGAAAAATATTTAACTTATAGTTTTGGAATATAATATGAAACTAGTCGTTGGGAGATGCTTAGAGGCTGAAAGAATCACGCCACGGTACCCCAGGTGGCGGATATATATATATAAGTCAATGATTAAAAAATTGCTGAAAAATATTTAACTTATATTTTTGGAATATAATATGAAACTAGTCGTTAGGAGATGCTTAGAGGCTGAAAGAATCACGCCACCGTACCCCAGGTGGCGGATATATATATATAGATATATATAGATATATATATATATATATATATAAGTCAATGATTAAAAAATTGCTGAAAAATATTTAACTTATATTTTTCGAATATAATGTGAAACTACTCGTTAGAAGATGCTGTGCAAGCACGCAGAAGTTACGAGTAGTTATTCACACGTCATCTTGATGGTATACACTCACACAAACTTCTTGTTTAGAAAATGTTTTATATGTACACACACATATATATAGATGAATGTAACATAAACATGGACAATTACAATCATTACTGCTACAAGACGATGGCGAAGCTTGAAACGGAAATAATCTCCAAAGAAATTATCAAACCTTCATCTCCAACCCCTCACCATCTTCGATATTACCAACTCTCTTTTCTTGACCAAATCTCTACCTTATCCTATAATCCTTTCATCCTATACTATGCTCATAATATATCAATGAACCCTAAACGGGATAGCTCCGACATCACCCTTATTTCCGACCAGCTAAAAAGATCGTTGTCCCATGTTTTAACGCATTACTACCCTCTCAGCGGACGACTCAAAGACAATACCTTCGTAGACTGCAACGACGAGGGAGTGCCATTCTCAGAAATCAGAGTGAAGGGCCAGCTCTCGGATTGTACTCAAAACCATAACCAGAGTGAACTCTGCTATTTGCTTCCATTTCAAATTGACAATGTCACAGACATAATCTTCGGCGTCCAGATTAATGTTTTTGATTGTGGTGGGATTGCAATTGGTGCTTGTTTATCTCATCAAATCTCAGATGGTTTGTCATTTTTCACGTTCCTCAATTGTTGGGTGTCTGTTGCAAGTGGCAAAGGACAAGCTGAGTTGACAACTTATCATCCAAGGTTTGTGTTACGTATACCAACTAATTGATACAATCGTGCTTCAAGATTTCATGGTTAATGCCTCCACCTAATTTTGTGGATCTGAATTGATGGATATTAGGATGATTTTCTTACCTTTTAGCTTATTGTTATTATTTAATTATTTAATTATTAATTAGTGGATTTATAGCGCCCTCCCTAGCCACGTACGGTTAGTGGTAGCTTATTATTATTTATTGTTATTTAAATATTAGTTAGTTGATTTACACTGTTAGTGGTCGTAGTTGAGTCCTAGGTTTAAGATTAGTGGTGTCAGTTATTATTTTCAGTTGATTTGTTTAACTCCTATTTAAGGAGATTTGTTTATTGAATGAAGAGAGCGAGAACTTTTGACTGTTTAATATTTTAATCTAGTTATTTTTCATAAGCTTATCCTTTCTCGCCAAAAGGAACCTCAAGCTTTGGCCCTTTTTGCCTAAAAGGTCCTATCATTTGGAGCTTTCATTGAGGGTAAAAAACTCCGCCTCCACCCATGGTGAAGGCACTCGTTTCAAGAAGTTGGAAGAACTCTTAGCCGAGACTAATGATTGGTTGGAGACACGTACGCAAGTGGTATCAACTCAGGCCAACACTCGCATGGACTACCTATCCGACCAGACCAACCTCATCACTGATCAGCTCCAGACTCTCTTCACAAATATCAATGCCCTGACTGAGCGAGTTAACCAAGCCCCTCGCCCACCACCACCGCTACCACCACCACCCAACAACCCATTTCTCTTGCACAATTTCGTCTCTGGGCTCCAACCTCACATACGTCGAGAAGTTCAAGCCCTCCGTCCCACAACGATCATTGAGGCTCAAGGACTAGCCAAGCTCGGGGAAGAAAAATTGGGTGACTTACCTTCCCCATCCATAATACCCTCACCACTGTCCCCCACAAGCCACTACTATTACCCCCCCTTCCTGTACATCTCCCCTTCTCATAACCAAGCCCTAACCAGTGCTCGCAACCCCCAAGGCACGCGACGCCTCATAGCCGATGGGATGCGCAGGAGAAGAGAACTGGGACTTTGCTTCAATTGCGACGAACAGTTTACCCGCACCCACAAATGCAAGACTCCGTCCACCCTCCTCCTTTTGAGTGAGGTCACACCCATTTCCGATCTCGATCCATCTCCAGAAAATCCAAACCACCCGTCCGACCCACCAAGTCACCTGGACCATTACCCCATTTAATGCCCAGCAACGATGAAGATATCTCGAACCTTGAGGACAAGATTCGTTTTCCCAATGGGAGGGAAAATGATACGATCGTGCTTCAAGATTTCATGGTTAACGCCTCCACCAAATTTTGTGGATCTGAATTGATGGATATTAGGATGATTTTCTCTACCTTTTAGCTTATTGTTATTATTTAATTATTTAATTATTAATTAGTGGATTTATAGCGCACTCCCTAGCCACGTACGGTTAGTGGTAGCTTAATATTATTTATTGTTATTTAAATATTAGTTAGTTGATTTACACTTGTTAGTGGTCGTAGTTGAGTCCTAGGTTTAAGATTAGTGGTGTCGGTTATTATTTTCGTTGATTTGTTTAACTCCTATTTAAGGAGATTTGTTTATTAAATGAAGAGAGCGAGAACTTTTGTCTCTATTTTAATATTTTAATCTAGTTATTTTTCATAAGCTTATCCTTTCGCCAAAAGGAACCTCAAGCTTTGGCCCTTTTTGCCTAAAAGGTCCTATCACTAATGGTCAAAATCTCTCAGTTTCTTTTTCTTTTCCTTGTTTCATTTTGTCCCTCCCTCTAATTTATAGCAAAATCGCTTCCTTTTTGGAAGGGAAGGAAAAAAGCACTTTAAATAAATAAATAAGTCATGGTTTTCAAAATAAGTCAAAGGTACCGAGTGTGTTTAAATTAACTTTAGCAAATACTTTCCATGGTTAATAGCCTTATAGTTTAATGGCATGAGAGTTCTACTATAAGTGGGAGCTCGCGAGTTCATCTCTCGTTTGTAACCTCATGTGGTTTTGCTCGCCCATTTAATTTATTTATTTATTTATTTTTTTGAAAAAAAAAAGTTCCAAAGAAAAGTGGTTTTACATAATGATTTGAATGAAATAAACTTTGTGAAAAAAAATGATTTTGATGAAATAATAATGTTTTGATGGTTTTCACGGGATTGGCTTATGTCCATTGCAAGTTATATCCGTTGCCGTCCTTTGCAATCCAACGACGTCGTTTTGTCTTTTGTGTGCAAAGTTGCTTTCAGAATTTGCCTTTGTGTCCCCACAATCGTTACCAGTATCCACTCTCTCATAGTTAATAGTAATAATATAATTGTATATTTTGAATTTATGTTTTTATATTTCAATTTAATGAGAGAATAAAACATGTCATCTGCGCTAACATTTTCAATTTTTTATGCTTCTTTAATAAATTTACATACTTATTTACTTAAACAAAGAAAATTAGATATAATATTTTTTTCAGAAAAGTCTCTAGAATAACAATATGTATTTTTTTATTACTAAAATTGAAAAAAAAATATTACTTTTAATAAGTAAATCAATTTGGCTTCATGAAATCATGTAAGCATTTTCTTTAAGTAAATTGACAATATATTAATGGAGGAACATTTTTAGTTCATTTTAAAATTTTAAAACTAACAAGTAATTTAATAAAATAGATGATTAAATTGTAATTTAGTGTAAAATGAGGAAAAAAAAGGGTTAAGGTCCGACTAGCATCCTAAAGTATTCTTTCATGTGCATCCAGTTTTATAATAAAGTAATTTGTAGTGCACCCATCACATGAAGTATTTTTTAGGAGTATCCATCACCCTGAAATTCTTTTTTGTTCAACTTTGCACTTAATTTAGATAAGTTAGGGTTATAGATACACTTGAAAAATACTTTAGTGTATTAGATATACCGAAAAAATAGTTTATGGTATTCTATGCAATTGAAAGAATACTTCGAGGGTGTTTGGTCCACCAAAAAAATAGTTGAGGGTATCGGGTGTACCACAAAATGCTTTATGGCTTGGATGCACATGAAAAAAATACTTTATGATGTTGGTTGGACCTCAACCCTTTATTTTTTTTTTTCTCATTTTACACTAAATTAAAATTTAATCATCTATTTTATTAAATTATTGTTAGTTTTAAAATTTTAAAATGAACTAAAAATTTTCCTCCTTTAACATATTGTCAATTTACTTAAAAGAAAATGCTTACATGATTTCATGAAGCCAAATTGATTTACTTATTAAAAGTGTTTTTTTTTTCAATGGCAAGTGAACGTCGAACAAGTAATAAAGAATGAGTAGAGTATCATCCCACGTAGACCGTTAACACCGAGAATGATGCGGTTCGAATGACAAGTTTGTCGTGTGAAATTATATTTGGGTTGGTTATTTTGACTATTTCTAATGATTTGAATAAACAGTAATCGAAAGTTGAAGGAATATATCGTTTAAAAGTAGGCTGAGCTCGGATTTCATCATAAGTTGTGTCATTCCCCTAATTTGCATTCAACGCATTACTATAGCAATTATGTTGCACAACATCCGCAATGTTACAGTATAACCACTTTTCACGGTGTTATTCGGTTAACCCACCACTATCCTATACGAGGATCTTCCGCAATCCTATAACTATAGTCCTCGCTTTACTCTCCCATATTCCTATAGCGAATTCCAGTTTAGTCTAAATGCGATTAGCTCTAGGTGTTTTGGTTATGAGCGGTAAATCCATTCCTGGCATCTACGGTTTAGATCGAACTATGCACGAGCTTGCCCAAAGCAAACATTATCTAATAGAGGTCTAACCTTGAATCCCATTCGATAAGCTAAGACCACATAGATAACCCTTAACGTCCGTTAATCAGTTATGAATTTAAATATTATTAAACAAACTGAATTTATTTAAATAAAATTTAGCAAACTAGGTTCATTCTAAAGCTCAGAAATCCATCCTCACTTTGCCAAAGGGCATTTAGTTTATGACTGATAAGGGAAAAACAAAGCAAAATAGTAGAGAAAAGCCCATGACAAAATTATAAAAATGGAAATAACAAAGAAAACAGGGGAAGCTCATCAAAAGGTTGACGAGTGTAAGAGGTGTCTTGTCATGCAACATCTCTACGTCCTCTACGTTCCGTCTTGCTCCACGGAAGAATTTGGTCTAGTCTACTATCCTCTCGGTCAACTGCCTCTTTCATTCCTTTAGTGTGAGTTCTGTCGGATGTGAATTCTGTTGACTACTTGGCTCTCATGACCTTTGACTTTCTAGGTTTTGTCATGCTTTCCTCTTATAGTCAAGTCTCCTTGGCTACACGTCCAATAAGTTGGGCCTTCCAAATCTTTCGGGACCTAGATCTTAAATCTGGTTGATTGATCCTTCCTTAAATACCGCGAGATTCTTTGGATCTTTCTTTCGATTTTCCGCATCTTCTGGATTTGTCTCAAGTCAATCACCGTCTTCACGTGCGCCTAGGTGACCTATCTTAATTTTTTGAAAGCTCATGAGGAAAGGTGAGAATAACTTAGCGCATAATTCTACATCATTTATGATGCTACAGCCTCGAGGTTGCATTGTATTGCTAGCTCAGTTATGGGCTTACCCTATGCTATAGCATTGTATCAGCTTTATTATGCACTTTCAGGGTAAACCATAAAGTGGTCCTTTTCTTATGCACATGAGTAGGATAATGATATGAATGCAACAATTTGTAAGATCTTTCATTCATTTCCTTATGTGCATGAATTCTTAGACATTCTATCATCTAATAAACGATAAAGCTTAATTAGATTCAACATTCAAAAACACACGGGGAAAACATAGTGATAAATCCCAATTTTAATATATTTTATCTCACCTTATCCATTTATTTTGGGGATTATTTTAGGCTAATTTGGATATATTAGATAATATTTGAATTGTTAGCCAATTTTAAGAAATAATATAAATCTGAATTAATTATGAGATACTGGGATTGGATGATATTTCTTAATATATGATAGATCATGATTTTATCATTTTAGAAGATCCTATGGTGCAGAATTTTTCAGGGAAGCTAAAAGGAAATCTACTGATGGAATTTTATTGGACTTCTTAAATTTTAGTGGGCTCAAGTTGGTACCCATTTATTTGACCTAGCCGCCAGATTGAGACGCATTCATTCACGCACGAGGGGGCAGAGACGCTCAAGAGGATCTTTCATTCATTCATCTTCAATTCCCTTTCTCTCAGACGACCACGCCACTTGATTGGAGATTGGGAATTCTTTCAATTATTATTCCTCCACCGGATGCTTTTAAAGTGACCAAGGATTGATATAATCAATAATTCCACTCATCCATTCCTTTAATTCAATCCTCGCGGGACCCACGTCACTCTTTCCTGGACATCAATTGATTCTTGTTCATCAATTTTAATGGCTGTGAGGAGTTCCTTAACACGTGAAGGAGAGGATTCCATGGTAGCTTAAGCACCTTCAGGAGGCAATTTGGGAGGAGCATGGGGGAAGCTAGAGCCTAGGAGCTTACACTTGAAGACCACAAGGGAGTGTTGTTCTTTTTATCTTTTTAATTCGAGACTTGAGATAATTTAGTTTTAAATGATTTCAAGTTATGTTAATTGAGAACAATCTAGTTTTAGATTGTAAACTCATTTCTTTTGAATTAGACTGATAATTTGAAGTTTTTATGCTTATTGCTGGATTCTTGTTTGCAACCTTTGGATTGTTGATTAAATTAATAATTGAGTTTTCGTTATTAATTTAATTGTTAATTTGGTTTATCATCTTAATTGTTTAATTGGGTTGGTAAATTATCTAGTTGTTTAATTGGATAATTGTAAACAAGATTTCCAAGATTATTTTGTGATTAGTTTTAATGAGTTTAATTAGCCACCGCTTATTTCATTATGAGTTTTCTAGTGGAATATGTGTTATTGAGCTAGAGGGTTTCCTATGTTCAATTAGGTAATTAAATTCATTAATCTCTCTTTGATCTAATTAATAAAATTGGGTTCAAAAGTTAACTCCATACAATTCCTAAGTTGTCCCCTTTTTCATCATAACTGAATTAAATATGTGTTTGAATTGCTTTTAAATCAACTTTCTTCTTAGGAATTTTAATTATTCTCTCATAATAAAAACCCCCCAAATTTGCACTCCCATCTAGATTAGTTCCATTGTCATATAGGTTTTAGAGTCATTATCATCTTGCATTTAGTAAGTTTAATTTTATTTCATTGCATTTTTCATCACCTAAAATTCAACTTAAAGAAAAACTCACATATTGCTCCCTACGAGAATGACCTAGGTTGACCCTAAACTACATAATTAATTAGGGCATAGTTTAATTGATTGCTTTAGCGACAAAAACAAGTCATCAATGACATAAATACTACTCATCACCTAGCTCGACCAAAGACTACAAAGCTCATATCAAACCATGAGTTCCCTTTCTTTTGAATAGAGAAATGTGTCATTGTCCCAAGGGCTGGCCATTAACTCGGCCAAAGGAAAAGAGTGATACCAAGGGCCCTGAAAATGTCAAAGTCATTAACTATGTACCGAGTGGTAGCAAACCACGTGGTATTTCATACACAATAACTCCCTTTACCATTCCACATCATATGCAACAATGATAAACAATCATAATCTTTGCATGTATATACAAGATTTGTAAAAATAATACATCGTCTTCAATAATTATTAAGACAACTATACTATTTCAACTCACAAATTCATAACAAAAATATATTTTCCAAAACATATAATATCATAATTTTCTGTCTCAATAACCATTTCAAAAAAACATACAAATAACATATTAACACATATAACAAGTGGAAAGTGGTCACCTCAAGTTCTTGATACAAGAACTAAACTTGAGAGAGATCAAGTCCACTCTAAAAAAAATATGTAATTATACGTTAATAGAATTAACAACAATACCAAATAATTAATCAAACTATAATTGTCTCATTTTAGTTTTTCTTGGAAAAAATAACAATTTTATTTATTCCTCAAATCATAATTACAATTTCATTTCCTTCCTTCATGAATTATTTCTCACTTTGTTATGATCATCAAAATATCACACATTCTTAATTTAACCAAAATACCCAATTTTCTATAATAAAAGTTTCACCTAAAAATTTCAAATATTCATATTTACTTGTAAACCTCAAATCCAATCCATCTAATTCTCAATATATCCCCCAATAAATTAAAAATGCATTATAAACTCGAATATAAATACCTATTATCACAAACCTCAATTTTCTAACGTAATCCGACTTATATAAACATAATCCAATTTATTAAACAAATCCCCAAATCTCCACATAGTTAAAATTATATCAAACTCTAATTTGAATTCAAAATCTTAACTCATAATTTCATATAATTCAAGATTTATCAAAACGAAACTGGTTAAACCTATAATAATACCTCTAGTAATCCAATAAATTCCTTAAACCTTATTAAATCAGTTGAAATACCCTATAGATGCAAATCCTAAATCCTTTTAAATAGAAAAGTAAATTTAAATTCCTATAACAACAAATTAATAAATCTAGACCAATTAAAATTATCTATTAATCATTCTCTACATATATACAATCATCTATTATCAGGACTCAAAACTTTGCCAAAAGTCTAATCCTAAAATTTTCACTAATCAGTACCATATTATCCTTATTAGAAAGAGAAAAATATATAGAATAATTTTCATGAAGAAAGTTTGTAGAAAATAAATTAATTTAACTACCTATATGATCTTATAAAATAAATAACTTACCTTAAAATTCAAATTGGGTCTCTTTTATTCTCTTTTCAATCCTTCCTTCCTCATCTCATCTCTCTTTTTTTTTTTTTTTTTTTTTTTAGGAGAGAAGGGGCAGTTTGGGGAGGGGAATTAATTATTACTCCCTCCTCCCCAATAATATCCCTTTTTCTCCAAGTAAGGTGCCTTGACATTACATACATACATACATACATACATACATACATACATACATACATACATATATTTTTTTCTCTCTAAGATATTTCACATTCGACATAATGGCAAATCTCCCCTTTCCTACTCACTCTACTCGGTTTTAGAATACAAAAGTATAGTATAGGCAATATGTTGATTGAGTTCTCTGTTTATAAAACGTTAAAATGATGAATATAAAAGGGAAAACATAGTTTGGTAGTGCCTGAGAATGAAAAGCATGCTACAATGTTCCATTTAAGTGACTATTATGGTGTAGTTCATGAAAATAGGCATGGATGTGAACACTTTTGTCCTTTTTTACTAGGTGAACATGTTTTTTGGCAACTAAATCAAACTTAGTTAAGAGGCATCATCAATAAGGGGAAAGAACTGTTGATTTTTTTCCTTGATTTCATACTTTGTTAGATATACTATTTTCTTTATGCAATTATTTGAATCATAAAGAAATTAAGAAAAGAAACTAAAAACCGACAACCCAAGCACCAAAGACACAAATGGGAAAGCAAATCCAACAATGATACATACCATGATTGCCTCAAGTATTAACATATATCCATTAGCCAATCACATTAGAGAAATTATTTTGAGAGAGACACCTTCCATTGAGGAGTAGACTCGCTAGTGAGAATTGCTTCACTTACAAACTAGGAACCGAGGAGTACTAAACAATCGAACTGGGAGCATGTGAAACATGACATGAGTAAAAATATGAAGCGATGAGACATTTTTTAAATGGACACCCACATCGAGAAAAATTGACACCCACAACTATATGAAACTCAAAACTATGAAATAGAACCAGGGAGCATAAATGGGCTGAATAACGAGGAACCAAGGATCACTAAATAATGGACCATGAAGCATATGAAACTCGATACGAGCAAAAATATGAAACAGGGAGATATTTTTTAAATCAACTCCCACATCAGAAAAATTGACACCCATATAAAACGTTGAAAGGAGAGATTTTCTTTTTTGGAAACACCGAAAATACGAGTGAAGTAAGACCAGGGGAACTAAAAAAGAGGTAGATCGGTGAGAGACAAGAGAACTAAAAATACGAGCAAGATTGGTTAAAATAAAGTACCGAGTGAAGTGAAGCAACTCACCAAAGTGAAAGACGACACTGAGATGGGAAGATCGACCTTTGCTTCGGACTTTAACTTTGGAGAATTGGAGAAGAGGTAAATCATAGTTGGAAATAGTAGAGTGAGACCGGATCTTCGAGTCCGGTAATCATAGGACCTTAATGCCATGTAAACACCTACACAAAATTTTTTTCTCGGCTTTTGACAATGAATGTCAGCGACTCTAGGTACGCTCTTTAACCATAATCTCTTAGTTGTGGATGTAGTCGTTCTCTTATTCCCATTTTAACCAAGTCCCGTCTCGCACTAACTCCACCTTTAGTTTTCCCTTGTATGTGAAAAAACGTACCAAGAAGGCTATCACATATATTTTTCTCCACATGCATCATATCAATCTTGTGTCTCACATCAAGACTATGCCAATATGAAGATCAAAGAAAACTGACCTCTTCTTCTATATGATCTTCTCACCCATAGTCCTCTAATTCCGACCGAATGTGACATTGGTTCTTTCTACCCTACTATAAACCTTTTCTCCAATTAATGACTTTGGAGCCATTTCATTCTCCAGAAAACAGTTAAAACTCTTTTTTAGCCTATGGTACAGGTGGAACCAAGGAACAAATCACATATGACCAACATAGACCCTTTTTTGTGTGCTTAACTTGATGGAAGTGTGTGCCTGCTTCACACTATACCCTAACAATTTTATGTATGCTGGAAAGTCATTTATCATGGTGAAAATCATTGTATGGAACTTAAAGAATTCCTTCTTATAAGCATCAAACACATGTACGCCCTCCTCCCACAAATTCTTTAAGGGTTAGTTTGGATTGAGGGAAGGGGAGGGGAGGGGAGGGGGAGTAAAGTTTTGGGTTAAGCTTCATCTCACAAGCACATATATCCCTCAATTCAGCGGAAATTCACAAAAGAGATGAAAGTGAACCCTACTTGAAAATCACGAGCAAAACCGGAAGAATCCTACCGAAAGCCACACGAAGAAACTAAATTTGGGGAAGAAGAACCAGAAGGGGAGGGGTCGGTTTTAGAAGGTTAATATCGAAGAAACCTAGAAGCTTGTTGTTGAGTGGACAAAGTTTCAGACATCCAGAGGCTAATTTATGAGTTCTGACAAAGGTAGCGGCGGGGGCATGGGGGAGAGAGTTTAAAGAATGGAGTCCATGAGTTTGTCGCCTAGAGGGAAGTGGGGTGAATAAAACTCACTAGTGGAAAAAAGGGCTTTAAGACCGCCTCATTTAGATCGGAGTAATGACGCACTGGTCTTAATAGTATGACCGGTGGCAGTTTTGTAAATATAAAGAACTTCTTGGACCGCATTCTAATGAGCATCGGTTTTAATAGTATGACCGGGGTGGCGTTTTGTAAATATAAAGAACTTCTTGGACCGCATCCTTTATCAATGAGTCTTAAATATATTATTTAGACCGCTTAACAAAACAAACGGTCTTCAAAATGTTATTGAAAAAAACTTAAAGTTCAAATTTCTTTATAGAGAAATCTCAACAAAATGACTTATATTTTCTGCGGTCCAAAATAATGAGGAAAAAATTAAATAAACTTTTAAGACCGGATATATATAACAGGCGGTCTTAAATATTATACTTTTTAGACCGGATATAAATTGTGACCGGTACTAAATAGTTTATTACTTTTAAGTTCGGAGTTTAATAAACGACGGTCTTAAAACTTAACATTTAAGAACGTCTTTTTAGTTCATCCGGTCTTAAAAATAAAGCGTCAAATATATTCTTTTGCGCGTGAAACGTTCCTTACGACTTACATTGTCCCTCTGAACTCTGAAACCCCTCTTCTTGTTGTGAAACCACTCTTCCTTGTGCATTACCTCTCTTCCTCGACCACGCAAAACGTTACCTTACGACTTACGTTGTCCCTCTGAACTCTGAAACCTCTCTTCTTGTTGTGAAACCACTCTTCCCGTTGCATTCCCTCTCTTCCTCGCCCACGTACCATTAGCCTCCGTTACGCTCTCATTTGCTCGGCATTCCTCTCTTCCTGTCTCGAAAATGAACTGTGAAAACGATTCAATTCGTGTTCCGGGAACACCAGTTATTGGTGTGAGTCAAAACGAACCATCTTCATCTGACAATGTGCCTCGTAACTGCCCAGCACGCAGTGGTAGAAGAGGCACAAGAATGATGCATGTAACCCTAAGTCGGACTTCTGGGTCAAAGCTGGAGATTCAGTTTGATGAAAAGTTGCGACCTTTCGGTCCTAATAAAAGCAAATATACTAGTTTTGTCGGCTCTCTTGCACGCAAAGCAAGGTTAGCATCTTGACCGATGAGTGGAAAAATGTGGACTTCGGCAAAGTAAAGCAACCTATTTGGGACACTTTCCGGCTTACATATAATGTCCCCGACTCGAGAAGTTGAAAGACAAGACATTGTCTTATTGTGCTTGATCGGTGGAGGAAGTTTAAGACCTCTCTTGCTAACAAGTATATTTTTGCCGAGGTTCACTCGACCAAAATCCTTGGGACAAGTACACATTTATTGATGAACAAACTTGGCAACAATTTGTTCAGTTGTGGACCACTCCCGAAGCTCTCGGGTGAGTTTATATTTAGTTTTTTTTTTTGCCCTTTTGTTTGCTTATTAACCGTGTCTGATATGTGAATGTTATTGTGTTCATCTAATCCCGTTAGTTAAATTGTTTGGTGTGTGAATAGAAGTATACATTTCCTCGTCTTTGTCTATGCAAGTCTGATATGTAAACCCTTAAAAGGTAAAATACTAAGAAGGTAATTAGGGAAATAATAATGGCATAAGAGTCAAGCGATTATTATAGTCTTAGTTTGTTATAGTAGGTAGTGGTTAGACATTAGTGTCGTTAGTCTGTTACTATCTAATGAGGATCGCTGATCCCACTTTGGATGCCTTAAAAAGGATCAAGTTTGTATTATTCTGTAAGCATAATTCTCTTTTGTTTCTTAACCTATCTATCTAGCAAGACAAGACATAGCTCCAATTTCTTCTACAATTCTACATCTTCCTTACATAAAATGTTGAAACTTGATGAATAGAATTTGACTAGTGTTTGAGGTTCATATCAAGCAGAAGTTCTCTAATTTCTGTTAGTGAGATGGCTGGAATTCATAATTGATAGTTGTTTTCAATGCTAATTCACAGGAAAGAAGGGAACGAGCACAGGAGATAGGGAGAAAGAATGATTGCCCGCATAGGGCTTCTCGCGCGGATATGAAAAGGTGAAGAAGAATTGATGGCGGCCAAGCGAAAGAGATTGGATGATGAAGCAGTAATCCAATCCTTTCGCGGTACATGATCCACCATCTCCAATACGTCGCGAGGAGTTGTGGTTGCACATTCGGAAAAAGCCTAAGCGGTGCCTACACGAGTGAACAAACTCGTGTAGTTGCCGAAAAGAATTGTAAGTATCGTTATTGTTATTTTTTAGTTACTAAACATGTTTCATTACTAAGCTTCTCGTTATCTGTATCTTACAGGAAGATCTTAAAAAGAAAGAAGCAGAGGGATCTTTTGTGTCGGACGGGAGGAGTGATGTTCTGACCATTGCGACCGGAAAACCGGATCATGGTGGGCGTGTAAAGGGGATTGGAGGACGGGTAGGTTCGAAGGAATACTTTGGTAAATCCAAACGCCATAGACAAAGTATGGTTACCCGGGAGGAGATGGAACAGACGGTGGCCAAATTAAGTGAGGATGCAAAGTGGCTCAAGAAGCAAGGCATCAATCCGAGATGAGCCGATGAGGGAGGAATTGAATCGATGAGCCGATGAGGGAGGAATTGAATCAGATGAAGCTACTTTTGAGCAATCGTCCAGAGACCAGTGTTCCCTTCACACATTCACCTGCACCTATGCAAAATAGCACTAGAGGGAGCTGCATTGTTGGACAGTCAGAGCAACCTTGTGACCTATATGTGGAGGATCATGATAGTCCTGCACGATTAGTTGCAAAAGGGACTGTCCACAACTTATTGGGATCAACTGTACACCACCAATAATTGGCTGATGATGAAGTCAGAGTGTCAGTTGAAAAGGTGATCATTGATGCACCTCTCCCTCTCCCAACTGATCAGCTGAAGCTTATGAGTGATGTCAAGGGAGCCTTCATCTCTTGGCCAAAAGAAGCTTGTACATGTCTCTACTCCTCTTGAAGCTTCATCCCTCCTCCTCAAGTTCCACCCCCTCCTCCTCAAGTTTCATCCCCTCCTCCTCAAGTTCCACCCCCTCCTCCTCAAGTTCCACCCCTCCTCCTCAAGCTCTATCCCCTATTGCTAAGTTGACTGGCACGGAAAAAAATTTGATCTGGTGAAGATTGGATATTTTAAAGATAAATCGTGGCCTGTCAATGAAGTATTAGGCGTCCCTCATCCTCTTCCCGTTCAAGTTGACACCGTTGATGTTGAGTCCCTGTTGCTTCCTCCACAAGAGCTTACTGATGTAATTGTTCAAATTTTTATGAAGTAAGTATCTTCTATCTATGAGTACATAATTTAAATGCATCGTTTAGACACACATACATATATACTAATTCCCTGATCGATGTCATTATTGTAGGTTATTGCATTAAGAATTAGTTCAAAAGGGCAGGAGCAACGATTTTGGATTCTTGTGCCCCGTCTATTCAAGTCAAACATCCATGCAGGAGAGACAGGTGTACATATCAAAGAGGGTGTGTGAAGTGAGAAGAAAGGTGTACTTGTTGTCATTCTTCCACAGGTACATATCACAAATCTTGTCTGCATCTCACTTAATTCTGCTACATATATCCCTGAGTATACTTTACTACTGTGAATTTTCAGCCGCCACTGGCAATTGGTCCTCATGTGCATGGAGGATCATAAAGTTATCTTCTTATGCTCCACTCACAGAGAGCCATTGCCTTCGTTGACGCAGACCATCAACGAGTAAGCATGTCATTTTGATTCTCTTGTCCGAAATCTCTCGCGTGAATTTTCGTGAACATTATTGATAAATTTGTGATTTTGATGATAGTGTCATGAAGACCTTCCAAACCGAGGTAAAGAAAAGGCGTCGGGCCAAAGACCCCATCTGGGACACACCAGAGGTTGGTACAATATTTGTACACTGGCACACTGCCTTGTGAAGTTGGTCATTAAGCTATATATGCTTTTATATATATTTCTTGTTCTTTTTATACCCTTCGGCAACCACCGGGGTCCAACTTATGTGGCCAGTACGTCATGAAACACATGTATGATATTATCACGGGAGGAAGGACTAAATTAATCAGTAAAGGTAAATGTATTTGATGTTACATATTATGCACGCAAGTTAATTCAAGTGTGTGGCTTAATGTTACATATGAAATATGCACGCAAGTTAATTTAGTTTTCGCCTTTGATGTTACGTATGTTTGACTCGCCCGATCCCTTTTCTCGATGATGAACTGGAGCACATACGCAATTTGTTTTGTGAATATCTGTATGACTTGATCTTAAAGTCGACAATAATTAATGCCCTAAATTCATTTGTAAATATACCCCGTACAACAATAATATTTTGTAAATTTGTTTATTTTTCTGAAAAATATTCATTTGTAACTATACATAGGCAATGTAAAATTCAATAAATAAATTTGTTTAATTTTTCGAACAATTTTCTTGTGTCCATTTTGGGTTTCTGAATGTATTGGATGGTGGATAAAGCTATTTAGTGCTTGAAATATGAGAAAGATCTCAAGTTTAGGACCGTATATTAATTAAAAGTCCGTCTTAAAAGTCCGCATAATAAACATCCGGTCTTTAAAGTGTTCGTTTTAAAAAATATGACATTTTTAGGACCGTATATTAATTAAAGGTGCGATCTTAAAAGTCCACATAATAAACATCCGGTCCTAAAAGTGTTCGTTTAAAAAATTATGAGACTTTTAGGACCGTATATTTTTAACATCCGGTCCTATAAGTATTATGAGACCGTGTATTATTTTACTGTCCGCTCCTAAAAGTCCTCTTATTTTAAGTTTAGAAGTTGGTTAACCTTTAGGACCATGTAATTGTTAAATGTCTGGTCTTAATAGTCTTCATTTAAATAGAAATGTTCACTCGCTTTTTAGACAAATCATTATGGTTCGAGACAACCGAGGTTTTATGCTCCGCTTCAAGCTAGGTCCTTCATTGTTGTCGATGTTACCCCTCTTGATCTTGAGCAGCATTATTGGTTTCCCTTTTCTTTGTCTCTTTTCTTTTGTCGAAAAAAGAAGGAAGGTATTGAAAAGGTACTTTGTTTCAAATCAAGGGAGGTAAAACCGACTACAACGACGGTCCAACCTTCGAGAAGAATTGTCATTGTGTTTGTTTTTATTCAAATAAGGTAAAAGATGTTTTTTGTTTTTTGTATGTTCTTAACTGTATTCTGCGAATTTCTATTGTTGATTTACACGTGGACAATGTTTTGTTGTTTCCTTTTTGTCAGAAAAAGAAAGACGATAATGAAAAGGACAAGGCGATCGAATATGGAAACCAAAGCTAACAAAAAAAGGTAGTGTTTTTAGGACCCTCGATTTACTAAGTGTGCGGTCCTAAAAGTCTTCGTTCTGAATTATTCATATTAGTTTTTTGAGTCTGCCATTATCCATCTTTCATAGTTGCCTTGTTTATTGCTTTCCAGGTTCAGATAATTGGTAAACTAACGAATTAAAGTACTAAACTCGCACGAGAATGAAAAGAGTGCATAATATTTATATATTAATTTTTATCGCCCTCTATTACAAAAAAAAACAACAAAAAAAAAACTAAAAAAAACAACTAATCCTCTTCGTAGACGGAGAGGGAGGGGGAGCCGGAGTCGCCGGAGTCGGAGTCGTCTTCGCCTTATCGTACTCCACGTCATTGGCGTGAAGTACCATGTTCAGCTTGTTGTTCACGGCATGAACAAGCTGAACCAATTGGCCCAAGCGTCGATCCATGTGATCGACGCGGGCCACCAACGACGCACCAACCGCTTCACAACGGATTTAAAGGAGGGAATGGCGAAGGGCTGAGGTTGAAGAGGAGGAGGAGGAAACGGAGGACCCGGGGGAGCAGCCATTACGTTGGAGGCTAGGCGGTGAAGGAGCCGTGTAGAAGTGATGGAAAAGAATGTGAAGAAAGTACAGTAACAATGGGTTTAAATAGAGAACCCATCCTGAACAATGTGAAAAGCCAAAAACTTTAATGAGGAGACGCATAGTTCATCAGAATACGAGGAGATGCCTAGTTGGGAAGTTTATCTGGAAGGCGAAGAGACTCTGAATCATTCATTTGAACAGAGTGTAAGGATACGACTCTGCCATCTGAATTTGAAAAGAATGAATTTTAGTACCGGGTAAATGATGAAAGGTCAGTCTTAAAAATAATAGAATTGAATATTTTAAAAATAAATATACTTTTAGGACCGGATATATTTTAAAAGGTTGGTCTTAAAAGTAATAGAATTGATTTTAAAAATAAATAGACTTTTAGACCGACATATTATAAAAGGTCGGTCTTAAAATAAAAATTAAATGATAGAATTTTATACCGCGTACCTATAAATCCCGCTCTTAAAAGTTTCTCTCGCTTTATTAACTCCTCATACCTCTCGTCCTTAACTCCTTATTAATTCCTCATCACTCGCTCGTAACCCCAAACTACGTACGTGGCTATCTAAGAACAGCTCCGCTTTATTAATTAACTCCTCATACCTCTCCGCCCCAACTACTCAAACCATGGTTAGATACAAGGTTACCGCCGTAGGGGTGCTCTTACTCGTGATTCTCGTGCCTTCCGTCGATCGTTATACGGTGCGCTCCTCCATCGAGAGTCCGTCCTATTGCCGCGTAAGAGTCTCGGGTCGTTGGACCCATTGTTATTTCTTCGATGATGAAGAGGTTCTCGCTCCCCTCCCCAACCTCTTGGCCCCACCGCGACTACTACTGATCCCTCTCCTCTTTCCTCTAATGAAGCATTGTGTCTGATGAGACTAAGAGAGAAACTTGCTGATCTCTGGCGGGAAATTAATGCTGTTCACGCCGAAATCACCAAGGCTTTGGAGGATAATAAGCTTTAGGATGTTTAGTCAGATTCTTGTTTTTGATAATTTTCTCGCTTGTTTTTTCTCTTAATTTTCTTGTGTACGTGCATATTCTCCGCTTATGTATAGAAGCAAGAAACTAAGCTTGTGTCTTTCTAATATTCATATTCTCCAGCTTTTCCTTTAATTTATTTTATTAACTCGGGCTTTCGCCGAGCTCACAAATGCAAACCTCTTCTTTTTTTGTTTGGTTAATTAATAAACGAAATACTTTTAGGACCGTAGTTCTTATAACCGCTAGTCTTAAAATTAAATGAATACCGAAAGTTAGGATCGAGTATTCTTAACCCCGGTCTTAAAAATTAGTTAATAAATGTTTGACTTTTAGACCGGACTCTTTATAAATCTCCGGCCTTAAAATTAACTCAATACTAAAATTTAAGACCGCAGCATTGTTAACCTCCGGTCTTAAAAATTTATTAATAGAATTATATCTTTAGGACCGTATACCGTATAATTAACTGGTCTTATTAAAATATAAAATATAAAGACATGTCTATGTCGCTGGGAAAATTAAATTTCCTCTCGTAACTTCTCTTGTCGCGCCAAAGTGATTACACACAATGTGTTCCCGTCTCCAGGTGTGTTGCTCATCGTCGCTTCGCGTTCCTCTCTTGAGATTAACTATCGGTTCCTTACCTAAACGTCTATAGACCAAGCTATACGAGGTGTTTCAGGTTATATAACTTTATGATTTTCCTTCTAATGGTTCGGGGTTTTCATGGGTTGAACGAAATCGATGAAATGTTATTGTGGGTTTCTTTGTTGTTAATGAATATTGTATTTTGAAAATTATATTTGCACTTTAGACCTACCCAACTCGACCAAGAAATTTTTTAGGTTACTCTTTGCCGTTTGCAACATCAACGTTCATGGCGGGAGAAGAACGACTCAGCAAACGCATTTGAATTTATATGGTACAGGTGAGCCCACAAGACCTTCATGCAATGCATTTAATTTCCTCGTCATGTATTTATTTTGCTTCTTGGATTCATTGTGATACATTTATGACCAAAAGTGATTCTTCATTATGCATTTAATGGGCAGTTTCTCCGTAAAAAAAAAAAAAAAAAAAAGACATGCATAACCGACATTGAGCTTAAATAAGCATTTGGAGTTGGCTTATTTTATATGCAAGTCTCTGCCTTTTTTCGGATTATGTATATGTTAAATCTTTCCATCTATAGGAATACTACTATGGACCACAGTTGGATAAATGCTTTACAGACGAGTGTTGAATATCAGAATGGGGTGAGGGACTTTATTGAATTTGCTAAACAAAATGCTCATGATGATAGTGGGAAGTTTTATTGCCCTTGTGTAAAATGTCTGAATGAGAGGCGACTAAGTGTTGAAGTTATACACACACATTTAATTTGTGAAGGATTTTGTAAGACTTATACAATATGGGTATGGCATGGTGAAAAAATACCAAGTGGGTCTCAACATGGGGAAGTGGCCTTTGATGATAATGACACGGATATGGATGATCGCATAGAGGACATTATCCGTGATGTAGGAGAAGAGGCTTTTCATCAATCACATGCATATGGTAATATGTGTAGTGATGCAAAGACCCCTCTATACCGTGGGTGTAAAAAATACCAATTGTTGAATGCTGTATTGAAATTGGTAAGCTTGAAGGCACGTCATGGATGAAGCGATAAGAGTTTTTCTAAAATGCTTGAGGCTTTTAAGGACATGCTTCCAAATGATAATGTGTTGCCGCATTGATACTATGGTGCTAAGAAAATACTTTGTCCACTGGGGATGGAGTACAAAAAGATCCATGCATGCCCGAATGATTGCGTATTGTATAGAAAAGAGTTTGAAGAGAAGCTGTAATTGTCCGAAATGTGAAACCCCAAGGTACAAGTCAAATAAGGGGCCTGCAAAAATGTTGTGGTATCTTCCAATCATACCAAGGTTCAAGCGGTTGTTTGTGAATGAAAATGATGCAAAAAATTTGAGGTGGCATGCAGATGAGAGGATTTCTGATGGAAAGCTTCGACATCCGGCCGATTCTTCTCAATGGAAGAAAATCGATCAATTATTTCCGAACTCGGTGAAGAACCTAGGAACCTTAGGCTTGCCCTTAGCACGGATGGCATGAATCCATATGGAAGCCTTAGCAACATACATAGTTCATGGCCCGTACTACTGATTATTTACAACTTATCTCCAATGTTATGCATGAAACGAAAGTACATCATGTCGTCGCCTATGTTGATTTCGGGACCAAAACAACCCGAAATGACATTGATGTTTACCTTCAGCCCTTGATCGAAGACTTGAAGGAGTTGTGGGCAGAAGGTGTTGATGTTTTTGACTCTTTCAAGAAGGAGGTGTTTAAAATGCGAGCCATGATATTTTGTACTATAAACGACTTCCCAAAGATATGGGAACTTGTCGTGGTATAGTGTAAAAGGCCATAAAGCATGTCCGGTTTGTGAAGAAGGCACACGCTACCATCAACTTCAACATGGAAGAAAGACGGTTTATCTTGGACATAGGAGATTTCTTAGACGGGGCCACCCATATCGTCGATTAAAGAAAGCCTTTTTGGTGGCCAAGAGTATGAAGATGCTCCGGTGGCATTGACGGGGAGCAAGTTTATGAAAAGGTGAAAAATATCAATGTCGCCTTTGTAAGACCGCAAAGAGTAGAAAAGAAACAAATATATGGAAAAAGAGATCTGTATTCTTCGATCTTCCATATTGGCGCAATCTTGATGTGAGACACAAGTATTGATGTCATGCATGTGGAGAAAAACGTATGTGATAGTATTGTCGGCACGCTTCTCAACATACAAGGTAGTTCCAAGGATGGTGTGAAGGCAAGATTGGATCTCGATAGCAATGGGAATACGTGAAGAGTTACATCCAAGGCCAGATGGGAAGAGAACTTATTGTCCCCCAGCTTCTCATACTTTGTCGAAGGATGAGAAATGAAGTTTTTGTGAGTGTTTACATGGCACAAAAGTTCCCACGGGGTATTCTTCAAATTTGAAGAGGCTTGTATCGATGAAGGACTTGAAATTAGTAGGCCAAAAGTCTCATGATTGTCATGTCTTGATGCAACAGCTACTCCCAATAGCTATTCGAGGCATCGCCGAATATGATCTTCGGGTCGCATTTTGACTAGACTTTGTGTCTTCTTCAATGCGCTTTGTAGTAAAGTTTTCGAGATTGAAAAGTTGGATGAATTGGAGAATGAAGGATATCTTATCTTGTGCCACCTTGAGAAGCTTTTTGTTCCTACATTTTTTGACATCATGGTTCATCTAATTGTTCATCTAGTGAGGAGATAAAGATGTGCGGCCCTATCCATTTATGGTGGATGTACCCAATTGAAAGATCTATGAAATTCCTAAAAGGGTACGTGAAGAACGCATACCGGCTAGAAGCATCGATTGTTCATAAATATGTTTCTGAAGAAGCCATGGAATTTTGTCAAAATTATTTGGCCAAAGTAAGACATATTGGACTTCCAAAACGTCAACATGCTGAAGGGGGTAGATGAGGAGCTTCCGTAAAGAGCGTGGATCCCGATGAATTGTCACAAGTCCACTTATACATCTTGAATAATGTTGATGAAGTTCAAGCCAAGATAGCTGAACATAAAGAAGCCGTAAGGAAAGAAAATCATCGAATGATCGAACAAAGGTTGATTAGGGAGCATAACAGTAACTTTTGCAAACCGGTTCAAACAAAAGGTCGAGGGAGAGGAATGTGTTTCGATACAATCAAATGGTTAGCACGTGGTCCCGAGGTCGATGTCATAAGTTGGAATTCGTATGTGATCAATGGTTATACATTTTACACGAAGTCCCTAGATGATAGGAGCACAAACCCGCATAACAGCTGGTGTTATGTTAGAGGCTGAATCTATGCACTTCTCCCGGGCTCGAAAGACAAGAGCCCTTTATTGGCGTCATGCCATATTATGGGGTTATTGAAGAGATTTGGGAGGTGGACTATGTGAAAATTAGATTTCCCATTTTCAAATGCAAGTGGGTCAATGTCAATAATGGTGTTCGGATCGATCGGGTTAGGATTTACATTAGTCGATGTCCATGGTAGAAGTTTTGGAGATGAACCTTTATTATGGCAAACCAGTGCAAAACAAGTGTTCTATATCACCGATCAAGAAAATAAAATGTGGTCTCGTAGCTCTCCAAGGAAAGAGGGTCATTGATATTGATGAGGAAATGAATTCAATTATGGTATTCATGAGAGTACTCCTTTTTCAAGGGGTCTACCGACATAAACGAAGAAGATGAAGCGGATAATGAACCCGCATAAGAAGTGATCATCAAGAAGGGATATGGGAAGATATCACTTTATAAAAGAGTCAATTCATAAGGTAATATTCATATGCAGATTTCTTTGAAAACTTTAAGGTTTTAACTATATTATATTCCTTCTATGTTCATAAACAATGTCACCGACTATGAAGTTTGTTCTTGTTTTATTTTTTGGCGTGTGATCCGATCCAAAGGGGCATGTTATAAAAGAGGATGTTACTTTGTCGGGTGGGAATCGATGAAGGCATGGTGAATATTATTTTGGGCATGTGTGTTGTATTTGTAACTTATTGTATTTGTAAGTAAGTTATCTTATTGTATGAATTAATTTGGGTGTTGTAGTCATAGTATAATCATTAATTAAGAGGCCAAATAACTCATGGTGAATAATATTTGTATTCTTTTTCCAATTCCATTTATTCAAATAATTGTTCATAGCTTACAGCTTAAAGTATCGACTTTTATGTGCTGGATTGGGTGGTGGATTTGTGTGTATAATACAATCAAGAAGAACAGTATCATGGAAAAATTCAGAAAATTTACACCGTAAATAAATGCGCCGGTCTTAAATGGTGAGTTTTTAAGACCGGATGTATTTATATGTCCGGTCTTAAAGGTCGTAACACATTTCATAATAAGCGCCCGGTCTTAAAAGTCGGTCTTTTAAGACCGGTAAATTTATACATGCGGTCTAAAATAAAATTTTTAAGACCGCATTTATTTATCATCCAGCCTTGAAAGTCAATCTTTTAAGACCGCGTATAATTAGTCGTCTTAGAAGCCGCTAAGTTTAAGAGTAACACCCCAAATTCAACATCCAAAAACTTGGCCAAAATATTTGAAATACCTCCAACATGGATGATCAATATCCAAATCATTAAAATTACATAACCATTTCAAATAAAATTCATAATACAAAGTCAAAATAAGTTTCCAAAATATTTCAGAGTTAACTACAAGGCGGAAGTCTTAGGGTCATGACAAATAAAAATAACATAACATAAGATATAGGAGTACAAAAGAGCCTTCAAAGCTCACTCCATAGGTGCCTTCCCTTGCTCCCTACTAGAATGTTCACCTAAAAAACGTTAATATAGGATGAGATTGCACGTCTCAGTAACTACTGAAAGTCTCTACCGTACACAAGCAAATTATACATGACAAAAAGAAGGAGTTGATTACACACACACACACACACATATATATATTTGTATATATCAATTTCTCATACAAAATTCTTTTTCAAAAGTAATCATCATTATGTCAAATTGTGAACTATACAATTATGTAATATGCAATATGCAGCCTCCCTTATATCACCATCCACCCTTGTATCGTTGACAGGAACCATAAGTTAACATATAGTCCAACAGAAACTTATTCGTTTGACTGGATGGTTCCAAGCTCACCAAAACCTAAGATACACCCGACCAAAGGTATAGAGCTTAAGTATGGACTATGGCTCCCCTCCTTAAAAATAACAACTAAGGAGGTGTCACATGTCCCACAACTCCAATATAATCTCATCCAGAGGAAAACATGGAAGATCGGGCCCTGATAAGTACCATCCACTATGCATTGAGTGGTGGCATAAATAAATTTTATCATTTAAATTCCTCCTTACTCCAACCCATCACATACAGTCGCCATGATAATTATATCAATAAAATAAAGTATATTAAAACACGCTTTCATTTATATCAAATATCATAAAAAGGTAAACCAAACATATCATAAAACCTCATTGGACCAATCTGTCATTCTTGAAATTTGAAGGACTAAACTGTCATTTTGAAATTCGGGGACAAAACCATTTTTTTCGGGGTACAAAACGTAATTTTTTTTCATGGGTACAAAATTGTAATTTTCATGGGTATAAAACTGTAATTTTCATGGGCACAAAACCATAATTTTTGTTGGGTACAAAACGGTAATTTTCATGGGTACAAAATTGTAATCTTCATCATGGGTTGAAAAACCGTAATTTTCGTGGGTACAAAACCGTAATTTTTTGGGTACAAAACATTGTAATATTCAGTTATAATAATAATATTATTATAATACATATACATATAAATCAAAAATGCATGAAAAAATATAATTTATAATCATACACAATTCACAAGTATATAGAAGAATATTCAAAGAGTTACTGTTACTCGCTAATTCTCAAGTAATCACCAAAAAAACTACTAGTATCCCCAAATAATTATCTCTATGCTTTCCTTCTTTCTCTCCTCTCTTTATTTTTCTAACGCTCGATTGCTCTACTCGAATACGCACCCAAAGGTATGTATTTATAGTGGTTGGGGAGGGGGAATTGAGGGGGTGAAATTGGAGGGTGGTTAGGTGAAATGGGGGTGGTTGGGTGAAATGTTGGGGAAATATGGTTAAAGTTGGGGGTGGAAAAGTTTTATTACTCCCTCCCCTTTTAACTTTCTTTGCCAACCATGTTTCTAATATATATATATATATATATATATATATATTATAATATATTTCTATAATATAAAATTATTATAATTATTATTTTAACTAATAGAAAATTTTACTCCTATACTTATAAATCTTTCTTGGTAAATTAATTACCATTAATCTATCATATCATCATTCTAAATAAATTTTAGGATGTTACATTTTCCCCTCCTAAAAAGGAATTTTGTCCCAAAATTAAAATTCAATAAATGAGAGAAAATTATACTTAATTAAATAAGTGAGGATAGAATTGTCACATATTCTCTTTTGTTTCCTAGTAGCATCACCAGGAGCCATTCCTCTCCACATAACCTTTACAAGTCTAATGGTTTTATTTCTTAATTGCTTATCCCTTGCATCAACAATCCGCTATGGCTCAGCTTTATATGTCATGTTATCTCTGAGTTCTATCTCTTCTACTTCAATAATATGAGAATAATCTAGTTGGTATTTCTTTAGTTGTGATACATGAAAGACATCGTGAAGGTTCGCAAGCTATGGAGGTAATGCAATTCTATAAGCCACCGGTCCTATTCTCTCCAAGATCTCATAAGGACACATGAAAAGAGGTGAAAGCTTCTTTCCTCAAATTGCTCTACCAATGCCGGTCATTGGTGTGACCTTTAGAAATACATGTTCACCCACCATGAACTCCAACGGTCATCTTCTCTTATAGGCATAACTCTTATGTCTACTCTAAGCAGTGAGAAGTTTCTGTTGAATCACCTTAATCTTTTGAGTTGTCTCATCCACTAATTCCGGCGCTAGTAAACTTGGCTCATTCAATTCCGTCCAGCAAATAGGAGATCTATACTTCCTTCCGTACAAGGCCTCATAAGGTGCCATTTCAATGCTTGAGTGATAACTATTGTTATATGCAAACTCTACCAGATGACGATGATTGTCCCAACTTCCTGCGAGCTCCATTGCACATGCTCGCAACATGTCTTCCAAAGTCTGTATAGTCCTCTTAGTCTACCCGTCAGTCTGAGGATGGAAGCAGTACGAGTTCCCATAGCATATTGCAATGCTCTCCAAAATCGTGAAGTAAATCGTGGATCATGATCAGATACGATGCTTTTCGGTATCCCATGCAATCTGACAATCTCCTTCATATAGATTTTTGCTAGTCTCTCAAGGGAGTATTCCACTGCGATAGCCAAAAAATGAGTTGACTTAGTCAATCTATCGACAATTACCCAAATGGCATTATGCCTAGACGTAGTTGAAGGAAGTCCCATGATGAAATCCATAGAGATGTTGTCCCATTTCCACTCTGGGATCTCCAAATTTTGTAATAATCTAGGAGGTTTTCGGTGTTCAATTTTGACTTTTTGGCAAGTCAAACAACAAGTAACAAATTCCGTCACATCTTTCTTCATGCCTCGCCACCACCAATTCCACTTGAGATCATGATACATCTTGGTTGCTCCAAGATTGAATAGTATATTTGCTCCGATGAGCTTCCTCTAAGCATGAGTTTCTTATTTCTCCATCATCAAATACAAATACACTCTCCCTTTTATATCTTAATATCCCATCTTCGCCAATCTCAAATCTCAAATCCCGACTCTCTCCCTTCTTCAACATCTTCCTTGACACTCATCAAATACTCATTTTCAAGCTGAGCAAATTTAATTTCTTTCCAAGTAGAATTTTCAATAGTTAACGCTTCCATAATAGCAACTAGTCCTGACATTACATCAATAGATTTACTCTATACATCTTCTAGCAATTTATGTTCCCTAATTATCAACTGGGCTACATGGATCGCCTTTCTGCTTAAGGCATCTACTACAACGTTTGCCTTTCCTGGATGATACTTCAATTCATAGTCGTAGTCCTTGAGAAACTCCATCCACCTCCTCTACCGCATGTTGAGCTCTTTTTGGTCAAACAGGTACTTCAGACTCTTATGGTCACTAAAAACCTCGAATTGTGAACCATAGAGATGATGCCTCCAAATCTTCAGAGCAAATACCACCGCTGCCAATTCTAAGTCATGAGTAGGATAATTCCCTTCGTGTGGCCTTAACTATCGAGAAACATAAGCCACTAACCTACCATTTTGCATTAGCACACACCCAAGACCTTTCTTAGAAGCATCAGTGTACAAAGTGAAGGTCTGAGTAGGATCTAGAATTATAAGTACCGGTGTCGTAGTCAACTTAGTCTTCAAATTTTGAAAAGATGCTTCACACTTCTCGTCCCATACATATGGTTGACCCTTTCTAGTTAACTTTGTTAAGGGCATAGCTATATGTGAAAAGCCCTTAATGAATCTCCTATAATAGCCAACCAATCCTAGAAAACTCCTAATCTCAGTCACAGACTTTGGTTGTTCCTATTGAAGGACTGAATCAACTTTGGTAGGGTCCATCGTAACCCCTTCAGCGACATGGCCAAGGAATTTTACTTCCTTTAACCAAAATTCGCACTTAGACAATTTTGCATAGAGCTTGTGTTCTCTTAACACCTGTAACACAATTTTGAGATGCTCTTTATGCTTCTTTTTCATCTTAGAGTAGATAAGGATGTCATCAATGAAGACCATTACAAATTTATCTAAATATGGCCTGAAAATTCTATTTATGTAATCCATGAATACGGCTAGAGCACTTGTTGCCCAAATGGCATGACAAGAAATTCATAGTGGCCATATCTAGTTTTGAATGCGGTTTTTGGGATATCTTCAGCTTTGACCTGTAACTGGTGGTAGCCTGATCTGAGGTCAATCTTGGAGAATATGGATGCTCCAATCGATTGATCGAGTAGATCATTTATCCGGGGTAAAGGATATTTGTTCTTTATAGTCGCCTTATTCAACTGGTGATAGTCAATGCATAGTCTCAAGCTCTCATCTTTCTTCTTCACAAAGAGTATAGGTGATCCCCAAGGAGATACACTGGGCCTGATGAAACCCTTTTCCATCAACTCTTCAATTTGCTTCTTCAATTTTGCTAGTTCCGATGGAAACATTCGGTAGGGAGCTTCAGAGATAGGTCCCGTCCCAGGTGCGAGATCAATAGAAAATTCTACTTCTCTCTCTGAGGGTAAACCTATCATCTCTTTTGGAAATACTTCCGAAATTCATTCACCACTTCGATATCTCCTATCCCTTTTTCCACTTCTGCTTGAATGGAAAAAAACACCAGATATGTGGAACAACCCTTACGAATAGACTTTTTAACTTGTACTGCAGACAACAATTGTGGTCTACTATGAATCATAGAGTTATCTGCAAGAAAGATAGTCTTTCTCTTACAGTCAAGGATGACGTCATTTGCTGACAACCAATCCATTCCTATTATCACGTCAATATCTTCATGGATAGACAAACAAGATCTATATTTGAGGTCCTACTATCAAACTCAATTATACAATTTAAGCAAGCCCTAGAAGTTTTCACCAAAGCTCCCACCGGTGTAGAAATAATCATATCAAAAGGCAATTCGCATATACTTAAATTCAATCGAGGCACACAAGCATACGATACAAAAGAGTGTGATGCACCCAAATCAAACAAAGCTTCAACTTCAAGGCCTTGGAGTTTGAGGATATCTTTAATCAGATTTGGTGAAGTACTAGCTTTCTGGTGTGATAGTGCGAACACTTTGCCTAGAACCACAGTTCTAGCATCATTGACTCCTTGAGACTCTTCCTCACAGAACCTAGAGATATGTCCTAGCTTCGACACTTGAAACATATCACACAACGCCCTTGGTGTACTTTTCCACACTTATCACACTTCTGACTATTAGCGGTGCTAGCAATAGGAGTTGTAGATCCCCTATAAGAGTTCTGTCCTCCATTAAATTGACTCCTCTGAGGTTCACCGAAATGACTCCTCTGAGGTTCACCGAAATGACGAGGTCCACTGAAATGACTCCTTGATGGTCCAACAGAATGATTTCTTGATGGATGACTAAATCACGTATTCACACCACTAAAGTTATGACTATGCTTCTTAGTGATTCCCCTCATAGGTCTCATAGGAGGTGTAGATTTGGCTTGGAATCCCTTCATCTTCTCAGTTTCTTCTTCTTGCTTGCTTCTAGCTATCGTGCGTAATTTGTCACATATCTCTTCAAAATCCCTTATTCCATCAAGAAATGGTGACAAAGTCATTTTTAGATATGGTCTAGCTTTCTCCACTAATTGAGCGCACATCCATTTAGAGTTATTTTGCAAATACTTGCAAAATTTAGACAACTCCAAAAAGTGAGTAATAAATTTGTCTTCGTGTAAATCCTCTTGCCTAAATGTAAGGAATTCAATCTCCTTCTCTATTCTGATTGAAGGGGAAAATAATAATTCTTGAACTTTTCTTTAAACTCTTCCCAAGTCATCTTAGCATTTTCATTTATTTTGGTGCTTTCCCACCATTCTTGGGCCGCTTTCTGCATTAATTGCTTAGCAACTAGCACCTTTTGTTGCAAGCTAATCTCAATAACTTTGAATATCTTTTCAAGACGCTTAAGCCATTCTAGAGCTTCTACTGGGTCTAGCTTTCCCTCAAACATTGGAGGAGAAAAATTCTGAAATTTTTCCCAAACTTTAGTAATAGGTGGAGGGTGATACTGAGAATGGGAACTGCTACTGCCTCTTGACTCAGTGCAAGTATGGCTTCCTCCCCTAGAATGATGATCAAGAGGACCACCTTCCCTATTCGGAACCTTCTCCTTTCCTTGATTACTACCTTGGCCTCTTTTCTCTGCTAATTCGTCCTCGTGCCTATTCACTTTCTCTCTTACCTCCAGGATTGCATCTCGTAACTCTGCTAAAAGGGCATTGTTATCCTGAGGAGGGGGACCATTTTGATGCGGAGCGGGGGTTGAATTAGTCCTTCGAGTTCTCCCCATTCTCTCCTCCTATGATTAACATTATAAGGACACTAAATAAGAAATAAGTAGCTAAATAAATTCTAAATCTAAACAAAGGGAAGTACACATGTCATAATATTTATTTTTCCATCACCTCTAAAATATTTTAAGAAAACAAACACTTAAAATTTCAATAAAAGCCACAAAACGTTTAGCTCGATACCAAAAATGTAACACCCCAAATTCAACACCTGAAAACTTGGCCAAAATATTTGAAATACCTCCAACATGGATGATCAATATCCAAATCATTAAAATACATAACCATTCAAATAAAATTCATAATACAAAGTCAAAATAAGTTTCCAAAATATTTCATAGTTAACTACAATGCGGAAGTCTCAAGGTCATGACAAATAAAAATAATATAACATAAGCTACGGAGAATACAAAAGAGCCTTCAAAGCTTACTCCATAGGTGTCTTCCCTTGCTCCCTATTAGAATGTTCACCCGAAAAATGTTAATATAGGATGAGATTTCACGTCTCGAACTCACCGAAAGTTTCTACCGTAAACAAGCAAATTATACATGAAAAAAAGTAGGAGTTGATTATATATTTTATATATATATATACACACACATCAATTTCTCATACAAAATTCTTTTTCAAAAGTAATCATCATTATGTCAAATTGAACTATACAATTATACAATATGCAATATGCAACCTCCCTTATATCATCGTCCACCTTGTACCGCTGATTGGAGCCATAGGCTAACATATAGTCCGACAGAAACACATTCATTTGACTAGATGGGTCCAAGCTCACCAAAACCTAAGATACACTCGGCCAAAGGTATAGAGCTTAAGTATGGGCTATGGCTCCCCTCCTTAAAAATAACAACGAAGGAGGTGTCACGTGTCCCACAACTCCAATGTAATCCCGGCTAGAGGAAAACATGGAAGATGTGGCCCTGACAAGTACCATCCACTGTGCACCGAGTGGTGGCATAAATAAATCTTATCATTTAAATTCCTCCTTACTCCAACCCATCACATACAGCCGCAATGATAATTATATCAATAAAATAAAGTATATTAAAATATGCTTCCATTTATATCAAATATCATAAAAAGGTAAACCAAACATATCATAAAACCTGATTGGACCAATCTGTCATTTTTGAAATTCGAAGGATTAAACTGTCATTTTTGAAATTCGGGGGCAAAACCGTAATTTTTACTGGGTACAAAACGGTAATTTTCATGGGTACAAAATTGTAATTTTCATGGGTATAAAACTGTAATTTTCATGGGCACAAAACGTAATTTTTGTGGGTACAAAACCGTAATTTTCGTGGATACAAAAATTTTCATGGGCACAAAACGTAATTTTGTGGGCACAAAACTATAATATTTAATATTCAGTTATCATAATAATAATATTATAATACATATACATATAAATCAGTCTATAAAAAATATAATTTATAATCATACACAATTCACAAGTATACGAAAGAATATTCAGAGTTACCTGTTACTCACTAATTCCCAAGTAATCACCAAAAAGCAACTGCCAATATCCCCAAATAATTATTCTATGCTTTCCTCTCTCTTTCTTTCTCTCCTCTCTTTATTTTTCTAACGCTCGGATTGCTTTCTGTTCGAATATGCACCCGAAGGTGAGTATTTATATTGGTTTGAGGACGGGGGTAATCGGGGGTGAAATGGGGTAGGTGAGGGGGGGTAGTTGGGTGAAATGTTGGGGGAAATGGTTAAAGTTGGGGTGAAGTTTTTTACTCCCTCCCCTTTTAACTTTCACATGGAGTTTTACCACGTTTCTAATATATATATTATATAATATATTTTACAATATAAAATTATTATTATTATTTTAACTAATAGAAAATTTTATTCCTATACTAAATCTTTCTTAGTAAATTAATTACCATTAATCTATTTTATCATTATTCTAAATAAATTTAGGATGTTATTTAAATGTAGACAACCTTGTAATAGTGTTTTGGCTCAATTTTAGAAGTTTATAGTTACTTTGAAAATGGTTTTTTTTTTTTGATACATAGGAGGGGGGGGATCGAGCCCGCAACATGGGGATGCCAAGCACCTGGGCCGGGCTCTAGGGTGCCAAGGGCGCAGGAGGCGCAAGGGCTACTTTTGCATATTTGGTATAATTTCATGGCTATTTCTTCACTTTTAACACTTTTATTTTCTTGGCTCATAGAAAGGGCCCTGCTCCATTCAATAATGAATTGGCTTAAAATGGGGCTCTATGAGTCCAATGATAAGCATTGGGATTGGGATACAATTCGGCCTAGGCTCTTTTTTGTCATTCGGCCTAGTTCCATAAGTTAGCTTAAAAAAAAAAAAAAACAGACTGGATATGTTAATTTGACTATTCCGTTGAATTATTCTTTTTGGGGAAAATGACCCTTAAATAGTCAGTTAATAAAATTGACAGCCGATTATTTAAGTTAATCCTTAGGGTCATTTTCCCAATGATTGATTTTTTTTAAGGGTCTTTGATTTTTTATTTATTTTTTAAAAAAAAAAATCACGATTTTACCAACAATGATTGATTTCTGGATAAAATTCAAATACGCATATAAATTTATGCCGTTATAAAACATAAGGTTGGTTCTTTGTAATGTTAGGAAGGCATCAGCGAAGAGTAACAACTTAGAGCATGTTTTAGATAACTTTTGAAGTCCCCAAACCAACTTATCTGATCCAAAAGCTATTTTGGAATGTATAGAGATCTTTGCTTTTGAATGTTTATGGAGAGTCTAATGTATTTGCTTGTCTGATTTTTTAAATCCAACACAGTTTTTCCCTATCATCACTTTCCCTCCTCTCCCCTCATGTCAAAAGAGCTCTAATAGTGTATTGTTTAACCACCTAAATGTGCGCTTCATTCAAATTTTCTAATTCAGTGGGAGGTGGATCCTAATCTTCCATATTCATCTTGATTCCACAACTAGCAAGCTTCACAGAACATGGAGGGAGGAGAAAGAAGACATCGAAGGAATTGATTATACACAAATGTTTGTGAAGAAGAAGCAGATTAAGAAGAGATAGAAGAATGAAAAGAATAGAAAATAAAGTAAGGCAGTTTTT
The DNA here is from genome assembly GCA_019022655.1 of Acacia acuminata. Lineage (NCBI taxonomy): Eukaryota > Viridiplantae > Streptophyta > Magnoliopsida > Fabales > Fabaceae > Acacia > Acacia acuminata. The sequence goes on from JAFJYI010000309.1 coordinate 274,691, forward strand.
TTTTTTTTTTTTTTGAGTGAGGAAGTAAGGCAGTTAGAAGAAACAAAATAAACAAACTTGTTTTTTTTTCTTTATCTTGTGTAGATCTAAAAATTTAAGGGACAATCTATCTCGTGGCCTAAATTAGTTAAAAAAATTATCAAAAAATGCCCAAGAAAAAGTCATATATCAAAAAAGGCCCTAGGGCCTTTTCTAGTATTATTTCATAAAACATTAATTGTTAAAGTATGCTGATATAGTCGTTAATGAGTACTGATTTTGTTGTTAACGGGTACTGATTTAGTTGTTAGGATATTGTTGTTAATGCTACTGATTTAGTTGTTAGGATATTGTTGTTAATGCTCCGATTTAGTTGTTAATAGCCTACCGATATTATTGTTAACGTTTATGAAATAATACCGTAAAAGTCCTTAAGATCTTTTTTTAACATGTGACTTTTTCTTGGGTCTTTTTTGACATTTTTCTTACTCATTTAGGCTCTGAGGTAGATTTTCCCAAAATTTAATAAAAGTTGGAGTGAGGAAACAGAGCCTAAGAGATATGAGATTGAAAAGGCATAAAGAAATAAGGGCTAAAAATAGAGAGGCATTTTGAATTTCAAAATTTAAAAGGAATGGAGGGAAACAAAAGCAACAATATTAATTAGTACACAAAGCCACATGCTCAACTGGCATTGTCACATGAGCTATCACTATTCATTATATTGAACAGTAAAAGCAGAAAGGAGCCATATGGATAAACAAATGGCTTAGTTTATTTCGAAACTTCTTTTAGATTTTCATTGATAGCAGAGACTATATGAGTACATAAAATTTGATAATTATATAATTAGAGAAAATTAAGGGCACTTGGGTCCCCCTTCCTTGGTCTTCCAATTGCTATAGCAAGGGCACTCTTCCTTGTGACCATATGTTTCTGAGGGCACACACAGACACTTTTGGCAACACTTATTGCAGAATGTTAAACATGCCTTCTTGTACTGAGTATTTGAACAACGATAATCACATGCCCCAGCACATTCTGAGTAATTAATTAAAAATTAATCAGGCATCATTAATTAATAGTATTATTAAATTAACTAAAATATTAAATGAAGCTCTTAAACTTTTTACAAGATTGCCGATTAGATAGCTACTAGTTACCTTCTGGACGAAGTGATCCTTCTCCACCAGCCTGAGTACATTTTAAGAAGGGAAAAAAAGAAGAGCCAAGTTTACATCATTTATTTGAAGTGATATGTATAAAGATGTCTATAACTCTATATATAAAAATTGCAGTCTAAGCTTAAATCATGAATCAATAAATGATCGATTAAATTAGTAGCTTATATATATCAAAGAATCCACACATTTTTTTTTTTTTTTTTTTTTTTTTACATATAACTGATTCAATTAATTTTCTTAAGTTTTACAAATTAACATTTTAATTTCTATAAATTAGTTATCTAGTTCCTACATTTAGAAGAAGTTGGAGTAATGACTAATATATTGGTGAGGGAGCGCATTTGTGAAATATAATTATTGGTTTGAATACAATTGGATTTATCATGGTTAAACAAAAAAGCATCCAAAGATAAATTACATAATATGAATTAAAAAAAATCCATAGAAATAAAGCCATAATTTTTTAGCTGATTTGGATTTAGCCGAAGATGAATAGAAGAATTTGATCAGCAAAGATTATTAATAGAAGAAAAGAGAAGCAGCCGCAAGAGTCAACGCCAGACATATGCATTAATAAAACAGTATAATTTGTTTTGTGTAATCCTCTATTTTTCTTAAGCGGGGTTGAGTTCGAACCTTATATAAAGGGTATAATAAAAGGTTGGTTTCTCTCATTTTTCTCTTTCTCATCTTCTTCTCACAATCTCATATTCACTGTTTGATCCAAAAAAATAAATGGCTCAAATTCAATATTTTATAAAATTATTACTATAAACATGAATAAATAAATTTAAACTCTTAAAATTCAATCTATAACGTTCTTAGATGCCGTACATAATAAATTTATACTATATATATATATTTATATATTTATTTATAAAACATTCAATATAAACCATCCATTTCATGATCTAAAAGTAAAGATGAGATTATGAAAAAAATGAGAAAGAGGAAAAAGAGAATATCTTCTTTAGTGTAACAAATGTGTGAGTTACCGGACAACAAAAAAAATAAAATATAAAACCTCTATTTGTGAATTGATGGACAAATCCATGTTATGAGCACAAGTTTAATTGAAAGTTTATTCAAAAACACTAGCCTATATGGTAGGAGAGGTTCCAAGAACTCGTGAACCCCATTTTACTTATGAGGCTCTTTGATGTGAGAGGCTGAGAGCCATAACACCTTGTTTCTTCTTAAATATATATACAAGTTTTTATTGAAGAAAAAAAAAACCAAAATAATAATTCCAAAACCAAATGATTACTCAAGAAAAAACAAATGAAAGGAGAATAAGGATAGACTCACATAAGCTACTTGATGACAAAAGCCGCACAGAAGAATACTAGAAGAAATGCAGAACGAAGAATCATAGGATTCGCCATAATGCTTCAACAAAATTATGGAGACTTCAATATTTAATTTGTGTTGAGAGGAATCAATTTTTATAGGGGCGAAATATATTGAGGAATTGTTAATGAATTTATTAGTATTGATGGCATTAGATTTACATAATATTATTTTCCTTTCAACGAAGAATGAAAAAGGAAATTGTTAAAATCATTATTTTTCATTAAGAGCATTAATTACAAGATTCAACTAATCAAGGAAGCCAAATAATGGCATACTACCACTATACCAATCCCTATCATAGGCAGTGGCGGATTATATAAGAGGCCAGGCCAAAAATTTCAGATTTTTATTTTTTTATTTTTTTTATACGAAAAAGTTTACATATACATACATATATATATATATATATATAACTCATGAGAAGATGTGGACCCTACTCCAAATAAATAGAAAGGAAGCAAGCAGAAGAAATCTCGTTGATTGAGATTGGATTGGATTGAGATTTAATAGATAAAAGATTTAATTGAGATTGGATGGGAAGGCAAGCAGACTATTTATAATTTATAGGGGGAAACTTACGAAATTGAACGGCAGCAATTTGGGATTGGCGATTAACTTACAAAACTAAACGGAAGTGGGAAACTATTTGACTACGCACGAGATGGAAGAATTCTCATCTTATTTCTTTGTTTCGATTCAACTCCATATTTACTTTGTCTTGTGGTCTTGAAGTTTCCTAATCGCCAATCGGTAAATCTTGTTGATTATTTTCTTGTTTCTTTCTTTATTTCCTTCTTGCTTTTCATTCTTTCTGATTATATTAGAATATTGAACCCTGATTAAACAACTCTTTCTCGATTAGCATCGTCGCTTTAGGGGGCCAAAATTCAAGAATCCATGATTTTTTTCCTTTATTTATATTTAATATGATAATAGTTAATTATATTGTTTAAATTGTTTATAGGTTATTTGGAAAGTGATAAAATCTAGAGTAAATACCTTTTTCGGTCCCCGACAAAAAACAGAATCCCATTTTGGTCCATTACAAAAAAGAAAAATCGACCCTTATTCGTCCTTTTTAAGGGACTAAAAAGGATTTTTTGAAATTTTGAGGGATCAAAATGTCAACTAATCGACCCTTATTCGTCCTTTTTATGGACTAAAAAGGACTTTTTTTTGTAAGGGACCAAAATGGGGATCGCGTTTTTTGTCAGGGACCAGAAAGGGTATTTACTCTAAAATCTAAGAATAACTCAATGATGAAGAATAAAAAAATTGATTCATTTTTCAAGAGGAAAGCTAGTGATCATATAGAGGAAGGTAACATAGTTTCTACATCTTTACCGGTTGAAAAGACTTGTGAGGAACAACCTTCTAAAATTCCTAAGGTTATTTCCAATGAATTTGATATTAGTTCCATGGAGCGTGATCTGGGTAAACTCCTTCAAATATGGCAACATCATATTAATCAAAGAGATGAAGTTTGAAGGGCTTATTTAAAATGGGGTTCATACCAGTGTAAACTTCACGCTTATCCTCTTAAAGGAAAGAATCATCCAATTTCAAGTATTCTTGGTTTGATATATTCCCTTCTTGGTTAGAATACTCTTCGACTACAAATCTTCGCTTATTGCTTACCATCTTAATGAGTATACATTTGCCCCCCAAATATTTATCATAAGATCCGCCATCGATCATGGGGCATTTCAAGAAGGTTGTTTAGCATTTCAAGTCTGAGGGTCATGGCAAATAACAATAACATAACATAAGTTACAGGAACACAAAAGAGCCTTGAAAGCTCACTCCATAGGTGTCTTCCCTTGCTCCCTACTAGAGTGTTCACCTGAAAAATGTTAATATAGGATGAGATTTCACGTCTCAATAACTATTGAAAGTTTCTACCGTACACAAGCAAATTATATATGACAAAAAGCAGGAGTTTATTACACACACACACACACACATATGTACATATCATAATTTCTCAAACAAAATTCTTTTGCAAAAGTAATCATTATTATGTCAAATTGTAAATTATACAATTATTATACAATATGCAATATGCAGCCTCCCTTATATCACCCTCCACCCTTGTACCATTGACTGGAGCCATAGGCTAACATATAGTCCCACAAAAACTCATTCAGTTAACTAGATGGTTCCAAGCTCACTAAAACCTAAGATACACTTGGCCAAAGGTATAGAGCTTAAGCATTGACTATGGGTCCCCTCCTAAAAATAACAATTAAGGAGGTGTCACGTGTCCCACAACTCCAATGTAATCCTGGCCGGAGGAAAACATAGAATATGGAGTCCTAACAAGTACCATCCACTAAGCACCGAGTGGTGGCATAAATAAATCTTATCATTTAAGTTCCTCCTTACTCCAACCCATCACACATACAATCAGCTATGATAATTATATCAATAAAAAAAATTATATTAAAACACGCTTCCATTTATATCAAATATCATAAAAGGTAACCCAAACATATCATAAAACCTCATCACATCAACTGTCATTCTTGAAATTCGGGACTAAACGTCATTTCTAAAATTCGGGGGCAAAACTGTAAATTTTGCGAGGCACAAACTGTAATTTTCATGGACACAAACCGTAATTTATGTGGGTACAAAACCTGTAATTTTGGCAAAAGTATAAAACCGTAATTTTCCGGGCACAAAACTATAATATTCAGTTATCATAATAATAATATTATAATACATATACATATAAATCGCCTATAAAAAATATAATTTATAATCATACACAATTCACAAGTATATGGAAGAATATCAGAGTTACATTTACTCGCTAATTCCCAAGTACTCACCAAAAAGCAACTACCAAGATCTCCAAATAATTATCTCTACGTTTTCCCTCTCTCCTTCTTTCTCTCCTCTCTTTATTTTTCTAAAGCTCGGTTTTCGTTCAATGCGCACCCGAAGGTGTGTATTTATAGTGGTTTGAGGAGGGGTAATTATTTTATTATTATTATCATTATCATTATTTTATCATTATTTTATTATCATTATTTTATTATTATTATCATTATTATTATTTTTTTATTATCATTATTATTTTAATTAACATAAAATTTTATTCCTATACTAAATCTTTCTTGGTAACTTAATTACCATTAATCTATTTTATCATTATTCTAAATAAATTGTAGGATGTTATAGGTGTCATAAACTTTATCGTTCACTATTTAAACCGTAATTTATTTGGTAATATATTTCCTAGTTTTTTAATGAATAACAGTTGAATATTGGTTAGTATATTTAACATCCATTTACGAGGAACCATAAAATATAGAGCCTTACGAATAATGGTTTTATTTCAATAACCATGAAATATAGGGTCCCATATTTAACGGTTGACAACCGTTAATAAATATTAGCATTTGAATATTTAACATTTGAAAACCGTTAAATGTAGACAATTCTGTAATAGTGTTTTGGCTCAATTTTAGAAGTTTATAGTTACTTTGAAAATGGTTACTTCTGCATATTTGGTATAATTTCATGGCTATTTCTTCACTTTTAACAATTTTATTTTCTTATTTCGTAGAAAGGGCCTCTGTTCCATTCAATAATGAATTGGCTTAAAATGGGCCCGTGAGTCCAATGATAAACATTGGGATTGGGATACAATTTGGCCTAGGCTCTTTTTTGTCATTCGCCTAGTTCCAGATAAGTTAGCTTAAAAAAAAAAAAAAAAAAAAAAAATAGACTGGATATGTTAATTTGACTATTCCGTTGAATTATTCTTTTTTGGGGAAAATGACCCTTAAATAGTCAGTTAATAAAATTGACAGCCAATTATTTAAGTTAATCCTTAGGGTCATTTTCCCAATGATTGATTTTTTTTAAGGGTCTTTGATTTTTATTTTTATTTTTTTTAAAAATCACGATTTTACCAACAATGATTGATTTCTGGATAAAATTCAAATACGCATATAAATTTATGCCGTTATAAAACATAAGGTTGGTTCTTTGTAATGTTAGGAAGGCATCAGCGAAGAGTAACAACTTAGAGCATGTTTTAGATAACTTTTGAAGTCCCCAAACCAACTTATCTGATCCAAAAAGCTATTTTGGAATGTATAGAGATCTTTGCTTTTGAATGTTTATGGAGAGTCTAATGTATTTGCTTGTTGATTAATTAGTTGATGTATACTCTCTTTCATTACAATATAATCTAAGGGTCTGATTGGTATGAGGAATTTGGAGGTAGAAATTTTGTGGGTTGGACTTCGAAAAATTATAGAAGTGGGGTCACAAAATTTCAACAAAGATAACATGTAAGATAAAATAGTAAAAAGTTAATTAAAAGATGTCAACCAGACACTTTCTTAATATTTTTTTAAATCCAACACAGTTTTTCCCTATCATCACTTTCCCTCCTCTCCCCTCATGTCAAAAGAGCTCTAATAGTGTATTGTTTAACCACCTAAATGTGCGCTTCATTCAAATTTTCTAATTCAGTGGGAGGTGGATCCTAATCTTCCATATTCATCTTGATCCCACAACTAGCAAGCTTCACAGAACATGGAGGGAGGAGAAAGAAGACATCGAAGGAATTGATTATACACAATGTTTGTGAAGAAAAAGCAGATTAAGAAGAGATAGAAGAATGAAAAGAATAGAAAATAAAGTAAGGCAGTTTTTTTTTTTTTTTTTTTTTTTTTTTTTTTTTTTTGAGTGAGGAAGTAAGGCAGTTAGAAGAAACAAAATAAACAAACTTGCTTTTTTTCTTTATCTTGTGTAGATCTAAAAATTTAAGGGACAATCTATCTCGGGTCCAAATTAGTAAAAAAATTATCAAAAAAGGCCCAAGAAAAAGCCACATGTCAAAAAAGGCCCCAAAGGCCTTTTCTAGTATTATTTCATAAAACATTAATTGTTAAAATATCGATATAGTTGTTAACGAGTACCGATTTAGTTGTTAACGGTGATCGATTTAGTTGTTAGGATATTATTGTTAATGCTACTGATTTAGTTGTTAATAGTCTACTGATATTATTGTTAACGTTTATGAAATAATAACAGAAAAGGCCTTAAGATCTTTTTTAACATGTGACTTTTTCTTGGGCCTTTTTTGACTTTTTTTTTACTCATTTAGGCTCTGAGGTAGATTTTCCCAAAATTTAATAAAAGTTGGAGTGAGGAAGCAGAGCCTAAGGACCCGTTTGTTACAAAGAATGGAGGGGAAGGAAAGGGAAGATCTCAATCTTTCCATGGATTTTGGGTGTTGAAAGAAAGTCCATCAAAGATTTTCCAATGAGTACCCATCTTCCCGTATTTGAGGGAAGATGCTTTCCATCCGAAAATGGAAGGAAAGCTCCAATCTTCTCAGGAAAGTGCCTTTTTGACAAATTTATCCCCGAAATTCAAACTTGGCAAGGAAAGTTTAAATTTGCGCGGGAAAATTTGAATTTGGCGAAAAAAAATTTTCACGAGTTCGAACTTAACAAGAATAGATTTTTAAAAAATATATTTTAGCAAAAAATATATTTTTTATTTTGAATTAATTTCTTTTGAGGGTAAAATAGACATTTCCTAATTCTTTACCAACTACCACCTCTTCATTTTCTTCCTACCAAATAACTCAAACTATCTTCCCTCATCTTTCAAATCTTCCATTCCTTTCCTTTCCATTCCTTTCCTTTCTTTCCCCAAATCTTCTTTGTAACAAAAAGGGCCTAAGAGATATGAGATTGGAAAGGCATAAAGAAATAAGGGCTAAAAATAGAGAGGCATTTTGAATTTCAAAATTTAAAAGGAATGGAGGGAAACAAAAGCAACAATATTAATTAGTACACAAAGCCACATGCTCAACTGGCATTGTCACATGAGCTATCACTATTCATTATATTGAACAGTAAAAGCAGAAAGGAGCCATATGGATAAACAAATGGCTTAGTTTATTTCGAAATTTATTTTAGATTTTCATTGATAGCAGAGACTATATGAGTACATAAAATTTGATAATTATATAATTAGAGAAAATTAAGGGCACTTGGGTCCCCCTTCCTTGGTCTTCCAATTGCTATAGCAAGGGCACTCTTCCTTGTGAGCATATGTTTCTGAGGGCACACACAGACACTTTTGGCAACACTTATTGCAGAATGTTAAACATGCCTTCTTGTACTGAGTATTTGAACAACGATAATCACATGCCCCAGCACATTCTGAGTAATTAATTAAAAATTAATCAGGCATCATTAATTAATAGTATTATTAAATTAACTAAAATATTAAATGAAGCTCTTAAACTTTTTACAAGATTGCCGATTAGCTAGCTACTAATTACCTTCTGCACGAAGTGATCCTTCTCCACCAGCCTGAGTACATTTTAAGAAGGGAAAAAAAGAAGAGCCAAGTTTACATCATTTATTTGAAGTGATATGTATAAAGATGTCTATAACTCTATATATAAAAATTGCAGTCTAAGCTTAAATCATGAATCAATAAATGATCGATTAAATTAGTAGCTTATATATATCAAAGAATCCACACTATTTTTTTTTTTTTTTACATATAACTGATTCAATTAATTTTCTTAAGTTTTACAAATTAACATTTTAATTTCTATAAATTAGTTATCTAGTTCCTACATTTAGAAGAAGTTGGAGTAATGATTAATATATTGGTGAGGGAGCGCATTTGTGAAATATAATTATTGGTTTGAATAAAATTGGATTTATCATGGTTAAACAAAAAAGCATCCAAAGATAAATTACATAATATTAATAATAAAAAATCCATAGAAATAAAGCCATAATTTTTTAGCTGATTTGGATTTAGCCGAAGATGAATAGAAGAATTTGATCAGCAAAGATTATTAATAGAAGAAAAGAGAAGCAGCCGCAAGAGTCAACGCCAGACATATGCATTAATAAAACAGTATAATTTGTTTTGTGTAATCCTCTATTTTTCTTAAGCGGGGTTGAGTTCGAACCTTATATAAAGGGTATAATAAAAGGTTGGTTTCTCTCATTTTTCTCTTTCTCATCTTCTTCTCACAATCTCATATTCACTGTTTGATCCAAAAAAATAAATGGCTCAAATTCAATATTTTATAAAATTATTACTATAAACATGAATAAATAAATTTAAACTCTTAAAATTCAATCTATAACGTTCTTAGATGCCGTACATAATAAATTTATACTATATATATATATATTTATTTATTTATTTATTTATAAAACATTCAATATAAACCATCCATTTCATGATCTAAAAGTAAAGATGAGATTATGAAAAAAAATGAGAAAGAGGAAAAAGAGAATATCTTCTTTAGTATAACAAATGTGTGAGTTACCGGACAACAAAAAAAAATAAAATATAAAACCTCTATTTGTGAATTGATGGACAAATCCATGTTATGAGCACAAGTTTAATTGAAAGTTTATTAAAAAAACACTAGCCTATATGGTAGGAGAGGTTCCAAGAACTCGTGAACCCCATTTTACTTATGAGGCTCTTTGATGTGAGAGGCTGAGAGCCATAACACCTTGTTTCTTCTTAAATATATATACAAGTTTTTATTGAAGAAAAAAAACCAAAATAATAATTCCAAAACGAAATGATTACTCAAGAAAAAACAAATGAAAGGAGAATAAGGATAGACTCACATAAGCTACTTGATGACAAAAGCCGCACAGAAGAATACTAGAAGAAATGCAGAACGAAGAATCATAGGATTCGCCATAATGCTTCAACAAAATTATGGAGACTTCAATATTTAATTTGTGTTGAGAGGAATCAATTTTTATAGGGGCGAAATATATTGAGGAATTGTTAATGAATTTATTAGTATTGATGGCATTAGATTTACATAATATTATTTTCCTTTCAACGAAGAATGAAAAAGGAAATTGTTAAAATCATTATTTTTCATTAAGAGCATTAATTACAAGATTCACCTAATCAAGGAAGCCAAATAATGGCATACTACCACTGTACCAATCCCTATCATAGGCAGTGGCGGATTATATAAGAGGCCAGGCCAAAAATTTCAGATTTTTTTTTAAATTTTTTTTATACTAAAAAGTTTACATATATATATATATATATATATATATATATATATATATAACTCATGAGAAGATGTGGACCCTACTCCAAATAAATAGAAAGGAAGCAAGCAGAAGAAATCTCGTTGATTGAGATTGGATGGGATTGAGATTTAATTGAGATTGGATTGGAAGGCAAGCAGACTATTTATAATTTATAGGGGGAAACTTACGAAATTGAACGGCAGCAATTTGGGATTGGCGATTAACTTACAAAACTAAACAGAAGAGGGAAACTATTTGACTACGCACGAGATGGAAGAATTCTCATCTTATTTCTTTGCTCGATATTTACTTTGTCTTGTGGTCTTGAAGTTTCCTAATCGCCAATCGGTAAATCTCGTTGATTATTTTCTTGTTTCTTTCTTTATTTCCTTCTTGCTTTTCATTCTTTCGATTAGAATATTGAACCCCGATTAAACAACTCTTTCGATTAGGATCGTCGCCTTAGGGGCCAAAATTCAAGAATCCATGATTTTTTTCCTATATTTATATTTAATATGATAATAGTTAATTATATTGTTTAAATTGTTTATAGGTTATTTGGAAAGTGATAAAATCTAGAGTAAATATTTTTCGGTCCCTGACAAAAAACACGAACCCCATTTTGGTCCATTACAAAAAAGAAAAATCGACCCTTATTCGTCCTTTTTAAGGGACTAAAAATGATCTTTTGGAAATTTGTGAGGGATCAAAATGTCAACTAATCGATTCTTTATTCGTCCTTTTTATGGACTAAAAAGGACTTTTTTTTGTAAGGGACCAAAATGGGGATCACGTTTTTGTCGGGACCGAAAGGGAATTTACTCTAAAATCTAAGAATAACTCAATGATGAAGAATAAAACAATTGATTCATTTTTTAAGAGGAAAGCTAGTGATCATATAGAGGAAGGTAACATAGTTTCTACATCTTTACCTAGGTTGAAAAGACTTGTGAGGAACAACCTTATAAAATTCCTAAGGTTATTTCCAATGAATTTGATATTAGTTCCATAGAGCGTGATCTGGGTAAACGCCTTCAAATATGGCAACATCATATTAATCAAAGAGATGAAGTTTGAAGGGCTTATTTAAAATGGGGTCCATACAGTGTAAACTTCAAAGTTATCCTCTTAAAGGAAAGAATCATCCAATTTCAAGTATTCTTGGTTTGATATATTTCCTTCTTGGTTAGAGTATTCTCCGACTACAAATGCTGCTTATTGCTTACCATCTTAATGAGTATACATTTGCCCCCCCCAAAAAAAAAAAAACCCCAAAAAAAATATTTATCCTAAGATCCGCCACTAATCATGAGGCATTTCAAGAAGGTTGTTTAGCATTTTTTATAAGGCATTTGATACCTCGTTTTACACCATATGTACCCATATTTAATTTTTTTGGCTAACTATACCCGTATTTAATAAGGGTAGTGAGAGAGAGTACATATTAATATAATTTCAAATTTTAGAATAATTAATAAGGGTAATGTTTTTGCGTAACAAATAATAAGGGTGACGTTGAAAATCACTTAATTAATCGACAAGTCCTTATAATTTGAAATGATTATTTTTAGTTAGGCCCCTATTGCAATATCCCAAAATTTTCTCTGATAAATTCCCTAAATGATGTATATGTAATTGGTGAAAAGAAATGGTGAATTTTGACTAAAGGGTCAATTTTACCCGAAATACCCGATTTCAAAAACCAAAATATTTGAGGCATATGTTGGCACCAATGGAACACATGAAATTAATACTTCTTTGTTCCATGTTGCAGCATTAAATTTGACTAAAAAGGAATGAAAATAAGTTGCATTAGTCTTGCTGGAAATTATGAGAAAATTGAAGGAAGATAAAAAAAAAAAATTATGACTTTTACGAAATTGTACTGTAAGTTCCATAATTATTTAAACTTTATAGAGACTTGAGTATGTTTTATGAGGCAATAAAATGGGTCAATATTTTCCTAAAAATGGCTGAAGAATTTTGGTCAATTGGATTGCAAAAGAAAAGGTTGAAATTCAATTGAATTATAACTAATGGCATTTTGGTAATTATGTGGAAGTTGAGGGCAAATTGGTCATTTTCACCACTAAACCGCCTTTGGCCCTTCTAAAATCAGCCAAGAATCTTCTAATCTCTATTCTCATCATTTTTTTATGCTGAACCAGCCAAGGAAGACGTTGAAACATCAAGAAAGAAGAGAAGGGAAAAACTCGCAGAATTGAGGTAATTTCTCGAGTTACGGACTTGTAATCCCTAGTCCTTCTCTTCTCATACTCCTTAATTATGGAAATTTATTTGTTCCTATGTGTGTAGAGGACTGATCGAAACCCATATAGCCAAGGGAAGAGAGGAATCTCAAGAAATTTATCGAACAACGATTAAGGTAAGCAATTCTAAGCCTACTGGTAGTATATTGGACTTTCCTGGTTATTTCTCTGGCTTTCTGAGGATTTTGGACTATTGAAACCCAAGGAGGAGGTTCTGATGGATTATCTAAAAGGGGATATCATGTACGTCCGGTTTAAAGAACAAGATAAAATGTGGTTAGAAACCGAAATTAGGGTCTTTGTGAAGTGAAAATTGTAAAACATTGATGATTATAAGAGGTCCTAGTTTCAATTGGGTGCAGGGAAGACCAAGGAACATTGCGTATGATAGATGTTTGGTACTAATTTTGGAAGCTCCAGGATTGAATTGTATCAAAAGCTGAAATCTGTTTTGAAAAATCTGTCGGTGCAAAGTCATTTTGCAACGCATATTTGGGGTAGTTGATTATGTCCAATTATAATGAAATTTTCTAGGATTAAAGTAAATATAATGATCTTTAATTTTATAGGTCATTTGTCAAATTTGGATTTTTGTACACTGAATTATGAATTTTTGAAAATCGCCTACAATTATGAAACAACTGGATAGAGGACATTGTTTTATTGAACTGGGAATAGTGTGTGCGTGCTTAGCTGTAGGAACCATTTTTATTGAAACTATACTTAATAAGGAGTCTATAAGCTTTGGAATCACCTCATTTGGACACTTTTACAAAGAAATATGAGTTTTCAAAGTTTTGGTAAAAATCTGGAGAAAATGTCTAATTATGCAAAAATTAAGCAAGCTAAGGAACTTGGTGATCATAGTTAGGTCTAATAGTTCTATATTTATTACATTGTACTAGATGACATTTGAAATTCCAAGAGTTAGAAAGAGTATTGACCATTGTTCATAATGAATTCATATAGGGACTTGTATTCGCTCGAAACAAGCAGAATTCTCAAAATCAACTTGGATAAAGCAATCAGGTAGTTGTTAACAAAATAAATAAAAGAATGATGTGCCAGTTGTTAAGCAATGTGTGTGCTAGCTGTTGTATCACATGTATGAGTGCTAGCTGTTGAATCACGTGTATCAGTCCGTTAGAATACTGTTATTGTTTTTACTTTGTTATCAACGTCACAAGCACTATAATAATGTAACTCGTGATTTCAAACACTGTACTGATTCATTCTTTAATAGAATTACATCTCTATCACAGAGATATTGGCATGGTATCAAAGCCACTGTCACACCGGCGAAGTCTGTTTTCCGGTTAACACTGGAAACAGCGATTAAGGCATTGGCGGTGATTAATCTCCATCTCTGGATTGATCTATCACCAAAATAATGACCACAACTACAACAAACACTTTTCTGATGTCAGGCGATCCAACTAATTATCATCCTCAGTATCACAACTTTGGAGGGAGAGGCCGTGATCGTGTTATCTTCTATCAGAACAGTTAAAATAAACCTTCATGTCAGATCTGCCACAAAGTAGGTCACCTTGCTGATGTTTGCTTCTTCAGATATGAGTCAAACACACAGACTCGTCCATCTCCTTAGGATCACTATATTGACACAAGCAATCCTCATATGATCTCCTATGATGCATATGCTGCTCCTAATCAAAGTATCTGGCCTGCTCAATATATTGAGGTTCCCATAACATCTTCTACACGAGGGCCTAAGATCGTCAAAGATGAGGCGTGGTACCTTGACTCTGGCACCACACAACACATTACGAATTCCATCAATACAGTGCGTTCAGCTGCATCACCAAAGGGTAAGAGTACTGTCATTGTTGGTGGAGGTACTAGTATACCGGTGACTTATATTGGCCATACATGCTTAAATGATTCAACAGCTAGCACTCATACATGTTATACAATAGCTAGCACACACATTGCTTAACAACTGGCACGTCATTCTTTTATTTATTTTGTTAACATTCTTCCTGCTGAACTTGAGCTCATCTTCTTGCTTCGCCATTATGCACCTCATCTTGAGAGATTATATTCAGCTTACCTCGACAAAAGGCAAAAAGTAGTAACCTAATCTCACATACTATGTATAGTTTGTGTATGTCTGTTTAAATCATATATGGGATTGTCCAGTCCCATATGGGATCAATACCACTCGTGGCTTGATTGAGCGGAAGGGCTGACCATGAAATACTTTCCCGATGGTTAGAACTAGGTGTAAGACCTATTGGACGGTAGTCCTTAGGTAGCTAAACTAGTTGCATTCAAGCAACTTGGGGTACTTTCGATTAAGAACCCAGCATACAGGAGGACTTTCGGTAGTTCCCAGTCGATTGATTTTAGTTGGATGTTCCCGTTAAGAACCCGACGTACAAGAGGACTTCTGGTACATGCCAATTCGTTGTACCTAGCACTATGGTTAAGTGATATGTACATGCTGGTTTGGCTGTATATAATTTGTATTATGTGTTCTTATTCCTTTACGCTGTGTAGATTGTTTGTATTGGTTTAACTTTCATATACTGTTGATACTCTATTTGTGCGGTTAATTGTTACTATGTGGTTCAAATTGAATCCTAGATGTTCCCAAGGGCACAGAAGGCGAGCATGGTCATAGTGGCGCACAAGGTTCCAAAGGAAAGGCAGCAAGTGCAAAACACTAAGGTTGCTGTTTGATCATTAAGCAGAGCTGTAGAACTTTTAGTTTTGTTTAGTTACTTTTATTTTGAAAATATAATGTTTTGGCACTAATGTTTATGGATCAGTGTATTGAGAACTCTGTAGATTATTTTTGTACATAACCAAGAATGTTTATAATTATCAGTGTACTATCTTATACTTGTGTGGCTGTTGAATTTTTTGTATTACTCTGATAAATGTTGTAATTACAAGGGGTATGACATTTTGGTATCAGAGCAAATTTTGGGATATTACACCTATGATTTTTTTTTCTTTATATTAGGTTCCTATAGTTTCCCTTGATTTAATAAGGTCCCTTTTTTTGTTTTTTTCCCTTTTATTTGTTTCTTATAGTTACACTTCTTTTTTAATCAAGTCATTGCAGTTTCAAGTGATCGATTGATGAAAATATTCCAGGTATTTGATTAAAAAGTTGGGGGAACTATAAATACCAGATAAAAAAAGCTATAGGGATCGACTGAAAAATAGTGAAACCATAAAAACTTGATAACAAGGGAAAAACTAAAAAGGCCCACTTAAGAATTAGGTTAAACAAAATGGATTTCCATATTAATTATCCATTTTATTATCACGCCCTTGTTGGTTTAACTAATGTTTAATCAAGTTCATGTTAACAAGGGGAAAAACTACAACTCTACAAGGGCCTAATTAAGGATTAGGTTAAACAATATGGATTTCCATATTAATTATCCATTTTATTATCACGCCCTTGTTGGTTCAACTAATTTTTAATCAAGTTCATGTGGTTTTTTTTATCAGGTCCTTGTAGTTTCACATGATTTTGAATCAAGTCGCTATAGCTTTTTTTCTAATTTTTGAGTCACCTAAAAGTAACATGATTACAAATAATATGAATTTGGTGAAACTATAAGAGTGTGATAAAAAAAAAGGAAAAAATTACAATAGCCTGATTAAAAATTAGATGAAAACATAAAGACCTAAAGATTAAGTTTTTCAACATAAAATTACCCATCAATTTAGTATTGTTCAATTTTTTTTTTCTAAAATATCACTTATTAGCCTAAATATATTCCATATATTCCATCTGATCACAAACACCTCATTTTACTACCACCGTGCTTTTTCCCTTCCTACCTTGTTTTTCAAACCCCACCGCTTTCCCAAACAGCTCATTGAAATTCAAAGAAATCACAACATGCATATCCTTGCAAAATATATTTAAGAGCTTCCAAAAATTTAGAACATCCAACAAAATCCACTTTGCTCTCATCATCAAAGACTCAATAGGAGAGTCAAGTGCAACAACTATTGTGATCTCTTCATTAATTTCAACATCACAATTACATGGATTAGGCTCCATAGCCAGAACATCTATTGGATACCTACTAGTCTCTCCTAAATTAATTTTAGGCTCAAATTCAATTTCCACATTATCTATAGTCTCATGCAATTCCTTCTCTTTAACTTCCTTATAATCATTTTCATCAGAGTTGCAATGGGAAATATAGTTAAAGGAGTTTTGTTATTTTATTTCTTCAATGTCTTTGCATTTGATTCACATGAGCTCCAATATTTTGGATACTTAACTCCAAACCAATGTCAAATTTATTTTGTTCATGAAGAAAATCCTTACCTAATCTTTCTAAGAAAGATTCTTCAAATTCCTCATGGGTGTGCCTCTCAACATATGGATAAGAGTGAAAAGGTGGGGTCATCTCATTAGAAAAATAGTTGATATAGAGATCCAAAGACTCTTGTTGCTCTAACATTCCACTAGGATAAAAGGAATTATCAAAACCAGTTTGCTTCCTAGTGTAATCATCTATCTCATGACTAATTGTGCTATATGGACTATTTTCATATAAATGACTCTCTCCCCAATAAATACAAGAAAAAAATTATTAAGGAGAAGAATCAATATTTTCATTCCAACTCACTTCTGCATATGATTGTCTTATCCAATCCACATGCATCTCAAGTAAAGAACAAAGATTTGACAATCTATCAATGCTCAAATGAATTTCGTGAATAATCCTTTTTTTTTAAAGGAGTAACACGAAATAAGGAAAACAAAACAAATCACACAAAATAAAAATATTCACAAAACTCAAGCTTAACCTACTAATTCTCAATCAATTCCAACCAAATAGTGTGAGCACATAAGTGGTAGGAATAGTGCCGAAAACTATGATAGGGAAAAAAATTTAGCCCAAGAGTCCACAAGTGTATGAGACATATCAAGTAATATAGTGATGAGAAAAATACTGTCCCACGAGGACTTGATACTAACAATTCATATGAGTAATGACTTTATACTTTTGCTTAAGTTGAGTCAACATAATCTGGCAAAAAAGATAGGGACAAAAAAACTAGCTAAAAAAATAAGAAAATCAAATCTATGGCTAAGGATAAGGGTGATTCTAGATCTTAAGTAGTGACTTTGATTACTATAACCTTGATTACTTCTTAGTGTCTAATTTCTCCCCTTAATTGTATTTAATGTTATATTTTCTAGTCTAGGACTCTAAATTACCTAAGATGTCTTTTGATCCACTAAAAGGCATCACAATTATGTTAATCTCTAATTCCTTAGGCGATTAGTACCTAATTGAATTATTTTAAATGACGACCTAATCTATCCTACAAACAAATTAAGTCATAAAACTTAATCTTACACCATTAAATTGTAGATCTTTTTTAAATTTTCTATGTCTAAGCTCCTTAAGAATATTAAATCAAGTTTCAATCAAATTTCTCATCTTTCAAACAATTAAGCTCACAATTGAATCAACAAACATAACATGATAGCAACTAAAAGAAGAAATCATCCACTAATCCATAATCAACTAAATTATCCCAAACAAAGGTTTAGTTACATAAACTAAACATAGTCATGAACAAAATAAGAGCCAACCAATGAAGGAAAGAAGAGAAAGGAAAGGAGAAACAAAAACTCAATGTCGAGTTTTCATCCGTGTTGTAGATCTTTTGCATCTCCAAACCTTAACCTTCCTCCATTAAAATATGAGCTCTTGCCTTGCTGTCACCAACCAGAAAAATAGAACACACCTTCTTCTCTCATCTTGCCTATATATAGGAATATATTATCTCCTCCCAGAACTTTCACAACAATGTCATTCCTACCAATGAAAAGAAAATGAAATAATAATGATGATAATAAATATGAATCTTTAATTTTTTTTATTTGAGAAAAAATTCCCATTATCATTGTTTAACATCATGTTCATATGTGTGTGTGTGTGATATGATGAGTAATTAAAATTTGATTATTGGGATTTTATTGCCTGTATTTGGTTCATTTAATACTAGATTTTTTCCTTGGAATTTTGATAGCTTTATCTGATTGCACTCTCTATGTACGCTAATGCTAGAGCCAACAGGGATAATCACTTTAATGGTCATTGCTGCTTATTATTTTCTAAAGGAGTAATGTTGAAAATTTTTCTTGAAAGTTTTTACAGAGGAGTAATATTGCCCTGTAAGTTTTTTTGGGTTCAATATTACCTGGGAATCAAATCAATAGATGTGGTTGATTGTGGGGAAAGCAACGCGAGACTCTAATGATAACTATAATAACATCATAGATTAAAATGAGGTTAACTAACATAATACTTCATAACTTAACAAACTGAGTATGCCTGAAATAGGTAAAAAGAGGTACTTCTCGTCAACAATTGGTGCTAGATAACACGGCAATTGACTCTCTCTCATTCCATACCCCATATAGGTCGTCCTCTCTACCATAGTGTTCCTAGTCTTTATCGTACGCCCAGGACAAAAGAATCCATACTTCATGTATGTCTGGTGTTCGACACACATTTTGTAGAAGCTATTGTATAATTAAAATGACAAATGACTTAGTGAATATATAATCATAAAAACTAAAGTTAAAAATTAAAAATAAACTCACTTGATTACGAACATAACCCATCCCTGATCCATCTCCTCCAGTGGCAAGAACCCTTGTATATCTTTGGCATCAATAACATAGGCATACGAGTACATTCTGTTAGATATGATTAGTTATGATGATGTCAAATATTAAGAGAAAAAAGTTTGCATACTATATTTATCTCCTACATTGACTAACTAGTATGTTTAATGTAGTTTAGTCCAAGTTGTATTGTGGAGAATGATCAAGAGAAGAGATTTAAGAAAGAAAAACTCGCTAAATATAATGGGAATGTCAACATTCAAGTTCTTAGATGTGATACTGGAAGTTTCTATGATTAAATGGAAGTTGGAATGGCTTAATTTGGAGTCAAATAATTTATTTCAAGCTTAGTGATCGACATGCTATAGGGCTTGAAGAAATTGGATCAAAACTGAAAATGGCAGTTTGGGGCTTCAATTTCAGAAAAGATAGTTTGGTACCATGAATTTCCAAAATGCCAATCAAGTATGTGAATAGTACATCACATTACTCTTGGGATACAGTGGCATCACTCAAGTGAGATATGCAAGTGCTACAGTCACGTCACTCTTGGCATCACTCAAGTGAGATATGCGAATACTACAGTAACGTCACTCTTGGCATGACTCAAGTAAGACATGTGAGTGCTACAGTAACGTCACTCTTGGCATCACTCGAGTGAAATCTGCTAGTGATGCACTATTCCACTTGACTGGAACAAAATTCATTCCAGTGAGATCACTGTTCTAGCTCCTTTATTCGACTCTGTTCTACATTCAACATGTATAAGGCTCAGTAATGCTGTCATATCTCTCAAAACCAAGATCTGATTGAGGTGAAACTTGTTTTGTATGAAACTAGACTCACAATTCGGCACATAAACACACAAATAAAGCTCAAATGAGTTTAGATGAAAGTGATATGTTATTTGGAAGTCGCCACTAGAATTTCTGGAGTTAGTTGAAACGAACGGTCGATAATTTGGATGTATTTTACAAAATACACATCCGGTTGAAGTGAAACTAGTTGCATATGAAAATAGACTCAAGAAGAGTTTTATTGAAATCAAGATCATGGTCAACTAAGAACAATTGAAAGATATATCAATTTCAAAGTTTCATAGTTGTATAAGGAAGGTGCAAAACGCATTTGCTCCAAAACAAATTTGTTATTAATGTGATCGAAACTATCATAATACAATGAATTTGGGGTTGATTCTTTGTTACTTGGAAAGATACTTAAAGAGATTTTTGGGGATTGGTCAATTTCCAAATTTGGAGTTCTATTAAAAAAACTTATCCCTTCTAGAAGTTGACCTTTGTGCAAGGACACTTGAGTGTTAATGGATACATATGGGTGATAAAGCTTCACTCATTTGAGATTTTGCAAGTCACTCATCCATTTTCTACAAGTGAGAACAAGCTTGCTCAAGTGAGTAAGTTACCACTTTCGAGTATGTTAGTTCTCGGTTTAAGTTTTGATGATAACAACAACTTGTCACAAAAGAGAACTTAATGATTCAAGACAACTCGAGCTTACATTTCCAAAACTTGAGTTCTCAAACTGTTATTGAAGTTGTCTTGAGTCAGGAAGTTAAATAACCCGAGTTCTTAGTTAAACAACTTGAATTATGGTTTTCAAAGTCAATACAACAGTGCTCTAACGACTAGTCCTACTCCTTCTAGAATAATCTGATAACAACTCAAGTTATGGTATATCAACTCGAGTTCCTAGTAAACAAGTCGAGTTACTCAAGTTCTAAGGTATCTTTTCTACTATTCTCAGATATTGTCCTTGCTCGTCGAGTACTATGAAGAAATTGAGTTTTACTTTATAAAACTTGAGTTGGAAATTCGAGTTTGAACAAAAACAACTCGAGTTCTTATAGTTTTCAAAGAACTTATGTTTTCAACAAAACCTTCAAAACGTTAACAACTCAAGTTCTAATTTTATCAACTCGAGTTGGTAACTCGAGTTATATTAGTTATGACTCGAGTTCCTTTTATGTTTCAAAGAGTTTTTTATTTCAAGTAAATGCTACAACTTGAGTTCTATTTGATCAAGTCGAGTTCTCTCTTTGAAAAGATATTTATAAACTGAAACTGTTTTGCAAGAGTTTTGTCCAATGAAGTCAACTTGAGTTCTATAAACTAGCAACTCGAGTCATGTTTTGACAACTCGAGTTTTTCTGGGTCTGAATGTTGATCACCGTCTTCATAAATTCAAAATTTTCGATCTTTATGTCGTTACTTCAAATTATCACTCACAACTATTCACAATACCTTTAATCATGTTTATTAGTAAATTTCAGATGATCAAATGATTCGCATGAAAAACTTCAAACGAGAAAATTGTTAGACTGTCTATCACCCAAGAGGGGGTGAATTTGGTGTCCGTTAAAACTTTAGGAACTTTGAAAATCTTTTCGCAACTTACTGAAATCAGTTCGTATGATAGAAATACTTTATAAAGAAATAGTCAGTCATTCAAACATATATGCTGGAAATATAAGAGTTTAGGGAAAAGAATATGCAAACTATGATTTATACTTGGTTCGGCCAATCCACGATGACCTACGTCCAGTCCCATGCTCCTCCGAGATTTCAATCCACTATCTCCCTCAAGCTTTAATCGGGTGCTTAAGAATCATTACAATCCCACAAGTTTAGTCGGGCACTTGTGCAAACTTTACAAATCTCTTACCAAGATACTCCCCCTTACCCACTGTAAGGATACAATCTTTGTAATGAATGATTACAAATAATCTTCTCTCTTAGAGGTGATAAGATGAACACTGAAGTGCATTACAAATAATCTTACTCTCTAATAAATTATATGATCGAGAAAATAGAGAGAAAATGAGATAAACGTCATAAGACATTTTGATTGAGTAGGAAATTTTGTTTTTGTTGACCATTTGTTAATCGTCACTCCTTCCGGTTTGAAGACTTCACAATTTATAGGTATTTGTGTTTCGATCGTTGCGAGTATTCGATCGTTGAGCTATTCTTCCAGTTTAGAATATGACCGTTGGAGAGAGATTAATTAATTTGTTGAGAGTAATAAATATATCTGTTGCTTTGTCTCTTGTTGAGAGTAATAAATATATCTCGTTGCTTTGTCTCTTCGTAATCTTCCGACGTTGGTCAATATACTTTGACATTCTTTGTTCGATTTGTCGACTCGGGTAGAATATTGACTAGAAATGGTCGGAATGCTTTAAGGTTGTTCGAAGATTAATTTTCACTTTCGTGCTTTGTTATGCTTCGTCATTTAATGTGTCTGACACATTTTTGCTTTATGTAAATTTGATGATTAAAACATGTTAATAATATCTGAAAAGCACTAGCAAACTGATTAAACTTGGTTAGAAGAAGTATAAATCAATAACATGAAACACCCAAGTTGTAATCAGTGATTTACAGTTTACGAGAGCGGAGATTTAAAATGCCAATATGTATTCTCGAGAATTGTTCATCTGGTTCTCGAGAATTATAGAGGAAAAAGTGTTCTTCCAGAAAGCATGTTTCAAAGATACTCGAGAGTTATAACTTAGATACTCAAGAATGACACGTTGAAGTATTTTTGCAAATATCAATGGGTTGAGCATTCTCAAGAGTCTCTATGTTCATACTCGAGAATTGCATTTTCTTTTAAGCATAGAAGACACAAATCAGAGCATTTACCGTTCATTCTCGAGAATCTCCTTATTGATTCTCGAGAGCCATTCTCGAGAATTGATTTCAAATTCTCGAGAATTGCATCAGAAGAATCTGTTCCATGAGATTTAGACTAGGCATTCTTGAGAGTTCTTCTATCATACTCGAGAATTCCATTTTGACTTAAGCGCAGAAAATTAATCTGGTCCTAGAATCCACCGCTGATTCTCGAGAATTGATTGCTCATTCTCGAGAACCATTCTCGAGAATTAGTTCTGATTCTCGAGATTCTTTGTGGTCCCGACGAGCCATTCTTGAGAACTCTTCATGTATTCTTGAGAAGAGGGACTTGCGGTGAGACTAATATACCTATTCTCAAGAATCCTTTAGCTATTCCCGAGAATCATTCTTGAGTTAATTCTGATTCAAATACTTAAACTCTTTAAAGCCTTCTTTCCATGCAAGAAGAATCTTTCCAAACTCATTGTAGTTCATCATTATCATTAGATGAATGGAGGTTGTTCTTGACCAGCGTTTTTGCAACATCCTGAATTGACCGTCAACTTCAAAACATCATATATCCTTCAATTAATCTTCGTTTTTCATTGTCTTGATGTTTTTAGAAAGGTATGTGAGTCTAGGTTCGAATGGCACTAGTTTTAGCTCATTTGGATTTTTCGTTTGTGAGATACACTCAAAATACCGAATCTTGGTCTGTTGTGTGGCGTGAATTTCACTATCATATTCCAAAATTCATATCTCCTTCATCTGAACTCCTTTGGGCTTGAATTATATGTCAAAATGACGCATTGGGAGTCTAGTTTCATACAAAATTGGTTTCACCTCAACCGAACTTTTGGTTAGAGAGATATCATCGAATTACTAGACCTCGCCCGAGTGAAACGTGAAACAGAGCTGAAAAGAGTAGTTGAAACACGAACATTCTCGAGAATTGATGTTTTGTACTTGAGAATGACTTGCAATTTTTGCATGAACAGTACCATCCTCGAGAATTACTTTGTCATACACGAGAATGAGGAATGCAATAGCTCATTTTCTCCGAATTAAACCATTCCAACTTCCATTTGATCATGGAGACTTCTATATCAATCTGAATTAGGAAGTTCTTCCTTCTTCCATCCTAGGAACTTGAATAACGATATTCTCATTCCATTCAGTAAGTTCTTCCTTCTTCCATCTACCATCTTGATCATTCTTCACCATTTAACTTGGACTCATCATTCTCTGTAAGTTCTACCTTCTTCAATATCTCCTCTTCTTTTCTTCTCTTGATCATTCTCCACAGTTCAACTTCTTCTTCAATATCTCCTCTTCTTCTCTTCGCTTGATCATTCTCCACAATTCAACTTCTTCTTCAATATTAAATATAAGCATTAGTCAAAGTAGAAGATAAATGTACTAGGGAAACTTTTTGCTCTTAATATTGATAAGCATATTTGTCATCATCAAAACTAAGTATAACTAACAAAAATATGTGTCAGAAGCATTTAATGCGTAGCAAAACAAAGCATCAACACAGAAACTAATTTAGAGTAGACAAATGATCAAATGTTCAGAGACCCATTCTGATGAAAGCGAAAGCAACTCTTCATAGTCAATGTTGGAACAAAAGAGATGTCGTGTGAATATTGTTTACGGTGAAATGAAAGCGACATATATTCAAAACCGCCAACGTCTCCGACTTGTGTCTAATGGAACATTGAATTCTCTCAACGGCTAAGTTGGAGCTTCACCAATGGTAATTAATGGAGACCAACTATAAAAGAAAGAGTATTCAATTCGGAGCACCTACCGAAACTATCAACACTAATATTCATTTATTTATCATCGCTCGTTAATCTTAGCAATATATCTTTATATATTCTTTGTACTTCGGTGATTATAAATTCACTGTGAAAGAGTTATTTCTTTGATTGATTATTTGAAAAATCTCAAGGTAGAAAGACCTTGAGTTTAGGTATAATGATTACAACTTGTAAGGAGGAGTGAATCTTAGTGAGAGGATTACTTTGATAAGCGAGTGTGTAATTGTGAAAGTGATAGTGAAAATCTCAGAGCGTCTGGGATTTGATGTAGGTCAAGAGATTGGACCGAACTAGTATAAATTCTCTATGTCTATTCTTCTTCTATCCTTACCTTGTCAATTTGATTTTCAGGTCTAGTTATAAAGTTTTTTAAATCACCCAATTCATCCCCCTCTTAGGTGATATTTCATCTTCAGAGTGATGGTAGGAAACTCGTGAGACTTCTGCAAGTCACTCACGCACCTTCGAGAGTTAAATTGAAACTCACTCGAGTGAATCATTTGCCACTTGAGTAAAGGAGAACAACTTCGTGATACTTGAGCAAATCACCCTTGATGAAACAAGAGTGCTATCTGTTGGATATGTTTAGTTTTGATGATGTCTTATATAGATGCCATTATGAAGGGCAAAAAGCTTGTATACTATATTTATCTCCTACATTGACTAACTACTATATATTTAATGTAGATTAGTCCAAGTTGAATTACATAGATTAATCAAGAAGGAGATAAGATATTACAAAAAGAAGAAATTGCGAGAGAATGTCAAGGAAGCAAGAAGTTATGAAAAGATTTTGGGAATAATCAAGAAGAAGAGGGGATATTGAAGAAGGTAAAATTTGTATAGAATGATGAGTCCAAAGAAGAAAGAGTTCATTTATGAAGAATGATCAAGAAGAGAGTTGAATTATGAAGAATGATCAAAGAAGAAGAAAGGATGGAAGAACTTGTTGAATGGAATGAGAATATCATTATTCAAGTTCCTAGATTGATACTAGAAGTCTCCATAATCAAATGGAAGTTGGAATGGTTCAATTCGGAGTTAAAATAAGCTCCCTGAAGTCATTCTCGAGTATGGCAATGTAGTTCTCGAGAATGGTACTGTTCATGTGAAAATTGCAAGTCATTCTCGAGAATCAGACATCAATTCTCGAGAATGGTACTGGATTCTCGAGAATGGTATTGTAATTCTCGAGAATGGTCGTGCTTTAGCAAGACTTTGTTCACTGGGGCGACGTCTGATAATTCGATGATATCTCCCAAACCAGATATCGGATTAAGGTGAAACCATTGGCATATGAAACTAGACTCCCAATGCGTCATTTTGATATAAAATTCAAGTCCAAAGGAGTTTAGATGGAGGAGCTATGAATTTCACAAGTTAGCACATCAATTCACGCCACACAGCAGACCAAGCTTCGGTATTTTGAGTATATCTCACAAACGAAAAAATCCAAATGAGCTGAAACCAGTGCCATTTGAAACTAGACTCATAGAAATTTCCAAAAACATCAAGATCACGAAAAACGAAGATCAATTGAACGAGATATGATGTTTTGAAGTTGACGGTCAGTTCAAGATGTTACAAAAACGCTAGTCAAGAACAACCTCCATTCATTTGATGATAATGGACGAAATACAACGAGTTTGGAGCAGATTCTTCTTGAAATGGAAAGAAGACTTGAACAGCTTTCTAAGCATGGGTGGTTTGACAATTTCGCCATCGCAAGTTCACTGTGCAAATGATTCTCGAGAATGAGAAATCAATTCTCGAGAATTTAACGATGAATAAACTCCGGTTATATTTCTCTCTTCGAGTATTAACTTAAAATGTGATTCTCGAGAATGGTTCCATGATTTTCGAGAATGAGCGTGATTTTTCAATTCCATTTCTCAATCGAGATCAATTCTCAAGAATGCTTTGGAGGATTCTCGAGAATGAACGTGGCTATCTTATTTCTATAACTATTCTTGATCAAGGCAATTCTCGAGAATGACTAGATGATTCTCGAGAATGCACGGATAACATTCGCTGATCCAACATGCTCTCAAGTAATTACATTCTTCTGATTCTCGAGAATATAAAAATGATTCTCGAGTATGGTTATGTCAATTCTTTCAATTAGCTCTCGATCGAGAAAGGATTCTCGAGAATGGTTGAAGCAATTCGAGAGAATGAGTTCTTCTTAGTTCGCCAAATTTCTAGTGTCACTAATCGATCTCAAAAATTCAATGGGTCATTATGGATTGTCTATTAATCATATCTGAACTTATTTATATCATGTTTAATCATCTTTTTGATTGATTTCAGTTGATTAATCGTGTTAATCTGAGTGTTTGAATGAAAGGCAATCTGACGTGGCAGACGCATTAAATGCTCATTCAGAAAAGTAGAGTTACAATCGGAATAAGATTTTCATTGCAGTCGAAGACATTCTTTTGAGGAATACCTATTCCAGCTATTACTCGAATCACTCTCCGCACAATTACATTTGATGGTGAAGCATTTATGAAGTAACGGTCGATTAACTTCAATGGAAATTATTTGTCCCTAACGGAAATACGAAGAGACACAAACTTGACTAGTTTACAAAGCTTCTCAACGGTCATTAGAACGATCAACTATAAAAGGAGAAGGATTAAAATGGACGAGAGACACATGAGCTTGCACTTGTCAAAATGCTGATATTATAAATCCAAAGCTCAACTCATATACTTTCTGTTTCACAATGTTTATATAGTTTTCAGTAGAGAGTGTAATGATCGATTATGTACTTCAGTGTTAATTATATTCACTTCTGAGAGAGAAGATTCATTGTAATCATTTTATCTGTTTATCTGAGAGTTACTCAAGATTTGGTGATCTTGAGTGGGAAACAGATTGTAACCTTACAGTGTGTAAGGGGGAGTATCTCGGTGAGAGATTTGGCTTCACAAGTGCTTGGGTAAACTTGTGAGATTGTATAGGCTTCTCTTGTGCTCGATAAACAAGAGGATAATAGATTGAAAATCCCAGAGAGTTTCTGGGGACTGGACGTAGGTCAAGGATTGGGCCGAACTAGTATAAATCACAGTTTGCATATTCTCTTCCCTTAGCTCTTATATTTCCAGTATATGTTTATTTGAATATCTAACTATTGATTTAGAAGATGCGAAAATATTTTCGAAGTTTCAAGTTTTTTTTAATCTTCACCCAATTCACCCCCTTCTTGGGTTCAGCCGGTTCTTCACTATCTTCTTTTCTGGAAGTCCACTCGAGTGAACCTCAGTGTCACTCAAGTAATATCAAGCAAACTTGAAGAAGCACTCAAAGTTACTGGTAGAGTTGAAGTAATTTTCAAATGGCACTCAAGTTAAGCTTTTTCCAACACTCGAGTGACTTGTTCTTCAACTTGAGTCTTCTACCAAAGACAAAGTGCATCGACACTCGAGTGAGATAACCAATGTACTCCAGTGAAGGATACACACTTGAGTGAATTGATATCACATTCGAGTGAGTACTTCCTACTTCATTTACAGAATGTCTCCAAGAATTTAAAATTTTTGATTAACATATGTTTATCTTTGATTACTACTCATTATACTTTTCAATACTATTAACCTTATTTGTATATGAGTTTCAAATGTTTGAATTAATGGATTATGACAAAAAATGAAAAAACCAAATCTCTATGTCAGACATTTATTGCATAGCAGAAATAGAGCAGACGAAAGATCGCAAAGCAGACCAAAACATATTTCGTTCAAAGCTTTTATTACATCGAACAAGAAAGCGACCCAACCCTAAGCTATCTCAGAGCAGGATTTTGTGTGAAGATTTATTGCAGAGAAGCGAAAGCGACCGAACCTCAAATTCCTCCAACAACTCCAATAGGTCTCTAACAAAAAGCTTGAATGCTCTCAATGGTCATATGACCTTTATCGGTTATAAATAGTGAAGCATTCAAGTTGGAGATATTGAGAAATCAATGAAAACGAAAATGAAAACAGAGAGCATAGGCCTACAATGTGATACTATGAATCTTACCCGACCAATGCTCTATAATCCTACTCCCACGTACTTCAATGATCATCATCTACTTCATATAGAGAGAAGTATTCCTTCATTGTGATCATTCTATATTTGTGAGAGTTACTCAAGATTGGGGAATCTTGAGTGAAAAACATATTGTATCCTTACAGTATGTAAATGAGAGTTCTTATTAGTACAAGAATTGTAAAGGCTTTACAAGTGTCAGGATCAAACTTGTGGAATTATAGTGGTTCTCAAGTACCCGATTATGAAATAATTTATTTATTTGCACTTCCATGGTTACTATTACAATTCGAAAAGGATATAGTGCTTAACGTACTTTGAGTAAAAGTTCATACATATTTTTACCCTTTAACACGTTTTAGGCATTTTAGTACTTTCATAACGATAGCATTGGACCCACCACAAAAAATAACAGTTGTTAGTCAAATTTAACAGTGGTGTCACTTGCTATGATTTTTTTAACTTCATAAGTACTTTTGCATCTCCAACAAACATATAGTGATAAACGCACTTTAGGTAAAAGCTCATAGATAATTTTTACCCTTTACCGGGGAAAAAAAAAATCCACTAGAGTTTTTTTTTTGGGAAAATTACGCACAGGTCCCAAGGACCAGAGATAATTACAATTAGATCCCTTCAAATGACAAAATCACATAGAAGTCCCTAGGGACTTCTGTGTAATTAATTCATAGTAGTAAAAGACCTTATTGCCCAAAGGAGAAAACTGTTTTGAAAATCCTATTTACAACAACAAATTCTATATTTAGAATAGGAAAATCCTATTTTAACAACAAGTTTTGAAAACTTGGATTTTTTCATTTATGAGTTCCAGAAAACTTGGACATGTTTATAACAACAAATTTATATTTATAACGGGGAAAATCCTATTTTAACAAGAAGTTTTGAAACCCTGGATTTTTTCATTTCGAGGTCCGAGGCTCTTTACAACAACAAATTCTAAATTTAGAACGGGAAAATCCTATTTTAACAAGTTTTGAAACCCTGGATTTTTTCATTTATGAGGTCCAGAGGCTATTTCCAACAACAAATTCTATATTTACAAAGGAAAATCCTATTTTAACAACAACATTTGAAAACCTGGATTTTTTCATTTCTGAGGTCCAGAGGCTATTTACAACAACAAATTCTATATTAACAACAAAAAAAGCATATATTAACAAGATTGTATTAACAACTGAAAAAGCCACCATTTACAACAATAAATTCACGTATTAACAACAACTTTATTGAATCCTATCAGAACTTTTTACTGAATGTTCCATCATCACATCAACCAGAAACCAGTGAAAATAGAGCAGTCCCTCTGTTACCTTCCAAAAAAAAAAAAGCACAATGTTATTAACCCTACCCAATAACATAAAACCCCAACTTCAATGGTAAAGAGGGTATCTTTAGCAAAATCTTAGCATTACTTACCTAGGTACCACTTATAGTCCACTAATGTCCACCAAGCCTTCACTCTCTGAATGCAAAGAACATACAACGAAAAAATAAATTATTCAACGAATATAGAAAAGATGATAGCTTCACAATCTAAGCTTTGCCTAGGACATGAAAATGTCACTTATTTGCCTTCTACGTTGGAGATTCGATCGACCTTTATTGCTTACTTGATTTCGCGTTTTTCCCTTTTTCCCACAACTATCTCCCACACGTTTTCATTGCTTTGTTTGTTTTATTCCTTTTTTATGCTGAATGGGCAATAAAGACTTTTATTAATATGAAATAATTACGAAGTCCCTAGGGACTTAAGTGTAATTTTGTCATTGAAGGGACCTAATTGTAATTATCTCTGGTCCTTGGGACCTGTATATAATTTTCTCTTTTTTTAAAAGAAGCAATGGTCTATAATTTACATACGACTAAATTCAGTGATTAATTGACAAAAAGAATTGACATAGAAAAGCAAAATTATATATATCTAAAAAATTAGGGGTTCCTTTAAAAAGAAAAAAAAAATTATCGGAGATTAAATTAAAACTCCACCAACGAAAGTTAATGAGATGTTTATGGAACTAACATGATAATTTCCATGGCTAAATTCCATCAACTTATCATCATCTCATAAAAGCTAATCAATATTGTTTAGTTAATTATTTAAATGTGAAAATCGCCTTCTTGATTTCAACTCGAGAGAAAAGATTGTTTCAAATATAGTACAGATTTGAAAATCCCATCTACTTGCATTATAATCACCATAGCTGCGAATATTATCCAAATTACATTCATCGTCTAATACAAGTGGTAAGAATATATATACACCTGATGATGGCAAAAAAGAAAAGAGAGAATATATACACTTGAATTTATGCCAACTCTCTTTCATCACATATCTACAACAAATATCATAAATTCTATTGCCACCTCCAAAACAACCTAAGTATCTAAAACAAAAATAATTAGGATAAGAAGGTTCTAGCAACTCTTTGACCTGGAGTATCCTGGGGGCAGAGATGGGCACCTTTCATTCATATGAGAATATGGTTGCATGGTGTTGTAGCCAGGTAACTCCATCCTATACTTCCCTTTAATTTGACAATAAGGGAGCTTCACAGTGTCTCCATCATTGCACCATTTTGGCAAGCGACTTGAATTCTTCTCAAAGAAGTTGAGCATGTAAGCATCTTTTATCTGCATAAATCATGCAGCAGACATAAGCTTGCAGAAACAACTTGAAAGATGAATTTTCAAAAATATCAAATAGAAAATGTTTGAACCAAAGAAATATAATGAAATTTATTACAGGACAACATTTGTCAGAGATCAAGAGAAATTGTACCAACCCACTTAATGCAGAAACTCCAACAGTACAAACAGATTTCTTTCCTTCTTATTAAAGTAAAAACACATCTTGGGAACTGATAAGTGATATGTGCACTACCATCAATAATATAAGATTTAAAGATGTGATGGTTGCCACAATACATGTGTAACGATCACCAAACAGATGAGAAACACCATAGAATAATATCGTCAAATATAGATTCGAATGAGTAATGAAGTGCAGTCACAATGCTTATAGACACAAGGAAATCATAGCACTGCTCTAGTACAAGTAGAAACATAGCAGAAAAGGGAAATAGAAGGTGATAGAAGAAGGTCCAAAGGAAGGAAATGAAGAAACTCCATAGACACTGTGACTATGGTCAGAAAGAGAAGACACAAGAGAGAGCAAATCCAAATTCATCCACACCTTCTGTAACCGATTTCACCCTTATTATAATTTCTCCACTGCCAAATATCACTTGTTCTTGTCTTAGGCTTCCCATTGCCCCCCCCCCCCTTTTCCTTTTTTTTTTTTTTTCTTGTCCCAAATCCCTTATGACTGTTACATTACTCCCCTCCCGGACAACGACCTTTGTTGTCCTTGTCCTCAAGGTCAAAATAGGGACAAGTTACACGTATCAGTTCAGGCAGGCAAAGTGTGCCCCCCAGGTGGTCCAAACCATTCCAAGAGATTAAAATACAATGGATCCCAAAGACTCGGTATGGAAAGCATAAGGATTTTGTGGCTTTGACAAGACCAGTAGGCAAAGTAATCATCAAACTGAAAGCTTGTGGAATTTGATCTTGATGCTTTTCTTCAACAATACCATACAGCTCAATATGGACAAACAAAAGAATGAAAATTTGCTCCCAATCAAAATGAAGTTGATAAACTTAGGTGCAAAATCCATCTGCACTATGGATATGGAAAGGAATGACTTGCATACTTAGATTTCAATATGTATATCTGCTGCTTCAAGCAAAATGAGCTTTCCATTGAACAGGAATGGTAACCCATCAAGGAGGACAATATCATATATCATAGAAAAAATAAGCTGAGGCATGTGCATTCCAATAAAACTCTGATAAGCACAGCATCTTTTAACAACCCAGCACATATATGAAAATTGATAAATATTCTTCCCTTGATAAATATCATCAGATTCATGTATGAAACTATGAGTGAAATTGATATGTAAGGTGTAGAGAATATTAGAGTTAGTTAATTAGTTAGTTAGGAAGTTAGTAGTTAGTTGTTATTACTAATATGACCGTTGGGAATTAGTTAGAAACTGCTTATGGAAGTCTAAGGCCATATCCTATTCTATACACGGAAAAGACTAGACTAATTGTAGTGTGTATGTTGAATGATGATTCATGATGAATGAAAAGGCATAGTGATGTGATGTGATTCTGTGTTTTCTCTCCTCTCCCCTCCCCTTCTCTTCTCAAATCCTCTAAATTTCTACAACATCTATATCAATCTACTCATTAGTTAGGTAGATCTTATACTAAGGACAAGAGGTACTATATTGATATTGGTGAGATTGTAAGGGCATCTTTGTCTCTGACCCTTATCAAAACAAAAGGCAAAGTCCTACAAAAACCGCAACCCCTTTCATGACTGTAGCTAGACATATGTTTGATCTCGCTTGCATCTATCAGCTATATTTTTCACCCTTTCAAATAAAGTCCTCAACAATTCAATCAGCATCATTGAAACCCACCAAATTTCCTAAATCAGCGTTGTGCAGGCATAAAATTGGAATGCTGTCACAATGGTTGCATATCTAAAACGCCAAGCTAACAGATTCAACTTACTCAACCATTCCTAGAGCTTGTTGGCAAGATATACGTATCACTATAATATTGTATGTAGAATTAGAGAGAGAAAGGGAAATATAATCTGAATTACTTGTCTATTCATGTACGTAGTATAGGGTATTTATACACAAGAGAGGGAATAAGAGAGTTAATGAGACATAATGACTCATTATGTAGATTGATTCCCTAATTATCGTAATCCTGATTGTCTTCCTAATATAATATACTTCCTAATATAATATACTTCCTAAAACATATATTTCCTAAAACATATATTTCCTAACACTCCCCCTCAAGTTGGAGCATAGATATTAATCAAGCCCAACTTGTTACAAAGATATTCAACCCGAGTCCCACTTAAAGCTTTCGTTAGAAGGTCACCCAATTGGTCACTAGATCGCACATGCCCGGTGGACACAAAGTTCTCCTTGATCTTATCGCGTACAAAGTGACAATCAATCTCAATGTGTTTCGTACGTTCATGAAACACGGAGTTGGAGGCTATGTGTAGAGCAGCTTTATTATCACACCACAACTTCGCGAGTAACGACGTGGCAAGACCAACCTCCTTCATTGCTTGGTGAAGCCACACAATCTCTTGTGTAGATTGAGACATGGCTCTATACTCGAACTACTGCACTCGACTTTGAAACCACATCTTGCTTCTTACTCTTCCACGATACTAAATTTCCACCAACAAACACACAATATCTGTGGTGGATCTTACGGTAGCTTGTGACTCGCATGATCGCATCACGAAACACTCAATCTTGTTGTGGCCATGATTTGTATAGAGAATACCACGACCCGGTGAGCCCTTCAAATAATATAAGACATGTTCCAAAGCTTCATCGAGCAACGGTTGGTGCGGTCATGAACCGACTAAGCACACTAACGGAAAGGTCACATCGGGCGGGTTACCGTAAGATAGTTCAATTTCCCAACTAGCCTACGATATCTCTCGGGATAGGCAAATGGCTTGATCTTTTCTCGGATCAACTTTCTTTCGTACATCCTCGGGTAGCTCATCAAACGGTATGCGGTCATCCATGTCCAAGAAGGGATTAGGAATCATGGGAACGCTACTCGGTCGGTCTTCTCGAGTTTCCCAGTTTCTTTTAACGAGATCAAGAACATACTTCCTCTGTGTCAAAAGGATGCCTTTCTTACTTCTCATAACTTCTATCCCAAGAAAGTACTTCAAAGGACCCAAATCCTTTGTTTGGAAATGAGAATTGAGGACGGCCTTAAGTGATGAGATTCCCAAAGCATTGCTACCCGTAACAACAATATCATCAACATATACCACCAACAAAATCATTCCGCCAAGATCGTGTCCGATAAAACTGAAGAATGGTCGCACTTACTCCGACTCGAGACCAAATTTCTTAACCACTGAGAGCTAAACCCGTCAAACCAAGCACGAGGACTACGCCGGGCCATATAAAGACCGTTGAAGGTGGCATACCTTCCCACGCTCCCCCCGAGCAACAAAGCCGGTGTGGTTGCTCCATGTAAACTTCCTCAAGAAGATCACCATTCAAGAAGGCATTCTTAACATCCAGTGATGAAGGTCCCAACCATAATTGGCAGCCATAGAGATGAAGAGACGAACGAGAGGACAATTTTGCCACGGGAGAGAAGGTTTCGAGTAATCAACACCATAGGTCCGAGCATAGCCCTTGGCAAATCGAGCTTTCAACCGTTCCAAGGTGCCATCAGCTTTTGTTTTGACCGTGAACACCCACTTACATCCGATAGCCTTCTTTTCTCGAGGTAAATCAACGAGAGTCCGGTACCCGACCTTATCAAGGGCCATCATTTCTTCTTTCATAAAGACACCAACCGGGATGGGCTAAGGCTTGGTGGAGATTAGTAGGGACGAGTAATAGATTCTAAGGAGGCTATGAAAGAACAAGATGTAGGGGAAAGATGATTGTAGGAAGCAAAAGAAGAAATAGGGTAGGTGCAAGATCGACCTTTACGGAGGGCAATGGGCAAGTCAAGAGAAGTAGGAGAGTCGGGCACGGGCTTTCACGGTGAGGAGGGTCGATCCACGAGCACGGGCAGTGGAGAGGCGGAGAAGGGGCAACTACCGCGGGATCGACCGCGGCATCGGGTGGGGCTGGAACCCGTTCAATGCCATTACTTGCCTTGGGACGCTTCCGATAAACATGATAGATAGGTGGCTTAGCCGGTTCCGGGTCGACGCTTGCGGGTGGTACACGAACCGTATAGATCAATATATCATCAAGACTATTGGTGATGTCGGGGGATGGAGAAGGAGCAGAGTCTGAGGAAAGAACGGGGTTGACTCATGGAAGGTAACATCGTGGACACGATAACGCCGAAGAGTGGGAGAATAACACCTATAACCTTTTTGAACCCTAGAATACCCTAAGAAGACACATTTAAGGGACTTGGGATCAAGTTTGGTAGTAGTAGGACGAACATCTCGAACAAAGCAAA
Source organism: Acacia acuminata (assembly GCA_019022655.1). Taxonomy (NCBI): domain Eukaryota; kingdom Viridiplantae; phylum Streptophyta; class Magnoliopsida; order Fabales; family Fabaceae; genus Acacia; species Acacia acuminata. The sequence continues at coordinate 310,771 of JAFJYI010000309.1, forward strand.
CACACCCAAAGATCTTGGGGGAAATGGGAAACACAGGATGAGAAGGAAACAAGGTGGTGTAGGGAGTGGCTCCACTAAGAACGGGGGAGAGGGCATACGATTAATGAGAAAACAAGCACCGGACAAAGATCAGCCCGAAAGGTTTGGGAACTGTCATTTGAAACATGAGAGCTCGGGCCACCTCTAATAAGTGCCGGTTCTTTCTTTCGGCAACACCATTTTGAGTGGTGTATCGCACACGAGGATTGATGAATCATGCCATTTTGGAGCATATAGTTTTGAAATTGGGCGAGACAAATATTCTTTAGCGTTATCACTCGTAAAGTTTTCACGAAACACCAAATTGAGTTTGATTTCAGCACAAAAATGACAAAAATGAGAAAACACCTCGAACGATTTTTCATTAGATAAAGCCAGGTTGTTCAAGAGAAATCATCAACAAAAGTAGCAAAGTACCGAAAACCGAGACTTGGACTCAACGAACACGGACCCCAAATATCCGAATGAACTAAATCAAAAGGGGACGCGGCGCGTTTATTGACGCGAGGTGCCGGATGAACACGGTGATGTTTAGCAAACCGACACGACTCACACTCTAAAGAAGACACATGCGAAATTGAGGATACAACCTCTTTAAAGAAGACAAAGACACATGACCTAACCGACAATGAATGTCAAACAAGGAGGGACCACCAGAGCAAGCAATGGAACGCGGCACCCGATTATCAAGAAAGTAATGGCCGCCAGATTCATACCCCCACCAATAATCCGCTTCGTCGTAAGATCCTGAATTAAGCAATGGTTAGGAAAAAGTGAGATGAAACAGTTTAAGCGACGAGTAAGCTTACTAGGAGATAACGGGTTAAAAGCAAGATCAAGGAACATTAAGAACAGATGATAAGGAAACAGAGACGGGGTTGGTGTAACATTGCCGGATCCAAGAACACGGTGTAAGAACCATTGGCAATGGTGATCGAAGAAGGGTTGGCATAAGGTGCATAAGAGGAGAACAAATGATGGTTTGTCATATGGTCAGTAGCCCCGGAATCGATGATCCAATTCGAAGAAGAAGTAGCAAGGCACGAATCAGAGTTACCTGTAGCAAGTGCAGGTGGTGGAGAGAGGGTAGGATCAGAGATATCAGAGGATTGAGCCATATGAGCGGACTGCGTTGCTTCGGTGCAAGTTGTTGCAACTTACGACAATAGCGTTTCGTATGACCGGGTTCCTTGCAATAATAGCAGACAATCCCACTAGTCCCAAAATTGGGAGGATTGTGACTAGTCCTCTGGGGGCCCGCTCCTAGAACACCGGGCATCCGGGGGCCGGGGTTCCTAGGAGCCGGAGCAGCAAAAACAGGATCCGATGTGCGTGAGGAAGCCTGGTAGCGAGCGTCAGGTGGACCTTGACCAGCTAGAGCACTAGCATTAGGATTGGAAGCCGGGTGGGCTAAACTGTCGGCACGCAACACACGAGAATACACATCCCGGAGCGAAGGAAGCTCGGAACTAGATAATACCCGAGATCGAACGGCCTCATAAGATGGGTCGAGAGCCGTAAGAAAACCGATAATCGCCTTTGTTTCTCCATATTATCGATTTGCACGGAGGTCGGTCGTTGGTGGCATTAATTGCCGCATTTCCTCATACATCTTGTTGAATTCCATGAAGAAAGTCTTCGGGGCGACCCTTTTTCTCCCCGATAGAACCCTTTACAAACCTCATGAATGTGAGTAATGTTCCCTTTCCCGAATACAAGAACTCCGGATAATTAATAAGTTCTCTAATGGTGTTGCGTTGACTAACCGAAGGAAGAAGATCCCCCTCAATGGAATTTTTAATCTCGCAAGAAGACGGCATCCGCCCGAGCCCATGTCATCTTAGGATCATCCCGAGGAGGCCCTCGTTAAATGGCCCTCCTTTTCTATACTCAATAGATGCATACGGATGGTTTTGATCCAGTCAGAATAATTTGTCCAATTCAACTTATGATCGGTGATCTTGTTTGAAACAGGGACCATTTCAGTCATCGCACTTGGTTTAGTTTCAGCCATAAGAAATAACCAGCAAGCACACAAGGAAGTACTTGCAGAATAGCAACAAGAAGAAAACCCAACGTCGAAAAGTCGCCGGAAAACAGAGAATAGCAACCACTCAAACGACCAAACAGGGACAAGAGGCCACACAAGGACCACTCCACCAAGAATAAGAGACCAAAAAAGGGAAGCCTCCAACCAAAAACATAGAAAAGGGCGTGTGAACAAGTACCAACCGTAAAACGAACGAGCAAACAACCAAGCACGAGGGGAAGATGACAAGAGATGTCCACGAAACCACCCGGGTCCGGACGGGAACAGGAGTCGATCACGGGAGCAGAAACGGCGGCGAAAAAGTCGCCGGAAAATGGCCTCACTACGGCCGCTATAGACGGACGGCAGCGGAGCTCGGGCGCGCGTGTGAGGTCACGCGCAGCGAAACAGACGGCGCCGGTGGGGTTGCGCCGATCGGACCTCTCGGAGCACGATGGGGGCGCGTGTACGGATTAGAGCAGCGGAGAAGAAAACCCTAACTCTACCTCCCTCTCACTGTCACACGGAAAAACAAAGACAAAAGCTCGGAAAAAAAAATCAGGCCGTCGAACCTGATAGCTCTGGTACCATGTATGTAGAATTAGAGAGAGAAAGGGAAATATAATCTGAATTACTTGTCTATTCATGTACGTAGTATAGGGTATTTATACACAAGAGAGGGAATAAGAGAGTTAATGAGACATAATGACTCATTATGTAGATTGATTCCCTAATTACTGTAATCCTGATTGTCTTCCTAATATAATATACTTCCTAATATAATATACTTCCTAAAACATATATTTCCTAACAAATATGAACCAACCAAACAGTTCTGAAGTAACAACTAACTCACTGTAAATTCTGTGACTTGGACTGAGCTAGCGATTGGTTCAAATAATCCAGCTGCCTTGTACATCTGAAGAACAAAAGCAACACAGGAAGCTGACCTCCCATCACTGTAAACCCAACCATCTTGTTCTGGAATTGTCAGTAGTTCATCAAAAGATGATCTGCGCTTTTCAACTTCTACTAAAATTTCAGGAAGGGTAAGTCCCTGAAGAAACCAAAAAATAAAAGCTTCATGGTCAACTCATTTAATGGATGATGAAATACCAGATCATCATAAAGCAGTCATAATAACAAATGCAGATGCCAAGTATGTGGCATGCTAAATGTATACATGTCAAGCTCCAGTTTACATTTGCACTAAAAGTAGAAATGAAACCCAATAACAAATTGAGTACTTATCCATACAACTGAAATGGACCACAAGCATTTCATCCTCTATGATGGAAAATGCTAATTCAATTCAGTGTCATTAGACAATAAGCTTCATTTCTTATTCATATCGAAACAAGCAAAGATTGCAGCATACCTTAGTTCCAAGTCGTTTGTTCAAGGCTTCATTCCACATATTAGCAGCATATTCAGGTTGGAGATGATTCCAAACAGTCATAAAAGAAGCAACCTGCAGTATAACTTAGCTAATGGTCAAAATACTCAAACTCTGTCTAAGTTCTGAGGATTGTGGATTAAACCAGATCCAATGCTTGGGATAAGGTGTTCCTCCTGCCATAACTAATGAGGCCTCAAATATTTAGATGAATTATTCAACTTGAACAATTCTATTGCACCTCCCAAACAAACAAAACAGGAAGAAACTTTATTAACTCCATGTATTTAGTTCATATGTATAGAGTTCATAAACTATTTAGTCAACAGAAACAGCTTTGTATGGTAATACAACAATAACAAGTCTTATCCCACAAAGTAAGGTTGGCCACATGGATCGCACCACATCATTGTACTCTATCAATAACCAACTTTGTATAGTAATAATGAGGTTAAACATTCACCAAAAAAATATAATGAGGTTAAACAGTATTATAACATAGATAAACACACCGAGTGGTTTTAGTGATGAAGTTTTGTAAGCAAATATGAACTGAATATTAATGCAGACTTTTGGGTGAAACTAAAGTAGAATAGCTTATTGAGATGATTACCACATGAGCATCCAGAGGAGGTGGATAGTTCGCACTTAAAGTATCTATCCAGCTGAAAATCATGTTATGGTAACCATAAGATTGGCCAACCATGGACCTTGCATATTCCCATGCAGCAGTCTCATTAAACTTTGCTCGGATATCAGGGTGTAAAGGAAGCAAAGCAATGTGCGGATTAGAGCTATCCTCATTCAGTTCAAAGTTCCACCACTCATCCCATGGCAACACAGCAATAATATCTTCCCCCTGTAACAAAAAGAAGGGAACCAGCATATGTTCATTGACTGTTAACTACTTCTACACAAAATGACTGGTCATTGTTCAAAAAACAAGGAGTTGGTCTTCCTTTTTCTTATTCTTTTTCCCCCTTTTTTGGCAGCACAAGCAGTTGGTTTATCATAAAGGAAAATCTATACATTTAACATGCTTGATATTCGAGATCGGAAAATTGTTAAACTTAAGCACGGTTAATCATAGAATGCATCTTTAAATGTTGGAGTAGCATTATTTTGATATGTAATTACAATAATAAAGGAGAGTTAGTTAGGAGACTGTTAGAGGTTGTTACTGCTTTAGGTCTCTAAATAACAGGTTGCGGTAGTTTGTAAACACGACTTGCTAGTAATGAAGATTTGAGTCTCTGTTCCTCTATTCCCCTCTCTCATCTATCCATCTCTCATTATTCTCTCTGCCTCTCTCTATATTCCCTCTGTTTTCTCTCTTCCTCCCTCCCTCTTTCCCTCTCCTTCCTATCTTTTCTACATCATATTCACAAGCTTAAGATATAGAGTATAGACCAGCTCGGCCAATTCAAACAGACACAGAATCCCAAGCTTGAAATACAAAATACAAAAACTTTTGGCTTTAAAGAGGGGACAGGTAGCTGGAGGAGCACAATGACTGCAGGAATATTCTCAAACATGGTAGACAGGTGGGAAAAGATAGCCAAAAAAAAAAAGGACAAAAAGTGTTATAAGAAACAAATCATTTAGATTTAATTAAAAAAAATGATTAAGGATCAAAACCCAGAACTCTAATTTCCATATCCTGTCTACCCTCTACCAATTTTCCAGGGATCAGTGCTTTCAAGTTTCTACTCAAGCTGATAGAAAAGCAGTTTAATCAAAACAACAACTAATTATCAAACTAAATGCATATATTCTGAAGTCAACAGAAACACTGTCATAATTTGTGCAACTTCAATGGTTTTACCTCTTCATTCTCATGTCCTGATTCACCAACCCATAGCTTCCCGTCAGAATCCCTTAAACAAACAGCAGTGTGACCGGCATACGCTCCACTGACCCATTTCTCAAGAGTCTCAAATGCACCCCAGCGACCTCGAATTTTTGAAATGGCAAGGAAATCTCCTGAATGAATGTCATCAGCACTGATATTGGTAACCCATGGTTGAGGACGCACTTCAAAAGAAGCCCCCATGTGCTTCTTTAAAAACCCAAGGTTGGAGTTCTCCCCCCAGCCAGTATTTGTAAACAGGGGGAAAATTTCCCACAGAGCTTGAAGAGTTCCCAGCATCCCAGCTTTCATGAGGAAAATTGATACCCCCTTGCGTTTGACCTGATGGCAGAGAGTAAAGATCCACAAAACCAAAATTCGTGTTTCAAAACAAACCATATCATAAGACTAGCGATGTTCTACAAATGGAAGCCACTTACATACTCATACTCAGCTTTCCCCTCCCACTCTTTGAAATCCAATGTGTGCTCCCGAGAGAGAAAATAATAGTCCCACGTCACACGATATGGAGTAGCAAAGACATAAATGTCCATGCATGTCCAACTATGGGCATTGCTTACCTGGTCGAGCACACAGATAATCAGCCGTGTTAGAATTAATAACTGAAGATCACTCCTAGGCCTTCAACTAACAACTTAAACTATAGAAATAACAAATTAGACGGGGATGCGCAATTAGTTGTGGTGAAAAACATGACCGGAAGAGGTAGACCAAGAGCCCAAAGGCAGGCTCTTTAACAAGATGCAAGGCCCCCAAGGTTTTAATTGAATTCAGACCAAAAATCATAATTCTACAATACTCGTGTCCATTTGCCCAAGAAAGACACTTGTGCTCAACAGACAATACTTTTAACTTAAAAAAAGAGGAGGTCATGCAATCTACTTCAATTTAACAGGATTACACTATAATCAATATTACAAGCTCTCTGCCCCCGTTCACACAAACCTACAAGAAAAATCTTACTACTAAGAACTTGCGTACATAAGCCAACATGACTTCAAATTCAGAAGTTGAATATATAGTTTTCAGAACTCAACAAAATCAAAACGTAGAACGACGAGTGACTCAAAGTGAATACTCGAGTGGGAAAACGGCAAACCGATAAGTTGGCACTTGGCACGAGTAAGTAAATTTTATAACCGATAAAAATAAACCTAATACGACTGAAATCAACCCCTTTCAAGATCCTTAAATTTCTTCAATAGACGTTCCATACAGTAACACTAATCAGAATTTCGAGAATAAGAAAGTGTATCCTGGATGGCTAAAACTTCAAAAACGCATAGATAAACCAAACACAAACAAGATATCAAACTTAAAAGGAAACCTTCAAATGCAAGGTTCCGCCACCAAATTCGCTGCCAGTTTTGTTGTGAAACTCCAACCAGGCGGTGTTGTTGTAGAAACACGCGCCCTTCCATTCCATGGAGTCATTTGGGGACGAAGCAACGCCAACAAAGGAAGGAAGAAGATCGACGGCGCTGTTGAAAGAGTTGAGGATAGGCCAAGAGACCTGTCTGGGCAAAAGAGGAAGCAGGTCATGAGGGTGAAACGGGGATTTCCAAGCAAAGACTTGAACGCCAAAAATAGATAAGAGGATGAAGATCAAGCGCATCGTCTTGCAAAGGGAAGATTGCGGAGAAGGAGAAAGAGAAGCCATGGATGGACGGTAAAGAGACAGTTGGGCGTCGAAAGAGAAGCCTCTTGTTTTAAGTTTTCCCTGTTGGGAATTATTATTTTATTATTAAGGGATAATATAACGTCTCCTTTCTTTTGGTTTTGATATGTGGTTTTAAAGTATAGGTTTTGGAATCTCATTTCTTTTGGTTTTGATGCTGTAGTTTTGAAGTATAGGTTTTGGTATCTCCTTTCTTTTGGTTTTGATGCTGTAGTTTTGAACTATATAATTTGTTATCTCCTTTCTTTTGGTTTTGATAGTGTAATTTTAAAAGTATAGGTTTTGATCATCTAGTTTATTTATGTTCTGTCTAGATCAACAGATGTTTAGCCCGTTGGACTAATATATTGATATTGGATCAGATAACTCTTTCCTAGGTATCTATAGATCAGATACATGTGAGTATAGTAGATCACTGTGCACGAATAAGCATTAGCCAAAGGGAGTGGTGTGTGTGCACAGTGACGGCATAATAGTAATTGAGAGAGAATGTATTATACCTTTAGGGTTTACCTCTTATTTATAGAATTTACCTGTAAGGTTAGGGTTTGGACTTATAAGCCTCTGTGCCTCCAAGCCCAAGTGATGTGCCATCATATCCGTGTCACGTAGATTGCCCTTTGTTGGGCCACACATTAAATGGGCTTCATATATGAGCCCGTAACAGTTGCTCCCAGCCTGGTAGTCAAGATCTCTGGGCTGCCAGGGTGCATTGATTATTTAACCCGGATCTCATATCCGAGTTTGGATGAACTTTGGACTCTTTTGTGTGCTAGTTGTGAATTGCCCCGATACATGTAGTCTGGGTTAATTCGATTGGAACTGTCTATTCCTTTTCATCCAAATTAGGATCTCTTTTGCATCAAACATCCAAGTCTCCGGGTTTGCATGTTCTGGCAATAGGTTTCACCCCAATCTGGATTATCGTGAAAAGGAATAGGCTCAATTTACTTGTCCTTCATCTACTCTCCAATTTCGTTTACATTGATCTCAGTTATTAATAAACATATGCTCAAGAAATCGGGATGGTATCGAGAATTCATATAGACCCGGGAGGACCTCTGTTTCCTTTTTTTATGTCACTATGGCAACTTTTCAGCTTTCCGCTTCCGTTTATCAGCGTAAAATTGCCATCTTTTTCCGTTTTCGATATTTGTGCACATTTAATGCACACGTCGTTTCACACATGTCATTATTGCTTTTTGGGGTCAATTGTCTCTTTTGCCCCTGCCTCTGTTGCCCCCCAGCCCGGTAGTCAAGGTCTCTAGGCTGCTAGAGTGCGTTTATTAATTAACCCAGATCTCATGTCCGAGTTTTATCTTCACCGCTACACTAAATTAATTATATGAACTCAAACACACTTTCAAAGTTCTATTCGATGACTGGACCAAAGTCAAAAATATATTACGTAGAGTTTGCTTGAATATTCATTGGTATTCAAAACCAAATATCATACTTGTGAAGATTTATTATAGATCTTCACATAACATTCTGGTATACTCAACCAGAATTCAATCCAAAGTAAGGGCAACCCTTCACATGTTTAAACTCAGTTGTTAACCAACATTTCGACCTGATCAGCATGACGGTTTACCTCATTACCCCATAATAAACTTTTGATGCATCACAACTATAGAGGCTTATTTTTATACCTTCACTTTATCTTCACTTATTCATTCCTCCATGCTTTATCTGAAACCGGGTTCAACCACCCTGGGTTCACTTATTCATTCCTCCATGCTTTATCTGAAACTGGCTTCAACCACCCTGGCTTCATTCATTCATTCACACTTGCCACAATTTGAAACAATGTGAAACATAATTCTCACATGAGAATTTCTTCATTCATTTGAAAATAACTTGATTAAACGAACTTGTCGATGTAGTCGACTTTAAACAATTCCGAAAAGGAAAATTGAACTTAAAACAAAACAGACTTGGCATGGAACTCGGATTTAACCGTAATACACTTAGCTTATCCGGGTTCCATGTTCTGTTCCTTTTAGAGGACGGAACTCGGATTTAACTATGATACGCTCAGTTTATCCGGGTTCCATTTTCTTTTCCTTTTGGAGGACGAAACTTGGATTTAACTGTGATACACTCAGTTTATTCGGGTTCCATGTTCCTTTCCTTTTAGAGGTGGACTTCTTCTCCTCTCCTTTCCTACAGCATTGGCTATCTTCATTTGCTCCAGCTCCAGATATTTCTTTGACTAGTTACGTAATACCCCGATTAATAATAGAAATAATAATAATAATAGATTAAAATAATAATATAGTAATAATAAAAACCTAGAAATTAATAATGTTTGTATTGTTTTATAATTTATTAATTGGCAATAATTAAAGAGCCCAGCCCATAGCTAAACCCTAAATTTTAATTATAAACTTAGGTCTAGCCTGTCTAAACTTAGCGAACACTTGATACTTTTCTTCTCCACTACTGCATCCTCTTTCCGTACTCTCATCAAATTATTTTTCTAGGAGGCTAGCAAAAATGGAGACCAGGTAATCCTAATCCCTAAAGCAACCATGCGTCTCGTGTTGATTCTTATTCTCTGCATCCCGTTTTGCCATTCCCGTGTGCGTGATCATCAGGCTGCTTTTAATACATATATCTTAGGGTTTTCTTTTAGCATGTTGTTGCGGGTCCCACTCCCTTATTTTTTTCCCTTCTTTTGTTGGACCTGTTGACAAATTCACATTTACATGATTTCAAATCTCCCCTTTTCGAATTGCAGAATGAGTTTTTGAAAATCTTGTGTAAATGAATATATAGGATGCCTATGTACATGTGTTACCTGGGTTTCGATTTTAGGCAGGGGTGGAACCAGGATTTGAAAATGGGGGGCAAAAATTACAGAATTGTACCCAAGATTTTAGGAAATTATGATTCAGCCTCATATATATTTCAATATATTCAATATAGTCCCTCTATAAGACTTTTTAATAGGGACTAAATTGAAAATGTTAAAAATTTTATGAGGCTAAATCATAGTTTCCTATACATTTGGGTCGAATTCTGTAATTTTAGGGGGCCACCCCTAGCCCCCATTCCACCCCCGATTTTAGGTATTGAATATATATATATATATATATATATATATATATATAAATCTTCTTCTCGTTTTGCGTTTTTGTTTTTGTTTTTGTTTTTGTTTTTTGCAAAGTCATTTAACACTAAGTGTAAGATGCTTGTACGTTGCTGTTGCTCTGGGTTTTCTGGATATTATCAATTATAATATATTATGATAATATAATATACTATATTAGGCTAGTTGTGCCTGATGCTATATTATTTGATATTTCTTTTATTTATTCTTCCTTCATATAATATTTCCTCATAATGAAATAGGATATGAACAGATTATATGTAAAATATCCTTTATCCTATAATTAATTAAATTAAATAATAGAAAAGTGTATGAAAGATAATTAAATAAGTATAAAATATTAATAAATTCAATTTGGGCACTATAGTGCATAGAAATAATTTAGGAAATTTATTATGTATGTATTTTAAAATAATTTAACAGTGGGAGGATAGCTTTAGCATGGTAGCTCCTAAAGTGATGAACACTACCTTTATGCTTTATGCCTCCGATATGTTATCGGATGAGAATCGATGATATCCGTTCTTCCCTAAGTGGTGTCTGGCTGGGTTTCCCGGGACACTAGTAGCAACTTTGGGAACAGGTGTGCACACTAGGAAGAAATGCTTTATGGCCAAATTGATTAATTGTGGATCGGGGGTTTCCGGTCACGGGGAAGATCTGGCAAGGTTTCCCTGTGTCTATCATGGTTCTCTTCCCACTAAATAGACTGGTAGGGTTTCCCGGGTCTAAATAAATTTAAAAAGATAATGAATATTGTTTGATGCAATTACCATATGATTATATATATTTGCTTTGATTAATATATTTGTGTCAATTAAATTGTGTTTTATTAGGATTACCAGCTTTGCTGATGTTTGTGTTCATGGGTGCGATGATCCTTCTGGGGGAGCTTATGATAATTGTTAGAATTTGGTGAAACAGTGCCAAGGGTTGGAGGTAGCGGTGAGAAGTGAGGAAGCACATTCAAATTAATTCTACTTTATTTTATTTTATTTTGTTCGAATAAAACACATTTTGTTTAAGTTTGGATTTACGTTATTGTAATAAGTTAGCTTTGCACTCGCCCCTAGCACAAGTGCGGCCATGGTAGTGAAAACGTAGTTTTTACGTAAAAGCGGAAGGAGAATGAAAAATCGTAAAACGTAAAATCGTAAAATAAAACGGAGTTTTTACGCATATGTATATATAAAAAATTCGAGAAAAGTAAGGTACTGTCATCATACACACATATACGATCAATGCAATATCAATCAAAATGTCCAACATTGTCATTGATCAAACCATATTTTTTATATGATTTTACATGATTAAATTGGAATTTTTAATGCATTTTCTCGGGACATTATTGTATGATTAAGTACTAAGTTGAATTAGGAACATTTGTATTGAATTAAGTGTAATTAGGGGTAAAATGATGTTTATTTATTAATTACGTAAAAGGAGCCGAGATATTTTTGAAATTTCGGTTCGCCCCAAAATAGTTTTAAAATTCTCACTTTAGTCCCTCTCGTAACTTTTAAAACTTTCACTTAAGTCCCTTAGTAAAAAATCGCGTTTTTTGGAAAAACTCGCCGTTTTTACGCTTTTTTACATTTTTTCGCGGCGTTTTTTACGTTTTTACTCTCAAACCGTTTTTTCCACAACGAAACGCGTTTAACCCAAAATAAAACGTAAAACGGCGTTTTACGTTTTACAACCGTTTTTACTACCATGAGTGCGGCGATAACACTTCCCAAGTTGTTTATTTCGAATTTCGTAATTATTTATAAAAATAATTGAATTTTTATACTATGATAATTGTTAGATATTGATGGTGTTATAAAATGGTATCGAGCATAAGGTTATACTTAGCTCCGCTTTTGATACTAACTCGGGGATCAAAGATCCCGAGAGGTTAAAAAAATTAAATTAAATTAAATTAATGATAATAATAAATGAATGAATAAATTTTAAATGTGAGAGATGGGTAGTGAAGGGTTATTCTCTTGTCTTTTAAATGATTTGTTTCCTTGAAATTTTGATAATTGTATGCTTGAAATTACTTTGACTCGTTATGTGATGTAGAATTTTATTGACTTGTAAATTTTATGTTATTTTCCTTTATTTTATTTTAGCTTTTAGAAAATGGAGAATTTAAGAAGAAACGTTGGAGAGGTGATTAGAAGTGAGCCATCAAAGTACAAATGGGATGAAAAAGTGTCAATAGAGATAAATGCCTTAAGATTGTGGATTATAATTCAAGCTTGCAATAGGGAATGCAGGTCACACATGATTACCCCTGAATTTAGGAGTAAGTACTTAATTAGGGCACTACCAAGGAATAAAAGTCTTGGAAGGGTGAGAAAAATGCTAGAAATGAAAATCTCTCTTAGGGGTTGGTTTCCTTATGGTTATCAACAAGTGATAGAGTTCATAAGCAAAACTGAGAAGGAGGTTCAAGAAATTGAAGCTATGATAGAAAGAACATTAATCATTTCTGGACAACATAAACATCCCCGACCACGAAGTAGTATGTTGAAAGATGCATTAAGAAGTTGTGAAAAAACGCTTGAAAGCTTAGAAAAGCCGCCACCACTAATCCCTAGAAAGCATTGGGAATATGAGCAGATGGGTAGAATCTCCTATAGGTTAAAGGGTTCCTTCTAGATGTAATTTTTATCTTATGAATAATGAAGAATGATGTAATTCTTATTCTTTTAAATAAAAAGATGTTGGTTTATCATTTGAACTTATATTGGTTATCGTTTGAATTTATATTGCATTATCTGATGGTTGATTTTTGATATATAATATAAATATGTGTGGTAAGTGATACTATACCCGTCGTAACCCAGAATGGCTGCAAACAACAGTCTGTGCGAGGAAATGGACCGACGTCTGAGGGTCATTGAAAATCTTGCTTTGGCTCTTGGACAACAAAACGCCCAACAAGCTAATGCTGAGAATACCATCTTTAAGAGAGTGGCATCTCACCATCCACCTGCTTACAAAGGGACTATTGATCCTATTGCTCTTAAAACTGGATTTACGATATGGAAAAGTTGTATGAAGTGACAAATTGCCCCGAGAACATGAAGATTAGCATTGGCTCATTTTATCTGAAGGAAGAGGTAGATAGTGTTAGATATGATTAGTTTTGATGATGTCTTATATAGATGCCATTCTTAAGAGCAAAAAGGTTGCATACTACATTTATCTTCTACTTTGACTAATTCTTATATTTAATGTAGATGCAAAGTTTAATAATGGAGATTGATCAAGATAAGGTATTAAAGAAAGAAGAACTTGCGAGAGGTTGTCAAGGAAGCAAGATGTTATTCCAAGTTAAATGATGAAGAATGATCAAGTTGGGAGATGGAAGAAAGAAGAACTTGCTAAATGAAATGAAGATGTCATTATTCAAGTTCTAAGATTGATTCTGGAAGTCTCCATGATCAAATGGAAATTGGAATGGCTCAATTCAGAGTTAAAGTCAGCAAAAATCAGCTTCTGGATGAGCAAACTCGAGTCTCCAAGTATTAACCTCGAGTTTACTACCTTGTTGCAGTAATTTGCCCCTCTGATATGAACAAACTCGAGTTTAGGACTCCAAACTCGAGATAGCCATCACAAACTCGACTCAATAAGTGTCTTTAGCATTTCTGGCGTCTTTGGACTATGCAAACTCAAGTTTATAAGTGCAACCTCAAGTTTACTGGTCATCGCACTTCATCTCAACTCTATTTCGGGCGACGCCGGTAATTCAATGATATCTCTCCAACCAGAAGTCCGATTGAGGTGAAACCACTTTTAAATGAAACTAGACTCCCAATGCGTCATTTTGTAATAAAATGCAAGCTCAAAGGAGTTCAGATAAAGGAGCTATGAATTGTGGAATTTGACAGAGAAATCCACGCCACACAGCAAACCAAGCTTCAATGTTTTGAGTATAACTCACAATATAAAAATCCAATTGAGCTGAAATTTGTGGCATATGAAAGTAGGCTCAAAGGGCTTTCCATCAAGTATTGAACGAACCAAAACAGACTTCAGACCAGGGAGATATGGCTTTCGAAAGTTGACAAAGTTGCAAACTCGAGCCAGGCCAAGTCAAAAGCAACCAAGTCACAGTACAACTTGCAAACTCGAGTTTATTAGCCACAAACTCGAGCTGAGCCAAAGAAGAAATGAACATTTGGAGAAAGCCAAACTCGAGCCTATAAGTGAACAAACTCGAGTTTAGCTCAGACAGAGAGCAACCAATTCCTGAAGAACACCCAAACTCGAGTTTATAAGTTGCAAACTCGAGTTTGCAGGTTTTCCAAGTTCTCAGTTCGAATTTTCCTTCGATCAAAACCATCTTCTAAGCTGAAAGGATATCAAACTCGAGTCTATAAGTTACAAACTCGAGTTTGGCTCGTGAGAAGAGAAATCAAGCCTTCGACAACAAAAGGAAACTCGAGTCTATTAAATGCAAACTTGAGTTTACACCTTTGCTTCAGAAAATCACCATTTCGAAAATCCTGATTCTTCTGATAAACATCCAGATGATTACCCAAATGATCTATAACACTTCTTAACATTATTTATATCATTTGCGTACATGTTTCAGATGATTAAAGGCTATTAAACTGAAGATCAAAGGGAAAGTAAATGCTGATGTCATAGCTGGTTCAAAAAATGAAGTTCTAACGGCTAGTTCCATCTCGAGTCTAACGGCTATATTTATTTATCCAAGTCATTAAATCTTCAAACGGTCATATATTGATCTCTACCTATAAAAGAGGACAGATTCAAGCAGAAAAATGCAGAGACATAAGGCAAAGGAGGTGCTAGAACTAATTAAGGATTATGATCTCGAAATCCAATACTATGAAGGCAAGGCCAATGTAGTGGCCAATGCACTTAGTAGGAAATCGAGACATACCCTTAATGCTTTTGTGATACCTAATGAATTATGTGAAGAGTTTAGGAGGTTGGAGATTGAAGTACTTTTACCCGTAGAGCTAAAAGGCATGCTTAATGCTCTCACCATTCAACCAACTATCTTTGATGAGATCCACGAAGCGCAAGCGTCTAATCCTTTGTTGCAAGGAATTAAGGAGAAGAAAAGCCAAGGAGAAGCTATAGACTTTGAAATTGATGAAGGTGGCACAATGAAGTTCAAGGGTAGATTATGCGTGCCTGACAATGAAAGTATAAAGAGAAGGATGTTAGAGGAAGCTCACAATACGCCCTACTCAATTCATCCAAGAGGAGTGAAAATGTACAAAGATTTGAAGAATAGTTTTTGGTGGCCTAGGATGAAGAGAGAAATAGCTAAATTCGTGGCCAGATGTCTGACTTGTCAAAAGGTGAAGATTGAACACAAACGACCTGTAGGAGTGTTACAACCATTGGAAGTTCGAGAAAGAAATGGGAGTCAATTTTTATGGATTTTGTCACGGGCTTACCTCTGACTAGAGGGGATAAGAATGCTATTTGGGTGATAGTTGATAGGTTGACTAAGGCGCAAGATTTATTGGGATGAAAAACACATAGGGTTTGAACCAGTTGGCCGATGCCTATGTGCGAGAAATAGTGAGGTTGCACGGAGTCCCAAAGGACATAGTCTCTGATAGAGATACGAGGTTTTTATCAAACTTTTGGATCAAGGTTCAGCAAGCTTTTGGAACCCAACTCAAATATAGTACAACCTTTCATCCTGCTACAGATGGACAGACGGAGTGAACGGTTCAAACTCTTGAGGACATGTTAAGAGCCTGTGCGTTGGAATTCAATCACTCATGGGATAAGTGTTTACCTTTGGTCAAGTTCTCTTACAACAACAACTACCATGCAAGCATCGATATGGCACCTTATGAGGCATTGTACGGTAGGAATTGCAGAAACCCATTATGTTGTAAAGACTTTCAAGAAGCTGGCATTATGGGTCCAAATATGATTCAAGAATCAATGGAACAAGTGAAGGTAATTCAAGAAAAGATGAAAACAGCTCAGGATCGGCAAAAGTCTTATGCAGATCAACGATGATGGCCATTAGAATTTGAGACTAGAGAAAAAGTATTCTTAAGAGTATCACCGATGAAGGGGGTAATGAGATTTGGAATGAAAGGCAAGATGAGTCCAAAGTATATTGGCCCGTATGATATTATTGAACGAATTGGTGAAGCGTCATACAGACTAGCTCTTCCAATGGAATTGGAGAATGTGCACGACGTTGTTCACGTATCTCAGCTCGAAAATATAAACCAGATCCTTCACACAAGCTTCAACCCGAGTTTATCAAGATAGCTCGGAACCTCACCTATGAAGAACGTCTTGTAAAGATCCTTGATAGAAGTGAAATAATGTTGAGAAACAAGTCAATCAAACTAGTTAAAGTTTTGTGGAGGAGTCAAAAGGTAGAAAAAGCAACATGGGAAGCAGAAGATGATATGCGCAATAAAAATATGTTTTTATTCCAAGAAGGTATTTAAGTTTTGAGGACGAAACTTATTTTTAGAAAGGTAGAATGTAATACCCCTGATTAATAATAGAAATAATAATAATAATAATAATAATAATAATAATAGTAGATTAAAATAATAATAATAATAATATAGTAATAATAAAAAATCTAGAAATTAATAATGTTTGTATTGTTTTATAATTTATTAATTGGCAATAATTAAAGAGCCCAGCCCATAGCTAAACCCTAAATTTTAATTATAAACTTAGGTCTAGCCGCCTAAACCTAGCGAACGCTCGATAGTTTTCTTCTCCACTACTGCATCCTCTTTCCGTACTCTCATCAAATTATTTTTCTAGGAGGCTAGCAAAAACGAAGACCTGGTAATCCTAATCCCTAGAACAACCATGCGTCTCATGTTGAATTCTTTTTCTTTGCATCCCGTTTTGCCATTCTTGTGTGCGTGGACATCATGCTACTTTTAATAGATATATCTTAGGGTTTTCGTTTAGCATGTTGTGTCATGGGTCCCACTCCCTTATTTTTTTTCTTCTTATTTTGTTGGACCTGTTGACCAATTCACATTTACATGATTTTGAATCTCCCCTTCTCGAATTGCGCGAAGAGTTTTTGAAAATCTTGTGTAAATGAATATATATGATGCCTACGTACGTGTGTTACTTGGGTTTATATTTTTGGTATTGAATATATATATATATATAAATCTTCTTCTCGTTTTTTGTTTTTTGTTTTTTGTTTTGTTCTGCAAAGTCATTTAACATTAAGTGTAAGATGCTTGTACGTTTCTGTTGCTCTGGGTTTTATGGATATTATCAATTATAATATATTATGATAATATAATATATTATACTATGCTAGTTGTGCCGATGCTATATCATTTGATATTTCTTTTATTTATTCTTCCATCATATAATATTTCCTCACAATGAAATAGGATATGAATAGATTATATGTAAAATATCCTTTTATCCTATATTTAATTAAATTAAATAATAGAAAAGTGTATGAAAGATAATTAAATAAGTATAAAATATTAATAAATTCAATTTGGGCACTATAGTGCATAGAAATAATTTAGGAAATTTATTATGTGTGTATTTTAAACTAATTTGATAGTGGGAGGATAACTTTAGGACGGTAGCTCCTAAAGTGATGAACACTACCTTTATGCTTTATGCCTCCGATATGTTATCGGATGAGAATCGATGATATCCGTTCTTCCAAAGTGGTGTCGGCATTTGGGTTTCCGGGACATTAGTAGCAACTTTGGGAAGAAGTGTGCACACTAGGAAGAAATGCTTTATGGCCAAATTGATTAATTGTGACTGGCAGGGTTTCCCGGGTCACAGGGTAGACTGGTAGGGTTTCCCGAGTCTAAATAAATTTAAAAAGATAATGAATATTGTTTGATGCAATTACCATATGATTATATATATTTGCTTTGATTAATATATTTGTGTCAATTAAATTGTGTTTTATTAGGATTACCAGCTTTGCTGATGTTTGTGTTCATGGGCTGCGATGATCCTTCGGGGGAGCAGAATTTCAGTGAAACAGGTGCCAAGGGTTGGGGCTAGTAGTGAGAAGTGAGGAAACACATTCATCTAATTCTACTTTATTTTATTTTATTTTGTTCTGAATAAAACACATTTTGTTTAAGTTTGGATTTACGTTATTGTAATAAGTTAGCTTTGCACTCGTCCCAGCACAAGTGCGGTGGTAAAACTTCCCAAGTTGTTTATTTCGAATTTCAGTAATTATTTATAAAAATCATTGAATTTTTATACTATGATAATCGTTAGAAATTGGGGGTGTTACAAGTTCTAAACTCCACCAAGGTCTTTATGGGATCCTTATAAATTTACTTCGCTAGCTGAGATGAACCATCCAAGCCAGCTACGATTAAGTGCACGTGCACATTTTCCTACAATCCATGCACTTGTAACGCGACATTTTTAAAACGATCCAAGTACTTTTGGAGCATTTTCCCTGGTTGCTGCTTAATCTTGCTGAGAGCAAACTCGGACTTTGGTTGTTTTTTGCTTGTTGCAAAATTCAGCAAAGACTT
Organism: Acacia acuminata; assembly: GCA_019022655.1. NCBI lineage: Eukaryota > Viridiplantae > Streptophyta > Magnoliopsida > Fabales > Fabaceae > Acacia > Acacia acuminata. Next base: position 329,420 of record JAFJYI010000309.1, read on the forward strand.
TCTCCCAAATCTTCAAAATTCCCGATTGAATTTTTGGACAACGTGTGAAACCATGTTTGCTCAGCTCCTATCAATGTTAATGAAAATATCCGGGAAATGATGGGCTCATCAATTCCCCTCACATACATGTCCATATTGAAAGTATAAATATGGGTTTGTGGATCCCGACTTCCATTGTACTTTGACAAAGACTTCGAATCAAAATCTTTCGAGTAAGGAGCATTCGCAATCTCATCACTGAAAGGACTATTGTTATAATGCCCCCTATTGTACTTCCTCTTATATGTCCTCGGATCATTTTTCGTCTGGGGTACCGTATCCTGGTTTGGATCTCCTCTATCCCGGTTATTCTCAGCATGTTGGCCCTGTAGTCTGGGACCTGAACCCTGAACTTTAGGAATCGAAAACCGGACTCGATTAATCGGGATATCTTTAGTGTTATTACCTTGAGCAGGATTACTAGCATTCTAAATTGCCTTTTCTCTCCTCCCGTTCTCCTTATCCCGATTCTCATTACGCACCGGGTTCTCAATTCATCTAAAGCACTCCTCCACCAATTGCATTCGTCTGATATCCTCTTGCCTTTGGAGATTGTTGCGGTGCTCCATCTCCTCCATTCACTTCAATATAGCACTAAATGCGGTTTGCATGAGGTGAACGTCCAGATCTGCGATTGGGACTTGCGATGGAAAGCCTTGCTGCTGGACTTGTTGAACAATCGCATTCTGAGGGGTTGCCACGAATGGGGAGGAAGCCATGTCTGATATGTCTTCAACTTGAACTGCATTATAATATGGAACAATCGAATCCTCTGGTTGCTGCTGACGCTAAGGCTATTGTTCCTGATTCTGCTGTGGTGGATCTTCAGGAAATTGCCCGTGCAAGGGCATATGACTATTGCTTTTGGTATTAACCATCTTTGGTCGCAGGAATCAAAATTTATCGATTCCCCATAGTTGGTGCCAATGTTCTGTCTAGATCAACAGATGTCTAGACCGTTGGACTAGTATATTAATATTGGATCAAATAACTCTCTCCTAAGTATCTATGGATCAGATACCTATGAGTATAGTAAATCAATGTGTACGAATAGGCATTAGCCAAAGGGAGTAGTATGTGTTCACAATGACAACATAATAGTAATTGAGAGAGAATGTATCATACCTTTAGCATTTACCTTTTATTTATAGAGTTTACTTGTAAGGTTAGGGTTTGGACTTATAAGCCTCTGTGCCTCCAACCCCAAGTGATGTGCCGCCGTATCTGTGTCACGTAGATTGCCCCTTGTTGGTCCACACATTAAATGGGCCTCATATATAAGCCCGTAACAATTTCCATCAAAATCATTAATCCCCATGCTTTAATTAGGACTTTGACGGTGTTAAATATGTTGATGTGTTACTAACACCGTTAAATAGTCTGATGTGCTCTGATGACTAATAAGCTGATGTGGCAAAATCATTGGGGGCCGGGGCACAATTGATGTCATCCCCGTCCTCACCCATTGCCTACTACGAGGATATTCCTCGCACTAGGCCAGGATCCCTTCCAGAGGGATATGTCGGTCCGTGTTGGGACTGTATTGCTTTAAGCTCCACATATATCGTGGACGGTCAAGATTCTTTAGCTGATTCCACCCTAGGCTCGTGCCATCATAACTTAGCCTCTAAATCTATTCCGGCCAATAGCAGCTAGAATAGTCTTGGTCTAGCAACTTTTCCTTCTTTGTGTAGTAGATCTTATGATTCAGGTATGCCGTCCACCTTCTGATTTTTATTTCTTTGTTATAGGTATAAATGGATTCGCCCTCTTCATCCTACATTGCGGAATCTAATTCCGAGGAGTCGGGCTCCTCAAGCCCCACAAGAGTTCGACGGACAAATATTCATGGGTTACCCATGTGTTAGTTCTCTAAGTAGGTTTTGATGATAACTAATCGTTGTAAACAGATTAAGACAAATGATCCAAGCTAAAATGGTTTTAACTCGCTCAAAACTGGATCATGTCAATCTATCAATTTTGCTATCAAATTGGCTCAAGCAAGCGTTGTTAAACTCGAGCCAGGTCATGCTTAATCCTTTGTAAAATGACGTTTTGACTCGAGCCACAATTCTAAGCCTCGAGTTTAAGGCTAAACTTGAGCCAGCATTTACATGACTCTAGCCAATAGTCTGCAAACTTAAAATGATTTGAAAATTATATTTCATTTGACTCGAGCCAGAGTATGTTGACTCTAGCTAGAATCTTGACCGTTATATTCAAAAATTGTTTTGACTCAAGACTTCACTTATCACCTTGAGCCAGAAAGATATCTTTCGAAAATATTCAAAAAAGTTTTATTGGATTTGACTCGAGCCGGGATGTTTTTGCCTCGAGTTTGGACCTAGACTCGAGCCACATATTTTTGCCTCGAGTTGAAGAAACTTCAGAAGCTAAGAGAACAATTGGAGATTGACTCGAGCCACCATTTGTGAGCCTCGAGTTAGAGCCTAGACTCGAGCCAGGGTTAGTTGACTCGAGTTAATCATCTTGATTCCTTTCTTCTCTACGTTTTCAAAATTAAATTGACTCAAGCCAGGATAAGATTGACTTGAGCCAATTATCCTCAGTTTGAAAATCTCCATGTTCGAATCTTTAAATTCACTAAGATTGTTTTAGATTCTTCATAGCATCTATCATTATTATTCTAACTATATTTAATCAATTTATTAATGAGTTTCAGATGATTAGAATGTGGATTAACATTGTTATTGGATAAAGCAATCTAATGTGTCAGAGCATTAAATGCTATTTGCCTATTCGAGACACTAATCTAGCAACCATTCCTTTGAGCATTCGAAAGACGTTTCTGGCAAGACAAACTTCATTCCTATTGTTGTGCCTCAATGGTCAAAAATGAAGGAATAAAAGAATTAAAGAATGTTGCAGACAACAATTATTCCAGAGCAACACTTCATCTCTCTAACAGACATTTGAAAAGTCTCAACAGAAAAGTTTTAAAGCTTCTCAACGGTCATAAATGTCATCAACTATAAATATCAGAAGCTTTGGATTTGCCAACTACCAAAATGTTGTGCAATCAATTCGACTCAACTACAATTTACTGTTTTATTAACTGAGCGTAATATCTTCGGACATTATTATTGTACTTCAGTGTTCATCACTTTATCTACTATGTGAGAGAGTTAAGCGCTTATCAATTTATTTTTCATTAGTCAAATCTCAAGGTTGTGGAACCTTAAGTGTGGTTGTACAATTACAGCTTGTAAAGGGGAGTGAGTCCTAGTGTGAAAGGATCATCCGAGTACAAAGTATGTAATTGTAACCATCATTTTGAGTTAGTGAAAAATCCCAAGGTGCTTGGGGACTGGATGTAGGTCGTGGAATTAGAACGAACTAGTATAATCTTGTTGTGTTCATTTCCTCTCTTTATCTCTGTGTCTTTTTGTTCTTAAGGGCTCCAGTAAAATTTTTTTATAAACACCTATTCACCCCCTCTAGGTGATATTCCACCTTCATTAAGTGCTGAGGATACGCTCGTTGATGTTCGCGGGCGACATTGTGAAGCTTTAAATTGGCAACCTCGAGACCTACATGCTCAGCCCACCGGGCAATGACAAAAAGAAAGGCTGGACCTCCCTCTGGGGTGTCAGCAATAGGAGAATCTTTATCATGTGTTCTGAGTCTTTCAAACACTTCAAGACCAGTTTCTTCAAGGTTATAGCCTTATAAGAACGTAAGCCTAACGTGACCCGAACGTATAAGAACGTAAACTGAATTTAAACGCATACAAATATTCGGTCAAGAAAATATACATCCCATATATAATGCATGTATAAGAACATGAACCCAATTTAAATGCACAATTGATCTGGCTCTGTTGCCAGTGTCGGGATTCAAACAAAGCGTGGAAGAAATTTATCAAAATAAATTTCAAATCCCAATGGATTTTAAATTAGAGTAGTCAAAATTCTACCTTTCTTCAAATGCGTCTTGATCGATCACTAGGAGCCAACTGAACGAACCAGCTCCCTCTACCGGTATCCACACGAACAGGACCCCAACACAGGCAACGTGCTAGCGGCTCTAACGTCTTTCTTTGTATACTCTAGGGTTTTTCTCTTTTGCACGAAGATGATGGTTTCTTATGATAAAGTTAAAGATAGAGGAGCAAGATCATTAGAACCTTGCCTTTCTTTGGATGGTGCCTTTTCCTCTCTAAACCTTTGGTAAAGATCGAAAGTCAGAGAGCATAAGGATCTTGTTTTTCTCTCAGAAAAACGTGCAGGAAAAAGGCACACCAAAAATCAACACTTTATAAGAGTCTAACCTAATTTAAGTGCTTACAAGAAAGGCCCAATACAAGCTTGAATTGGAAAATCCAAATCACAACGAATTAAATTCATATCTTGATTGATTGATTGAATTTAAGATGATGAATCACATTCACATCTTGATTGATTGATTAAATCAATCATTTAAGATGATGAATCACATTAATTTCTTGATTGATTGATTGAGTCAACCATTTCAGATGATGGATAACATTTATATCTTAATTGATCAATTGAATAATAATTTAAGATGATGGATCACATTCATCTCTTAAAGTAAAATTCAAAATCATTTTTAATTTAATCCTCATTTATTATTTCTCATATCTTCATCCAATCATTATTGGATCTTTATATATATATATATTATATCTCCATCCACCTTAGATTAAACGTTGTATTCATTAAATCTTATACATATCTTAGATTCAATGAATCTAGACATTATAGCTCGTGTTGGGCTATTTTTATGTGCGACTTTGTATGCCCACATTAAATTGACAGCGGGCCAACATTGTACTAGCCCACAAGTCACAAGCGGCCTCTAGCAAGACATTAGACTACCCAATTCATATAAGGATCGGATACGATGCAACCTATCATACAACCATGCCACGTCCCTTTTGTCACACGATAATTTGGTCAAGGATAAAGCATGGATAGTGTCATCCTCCTATTCTTGACCATTACTTTCTTGATTCTTGAGTAGTTTAACAACTAAAATGGAAACTACTTTCCATCGTAGTATGGCCATACTTTTCTCAGACTTACTCATCGTGAGGCCCAATAATATCTCTCTACAAATGTGAGGGACAAATCTCATCTTGACCATTCTATTCCTCTGCATGAAAACCAATAATCTTGATCTAAGCCTTTATCATCACCCGGTCAAAGGTGACTTTTTACTAGGTCAAAGATTAGCGACTTTGATGTAGGAATCCATGATGATCTCAGGTCAAAGGGCATTGTGACGTGGTTATACATGAGATAAGCTTATGGCTTAATCCATGCAGCTTTCTCATAGTGGGTCGGTCCAGTCCAGCACCTTGTACTCTTACAAGTGCCTAAGACTTTGATTCGTATCTCCATACCTCATCAAAGTCATACTGGTCTTATTTCATCTTCGCTCCCTTATAGATGACCGACCAGGGACATTTAGGACAATCTTTATGATACATCCAAGGATACAGTCATCATAATAAACATGCAAATAATATGATAACAAAATGGAGAAATACTTTAAATAACAATAATGTTTAAAGTACAATGATTAGCCCCTAGGGCATATTTCCAACAACATCGTCACCATCATTCACAGCATTGTAATCTGGGACATCCTCAAGTAGCGATAGGTCTTGATTCTGCTATAGTTGACCCACCTCCACTGGATCTGGATTCCTAGGCGGAGGGATCTGACTGCTGCTTCTCTTTTCAATCATCATTGGTCATGGGGATGAAATTTATGGTTCCCCATGGACGGCGCCATTGTTCTGTATGAGTATAACAGATGTCTAGACGTTGGTCTAGTGCGTTGATATTAGATCAGATGGTTCGGTATTGATATCTATGAGGCAGATACCCAGAAGAACGTTGGATCACTGTGCACGAGAAAGGCTTACGCCAAAGGAGGAGATGTGTGTGCACAGTGACGGTAGTATAGTAAATAGTCAAGAGTAAGTGTTCATACCTTAAAGTTCACCTCTTATTTATAGAGTGTACCTTAGGGTTGGTATTTATGGGCCCTGTGCACCTTGTAGCCCAAATATCTTAACTTCTATATCTAAGTCAAATCCCTTGATTCCAGGTGAATCCTGAAAACATTCCGTAACTGGGCCTGATATAGGTCTGTAACACCAAGCTTGATAGATTAATGACAAAATGATATGTTTTTATGAAAAAATGAAGACAATAAAGAGCTTCATAATTATTGGAGATTAGATTATGGCGTAATTTGAAATGATTTAGTGATGATATAGATAAAACATAGTTGAGATTGCTCAATTTAATGGATAGTGGGTATGTGCAGTGTTACACTAAAGGCATATAGTTGGGGAATGGGGATATATCCAATGGTCTCCTGCCACCATATGCTAGCACATGGTTCTTAAATCATGAAAATATTCTTTACATCTCACTCTTTCTTTGCGAGCAACTCAGAAACATGGATTGCCATGTTTGCTACCCAAGATATCAGAAATGGCCCAGTTATGTTTCTTTATTGAAATAAATATGGCTATTAAACCAATTTATTTTTTGTTCTATGATATTATACTTACTTTCCTACCAGTTGCAAATCTTAACTATATAAAAGTAGAGCAGTAAGCATCTTCCCAGCCAACACATCAACAAAATAATAGGCTCAAAACACTAAAATAAAAAATAAGCAAGGCGGTTATGAAATATGGATAATGAGGAAGGTAGTTATACAATATTTTGTAAATTAATAATAGGGTGGTAGGTACAAATTATTTAGTAAATATTTAATTTAATATTTAGATTATTCTCTTAGAGATCTAAATAAAAAATAAAAAGCAAGCCGGTTATGAAAGATTGATAGTGAGGAAGGTAGTTACATAATATTTTGTTAATTAACAATGAGAATGGTAGGTATAAAATATTTAATAAACATCTAACTAATATTTTGATTATTCCCTTAGAGATCTAAGTGATATTTTACATAACAACACATTAATAAATACCTAACCTCTCACCCACACATCGCACGGGCCTTTGGTTAGTTATCAGAAATAGCACATGAAGATTATTACAAAAAACAATTTGCATATGCAAAGGAGATGAATTTGATGGAAAGGAAATAAGACTAAGAATTTTTTTACCAAGTTCATATTTGAAGCTAAGGGATCTACTCCAACTTTAGCACATATCTCATGAAATTGTGATCTGAATGCAGGGTTCTTGCAGATGTCATTCTAAACAAGTAATATTAGATATTAATGCGACTTACAAGGCCATATCACAAGGCATGAACAACACAAGTAGTTAACTAATCATTCCCCTGAAGTTCCAAGATGTCTAATACCAGTTAAACTTTCCAGAAAGTAGAAAATTTTTAAGCAAAAAATCCAAAAGGGATTTGATTTCCAAAACTAATAACATGAGGCTATGATACTTAGGTTTACAAAGCATTGGAAGATATGCCACTAACTGATGGAACTGAAGTACGCAATTTAATAGAAGGTTATATACTCCAATAGTTAGTGCAAAATGCTTTTGTTACGAAGGAAAAAAAAATACAAAACAATCAACTAAATCTGAATCCAAACATGATGCAAGCAAATTATCAATGTTCCATTACAATGTGGGAAAAAAATTGTACCCATTAACTGCAAAACAGAACGAAACCTTATGATAAGGTCGAAAGCCTTTGATGTTTCAGAAACATCATATATGAATCATTCATCCATCCAATTTTTTGTTGTTTCTCTCCTATTATTGAAAATTCAAATACACATTACAAAAAGCAGCTGTGTTCGCACTTTGCACACATATCTTTTTGAATTCCCATCCCAAATTAAACATGGTAAGATTATCATAATCGAAAGCGGTCTCATAGAGCAACAATTAATTTGTTCTTAAACCAAGTAAATAAATCAGAAACCAACGTAAACACTAACATTGAACTAAAACCAGTTGTTTGGAGCACCGAATGTAAGTTTCCACAAACCCAGAGCAAAAAACTAAACCCTTCTAGTCAAAACAAATTCAAGAAAGGGAGAAAAAGTTTGACCTTGTGTTTTCAAGCGAACTCCTCAAGTTGTGTTACACCCCTACCGGCCTCGCCCTTTCGGGTGGCGGGTTAGAGGGATCCTTTTTCACTTATTACCTTTCCTTTGTTGACTATTCCCTTTAATCATTTATCATAGTGTGCACGCGATAGAGCATAGGATCAATTTGGACAACGACAATATACGGAAAAGGTACATACAAGAGCAATATAAAGTACTCCCCATAGGGTTAAGGGTACAATCATCCAAGACAAATACTAAATAGTGATTATAAATCATATAGTTATTCCAAAAATAGAAGTACAAGAAGTAACGGCCATCCTCTATTTCTTCATCTTTCTCCATTAAGCCCTACCTTCCTCAAGTCCTCCAGCAGCTCCTTCCTTACACATGTATCCTTTGGACCAATCTGGAGTTCAAAATTGAATCCCAGAGTAACTGTTAAACTCATATACAATATGTATGCAATGCATGTGATGCAAATCACAATCAGGAAGTCAACATAAACCTACCTCTGGCACAATAACCTAGCATGTACCTCCGCAGACCGCCTTGTTAAGACAAGCCCCCGGAACCAATAGCGTTAAGGGGTCTCGGTAGTCAAGGCTGCAGTCCCCTACCTCCCCCAAGAGGCCTCAGTAGACACCTATGAACACAGCGTCACATAGGCCCTACCTACCTCATATACTTCGGACTTCAGCAGCAACCCAAGGACACACAGTCCTTCAGGCACTACAGCTCGTACATGCCCTCGGTACTGTAGCAAAACCTAAGGACACACAGTCCACTAGGCACTGTAGCCCGATATTCCTTGGACTTCAGCAGTAACCTAAGGACACACAGTCCACTAGGTACTACAGCCCAACTCCTACATCATGATAAAACATACATGCGAGAGTAACATAGAGTATGCAGGTCAACAGTTACTACGTGGCACTCCTCAAAAATAGCCAACCCTTCTCTCGATGTTGGATGTGTGTTCCACACGTGCTATAACCCTAGATACAGCAAGGTATCACACTTTCAATCACATATTCAAACTTTACTTCAAGTTCCACAAATTTTGATTAACACCAGAATTTTTCCAAAATCTGTGACTCAAATTCACTGATTTTTAATAAATTCTAGAAAAATAATATTGATGTGAAATCAGTAGCCATTGAAACATTAGGATGTCTAGTTTAAAATAAAAAATAATTCCCAAAGCCATCTGGGTTAGAATCCTTCCCTTATCCCCAAACTTTAGCCACTGGTCTGAAATGAAGTTCCTGTTTTTAGGTCATTTTCATCATTAAATAACTCTCAGTTGGAAAACCAAAAAGACACGAAATCTTATATCAAAATCATCATCAGGATGTCTAATTTCAACATGTAAAATTTCAAAGAATTCGGACTTTATTTACTACTTCAAAACCATCAATTTCTCTTTGCTGCCCAGAAACCGTAAAAGTTGGCAGATTTACGTAGTTTGAAGATTTAAGCTTTTCGGGTTTGGAAAAAGGTGATCCCACTTGTCCCCACACAAAAAAACATTTTGGAATCAATGGAGACCTCAGAAATACAAAAATCCTACTGAAAATCCACGAAAAACACTATAGGGCAGAAGCAAGAACTTCTAGTTTGTGGTGAGATGCTTACCTTGGAATTTCGGTTGCGTATGGCCTCCTCTCCTTCTTGAACCATGACTTCAGATGGACACTCTCCTCTTACACCTTGAGCAAGTCCTTGGGCAGGTGGAAATGAGGGGAGGAGGTGTCCTTATATAGACTCCAAGGGTTAGGCTTGTCCCGTAATTAAAATAACACTCCAAAGGTAAAATGGTCATTTGTATTGCTCTTCTTCCAAGTCCGTGGGACCCACCAAATCTGCCCTAGATTGGTCCATTAATGATCCATGTGGGGTCATAATTGCTTGTCATTCCATTGGTCATGTCATATTCAAATTGTGTGGTCCAAATTAATTCTGATTATTTTATTTCCTCTCTTCATTATTACTTGATGTGACCTTGTACTTTCTCTCCAAGTGATGTAACCTTTTGCTTTCTCTCCAAGTCACTTTTCTCTCTCTTCTGGGCCCACTAAATTTCACCTTTCCTTGCATCTGGGGGCCTAGGCCCGACTCTAGAAATCCCGAATTGGTCCCGCTCAGCTACTTTTTGCCGGTTACACCTTTCCTCGCAACTCGTGCTACACAATTGGACTTGTGTGGGCCCGGATCATCTGTCTCTTCTCCCTAACCACATGTGGTCGAAATTCAATGCCTTGGGGAGCAAGAAATCCATATTTCAGTATCTCATATCTACCTCGTACTACGTGCTACCCAAAAATCCAACTTCTGACCCTGCAATGCCACGTGTCCAACGATTCATCACTACTACTGACTTTTTCTTGGCTTCTTGAATACTCTTTCCTTCTTATTTTCCCCAAAAACGTAGGACATTCATGACTGCCCTGAAAATGTCATATACTTACCTATACTGGCATATTTTTGCTCAATTAATTGTCCTATACCTCAGGACATAGTTAGGCGGCATCTTTTCCAATCGGATTTACACCGTACACGTCTTCTGTGCCCATTTTTCATTAGCACTTTAATTCCACAGCTTAAGTATACTAGGTCCACTGACCCGTATAGCCGAGTTACTCAGTCCCAGAGAGGCTTCCTAACTCTCAAAATTCTGGGGATTCTTCTCGAACTGGGCCTAGTCGTCCGCCTATTTTAGACTTATTCTCAATTCTCAAGATCCAGAATTTGGGATGTTCACAAGCTGCGATCAGAAAGTCGCAAGCTACCCCATCATCATATCGGTTTTAATCTTGGCCACATTTTCACCCACCAAGCGAAATTGATTCCTCACAGTAGCAGCATTTTGTAAGCCTCTAATACCAGGCTTTCTTCTCATCCTCTCTTTCTTCCCTTCCTTTCTCCGAGATGCTTTGATTCAAATTTAAGGGTTTCAAATTCGAGTGTTAAGATTATCAATTGTACGACCTAATACCCAATAGAATTATAATTTAACATTGGGGAAAGTAGGTCGACTGAAATTCAAAAGAAGAATGAATATGGACTATATAACATTAGATAGGTTGGAGATATCAATAATCAAAGGGGCAATGTACAGACAGTAGAGGGCAGGAATGGAGGAATCAAAAGGGGAAGGAAAGCCATGAAGCTGATGAGCACTAGCATGTACAGGTGAAGTATGATAAGTATTGGGGTCAAGCAAATAATACGAATCCATTATTTAGGTCTCGATATAAAATACCTTGAAGTATTGAAGTATGCTTGCTTATGAAGGAAAGGGTCAAAGATTGTTTGCATCAATTGTTTATGAGTACTCTAGAGGGTTTGTACAGAATCAAGAATTGCCTTAACATCAATAGATCAGATTGAGTTAGATAGATATATTGCAAGACTTAAGAGATGAAATCACTTATGCAACTGAGTTTGAGATACTACCTTGGTGGAAAGCTAATTCTAAAAAATATAAAATTCTCTCCACATGGCACGAGATGTATTAGCTATGCCGGTTTCTAGGCTTCTAAGTCTGCCTTTAGTACAGGAGGACGTGTGGTTGATCATTATATGAGCTCTCTATCTCCTAAAATGACAAAAGCACTCATTGTAGCCAAAATTGGCTACAATCTGGACCGTCTATCTCTGAATTTGTTGACAAACTTTGTGAGTTCGATAATTTTGATGAGACGAAAAATGCCATTCACCTTGCAAGTAAGCTTTAATTCTAACTCTATAAAATTCTTGAATGCCTATATTACTTCTTAAATGCTTGAACACATATATTTGATATATACACACCTGAACACATATATTCTTGAACACAAAAATTCTTCGTGGTTGATCATTTGATATATACACACCTGAACACATATATTACTCCTTATTTTGTAATGTAATTGTTGTTTTATTTTCTTCCTAGATGCAGCACATGGAGAGCCTACAATTAATTGTTACTTGTAACATCCCCTATTTCATGTAAATTATTGTATTGAATAAATTAATGGAATATATGAATTTTCTTCAAGTCTCTAGCCAATGGTATTTATTTTCCAACATGAATAATTAATTAAAGAAGGGATATGTTGTTCTGCCTACCCCTATTTTGCCTACCTTTGCCTACCTCTCTCAATACCATTAGATTATAATATCATCCAATTGTGAAGATATGAGGGATAAAATAAACCCTTTTACCCCTTCCTCTCTCCCACCGCCTCCCACCGGCATTGAATCATGAACAACCCAAAGATCCAATAAGTGAACATTTTAATCAAGACATACATATGAAATCTAGAATGCTTGCTTAGTCTTTATTATCTAATCATCAACAAGATTGAAAATCAAACCCAACTCAGCGAGTAAACCCTAAAACTAGATAAAAGTGGACCAAGGACAAGATCTCAAGGGGCATGTATTAATTCATATTGTTCATAAATTATATAAACCCTAATTGCCATCCGGAATCACAATACAAAAATGAAGATCTCCAGGAAACAGATCAGGTAAAAAAATGGAATCAAGAAAATAAACCCAAACCATGATTCAATGTAGGTGGGAGGCGGTAGGAAAGATGAAGGGGTAAAAGGGTTTATTTTATCTCTCAAATCTCACCATTGGATAAGATTATAATCTAATGGTATTGAGAGAAGTAGCAAAGGTAGGAAAAATAAGGGTAGGCTGAATAACCTATCCCATTAAAGAAAAAAGACATGGAATTGTTATGTAAAAATTTGGTTAATTAATTTGGCCATGGACAATCTGAGATAGAAGATGACAATGGAAGTCAAGCACATATTTTTCCTTTTCTACCCTTAATATTTCGGCCAAGGGAGAAAAGTGGGAAGAAAAGAGTGAAATTCCAATGTAAGCCCAAGATTGTAACAAGTAGTAAGTTAGAAACTTCAGACCATTGGGCTAGGATGAAGACAATTTTTTTGGAAGCCCAATTGGAAGGCCCAATTCGGCCAAGGCTAAAGAAAAAGGAAAAGAGAAGTATTCATGAAGCTACATGGACCTTTTAGAAACATGAGTAGAATATGGAAGAAAAATTGGAGCCAAAATTTTGAAATTTGAAAAGAGAGAGAAGAGAAAATATGCCATCATGATATAGTACAACATTATAAATTCATGAAGAGATGGAGTACTCTAGAAGACAAATTTTTTTCCCCAAAATGCCCTCCAAATTTTAGATTTTTAGGAAGGAAAGAAAAGGAAATTAAATCATGACTTATAAAACAAGTTACTATAATGACCTAGAAGGACCTAGAGGAATTATGACTAGTAGGACAAGGACTTAACCATCAATTAGGGACACTTGGACACACGAAATAAGAGATTTGAAGACACAAAACTACTCCCCCAAATGCACTAGTATTTCACCCATATGGAGAGAAAATAGAGGAAGCAAAGATTAACCTAGAGAACTCTAGAAACTTTTAGAGAAATCAAGAGACAAGATGGCTTCTTGGATAAGCCATAAGTACTTGGGAAGCAAGTAAGCTTTGGAGCTTATTTTAATAACTTCTTCTTCTCATTTTGGGGCTGCTAGTTTTGCTTTGAGAGAGAGAAAGGAGTGAACAAGAAGCCACTTACAAGAGAGCTCAAGAACAAAAGGAGTTCAAGAAGCAAGAAGAAGATTGAAACTAAGGTAAGTATGTTGGATTTTTAACCTACTCTCTCTCTCTCCTACTTTATTCTTCATGGTAAACCTTAACAAGCAAATTCTCTTGGTTGTTTTAGAAGAGAAGGTCGAAAGGGAAGGGGAAGGAACATTAAGAATCAAAGTCTTAAGGTGTCGGAAATCCAAGAACAAGTAAGTTACAACTTTAACTACCTTTCATGGTTGCTAAGTTTGGAAATGGTTGTTCCTTGAGTGTATATACACGATATGGGTTTGATTTGTTTGATAAAAAGAATGAATAAGGGATTAAACTTAAGATTTAATGTCTAGGAAGAAAGATTAGTCATGATATAAGAAGAATATTAGATATGATTAGTTTTGATGATGTCTAATATAGAAGCCATTATTAAGAGCAAAAAGTTTACATAATATATTCATCTCCTACATTGACTAACTATTATATTTAATATAGATTAGTTCAAGTTGAATTATAGAGATTAATCAAGAAATAGAAAATGTCAAGGAAGCAAGAAGTTATCAAAGTATTTTGGGATTGATCAAGAGAAGAGAAGAAAGAAAGAATGAGTTGAATTATGTAGAATTATCAAGAGGAGAGATTGAAGAAGGAAGAACTTTGAATGGAATGATCATATCATTATACAAGTTCTTAGATTGATATTAGAAGTCTCCACGATCAGATAGAAGTTGGAATGCTCAATTCGAAGTTAAAACAAGTAAATATAAGGTTCAGGATGAGAAAACTCGAGTCACGAAGTTTAAAATCGAGTTTACTACCTTACTGCAGTGATTTGCTTCTCGGATAGGAGAAAACTCGAGTTAAGGACACAAAACTCGAGTTTGGGACTCAAACTCAAGTTTGTCACTAACTAACTCGAGTTAGTAGTGTCTTCAGCATCTCTGGCATCTCTGGACTAGAAAAACTCGAGTTTCTAAGTACAAACTCGAGTTTACAGCGTTGATCAGCACCTCTGTTCTATTCTGTTTCACATTTCACCTGAGCAAGGTCTATTAATTCGATGATATCTCCTAAACTAGAAATCAGATTGAGGTGAAACCAATTTTGTATGAAACTAGACTCCTAATCCGTCATTTTGATATAACATTCAAGCTCAAAGGAGTTCAGATCAAGGAGCTATAAATTATTGAAATTGATAGTGAAATCCATGCCACACAACAAACCAAGCTTCAATGTTTTGAGTGTGTCTCACAAACTACAAATCCGATTGAGCTGAAATCGGTGGCATATGAAAGTAGACTCCAATGGCATTCCATCAAGATTTGAATGGACTCAAATAGAGTTCAGACTAGGGAGATATGGCCTTCAAAAATTGACAGTCAGTTCAAGAAGTTGCAAAAACGCTCAACAAAGTCCAAACTCTAAGTCAGAGAGCAACCAAGGGCAGAACAACTTGCAAACTCGAGTTTGTAAGTATCAAACTCGAGTTTACGAAAGGCAGAGAGCAAATGTTATTTTTGGAAAGAACCAAAATCGAGTCTATTAGTGAGAAACTCAAGTTTCGATCAGACAGAGAGGAATCTGGAGTGATGCAACAACCTCCAAACTCGAGTTTTCAAATGCAAACTCGAGTTTGTATCTCGAGTTTTAGAAAATCAAATCTTGATTCTTTTGATAAACATCGAGATGATTACCCAAATGACTTATACTACTTCCGACATTATTTATATCATTTGTGTACATATTTCAAATGATCAAAGGTTGTTAAACTAAAGATCAAGGGTAAAGTAAATGCTGATGTCATAGCTGGTTCAGAAAATGAAGTTCTAATGGCTAGTTCCATCTGAGTCTAACGGCTATATTTCTTCATCCAACAGTCATTGAATCTTCAAACGGTCATATATTGATCTCTCTCTATAAAAGAAGACAGATTCAAGACAAAAGAAGCAAGACACAAGCCTACACCTTCAAAATGTTCATACTCTGATCTTCATATTATTTACTCTTTGTTTTCAATGTTTACATAGTTTATCATAGAGAGTGAGATGATTTGTATTGTATTTCAGTGTTTATTCATTCACTTCTGAGAGAGAAGATTTATTGTAAACATCCTACCATACTATCTAAGAGTTACTCAAGATAGGGTGATCTTGAGTGGGAAACCCATTGTATTGATTATAGCTTGTAAGGGGAGTGAATCCTAGTGAGAGAATTACTTTGAGTACAAATGTGTAATCAAGTGGGTGTATTGATTACAGTTTGTAAGGGGGAGTGAATCCTAGTGAGAGGATTACTTCAAGTACAGAACGTGTAATCAAGTTGAAAGAAGATAGTGGATTGAAAATCTTAATCGGAGCTTGGGGACTAGACGTAGGTTAAGGATTGGGCCAAACTAGTATAAATAAGTTTAAATATTCTCTACCCTTATTTCTTATATTCCTAGCATATATATTCGAACGTGCATATATATTTGAATGACTGATTATCGCTTTGTAAATTATTTATGTCATTCAAACTGCTTTCAGTAAGTTGCAAAAAGATTTTGAAAGTAACTAAAGTTTTATCAAACACCCAATTCACCCCCCTCTTGGGTGATAGCCAGGTCTTTCAAAGAATTGGTTGTTGAAAATGAAAGCTTGGTTCTGTGTTCTAAGGCATGATTTTCTACCAGCCTTGAAATCACAAGAATCTGATTTGATTTTGTATTTTTGATGATTTCAAAGTTTTTAGAAATAGATTTTGTATATGGATAAATTTCCATCATAATTTTGGAAAGAAAGGTGAAGGTTTGAAAATGTGGAAAATCTGTTTTGTGAAGAATTAGTGGAGTCAGTTTTCTTAAACATGCTTTTTGACCTAGAAAATGAACTCCTAAAATCATCAAAGTTTACAAGAATAGAGTAGACATCCCAAGGTTTAATTTGATAGGTAACACATAATTTTTTGAGTTTTTTACTAAGAGAAATAAATTTTTGAAAACTAACCCCGAACCTGGAATTTGTGTCCGACCGAGATGATGTTTTGGCTTGTAGTTGGATTTTCAATTGTGACTTGTCCAAATGAGTATTATTGGTTAACAATAGACATAACAAGGGTTAGTTGGCCTTTTGAAACACCTTAAAATTATATTTCTAGATTTAATTATGAATTTTTGAATCTTAGTGTAATCTTTTCTAGAAGTTTTATGGTTAAGGCCGAAAATGAAAGGATTTTTGCCATCAATGAATTCCATATTGAGAAAAAGAATTTAGAGAATATGAATACTTGGAAAGGGCCTATTTTGAGTCAGTAAACAAAATATTTTTGAGGAGGAATTATTTATATTTATATTTGGTTATTTTAGGGTTAACTTCATTTTCATGCACCCAAGGAAAATTTACTGATATTTACGGTCAACAACCAGGAAGTAACCTTAATCTTCATATGCTTTGTGTTACTTGAAAGACCTGGCTATCACCCAAGAGGGGGTGAATTGGGTGTCTGATTAAAAACTTGATACTTTGAAAATCTTTTACGTTTTCTAAATCAAAAGTTAGATATTCAAATAAACATATACTTGAAATATAAGAGATAAGGGAAGAAATATGCAAACTATGATTTATACTTGTTCGGCTCAATCCTTGACCTACGTCTAGTCCCCAAGCTCCACTTGAGATTTTCAATCCACTATCTTCTTTCAACTTGATTACACGTTCTGTACTTAGAGTAATCCTCTCACTAGGATTCACTCCCCCTTACAAACTATAATCAATACACTCACTTGATTACACACTCAGTACTCGAAGTAATCCTCTCACTAGGATTCACTCCCTTTACAAGCTGTAATCAATACAATGGGTTTCCCACTCAAGATCACTCAATCTTGAGTAACTCTCAAATAGAATGATAAGATGATTACAATAAATCTTCTCTCTCAGAAGTGAATGAATAAACACTGAAGTACAATACAAATCATTTCACTCTTTATGATAAGCTATGTAAACATTGAAAAATAGAGTGTGTGAGAGATAAATGTTGGATTAGAATGTTGGCATCTTGATAGTGCAAGCTCTCACTCATCAACCTTGAATGCTTCTTCTTTTATAGGTAGAGATCAATATATGACCGTTGAGAAGATTCAATGACTGTTGGATAAAGAAATATAGTCATTAGACTCAGAAGGAACTAGCCGTTAGAACTTTTGCATAGCTTTTGATGTTCTGACACAAATTTAACATTTTGAGATTTGCTTCTAATCCTTCGTTGTAATCATCTGAAACTCACTAACAAATTGATTAAACATAGTTAAGAATAGTAATAAGTGATGATAAGAAGTAACTAGATCATACATGAAGATTTCGTAAATTCAAAAAATCTGATTTCCAAAAGCAGCGCCGAAAACCGGAGTTTTGAAACACAAACTAGAGTTTCCATCTGAAACTCGAGTTTTCTTCTTCTAGAGAGGAATGTCACGATTTGAGCTTTGGAACATATTTTTGAATGGGATCAAAACTCAAGTTTCCATCCCAAGCTCGAGTTTTGGACTTTTAACATGAAATATGAATTTTAGTCCAAAACATCAAAACTTGAGTTTTCATCCAAAACTGGAGGTTTCAAAACATTGAAAGATAAGAAAGCTCTCGGGTTGGCCAAAACTCGAGTTTTCATTTAAGTATGAAAACTTTGAGAAATCTATGTATGACCAAAAATGGAGTTTTCTGTGAAAACTGGAGTTTTCAAAATATTGTAAAAGAGCAAAGCTCTCGGCTTGCCCAACACTCGAGTTTCAAAAACAAAACTCGAGTTTCCATTTAAGTATGAAAACTTAGAGAAATTTAGCTTAAGTCAAAAATGGAGTTTTAAATGAAAAATGGCGGTTTTGAAAACTAAGTAAAAGTTGAAAACTCTTTGCCAAGTCGAAACTTGAGTTTCCAAAATCAAAACTCGAGTTTCCACAAAACTTTGGAAAACTTAGAAAACTTATGGCAAACTAAAAACTGGCGGTTTCATAACAAAAATGGAGTTTTCATAAGCTCAAAAGTTGGAGACTCTCGTATGACCAAAACTTGAGTTTCCAAATGAAAACTTGAGTTTTGTCTCTTTCAGGAAATACTGAAGAGTCTCTGTATGATGCAAACTCGAGTTTGCAAGTCAAAACTCGAGTTTTCCCAAAATATGGAAAACTTGGAAAACTCTTGGCCAATCTCAAACTTAAGTTTACATGTCCAAGCTCGAGGTAAGAATCCAATGCAAGAAGAATCAGCTCCAAACTCATTGTATTATGTCTGTTATGATCTGATGAATGAAGGTTGTTCTTGACCAGCTTTTTTGCAACGTCCTGAACTAACTGTCAACTTTTGAAGGCCATATCTCTCTATTCAAGTCTTGATGGAAAGCCCTTTGAGTCTACTTTCATATGCCACCAATTTCAGCTCAATCGAATTTGTAGTTTGTGAGATACACTCAAAACATTGAAGCTTGGTTTGTTGTGTGGCGTGGATTTCACTGTCAACTTCAAAAATTTATAGCTCCTTGATCTGAACTCTTTGGGCTTGAATTTTATATCAAAATGACGTATTGGGAGTCTAGTTTCATATGCCAGTAGTTTCACCTCAATTTGATTTCTGGTTTAGGAGATATCATCGAATTACCAGACATCGCCCGTGCTGAACGTGAAACAGAGTAGCAAAGGTGCTGATCAGCGCTGTAAACTCGAGTTTGGACTTGAAACTCAAGTTTTCCTAGTCCAGAGACGCCAGAGATGCTGAGGACACTTATTAACTCGAGTTTGGAGTCCTTAACTCGAGTTTTCTTGTACCAGAGGAGCAAATCATTGTAGCGAAGTAGGAAACTCGAGTTTTTAGATCTGAACTCGAGTTTTCTCATCCTGAAGCTAATTTTTGCTGACTTTAATTCCTAATTGAGCCATTCCAACTCCCATATGATCTTGGAGACTTCTAGCTTCAATATAAGAATTTGAATAAATATATTCTCATTCTATTCAACAAGTTCTTCCTTCTTTAATCTCCTATCTTGATCATTCTTCATAATCCAACTCTTTATTTCTTCTCTTCTCTTGATCATTCTTTGTCAGTCAACTTGGACTCATCATTTCACAATAAGTTCTACCTTCTTCAATATCTCCTCTTTTTCTTGCTTATTCCCAAAATACTATGATAGCTTCTTGCTTCCTTAACATTCTCTCATTCTTGATTAATCTTTATAATTCAACTTGAGCTAATCTACATTAAACATAGTAGTTAGTCAATGTAGAAGATAAATATATTATGTAGACTTTTTGCTCTTAATAATGGCATCTATATTAGACATCATCAAAACTAATCATATCTAACATTACTTTGTATGGTTGTTTTTCCATGATTGTGGTCAACAAGCATATATTAGCATTTATAATGGTCTGGATTGATGGTTATCAACATTTTTCAGGTGATAGCTCTCGTGTTCGTCTATCAGGGATGGCTTCGGAAGCTTAATTTACTTTTGCTAAAAGTAGTGCTTCCACCTTTTTAGCTACATGTTGAATTATTATATATTGCCACATTAGGGCTCACTTAGCGTACTCTAGTATATTTTGGTTATTTTAATAAATCTTGAAATAAGGTTCAATTAAAAATCTGGGCATGGTAATATTCAAAGCCTAAATGTGTGCGTAAAACATTTTAATGAATGGTTTAATCAAGTTAGTAATTAATAAATTATCCTTTAAAATGGAGGATGTTACAAAGTGGTATCAGAGCTTGGTTGTGGCAATATATAATATTCATACATACCTTCCCTGTTTATTTGTTTTTGTTGTGCTATATTTCACCATTTACTCGTTATGATGAGTTTCATTTTTCCTTGGGAACTAAGAGATTTTTGCACACCATCAATATAATGATGCAATGTAGTGATTAAAGTTTAGCAGAAAATTAAAGTAAAAGAATCCTTTGTGCAAATAGTAATAGTTAGACCTCATGTATTGCTGAAAGATAAGATGCAAAAATTAAGGAGCTTTTGTCTGTAAGATTGGAGATCTTGAATTAGTAAACATGTTTACTCTTCTAGGATAAAATATGGTCAAATTAGGCTTTCCAAGGATATGTAAGGGAATCGTTCCCTATGATATAAAGGTTTGTACCGACACAAATACCCTGGATCCTATAGGCACCTAGAGGTTAAGCGTGCTTAGGCGAAAGAAATCTCAGGATGGATGACTCCCTGGGAAGTATCATAGGAAATTTGAAATCCTTTGATTTAAGACCTAAATATTCTGAGCTATGAAACGTGGTGATCCCAAGGAATGTCATGAGAATGTTAGATTGAGTACAGTAAAGATTGAGTATAGGCTTGAATTCAATTGAGGTTGAATTAGTGCCTAGGTCAAGATATGACAAAGGTTGCACTATGATTTCCATACTTGGAGGTATAAACTTTGTGATTAATGTTACGTTGTCATCAATGCTTTAGGTATGATTGAGGATTGAGATAGAATTGGGACCTCATGAATAATACTGATATTTGAGAATAGTGTTCGAATGTTTTGAGGATTAGACTAGGAATTATGAATCATGATTTTAGCATGTACAATGGGTATTGGTGAGGTTTTAAGGGTCAAATTGAGAATTTGGCAATTGATGTTTTGAGAATATCTAAGAATAGTGCCTGAATGTTATAAGCTATGAATCATGAAGATTCTAGCATGATTATTGAGTATGGTCGAGGTTTCAATATTAGGTTGATGAACTTAAACATTGGATAGGCATCCAGAGGGTGCTATTAATCAAATCGTGACCTAAGAATCCAACTTGATTGTTGAGTGATTCTTTAGATGTTTGAAATCAACCTAAATGAATTGAGGATTTATTAAAATGTGTCTTGTTTGGAGTACATTCACATTATTCGTAAAGAAGAAAGATATTAACTTGAGACCTTACATTAACTAGCGACAGTTGAATAAAATCATCATTCAGGATTAATATCATTTACTAAGAATAGATGATTTATTGGTTTGTAGATCCATCAATTTGAGGTAAGATTATCAAATAGGAATTAGAGAAGAAAATATTTGCAAGTTGACTTTATGTATTAAATATGGTTATTATAAGTTCTTTATTATGCCTATGAATTAACTAAGGCGTCAGCAATATGCATGGGTTACATGAATTAGGTTTTCATGTTGAATCAATTTAATGTCGTATTCATTAATGGCATACTTAGAATAGGAAAGAGTACTGATAGCACCTACATATTTATTGAGATTACCAGTTGTGTGCTAAGTGCTAAAAGAGAATTTTGGCTCAGGGAAGTAAATTTCCTTGACCACGTATTTGCTAAAGGGGTAACTGTTGATCATAGTAGTGGATGTGGTGTTGAAGAAGGAATCACCAAAGTCTGTAAAATAAGGGCATAGTTTTGTAGGGTTGGTTGGTTATTGCCGCCATATGATAGAGGGTTCTCTCAAAATTTTCACATCACTCACTAAATTAACTAAGAAAGAGTAGCCATTTCTTTGGAATGAGAAATGAGTAGAAGCTTTTTAGAAGCTAAAGACCCAATTAACCACCACCCCTATTTCCAACCCACATAGATTATATATAGTGTATAGAATATATTACTGAAGGGTTTAGGGTATATATTCATGCAAGATGGTAAAGTGATGGCATACGCAATCAAACAGTTGAGGACTCATGAGGAAAACTATTTGACTAAAATCTAGAACTTTTTGTCATGGTATTTGATTTGAAGAATTGGAGGCATTATCTGTATGGATCATAGTTTGAGATATTTAGCGATCATAACTATTTTCTTTAATGACTTGTTGAGAACTTTGGGGACAAAATTCTATTTAGGTGGGAAGAATTGTAACATCCTAATTTTATATTATGATTTAATTACAAATAAGAAAAATTAATTAATCATTATACATGAATTTATTATGTAATTTTCAAAATAAAGGTTTTCATATAAAATGTCAATTATGATAGTAAAAGAAATTAGTAGAATAAAGATGTAAAAATAATAATATTTTATGGTTGTAAAAAAAATGAAGAGAGGAAAAAACATGCGAGAAGAAGAAAAGGAAAAAAAAATTAAATAACAATAAAAATTAAAATGATGAATAAATTAATATTTGTTAAAAATAACACTATAAAATGTCTTTGCCACCTAATATATTTTCGGGAGAGTGTATATGGTGTGGGGTTGAGGAAATAATCATTTCCCCATCCACTGCCCTTCCTCCCCTTATAAATATATATATGTGTGTGTTGTTTTATGGGTGTGTGTGCGTGAGTTGAAGTGAGTGTGAGATCGAAGGAGAGCGTAGGAGAGCAAGAGAGACGAGGAAGGAAGGAGATAAAAGTGAAGAAAAGAGAGTCTGTTTGAGTTTTTAAGGTAAGTTATTTATTTTATAAGATCATTTAAGTAATTAAATTAATTTCTTTTCAACAAACTTTCTTCATGAAAGATGTTCCACATATTTTGCTCTTTCTAATGAGGGTAATAATGTGCTAATTAGTGAAAATTTTGAAATTAGGATTTTGAGAAAGTTTTGAGTTTTGATAATAGATGACTCTATATTTGAAGAAGCATGATTAAAATATAATTTTAAAAAGTTTAGATTTGTTAGTTGGTTATTGTAGAAACTTAATCTAATTTTCTAGTTAAAGGAATTTGGGATTTATGTCCTTTAGGATATTTATACCGATTAAATGAGATTTGAGGTATTTATTTGGATTACTAGAAGTATTATTGTGGATTTAATTGGTTTAGTTGTGCTAAATCTTGAACTATATAAAATTATAAGTTGGGAATAGAATTTAAATTAAAGTTTGATATGATTTTGATTATGTGGAGGTTTGAAGATTTGTTTAATAAATTGAGTTATACTTATATTAGTTAGTATTAGGTTGAGAAATTGAAATTTGTAATATTAGGTCTTTTATATCTAAGTTTATAATTTATTGGAGGTTATATTGAGGTTAAGATGGATTGAATCTGAGGTTTATAATGAATATGAATATTTAAGGATGTGGTGATATTTTGATGATCATAATTAGTGAGAAATAATTTATGAAGGAAGGAAATGAGATTATAACGATGATTTAAGGAATAAATAAAATTGTCAAATCTTCTAAGAAAATTAAATGAGACAATTATAGTTTAATTAATTATTAATTATTGTATTTTTGTTAATTTTATTAATGTATAATTATATATTTATTTTTAGAGTGGACTTGATCTCTCTCAAGTTAGTTCTTATGTCAAGAATTTGAGGTAACCACTTTCCACTTATTGTACTTGTTTGTATGATGTTTGTGAGTGATTTTTAACTATATAAATCTCGAAACTACATTGGAAATGAAGCTTTCTTGTGGGATTTATTTTGGAATGATTAGTGATATTTTATGTTATGGAAAATGTACCTTGTATGGTTTCTTGAGCTGAAATGATATTGTTATCTTAATTATTATTATGACAATGTATTACTATCATAAATGTTGTTTGGAATCTCATATATTCATTGTAATATCCTAAATTTCGGGCTTTGAGACTTGAAGAATAAGCCTGAAGTAGGTTGACGACTAAGCCCGGTTTGGGTAGAGTCCCAACAATGACGAGAGATAGGAAGCATCTTTGGGACTAAGTAACTCGGCTATACAGGTCAGTGGACCTAGTATGTATAAACGGTGGAATTAAAGTTCTAATAGAAAAGGGGCACAGAAGGCCTATACGGTATAAATTCGGTTGGAAAAGATGTCACCTAACTATGTCCTAAGGTATAGGACAATTAGTTGAGTGAAAATATGCCGGTATGAGTAAGTATACGACATTTTCAGGGTAGCCGGGTATACCCTGCGTGTTTGGAGATAAAAAGTCAGTAGTAATAACTACTTAAGGACACGTGTCACTACGGGGTTAAAAAGCAAAAAGTAAGTAATGATTACATTGGTAGAAAAGTCAATTCCTTACCCCTTAAGGAGCCAATTTTGACCACATGAAAGCAGGGGAGAAAATTAGATGATTTTATCTGTATTTAAGCCCAAACACAAAGCACAGGTCCCAAGGGAAGTTAACCGGTGAAAAGGGTATCGATAAAGACCGATTAGGGACTTCTTTTGCGTTAAATGGAACAAATATGTGGCCACTTGGGGGTATAATGGCGCCATATATGTAGGCCAAATCAGGGAAAAAGATCTGAAAATTTGAAGAAAAGTGGAAAAGGGAGTACCCTTTTAACCAGCGGTGCACCACAAGGACCAGCAGTGCACTACAAGGATCAGTGGATAAAAGGGTGAATTAGATAAATTGAATAAAATCACATGGATCAGATTTTTCAGGCCCAGAATGTGCCACACTGACCCCTAGAATCATCTAGAATTTCTTGAAAAAAAAAAAGAGAAAAAAACCAGGGTACGTGCTTTTAACCACTGGACAAAAGGGTGTTTCAGGTAATATAAGGTAATTTACACATTATGAAAGATAAAAATATGATCTCTATGGGAAGCAATGCGCCACATCATGACCTTCTGGAACCCTCTGGATTTTCTTGGGAAATAAGAAAAGAAACCCTAGTTCATGCTATTAACCCGTCGACAGAAGCATGAACCGGATAATTCAATGTACCCTGATCATTTTATTTATTTATAAAGACATGAACTCCCCATTTTTGGCTGCCAAGGGGTGTTCTCCAGCTGAGAAGGAGAGAGTCCAGCCAAGGTTCCAACACTTAGAAAAAGAAGTCAGATCACTGATCAAAGCTCCGATTTCAAGTAAACACCGAAAAACTAGCTTTTTTTGAAGTTTGAAGTTAGAGTTTTCGTTCGCCTAACTAGGGCATGGAGTTTTGATCTGATTTTGTTATTTTTGAGGGTTCCAATGGGTTCAAAACAAGATTTTGTATGGATTTAGGCCATAGTTAAGGTTTACGAACCCGAAAACACGAAAACCAAAGGAAAAAGCTTGCTGCCAGCTTCAGGATTTTCTGGGCAGCGAAGCTTCATCAGGTTTTTAAAATAGTAAATGGAGTCTGTTTGCTCTGAATATTTACAGGCATAACTTAGACATCCTAAGCTTCATTTTGATATATAATTTGATGTCTTTTTGAGTTTTCTACAAAGAGAAATAAACTGGTGAAAATTGCTCAGGAAGCTATAGTATTTTTCTGACCAGCAAATGAAGTTTAGGCTGAGCAATGAAATATGAACCCTTCTAGACTTTGGGAATATTTTTACCATAAAATAGACATCATAAGGGTTCAGATGCCACTAATTTCGTGTCAATTTTAGTTTTTTGGAATTTATTAAAAATGTTTGAAGTTGAACAAAAGTCACTAGAATTCTGGAATTTCTAGACTAGGGCTTGGATTTTTCAAAAGTAAAAAGGGTATTTATGGAAATACTAAAAATAGCATATATTGATGTTGTCTAGTGTAAAAAAATATCCGGAGAAGCTTTCGGGTGTGGCAAAATTTTGAAACAATGAACAACCAACAGGTAGTAACTGTTTACTCAAGTACTTGATATGTGTTTGTTGTATGTTTGTTTGCCATGTGTATTTTTGCCAAATATGCATACAGAGCAAGTTGGGGTTCGAGTCCCTGACTATTGTGTTCCTAGCGCTAAGGATTAATATGGGGCTCGCCTTGATTGGTGGCTTGACGGGTTGGTAATTTTTGGGGCTGCACTAGTTCAGGCAGCTCAACGGATCATAATTCCAGTAATTCTAGGGCCTTCCTTAGTAAGGCAGCTCAACGGTTCGTGGTTGCATGCATACACTACACACATATATTACATGAGTTTGACAGTTACTCTGGGGTTCATTTTTGAACTTCAGACCGCTCTATAGATACAGGTGACCGCGCCTAAGCTGACAAGGACCTTTTTAGAAAGCTAGGGCATACAGTGGAGGATAGAAGAATAAGGAATGCCCTATTATATTTTGTATCTATTTTGGATGAATGTATTCATTTTGGTATTTTATTTTGGATAACTATACCCTTAACCCTTCGGAAATTATTTACTTTCTATTTATTACACTTTCACCAGTCCAGTAGGTAGTCCAAACCAGTATAATGCTCTGTTACGAACACTCTACTATAAGTTAAAATGGAACAAGTAATATGGAAAGGTAACAGATAAAAGGAATCCCTCTAACCCGCCACCTAAAAGGGCGAGGCCGATAGGGGTGTAACATTCATGCCAAGATTATGATTGTTGCATATGGTTGAATGTGGAGCAATGATGGATGTGGAGTAGTGATGAGAGTTATTATGTATAATTACTACATGGTATGCCACCACTTGTACACAGTGGATGGCTTTGATATTTTCAAGACCCTTAGTATCACCCTTTTTCTTTGGCCAGGTTAAGGGTCAACCCTTGGGACAATGAAACCTTTCTATATTCAAATGAAAGGAAACTCATGGTCTTATATGAGTTCTATAGCCTTTGGCCGGGTTATACCTTATTATTGGAGAGCTTGGTGCAATCTTGTCATAGAGACTAAACCTATTACTTTATAGCCCATGGGTTCTATCAGCAGAATAAGGGTGAGGGGTGATAAGGATTGTCAAGGTATCAATTTGTTGCTTGGCATGTTATATATGTGATTAATAATATGAAATTTGATATAGAAATTTTATTACAGAATTTGTGATTTGATAAATTTGTAAATTATATGTATTTAGTACTTTGTTATATAAAATGTTCCACTTGGCACCTCACAAACACATATTCGTGTTGGTCTATTAGGGAAGGCTTTGGAAGCTTAATCTACTTTTACTAAAAGTAGTGCTTCCACCTTTTTAGGTACATGTTGAATTATTATATATTGTCATATTAGGGATCACTTGGCGTACTCTAGTATATTTTGGTTATTTTAATAAATCTCAAAATAAGGCTTAGTTAAAAAGTCTGGGCCTAGTAATATTCAAAGCCTAAATGTGTATGTAAAACATTTTAATGAATGGTTTAATCAAGTGAGTAATTAATAAATTATCTTTTAAAATGGATGATGTTACATTGATACCATTAAAGAATTTGTTATTCTCATTACAATATTTGTTAATTGTGCTCAGAGTTTGGTTTCAGCAATGACGTGTACAACTTGATAAATATACTTGTTATTCTTATTATTGAACTTGTTAATGCAATTATGAATTTTGTTAAAAGTCCACATTTACTGTTCACCTTCTTCTTCCTCAAACTCATTTACTGTTCCTTATAGGATTTTTCAGCCTCATGAGCTCGTTTTACATTCACCTTCTTCTTCATCTCTCCTTGCTTCGCCTTCCAACAATATAGTCCAGCCCCAACAACCACCACATTCCAAACGATCAAAATTTCAAAAGATCAAACCAGAAACAAACTCACAGTCGTGGCTCCAAGCTTGGGTCTCCAAACTCACAATCGCGGTGTTTTTGGTGGTTATGGTAGTACGGTTAGAATTCCTCTTTCTCTCTCTTCACCCTCTCTTCCTCTCCATCTCCATCTTCCTGATCCTTCCTACACTCCCCGCTGTTGTAAAGCGGCGTGCAAGCGGACATGAAGGAATGTGGGGGTTGACAGTAAGGTTGGAGGCATGGAGCTTCCTTGCAGTCCATCAATGATGGTCACCGTGGGTGAGCTCAAAACGATACAAAGCAGAGAGGGAGAGGAGAGAGAAAGAGAGGGCATAATAGTAAATTCTTCAACATTTTAAATTCCCAACTTTATGTCCTTTCCAAATTTTAACAGACATTTGGGGGTTTTGGAATTTCATTTGGTATTTAAATGAGATTTTCCCTTAAAATATTTCTATTTATCAATTTTTAAAAAAACTTTTGAACTGATACTACATAATCTAATGAATACAACATGTAATAAGATTAAGTAAGTTATTTAGCTTTCTTGATCTCCAAAACAAAGTAAACTATATCTTATATTTATAACCAAATGGAGTATTATTATACTCTTTCTACGATCCTATACATTTCAAAATTTATTTTTTAGAGATAATATATTGAGAAGCATGTAAAATAAGTATAATTTTAAATAAATTAATATTTAAAATTTTCATTATATTTATATCTTTAAAAATAATCACAACTATATATATATATATATATAAAATATATTCTTCCATCTATACTATAGTGAATCTTTCTAATTTGTATCAATAGATATGATTTTAAAAGACGAAATTTTGATGTTACCCATAAGCTTCTTCAAACTGATTTGCCTTTAGCTTTTTTAAAAAGGCATTTGGATTGTAAACATATCAATGAAACACATGTGAAGTTGGGAAAAGGGGGTTTCACTAATCCTTTCTTTCACTCCCCTCCACTTAATTTCTATGCTATTAGACTGGCTTTAATGGTTGAGATTTATTTTATTTTTTTAATAAAAAAGTCAATATTCATTAAATTATCAAATGCTTGTACAGTTATATCTCTGCAATCAATTATGAACAAGACTGCAGAATGGTTAGTAAATAAGGAGAAATATTATCAACAAGACTAAATTTATCAAAAGCAAAGAAAGAAAGCGATATGTCCTGAAGGGCCACGTTTGATGAGTGATCCGGATCTGCAAACTCGGTAGAAAATGTTTTTTCCACCCCAAAAATGTTTGAGAAGCTCTTTTTATAATATCCTAAATTTACTGTACCAAAACTTTTTGAACAAAGTATATATATACATTGAAATGAATTAGTGAATTTTTGGTCAATTGTTGATTTTTCCAAAACTAAATTTTGAGACATATGTTAATACAAGAATTAGGCACATAGAATTAATATTTAATTGATTCCCAAGGCTCCTAATTTTCGGCCAATAAAGGAAGAATAAATGTATGGGCCAAATGGGAATTTCAAAAACCATGTGACAATAAAATAATTTGGTCAATAGAATGACATCACTAAGTTTCCCGTGCATGTTCATTTTCGGCCAAAAGAGGAGACAAAGTGTAAGATCTTTTGTCTTATAAAAACTTAGAACAAAGGTACTAATACTTAGTTATCATTTGGACACTTACCAATGGACAATAAAGTCCAACATGGAGGCTCTCTAAACATGGCCGATTTTGGCCAAATGACAAGAGGGAGAAAGAGGAGCTAAATGGTCAACAAATAATTAATAACATGCAATCAATGAGTTCCCAATCAAACATGATACTTTTGGCTAGGTGGCAAGATAGGAAGAAGGGAATATTGAATGATTAAAAGAACATGTGCTTTAAGTCAAATGAGTAATCTCCAAGTATTCCAAAAGGGCCATGGATTTTTCACAAGTATGCATAAAAGGAAGCATGAGATTTTGGCATAAGTTGAAGATAATCCAAGAAGCCATAGACACATGTGAATTTTCGGCTAACACGGAGAATGAAGGAGGTCAAATGATTAATTATGAATATGCCACATGTCCAAGATTAAAGTCAAAGCCATTATTCTACCTTGCACTAGTCAATGCCACTTCTCATAATAGGGTTTCAAGTTGACTTAATAATTGATTCCATGCACATGAGTAATAACCCAAGTCAAGAAAAGAAACTAGTACACCTCATCCATGTGCCCATAATTCGGCAAGTGGCCAAAGAAGATGGAAAAGATGACAACACACATATTGAGCACATGTGAGAAAGGGAATTAAAAAGGGTTAAGGTGCATTTTTGCCCTTAAAGTATGTGCTCAGGAGCAATTTTGCCCCTAAAGTTTTCGGTGTAGCAATGTTGCCCCTAAAGTTTCAAAACGGAGCAATGTTGCCCTTCCGTTAAAAACCCTAACGTTGACCGTTAGTTGACCGTTAGGGTTTTTAACGGAGGGGCAACATTGCTCTTGTTTTTGAAACTTCGTGGGTAAAATTGCTACTTTTTTTGGGAGCAATGTTGCCCCTGAAGTTTCAAAACGGAGCAATGTTGCCCCTCCGTTAAAAACCCTAACGTTGACCGTTAGTTGACCGTTAGGGTTTTTAACGGAGGGGCAACATTGCTCTGTTTTGAAACTTCAAGGGCAACATTGCTACGCTTGAAACTTCAGGGGCAAAATTGCTCCTGGGCGCATACTTTAAGGGCAAAAATGCACCTTAACCCAAAAAAAAAAAAAAAAACAGAGAGAGAAGAAGAGCATGGTAGTTTCGGCCAAGACACTAGGCGGACCATATAGTTAGTTCCTAACCAATTAGAAGACACTTAACCTTCCTTTTCAATGCTCAAAGTCGAACCAAGTCAAGGAAAGACCAAAGGAAAGAGAGAAACTGAAACTTGAAGGAGAAAGGGAAGGAAAAGAAGTCAAGGTAAATGAGATGTTTAAGTCTACATCTTTCCTACTTTACCTCTTATAATAATATTAAGTCCTAAATGACTCTTTTGCATGGTATTTTCCCAAGGTGACCGAAACTTTAAGGACCAAAGGAGGAACAGAAAATAACAAAGAACACAAGAACAACTAAGTAAGTAGAGATTCTACCTTCTTGGAACTTGTTCTTGTTGTTGGTGGTGATGGAATTAATTTCCTCTTGATTTTTTGAGATTTTGGAAGTATGAATACTTAAGGAGAGGTGTTACCCATTTGGATAAGAATGGTTAAAAGCATGTTAAAAACCTAAATAACAAGTTAGATAATCTAGGAGTAAATTAAGGTGTTCTTGAAGTGAAACTTGGAAAAAAAAACAACAGTGTTTCTTAGCCCTAAGTTTCGGCCAGATTCAAGACATGGAGAAGTAATAAGGTTTCAACCATTTTGATGGTTCCTATGTGTTTAAAATTAAAATTGTGTAGGATAAAGGTTTGGTAGTTATTTTGGAAGCTTTGGAATTAAATTGCGCAAAACCCTAAAAACTGCCAGTGATAGTTTCTTGTGAGCTAAGAAGTGAATTTGTGTTGTGTTTTTGGATAAGTAAATGGTGTCCAAAAACTATTAATTTTTCCGTAATTAAATTATACATAATAATCTTTAATTTGAGAGGTCATTTGCCTATTTTGGATTTGTGTAAGTGGAGTTATAAATTTTTGAAGTGACCCTTGAATCTGGAAAGCAAATATGGTTAGTGGCAATATTTGGTTTAATTTGGAATTGTACATGTGTGTATAATTGCTGGAAGTATTTTTCCTTGAAAATATACTTAACAAGGGTCATATAACCTTTGAAATCACCTTAATTGGACTCATGTATAAGGAGTTATGAATTTTCAAAGTTTAATGAAAATTCTGGTAGTTTTGGTCAAAGATCCGAAATGAGAAAAATAAAAGTCAATGATAATATACATAGGTTTTTGACTCCTTTAACTTTGAATTGAACATAAATATAATAGCTAATCTTACTGCCTTAGACATATGAGAAGAGTTTGCATAAGTGATGATCGTTATCCGCAATTGTATAATTACAGGAATTACCATTCACCCAGAGCCACTAAATAGTTTGGAGTCGCATCAAAAACTTGATAAAGCAGTTAGATAGTAACTCTAATCTCACTTTTTTTGTATGATTGTGTACAAATGTTTGGATCATTTTTATATTAGTCCCATCCTGTATAGGGCTAGCACGACTCGTGGCCCGATTGAGGGGAAGGGTCGACCATGGGCCGGCTTCCCGGTGGCTAGGTGTAAGGCCTATTGGATAGTAATCCTTGAGTGGCGAACCTAATAGCATTCAATTATTAAGGGTTATTATTTAACAATACCTATGATTAC
Source organism: Acacia acuminata (assembly GCA_019022655.1). Lineage (NCBI taxonomy): Eukaryota > Viridiplantae > Streptophyta > Magnoliopsida > Fabales > Fabaceae > Acacia > Acacia acuminata. The sequence goes on from JAFJYI010000309.1 coordinate 361,759, forward strand.
CTAACGCTATAGTAGTGGATCATGTGGTTGTGATTGTGTTTCCTGTTGCATATGGTTGTGATATGATCCTTGAATGTTGATATGTGGTTGTGGACAATGTTTTATTTGTGATTTACTTTTATATATTGTATATACATTGCATGTGAGGTTAACTTTTGCTCTGAGATTCATTTGAATCTTAGACATTTCTAAAAGCTCAAGGCAAAGATAGTACATCGAGCATGGCTCCAGGGGAAAGAGGGTGGACGCAAGCAATTGAGGGTTGCTATTGGAATGCTGATTTAGGAGTACGTAGTTATTTATTACTTAGTTTTGCTAATTCTGTCAAACTATTTAGAGCTTGTAAGCAATATACTTACTTTATTTTTGGATGACTATAACATAATCCTTGAGGGGTATTTATGATAATTATTATTGTATAACCAAGACTTATATGCTACTATCAGTATACTATGCTCATTTCGGTTCGTCCTCTTTTCTACACTATAATGCTCTGATGTATGACGTATTATTGGAAAGGGTGTGAAACTTTCCGATCTAAACTGAACAGTGAGCACTTCAGTATCCAGTGGAGTGCAGCTCTTGGACATATAAATGCAATGTTTTGATGTTAAGACACCTTTTTGAATGTCATTGCTTGAATTGATTGACCTTGATATTAGATAAAAGAACGGTAGCTCCAAAAATTTAACGATCTAAATCTCAGCATAATAATCGTCTATCCTTGATCCAGAATTGATTGGAGAGATTACAAAGCTTGATAATTGGGAGTACTTTCTCGTCCATTTGATTCTGTTGGAAAGCAAAAATAATGCTGAGTACTACGGAAATTGTGATGCGGAAATGGTGATATGGAAATTGTGATACGGAATTTTTGACATATAAATTGTGATATGAAATTGTGCTACATAAGTTGTGATATAGAAAATGTGATACAAAATTTGTGATATAGGAATTATGATACAGAATTTGTGATACAAAATTGTGTTACATAAGTTGTTATATGAAATTTGTGTTATGGAATTTTGTGAACTACATCTCTAGTACTTTGTATCTAAATTTTTCCACATTATACCTTACGAGTACATATTAGCATGTGTAATGAGTTGGATAGCTCGTTATTAAGCCTTTTGTATCACCCCATTAATTTAAATTTTTCAGGTAATAGTTTTTCCACTAGTCAATTGGAGAAAACTCTGGAGGCTTAATTATTGTGATAATATTTGTAAAGCCTCAACCTTTTTATTTATGTGATGAATTGTTGTGCATTTCCATTGTAAGGCTTATTCTGTATACTCTGATGTGATATTAGGATTTGGGTTATACTATTTTCTATCGTGGATAAGTAACTTAAGTGGATATTTGAGAAAATTGTTGTTTAGTTGCATTGTGATAATTGAGTTTATTTGATATTGGGCTTGTGGTCAGAATTATATTTTGAACTTTGAGAAGTTCAAGGCCCAAATGTCTTGGTTAATTATGGTTTAGTTTTTAAGCGATGAGAAGAGTTTTATCATTCATGATAAATTTTAAATGACTAGTTTATACTCTTTCATCTTGTATAGATATTTGCAGTGATTTAAATTCACTACTACCATGGTAGGGTTTTCAAATGGTTAGTTGAACTCTTTTTTTACATTGATTAACATTTAAAACATGAGTTGTAATCTTTTTTATTATGTACACCTTTAAGTTTTCCTCTTTTATGCCATATAGTATTATTTATTACAGTATCAAAAGATTGGATCGTGTACGGAGAATTGAGTTTTAATGAAAGAAATTTATAATGATACTCCAAACTCCAAAGGGAGGCCCAAGAATTGCACCCAAGTTGGAAATGCCAAGAGCGTCATTAGCCGAAGTAGCATGTTAGACCACAATGAGAAGAGAATTATCAACAGCCCAAGGGCTGTTATCCACAATGTAGTCGCGATCAAACAGGTTCATGAATTTTATAAGATAAAAGTAATATATTTGACCTTCAATGACAAAAGGGTCTCTCAGGAGCCAGAGGGAACGGAGACATCTAGATAAAAGTAATATATAATGAACGATCAGGATGGATTAATCCATAGCAGAGCCAATTAGAATTCGTTGATTTTGGATTAATAAGGAAGAATAATAAAACGCCTGGGAATAGAAGACAGACATGCACATGGAAGAGTAATAATGAGGTGTTGGTTTCCGAGAAGGGGACGATTAATGACGGTGCAAAAAACAGAGATAGAATAGCCATAATGGCCAACTCACCAATCAGATGAAAGAAAGAAAAGTAGAAAAACGATTTTTAAAGCAAACGAGATCAGGATTTTATATATGAAACTTGAAACTATGAACGAGAAATGCAGCAACTGGAAAGACTCTTCTCAAAACAAGAGAAGGACGCTCAGACTTTCTCTCTTTGTTTTCTCACTAGAGGCATCCTATGTGTTGCCCTCTTTTATTTGAGATTTTTTTTTAAAAAAAAAATTATTCTGTGAAAAAATTATTATATTCAATATTTAATGTTATCGTAATATTTTTATTATGTTATAAAATCGATTATTCCTCATAAAATCTCAATCATTAAAAAATAGTTTAATAAAAAAAAATTAAGTAGAGGGGAGGTGAAGAGAAAAGTAAGCCATTTTCTGCCCTGAGGAAAAAAAAGGACTCTTTTTCCTACCCTTAGACTAAAAAATAAATGACTTAGATGCAATATCTTATAAAATTTCAAACACGGCTATTATTGATTAATAATTTATTATTAATTTATTTGCTTTAATGTATTTATAAATTTTATTAATTGTGATTAAATTTGAATGAGTTATTGACTCATTCATGGGTAATAATTAATTAACTAGATATTATCTTTTTTCAATTCTTTTTATAATTTTTTATTTATGATCTTCTTCTTTTTTTTTTTTTTCATTTTATTTATTTATATCTTTGATCAGATTTTTTTTTTTTTTTTTTTTTTTTAACTGATGACTTATTTGTTTTACATTTGTTATTTGCTTGTAAATGACAAGGCACTATACATAATCACATATATGTATATGTATAACAATTATTATCGACTATAAATCATAGTTACGAACGGTTGGAGGTCTGGATCTTTAAGGAGTATAAGAAAAAGAGATGAACAAGAAAGTAATGCACCATATCTTCAAGGCGTCGTCAGCAATGTCCTATGTAGTATCGAGTGAAAGTAAAGGGTCCGAGTTGTTATAAGTTAAAAATTAATTTAATGACTAAAATATTAGTTTTCCTTAATATATATAAGGAAAATATAATAATTTATACACGCACTCGCTTGTGTGCAATGATGATTTTTTATGATACTATAATAAAATAAACTGAAATTAATTTTAAAAAATATAATATGAGATTTTCATAAATTTATTTTATAAATTTGTTTATTCCAATAATACGAAATTTTGAAAATCAAAGGTCTTAAGCAACCGGATCAGAGATATCATTGGTGACTATATCATGAGCAAGCAATCAAAGTGCTTCTATTAGGGGAAGACTCATTTCAGATAATGAGGATCCAAGCCTCACGAAACTACTAAACCATTAGGACAGGACATCTAAATGCTATATTAAAATAAATTAATTAATAAACAAGAGTACTTTAAAATGATCAAACTGATATTAATATGTAAAAATATGAACTTTCTGCATGCGTGCACTTTCATTAGTGATTAATTTGATCAAGCTGGCGACAGAGTCAGTAGGTTTAGCCTACCTTGCAAACCAAATCAACATTGCTATGATCAACTAGTTTTGGCTCTTAAAACCTCATTTTTGGGTCCAGATTTTGCTGCTTTAAGCTGAGCAATCACTCTTTCAAGGTATTCAATCCGAGCCTCAAAATCAGAGAAATATGTATCAATATCAGTCCAATCACTCACACATTCTCCTTCATTAAATTTGTCATCAGATCTACCTTCTTTGGCAACTATTTCAAACTTGTCAATCACATTCTCCATTTTTACTTCTAATTTTGCTCTCTTTGATCCTTCAACCACCTTCATGTTCTCCCCATTTGCAGTATCTTCAACTTCAGCTTCACCACTATGAGATCTCTTCCGCAGATTTTCATCAGAACTATTCCTTTTCTGATCTCTTTGAACAGGAGATCCCATCTCAGATGAAACTTGTGACAGTTTTTCTGAGATATTTATAATAGGCACAGAGCTCTTACCGGCTTGTTGGCCAAATCCAAGTTTTGATTGGTTCCACCATTCCAAGTACTTAGATGTAACACCTGCCTCCAAGGAAGATGATGATGCAACGGCAGCAATACACATCATTGCCTCTGTGATTGGTCTATCATAGTTTTTCCAAGCAATCATAGCATTATTCTCCTTGCAACAAGCCACCTTCACCGGAATGCACTGATCCAATCCCAATTGCATAGCCACACGGTGTGGAAGGTACATCTCTACACAATCCATTCCCACCAACTCAGAATGCCTTAGGCACCGAGCAAAGGACTCTAAATACTCATGAGAATGATCTGAATTGAAGCACACCCACCTATCTTTTTCATTGTAAGACTTTGGAGAATCTTTATATGGCTGCCAAAGAAAGGTTTTTGCTGAAGAATCTAGAGCTAAACTCACATCTCCATTAATGTTCATTTTTACTTTGTGCCATTTTGCTGTCAAAGGTTGGGCATACTCAATTATATTTGACTTTAAATGAAATGATGGGAATCTCTCCAAAGCCCAGATTTGGACCAGTTGAAAAGGGGCTCTCAAGATTATAGCTTTACCAGATAATCCACTTTTATCATCACTTTTATTCACAGCCTTATCACAGTTTCTTTTCAATAATGTCAAATCTCTATATATACTTGCAAGAACAGCAGGTGCTAAGGCAATTCTAGAACCTCTAGCCAGCTGTATAGCAACGCGGAAAATTTGTTTCGTGATGGATCGAGGAAACACGAACCTTGAAAGCCATAGAGATAGAAATGCCACGTGCTCCAATTCACCTTCTTCCTCCTCCATGAAATGCCTCAGCCATGGACAATGTTCTGCCTTTTTGGCTTTCGTCTTTACCAAATTGCTTCGAACTTCACGTAACCTCTGTTCGATTTGCTTCCATTCTTCATCTTCGAGAGGCGTAAAAAAAACAGAGGACCCCACAACAGAATAACCCCCACAAACCATTATATCTTCTAACGTAATTGTAGCTTCGCCCCAAGAGAATATGAACGTATTTGTCTCAGAATACCACCTTTGGGCAAGCCCAAGAACCAAATCAAAGCTTCTTGGTATTCGGTATGTGGAAGCTTTAATGGCTTCGAGTATACCAGCGTTTCTCCATACATTTTCGTACTTGGAACGAAGCTTTTGTTCCCAGGTGCTCCATTGTTCTGGTGGGTTTGTCCATCCGGTGAATCTTATCTGTGAAGATAACACTTGAGACATGGAAATGGCCGTTTCAGAGAAGAGGGTTTTGGGAAGATGATCGGATTCTGGGTTTTGCATGCAGGGTTTTAGAAAATGGGCCATTCTTAGAAACGATTTTCCACTTAATGGAGATACCATCATCTCTGCTTCTCTTACTTCCATTTCCATTAAGAACTGAAATTGTTGCGAGGTTGAAATGAAATGAAACGAATCGGTGAAGAGTGACAGTATCGATGGTGAGTGATATTGTTGGGAGTTGGCTTACATCTTTGGGCTGGTCCGCTGCCATCCGCTGCTTGAAGTGGCGTGGTTTTTAACACACAAAGATGACCTGGTCCTTAAAAAAAAAAAAAAAAAAATCAAGTTACTAATAGGTAGTAAAAAGATAATTCAAGATACTTAATGATACAGAAAAACAATTTCATAATCTTAAAAAAATTATTTTAGGATCTTGAAAAAAAAATATTTGAAGGTATTGCCCAATCTTAAAAGATCTTGTGAGTGCTGAAAAATAATTCATGATCCTAAAAAAATTATTTTAGAATCTTGAAAAAATATTTCGGTACTTATTGCTACTAAAAATATACTTTAGGATTCTTTTTAAGATTATAAAATAAATTTTTAAGATCATGAATTATTTTTTCGATACCAATTAGTATTATTTTAGTACAAGTCAATATCGCGAAATATTTTTTCAAGATCCTAAAATAAATTTTTCAAGGTCATAAAGAAGTTTTTTGTATCATTCAATATCTTAAATTATCTTTTACTATCGACAAGATACTTTAGAATTTTTTTCTTATGAAAAGGGACAAGGTCATCTTTTTGCGTCAAAAACGACGCTTCTTTATGGATGGCAGCAGACCAGCCAAGAAATGGATGTAAGCCAACTCCATATTGTTGGGGGGAGGGAGGGAGAGTCTTCATGGAGATTTGTGACAAATTTTAACTCTTCCCGTCAATTATAATAGAAATATGAAGAAAGGGTAATACAATTTAGTCTTTTAAATTTGTTCTCAATTTATTTTTGATTCCTCAATTTTAAAATCATGAGTTTGGTCTTGCCAAAAACAGTGATGAGTTTGATCCCTCAAGTTTTATTCTATTTAAAATATTGATACTAAACTTTAATAAAAATCCAAAATATTTTATCTTCTGAGTGACCATTATACAAATTTAATTTATGAAACGTAAATAATTATAAAATATTTATTTTAATTATAAATAATATATATTTCATTTATAAATACAAATGAATGTGAAAAAGATTAAAAATATAAATAACAAATATTAAAGGGAGGATGATAAATGAGAAAGGATAAATAATTCCACCCATTAAAATTTTATTTTTAAATTACAAAATGATGTAAATATATACTAAATAGATCATTAAATAAATAAAAACAAATATACAATCACATAAAAAGAAAATCAATAACAACTAGTTAATACAAGCATATGAATGGGGATAGCAATCTATTAATAAATAAACACTACAGGATAGTTTTTGGAAAAAAATATCACTAAATAATAAGTATATTAAAAGAAGGGTTAAGGTACAAAAATGTATATGAGATTTTTTTTAAAAGTCCGTGTAACACTAAATGTTTTTTTGAAAGTAAAAGTAATTATGAACTTTAAAATGGGTGCAAAAATACACATTGACTAATTGAATTTTTAAGGATTAAGGTGAAAAATACAAATGAGATTTTCTTGAAAGTGCGCCCCACACAAATATTTCTTTTAGAGAAAAAAGTAATTATGAACTTCAAAAATATGTGTAAAAATACATATTGCCGTTATTTGACCATTTGTTTTTTTTGACAAAAAATGGTGACATATAGGATGACGTGGATAATTAAAAAACACTTGAAGAAAAATATTAACATGCTCCAAAGAGTACCACGTTATCTAAACCTTATTCAACAAAAACATAACAAATAATATTATTTTAATTCTAGTTAGCTGATGACTCATAGAAAAAAAAATCCAAGTTTATCTTGCTTTTAATAAAAATATTATTTAATCATTTTATTTTATTTTAAAATTAAGTTGGTTTTTCTCTTAAAAACAAGATAAAATTTTAATTTTTTCATAAATTATCAGCCCATTAGGATTAAAATGATATGAGTAGTTTTGTTTTCATTAGAAAAAGTTTAGATAATGTGGTATTCCTAGAGTATGTATGTATTTCTTGAACTAAAAATAATAATTTGCTATTTGGGCAAGAAAAACTAATTTCCACTAACATTTTTTCTCCATATTATCACTTCTTGCAGAAGAGAGAGGGAGAAGAAAGGAAGGGTTAGGTGGAGATAAAGGATAAGATGAAAATTAAGGAAAAATTCATCTCGGGGCCCTTTTAAGTAAAAAAATCAAAAATCAAAAATCAAAAAAGGCCCAAACATTACTCAAATGCCAGAAAAGGCTCGAGGCCTTTTCTCGGTATTATTTCATAAAACTCTAACAACTAAATCGGTCTTATTAACAACTAAATCAATGTCCGTTAACAACTAAATCAGTAGCATTAACAACAATATCCTAACAACTAAATCAGTTCCATTAACAACTAAATCAGTACTGTTAACAACTATATCAGTCTCATTAACAACTAATGTTTTTTGAAATAATACCAAAAAGGCATTTGAACAATGTTTGGGCCTTTTTTGAATTTTTTTACTTAAAAGGGCCCTAAAATGAATTTTCCCGGAAATTAATTTCCCTTACTTATCCTATAAGTTATTATAACGGGTTATTTCTTAATCATCTACATCATTTTTCATGTCATTATTTTTAGTAAAAAAATTCAAAAAAGGGGTCAACGTGTAATTTTGTACCCATTTTGGAAGCTTATAGTTATTTTTACACCTAAAAAAAGTCTGTGTCATGCGCACTTTTGAGAAATTTTTATGTGTATTTTTGCATTTTAACCCTTAAAAAGTTCAACAAATGGTTAACTAACCGTCAAATGTGTATTTTTACAACTATTTTAAAAGTTTATAGTTAATTTTTGAACCTCAAAAAAGATATTTAGTGATTGGCGCATGTTTTAGAAAATCTTATGTATTAAAAGAATGATGCAAAAATATTATAAATAAAATAATAAGATAAAGATAATTAATAATAACAAATAAAACAATGTAGCAGGAGAAAATGCAAAAATAATAAAAGTAAGATAATAGTGAAAAGCCAGAAATAATAATGAACTGCATGCATGCAATAGATAATGCAACGAGTATACCTTAAATTAGAAACAGTTTAAACATGTCAATCCAAAATATTGGTTAGTCCAAATTATTTTGTACAACAAAATGGAAGTGTCGAAATATCAACAATCATCTTGGGATAATTTGGGATAACGGTGGCAAAAATGACTTTTTGTCCAGATAGGTTTTTGCAAATGGAAAATAGAATAAAAGTCAGATTGTAGATGTGATTTATGTTTGAGATATCAGTGGCAGAAGTGAATTTTTTTCATATGAGCTCTTGTTTGGATGATTATTTGAGATGGAAAATGACTGAAAATGACATGAATCTTACTGAATACTACACATATATATTAGTTGTATATATTGTGATAATTGAATATACAAAATTAAATTTAAATTTGATAGAAAAAAAATTATTATTGAAAAAATTACAAAACTTAAATATATTTAATTAAATAAATTATAATATAATGGATAAATTAGAATGTATACAAATATATATTTAATAGTACATTGCTTATTAGATCACCTATCTTTAACATTTTTCTCCAAAAAGTCACGTTAGAAGCTGAAAAAGGTGACATCAGTAAAAAGTCACTTTTTTTTTTTTTTTTTGTAGAAGCCCATCAACAACCGAATAAGTAATCCCAAACGCCTATTATTAGCTCCCAGAGTCTTGATGATAACAAGACTTGAAACTATTTAAGGTTTTGAATCAGAATTAATTAGTTTGCATCGATGGGTACTCGAGTATATTCAATCTAATCTCTTTGTTTGAGTGTTTCAGGTAATGTTACTCGAGTATGGGTAAGTTCTACTTGAGTAAGGTTTGATAGATCAGTTATCACAGAGCTTCTCTGATATGATACTCGAGTATAGATTCTAGCTACTCAAGTATATGATCTCAATGACAATATTCTTCTAATATCAAAACATTACTCGAGTATGAGGTAAGTGGTACTCAAGTACAAGTAAGAGCTTACTCGAGTATGTTTTTTTTATATGTTATATGCTCTTGGGTTATGGTACTCAAGTAAGACAAAATGAGTACTCGAGTACAGTTTGCTAATGTTCTTCATTTAGTGTATTCTTTCAGCAAAGAACAGTTGCTACTTGAGTAGGAGATACAACTTACTTGAGTAGGGTACTCGAGCAAGAGAAGAATGCTACTCGAGTAAAGACGAACAATGAACTTCAGTAAAGCCATTTTTATATGGTTAGTCGAGTAAGATATAAGGGCTACTCGAGTATGGGTTCTCAGCATTTTTTTTATGTTCGTTGTGATGTTAATCTCTATCTTAAACTTTATGGGTTATTATCTATTATTTCTTAATCTCACTCAAACTTATTTATATCATATCTAATCATATTTTGAGTGAATTTCAGATACTAAACCTTGTCTGTTTTCAAGATTACTCGAAAAGCAATTAAACGTGTCAAAAGCATTTATTGCCTCGGGAAAATAGAGTATGCAAACGGAATAAAGCATTATAGCAGACGAAGACATTCCTTCAAGACATACCTATTCCAGCAATTATCCTGAGTCAACTTCTGCACATATTCATCGACGACGAACGCATTTAATAAAGCAACGTTGATTAAATTCAACAAAACTCATCTGTGTCTAACAGAATTATGAAGAGACACAATGGCTATATTCAAAGCTTTCCAACGACATGAATGGATGAATGGTATAAAATCTCATCACATTCAATTCCGCCAACCACCGAAACTCGTATCCATTGTAATCATTTGTTTGATATGGATGGACTCAACTACCATTTACTATTTCATTAATTTCACTTAATATCTTCGGATATTTCCTTGTACATTTGAACATTCATTCTTCCCAATAGATTTTCCAACATTATTTTTCGAAACATTCTTGCTTTTCAAACTAGGAATCAATGATTGGTTGAAAAATAATTTTATGCAATTTTATCATTTATTTACTCAATGAGGAGTTTAAACACCTATTTGTTTATCATGATTGGGAAGTATCCAATGCAATTTTCTTCTTCATTCTCCACTTCCAATTGTTAAATCTTAAGGTTGTGAAACCTTAAGTGGGGATGTACAATTCAGTTTATAAAGCAATAATCGGCCATTCAAATATATATGCACATTCAAACTTATAAGGGGGAGTGAGTCCTACTCAAGATCACCCAATCTTGAGGAGAGAATCATCCTACGTACGAAGTTTGTAACTATATCTGAAACTCACTAAAAAAGTGGTTAAACATGTCTGATTAAGACTTAGTGAAAAACCCAAGGTGCTTGGGGACTAGACGTAGTCGAGGAGTTAGACCAAACCAGTATAAATTACTTTGTGTTCATTTTGGTATCTATATGTTTTAAGTGTGAAAGATGTCTTGAAAACCTCTTCAATTTCTTTCAAATTTGTTTTCATAAAAACATTCAAATTTTGAGGGACATATATCCTTGGTATGAACTCTGTTTTGGTCCATTCAAGTCTTGATGGAAAGCTCTGTGAGTCTACTTTCATATGCCACCAATTTTAGCTCAATCAGATTTTTAGTTTGTGAGTTACACTCAAAATACCGAAGGTGGGTCTGGACTATGATGTTGATTCTTGTGGCAACTTATAAAAATCATAGCTCCTTGATATGAACTCCTTTGGGCTTGAATTTTATATGAAAATTATGCATTGGGATCCTAGTTTCATATGCCACTGATTTCACCTCAATCCGATTTCGGGTTTAAGAGATATCATCGAATTACGAGACGTCGCCCGTGCTGAACGTGAAATAGTGAAGCTGAAAAGCTGATGTTGGCTGAAACCTCGAGGTTTTGGCTGAAACCTTGAGGTTTTGACTGAAACCTCGAGGTCCCTTCCAAAAGATTATCACAAGAACATGAATGTTGATTTCCTATTATATTGTGCAAGTTCTTTTGATATTTTAGTGTTCTTCTTCGTTTTAACAAAAAGATTTTTTGTAATCACCTTTATTCATCTCTTATCTCCTTCTAAGTGATATTCCACCTTCATTTGTAGTTAGTCAATGTAGGGATAACTATATTACTGGGCTTTGTTTTTGAAAATTATAAGACATCATCAAAACTAATCAAAACCAACAATCATTTTACTTTAAACATTGTTGTTATTATATTATTTGCATGTTTATTATGATAACTGTATCCTTGGACATATCATAAAGATTATCCTAAATGTCCCTGGTCGATCATCTATGCGGAAGCAAAGATGAAATAAGACCAGTATGACTTTGATGAGGTATGGAGATACAAATTAAAGTCATAGGCATTTGTAAGAGTATAAGGTGCTAGACCGACCCACTATGAGAAAGTTGCATGGATTAAGTCATAAGCTTATCTCATGTATAACCACATCACAATGCCCTTTGACCTGAAATCATCATGGATTCCTACATGAGAATCGCTGATCTTTGACCTAGTCAAAAGTTACCTTTGACCGGATGACGATAAAGGCTTCGATCGGGATTAGTGGTTTTTATGCAGAGGAATGTGAATGGTCAAGATGGGATTTGTCCCTCACAATTGTAGAGAGATAATACTGGCCCCCTCGATCAGTGAGTCTCATAAATGTATGGTCATACTACTATGGAAAGGAGTTTCCATTTCAATTGTTAGACTACGTAAGAATCGAGAAAGTAATAGTCATGAATAGGAGGATGACATTATCCATGCTTCATCCTTGACCAAATTATCGCGTGACAAATGGATGTGGCATGGTTGTATGATAGGTTGCATCGTATCATCGATCCTTATATGAATTGGGTAGTCGTAATGTCTTGCTAGAGGCCGCTTGCGACTTGTGGGCAAGTACAGTATTGGCCCACTGCCAATCTCATGTGGGCCTCCTGGGTCGCACACAAGAATAGCCCATCACGAGCAATAGATTAGATGAGATCTATTAGATAGATTTAATTAATATATATTTTTAATCCATATTCGAAAATCAAATTTCAAAATTAATGAGGATCACTTTTGAATATAATACGCCTATCGGGTTTAGAAAAACCTACGGGACTTTTGTCGAGTGTATTAGAAAGCCGCGAGAAACCCTAGAGCGAAAATATAGAGACTCATAGTTCAAAGGCGCTAGCACGCTGCCGCGCATTCGTGTTCGGAGATTATTCGTGTGGATACCGGTAGAGGAAGGTGATTCATAGAGTCGGCTTCTACTGATCAAGAAGGTAGCCCACCAGTTCAAATAGAACGAGACACACACCAATTTGACATAGGTATGATTCGAACTCTTTAACCTTGATTTAAATGCGGTTGAGCGATCCTCAGAAGGGATTCATAAAGTTTTTAATTCCGCTGCATGTACGAATCCCAACAAGATTAACATCTCGTGATAGATCATGGAAGGAATATTGTCTAATGGTGCCTTTATCAACCGACCACCTAGCATCAATGAAGAACACTATTTGTTTTGGAAAGCCAAATTAAAAGTTTTTGTTATGGCTACTGAATTTGGTCTGTGGAATGTGTTCGAACGAGGAAACTACAAACCAACTTCCCATGAAGATGGAGTTCGAATTAACAAGCTTGAAGAGGAATACGATGAGAATGACAGAAGACTCGTCACTCTCAATAGCAAAGCTATTTTGATGCTTCAAAGTGCACTTAGTCAACAAGAATCGTATCAATACTTTGACAACCGAGTATGTTCTTCTTCTAATGAAGACTGGAGAATCCATCGAAGAATTTACACTTTGTTTTACCCATTTTATCAATCAACTATCAGCCTTGGGTAAAACATACGAGCAACCCCCTCAAGTCGGAAAAATCCTTAATGTCTTGACGAAAGATTAGGAAGCTAAAGTCACAACAATCGAAGAAGCTTGTGGAGAATCAATGCAATCGTAGCTGCTCTATTTGGAAGCCTATTTGAATATGAAAGCATACAAAAATTCAAGAAGGGCTTGGATGAAATCAACACCAATAAAACCAAAGGTGTTGCTCTCATTGCTGTGAAAGAGAAGGAAGCTAAAGATGAAGATGATGATGATGATGATAACGAAATGGGCATGTTTGTGTGAAGATTCAAGAAGTTTTATAAGAAGGACCAAGGCTTCAAAAACATATTTCAGAAAGGAAGCTCAAGCAACAAACGTGAATTCAAGGATAAGGAAGAAGTCATCTGTTACAAGTGTGAAAAGTTGGGACATTACAAATCAGAATGTCCTCAGCTGAAAGGCAAAGAAAAGGAGAAGAAGAAGAAATTCAATCATTTTAAGAAGAAATTCTATGTGTCTACTATATGGGGAGACAGTTCCTCAGATGAAGAAGAAAGTGAGGAAGAAGAGGTAGCAAATGCATGCTTAGTTGTAGAAAAAGAGCAACCTAAAAATGATGAAGAGGTATATGATTTTGAACCCCCTATGATGAATTACTTTTTGAGTGTAATGAGCTACATTCTGTATTTGAAAAGCTTGCAAAAGAATTTATTGCTTCTAAGAGGAAAATTAAATTGTTTGAGCAACAAGCTAAAGATTTACCTCCTGTTTGTGAAAACTCAGTTTGCAAAAAATTGTCCTGATCTTATTAAGAAAAGCTCTTATCTTATGAAAACACTTGAGAAATTCACTAAGGGTAGTGAAATGCTTAATGTGATTCTAAAAAGCTCAAAGGTTTACAAATGATCGATCAGGTATATGCTACAATCCTGTTTTTGACAAAAAGAAAGGGAAAAAAAAACTAGTGGAAAATCTTATTTTAACTATTTTTAGAAATCAGTTCACATCTCAAATCTATTTGCTCATTGTAATTACTGTAACCAAAAGGGTCATAATACTTCATCTTGTTTTCATAAAAAGGAAAGAAGAGAAAAACCTGTTGGTAACTATCAGTGGGTACCTAAGGGAACCTATGTTCCTAAGGCCCGAACTAACCCCAAAGGACCCAAGAAAAGATGAGTACCTAAAACTTAATCTCTTTTGATTTGTAGGTTTGTCTGAGAGAATCAAGAACCAACAAGTGGTACATTGACAATGGATGCTCCAAACATATGATGGGTGATTAATCCAAATTTGTTGCAATGAGATCAAAAGATGGTGGCAAAGTCACCTTTGGAAGAAATCAATTTGGAAAGATCGCTGGAATTGGCAAGATTGGTGCCGAGAAAGCTCCTCTGATCAAGGATGTATTCTTCGTAAAATGTCTCTATCACAATCTCCTTAGTGTGAGCCAAAGTATAGACAAGAATGATTGGATCATTTTCGATTCAGAAGAATGTCTCATTGTCAACAAGGATGATCTACAAATTGATAAAGGTAAACTTAAGGTATCATTTAAAGCTCCCTAGAGAAGGTAACTACTATACCTTAGATTTACCTAAAGTTAATTCTAAAAAATGTTTTGTTAGCAACTTAGACGAAAGTTGGCTGTGGCATAAGCATCTCGCTCATTGAACATGTTCCAACTGGATAAGTTGTTAAGAAAATATTTAGTTCTTGGTTCACCTAAACTATGATTTAAAAATGACATGATATGTGATTCCTATCAAAGAGGTAAAGAAACTAAATCATCTTTCAAAAATAAGTTTGAAATCTTGACCAATCGACCTCTTCAACTACTTCATATGGATTTAGTTGGACCGACAAGAGTTAAGAGCCTTGGTGGCAATTTATATACTCTGATCATTATCAACGATTTCTCTCGATTTTATCCTCAAAAGATGAAACATTTGATCTGTTTGTTGTGTTTGCCAAGAAAGTGCAAAACGAGAAAGGTGTTTGCATTTAGGTATTCGGAGTGATCATGGAGGTGAATTTGAGAATCAAGCTTTTAGAGAGTATTGTGATGCTCACGGTATTGATCACAATTTCTCGGCTCCAAGGACACCTCAACAGAATGTTGTGGTTGAAAAAAAGAATCGTGTGCTCACTAAAATGGCCCGTGCAATGTTGAACGAAAATCAGACTTCTCAAGTCTTTTGGGAAGATGCAATGAGGATGACCAATTATATCTCAAACCGAGCCTATCTCCGAAAGAAGCTCAACAAAACTCTATATGAACTTTACAAAGGAAGGAAACCGAAACTAGCACACCTGCATATCTTTGGTTGCAAATGTTTTGTCCATAACAATGGTAAGGACAATTTGGGTAAGTTTGATCCCAAATCTAATGAAGGTATATTTCTTGGATACTTTAATAGAAGTAAAACATATAGAATTTTCAATAAGCATACTCGGTTAATTGAAAAGTCAATTCATGTTGTGTTTTGTGAATCCAAATCTGATGAGCCTCTAAATGATGATGAGGAAGTTATTTACAAAAACCAATTCTTTTCAAAAACTACTCCTGCCTCTCTTGAAAATCTTGAAAACGTTTTTGAAAGTGATCCTCAAAACTCTTGTGAAAACCCTGACCGATCTCAACCTAAAGCTTGGAAGTTCATTAGGAATCATCTTTTGGACCAAGTAATAGGAGATGTAAATCAAGGTGTATGAACAAGAAAAAGTACCTTGAATGAGGTTACATTTTCTGCCTTTATATATGAGATTGAGCCCTCTAAGATTGACGATGTAATATCCTGAATTTTGGACCTTGAGAATTCAGAATAAGTCTAAAGTAGGCAGACGACCAAGCCCAATTCGGGAAGAGTCCCAAGAATGACAAGAGATAGGAAGCCTCTCAAGGACAAGTAACTCGGACATACGAATCAGTGAACCTAATATGTACAAGCCGTGAAATTAATGTGCCAATAGAAAAGGGGCACAAAAGACCTATATGGTACAAATTCAGTTGGAAAAGACACCACCTAATTATGTCCACCTAACTATGTCTTGAGGTATAGGACAATTAGTTGAGTGAAAATATGTTGATATAAGTAAGAATATGGCATTTTCAGGGTAGTCGAGTATGCCATGCGTTTTTGAGAAAATACCAGTATGTGGCATTATTTGTCACGTCTCGACATTCGTGTCCCAATCCCAAGTAAAACCCGAGCAGGATCCCGAGTAGACACCAATAAAGTAACTTCAATAAAGTAAGGTCATGATGACTAATGATGACATACTTTTGTGTTGGACCAATAAAAGCATGACATATGTCCCTTCATAATTATAGGTGCAAAAGTCAAAAAGCTTGTGGAAGAAGCTATGTGAAAGGAGATATTTTGAGGGCATTTTGGTCAATTTATATAAAGGACACAAGTACATGCAATTAATATAAAATGATGACTCAAAATTTTTTTAAATAATCTTCAAATTCGTGCAAAACAAGGAGGAGAGAGAAAAGTCACAGAACTTGCAAAATAAGACAAATTAAGAGGATATTTTGCAAGGGTACTTTGGTCATTTGATTTGGAAAATTTTTAAGTTCTCTCTTGACATGCTTTAAGATGTTTTGTACTCTCTTTTGCAAGAGTATTTTCACCAAGAGCTCAAGGGCCGCAGAAGTGAAAGTGACTGTGCAGAAGAGCACAAAAACATTTATATAGTGTTAATCGGTTGGTAAAAAGGATATTTAGCTATGCCCTAAGGTATGAGATGACTAGCTAAGAAAAAATGTGTTAAAATAGATGTACACATGACATTTCCTATTTTGATAAGGGTTTCCTACGTTTTAGAGGAGATATGAAAGAAAAAGTTAGTTGTAATAATTACTTGAGGAGATGTGTCACTATAGGATTAAAAAGCAAAAAAGTAAGTAATGATTATAGGGGTAGAAAAGTCAAATCCTTACCCCTTAAGGCTTCAAATTCATCCACAAGGTGAGAGAGAAGGAAAATCAGATGATTTTATTTGTACTCAGGTTCAAACACAACATATGGGCCCCACAAGATGTTAACTGGTAAAAAGGGGATCGATAAGGACTTATTAGGGGCATCTTTTTGGACTGAATGAGAAAAATGTGGGGCCACATGGGAGAGCATAGTGACGCCACATATGTATGTCCAATCAGGGGAAAATATTTGAAAAGTTGAAGAAAAGTGCAAAAGGGAGCACCCTTTTAACTAGTGGGGCCCAACAAGGACCAGTGGATAAAAGACCGGATTGGATAAAGTGGAATAGGCAGATAAAAAGGCAAGGGATCAGATATTGTGGGGCCCAGATGGTGCCACATATCCCCTGAAATATCTAGGAACTCTCTAGAACAATTCAGAAGAAATAAGCCCGAAATCAAAGTACAAGCCTTTAACGAGTGGACAAAAAGGTGTTTCAAGCCAAAACAGGTAATTTTCACCATTTGAAAAGTAAAAATCTGCCATGTATGGAGGGGGATGCGCCACATGTCCCTATTCTGGAGTTCCTTGGAATTCTCTAGAGATTCTTGGGGATTAAGCCGAAAGTCTGATTCAATTTATTAGCAAATGGACAGAAATAAAAACCAGATAATCTAGACTGCCCAGACTCATTTCAATCATTTTAAAAAGGCTTCAACTCTTCATTTTTTTCTCCCTAAGTGGCATGACCAATAGGGACAAGAGGAAGAATCCAGCAAGTTTCACACACTTAGATCAAGAGCCAAATCTCCGATTTCAGGTAAACACTGAAAAATCAACTCTTTGAAGTTCAAGATGAGATTTTCGTCCATGGTGTTAGGGGTTGGTGTTATGATTTGATTTTGGTGTTTTTGAGGGTTCCAATGAATCTAAAACGTGATTTTGTATGGGGATAGGTCATGGTTTAAGTTTCTGAACTCAAAAACACCAAAAATCCTAAGAAGAAGCTTGCTGCTAGTTTCTGGAAATTCTGGGCAGTGAAGCTTCAACCATGTTTTTGAAGTAGTAAATTAACTCTGTTTGAGCTGGAATTTTATAGACATAAAGTAAACTTCCTGAGATTCATTTTGATATATAATTTGACACCTTTTTTATTTTTCAACTAGGAGAAATTAATTTTTGAAAAAGGCTCTAGAAGCAACAGGGTATTTCTAACCAGAGGATAGAAACTAAGCTACACGAAAAAATATGAATACTTTGGACTTTGGAAATATTTTTACTGAAGAGTAGACATCTTGATGGTTTATACAGCATTGATTTCATACAAAAATGATTTTTTTTGGAATTTATTAAAAATCTTTGACTTTGGGCCATATTCACTGGATTTGGAAAAAAAATGGTAAAGGGCTCATATTTAAAGAATAATGTAAGGGTATTTTTGGAAATACCAAAAAATAAGGTGTTTTGGTGTTATTTAGGGTTAAAGCATACTTGGGGGAGCTATCAAACACCTTGAAATTATAAGACAGTACATACCCCACCAGGTAGTAACTGCTTTACTCATTTACTTTAGCGTGTTTTGATGTATGTTTTGCTTGCCATGTGTGTTTTTGTGTTTATTTTTTCCAAATATGCATACAAAGCATGTTGGGATTCAAGTCCCTAACAATTGTGTTCCTAGAACTGGGGCCTACCTTGAGTGGTAGCTCAACGAAGACAGGGTTGTAATTCCAGTAAATCCGGGGGCTGCTTTGGTAAGGCGGCTCAACGGTACAAAGTCATGTTATTGAATATGTTTTTGTTTGCATATGTTGTGTATTTGGCATATTATCTGTGTTTTCATATATGACATGGTTGCATGCATGCACTTTACACATTTACTACATGAGTATTGATAGTTACTTTGGGGGGCCATTATCAGACTCCAGACGCTTCTATAGACGCGGGGGACTTCCGACTTAGAAGGACTTTTTTGGAAAGATAGGGCATATAATGCAAATGAGGAATAGGGAATGCCCTATTGTAATTTTGTAATTATATTTTTGGATGACTGTATATATTTTTAGTATTTATCTTGGATGACGGTACCCCTAACCCTCGGGGACTTTTACTTTCTATTTATTTTACTTTTACTAGTACAATAAATTGTCCAAACCGGTTAAATGCTCTATTGTGCTCACTCTGATACATGTTAAATAGACCTAATAACAAAGGAAAGGTAACAAAAAAAGGAATCCTTCTAACCCCCCACCCGAAAGGGCAAGGCCGATAGGGGTGTAACAGACGAAGTCCTATTAGACAATTATGGGGTGATAACAATGCAAGAGAAATTACATCAATTTGGAAAAAATAAAGTTTGTGATTTGGTACCTAGGCCTAAAGACCATCCGGTCATTGGCACTAAATGGGTATTCAAGAACAAACATGATGAATCCGCAATTATAAGGAAACGTATGCTCCAGTACCTAGATTGGAAGTCATACGTGTACTCTTAGCCTTTGCGTGTATCAAGGGATTTAAACTCTGTCAAATGGATGTTAAGAGTGCTTTTCTAAATGGCTTTATTCAGGAGGAGGTTTATGTAGAACAACATCCTGGTTTTGAAAATTATCATCATCCAGATCACGCTTACCGTCTCAAGAAAGCCTTATATGGTCTTAAACAAGCTCCTAGAGCTTGGTATGAGCGGTTGAACAAGTTTCTTTTGAATCAAGGCTTTATTAAAGGAAAAGCGGACACAAATCTCTTCATAAAGAGTAATAAACTTAATGTTATTTTAATTGGACAAATATATGTGGATGATGTAATATTTGGTGCTTCTAATGATTCTCTCTGCGAGGAATTTTCTAAGTCAATGTAGGGTGAATTCGAGATGTCTATGATAGGCGAGTTAAACTATTTCCTTGGCTTGCAAATCAAACAACGGAAGAATGAGATATTATCTCTCAAATAAAATATCTTCGTGATTTGCTGAAGAAGTTTGGGCTGGAACATTGCGGTGGTGCAGACACTCCAATAAGCTCAACCGCTTCTTTGGATGCCGATGAAGAAGGCAAGGACTTCAATATAACCAAGTATAGAGGGATGATTGGATCTCTTCTTCACTTGACCGCAAGTAGACCCGACATTCAATTTCGTGTGGGTATGTGCGCAAGATTTCAAGCTACTCCAAAGGAATCACATGCCAAGCATGTGAAAAGAATCTTTCCATATCTTTCTGACACAAAGGAGCTTGGACTTTGGTTCTCGAAAGGTCAACAATAATTTTGGTAGCATATTCATAATCGGATCACGCTGGCTACAAGACCGATAGAAAGACTACAAGTGGTTAATGCCAATTTTTGGGTGGATCTCTTGTTTCTTGGTTTAGCAAGAAACAGACTACTATTTCTATCTCATCCACCGAAGCTAAATATGTCGTTTCCTCAAGTTGTTGTGCTCAAGTTTTATGGCTCAAACAACAACTCTCTGACTTGGGAATCAATCTAAAGGAAGTGCCAATTCTATGTGACAACACCAGTACTATAATCTTGACAAAGAATCCAGTCCAACACACAAGAACCAAACACATTGATGTGAGGCATCATTTCATCAGAGATCATGTGCAAAAGAAAGATGTCAAAGTGATGTTTATCCTTACTCATTTGCAACTAGTAGACATCTTTACCAAACCCTTGGCAAAAGATCAATTTTATTCATTCAAAGGGAATTGAGAATGGTAAATCCCAATGAATTGTAAGTAAAATGTTAGTTTATTATTATTAAATTTTGTTTTTGATGATAAATGAAATATTGAGTTAAGCATTGGAGCTTCTAGTTTGTGTTTTGCAGGACTTTATTTAAAAGATGAAAAACAGAGGCTAAAAGAGTAAAGAATTGACTCCAGTTGATGACCTGTGTGCCTCGAGTTAATTTTTCCAATATTGTGTAATTTGTAGTTACAAAGTTGTAACTTCAAGTTAAGATGCCTCGAGGTAAAAGAAAAACAACTTCAAGTTATTGCTAATGGGTGTTAAATTATGCAGATGTTCGATTCTCTGGAGGTCACAAATTCTACCTCAAGTCAAGTGCTTCGAGGTTGTTGATTTCATGCCTGGAGTTAAGAACAAACAGAGAGAAAATGACTTTGTGAAGTTGTCTACCTCGAGTCATATTACTCTATGCCTCGAGGCAAACTCGATGCGAAAAGCCATGACTCATCTTTTGCCTAGAGGTAGCAAGTGTTATGCCTCGAGTCACTGAGGCCGATAATTCAATATGGCATATTCACTTAATTCCTTGGGTTCATATGAAGATACCTCGAGTCAAGTGTTCACATTACACACTTGACATCAAGTATGTTACCTCGAGGTATTCATGATAATTAATTTTCCCTTTCTGTATTCTTCATGCCTCGAGTCATTTAGCTTAGTGCCTCAAGTTGTCTAACTCATTGCCTTGAGGTATGCCTTTTTAAATGCTATATATCAATGCTTCTTTGCTCATCTCCCTCGAGTTATCATTTTCTCTCTCTCTTTGTTGTGCTCCACTTAAACCCTACCTCGAGCAATACCTCCAAATTTCTCCATTTTCCGGCAAATTCCCTCAATATGTCTCCAAAGAAGCTATCGAAATCTCAAACCTCCTCTAATTATGAACCCATTCAAGCTTCTCCATCTCTTAAACCTTCGATTTGACTGAAAAGGGAGAAGAAACCCCCAATTCGATTTCAGCCGAAGGTCATCATCAATGAAGCTCCGCTATCAAAACGCTAATCAAAGAGTGTGGTAATTAGAGAACCTTCTGCTGTACCAGTTAATTCAAAGTTTGTATCTAAAGTTGGAAAAAGGAAGGGCAAGGATCAGATTGTGATATCGCCAAACAAGCGTATCAAGACCACTGTCTCTGCATCGTCATTCCGAGGTGGCTCTTCTTCGAAGGTATCTAGCTCTGCTTCTGAATTTGTTCCTTCACCTGATCCTATTCCCAATCCCTCAAATTTTTCTAGCTATCCTAGGCCTGAGCAAGGTTTTATTACTCATCCTATAATTCTATCTAAGAGAGATTTATAGCTTTTTCATGATCAATACGCCAATCTTAAATTTTGTCCTACAGTTTATGTTGATCTAGAAAAACTCAAAATTGACTATAATCTTGATTTGTCTCCATGGCTTACTCCTTTTGAAAATCTTCTTGCCATTTCAACTCCTTATTCTCCTTTTGTTATGAAAAATTTCTATTTCAATATGAAGATTACCAATCTTTTAAACTCTGATGGTAGTCTTCACGAGGCAAGAATGACCACATTTGTTCGTGGTAAGAGGATTATTGTTACGGAAAAGTACATTAATACTTTGTTAAAAGTCATTGATCCTCCTCCTATTCCTATTCTTAATCATTCTAAAGAGGAGCTTTTCGAAATTCTCAAACCAGGTGAGCCAATAGGGCCCTCGAAGTTTACTCCAATTTCCATGCCACCTTTGCATAGGGCTCTATGGTACATTTATTCTGGAAACCTTGTGCAAAAAGGCAACAATTTTACTCATTTTTCTCAGAGAGATTATGCTTTATTTGCTTCTATTATTGATAAGACTCCTCACAACATTGGTGAGTGGGTCTACTCTAAAGATGCATAGATTCAAATTTCAATCATCTTCCTCTGCTCCTATTCCCTTTCCAAACTTAATGACATGGGCAAAACAAAAGGAATAAAGAGAATATCGTGATGGAAAATCTACCTAGATCATTAACGGCAATAGAGCAAGAAGGGAATAGAGCAGGAAGGCGCGCTCTCTAGAGATGGTTTGGGTTTGTAGTGTGGGCATAAGTCGGAAGCAGAGGAAGTGAAACCAGACACGGGCCTTAGGCCGAAAACAACTGCATTTCAAATTGTATGAGCCCTCCTTGGTGACTTGCCATTTGGTGTCCGGCACATATAGTCGAGCAGCCACCCGAGTGAGGACTTCAGGGTTGTCCCCTTGCTGGACAAGCTCATTATACTCGTCGTCTGTGGGCTACAAGTCATAGACCTTGTGAATCGCACTCGCGTTGCAGTGCACAGTTTTGCCTTGGACGGAGATGAAGTAAGGAGAGCCCCTCAAATAATTTGCACCGAACTCCAGAACAAGGGGGTGACTACCTTGGCAGGGTAGAGGAAGAATCTTCCCAACCACGCTGGCAAACAATCCTATAACACATTCAGGGTAAGCAGCTTGTTCAAACATCTCAGCAGCGAACCCTCGCTCGGGGGCTAGGGTTTTATCAGCCTTTAGGGATTAGAATCGGAATTCGGCTTCTCAGGTGGCAAATGGCATAGAGTTAGGAGCATCAGTAGGTGCTTTTTAGCCAGACCCCTTAGTGCGAGCCATTGAAGGAAATTAGAGTCTTGATGAGAGGAAACGAGGAATGAAATGGTGGTGAGTACACTAGTTAATAATGGAACAAGTGGCTGTATCGAGAGAGTCCATCGGGTTTTATAACGGTTGATTTGAGTAAAGTGCACGCAAGGTCCGAGCGTGTAGAGTGTAACTCGCTTGACAATCTCGGGGCAAGGCGTACTGCAAAAGTTTAGTGTGGCTGGTGGTGCTTTTCAAATTCGAATGCAATTGAAATGTTGTTGGGCCCAACCCTTATGGTCCACCACTGATTCTACCTCTTTATCGTGATCTATTGAGGTAGGATATCATGATACCATCTGCATAAATTTCTTCGATTGCTCAAATTCCTTCATAGACTGATGTGCTTCTAGGTGGTACAAATCTCCAAAAGAGCAAATTAAAACGCGAATTTGGGCTGCCTCCCAATATGCTTATTTTAGAGTCTTCAGCCTGACTTTGCTATGGCATTTTAGCATTGAGGTAATGCAATGATACTGCCTGCTTCCTTGCTCCTGTTTCTGTCATCGTTTGGGAGAAGACATTCGTCAGCTGGATTTGCGAGCTGTACTGTCTTTAGAATTGAGAAGATCACTCGGTCATCATTGACTCACATGGTGAGTTCTCCCTTTTCCACATCAATCAACGTTCTCCCCGTTGCCATGAAGGGTCTTCCCAAAATAATCAGGACTTCACAATCTGCCTCGAAGTCAAGAATGATAAAATCCACAGGAAAGATGAATTTGTCTACTTTTACCAGAACATCTTCAATTTTGCCTTCTGGTAGGACGATAGAGCGATCAGCCAACTGTCATGGGTCTTGCTTCCCCAACTGCCAATCTTTTGAATACAGACATGGGCATTAGATTGATACTGGCTCCAAGGTCACATAATGCCTTTCCTGCATATTGCGGTCTAATGGCACAAGGAATTGTGAAACTACCAGGATCTTTTAGTTTCGGTGGTAGCCGATTCGTTAGCAAAGCAATGTGGTCCTAGGTTAGAGCCACTGTTTCGAACTCTTCTAGTTTTCTTTTCTTGGACAGGATTTCCTTCATGAACTTCACATAGCTAGGCATCTATTCTAATTCCTATACCAAAGGGATGTTGATATGCAATTTCTTTAGCATGTCGAGGAATTTCCGAAACTGGTTCTCTTGGCTCTGCTTTTGAAGTCTTTGTGGGAATGGAGGGGTTGTCTTGTCACCCGAGATAGTCCTGTGTCAAGGTTCCACTACGACGACAATGCTGTAGCATTGCTTTGTAAGTTCGGTACGTGGTCATCTGGCATGATGATAGGAGGGGATGCTACAACATTGATACTCCTCTCAGTTTGTGGTGGCACTGGGTGCTACTACTCTTCTTTAGGAAATTCTTCAGCACTGTCCTTGCCTTTCTTTGTTTGACCAAATTCTGGATCAGCATCCTCAATCAGCCTTTTGGTCACCTTCATAGATCCTAAACTTTTGCCGCTTCTTGAAGATGGAATATCACCTAGAAGGGGGTGAATAGGTGATCTCAAAAATCTCTTCGGCAAGTAAAATAGAGACATAAGGAAGATAGACACAAGACGATTTATACTGGTTCGGTCTAACACTTCGACCTACGTTCAATCCCCAAGCACACCTTGGGATTTCCACTAATTCTTCAAATACGGATACAATTACACACTCTGTAACTTAGGATGATCCTTTCACACTCAGACTCACTCCCCCTTACAAGTTGTAATCGTACACCCACACTTAAGGTTCCACAACCTTAAGATTTAATGACTAAACAGATAATCAAATAGTGTTTAAGCTCCTCACGAGCAGATAAATGATGAATACTGAAGTACAATGTAAATATCCGAAGATATTAACTCAGTTAATGAAACAACTAGAAGTAGTTGAGTATAATTAATTGCACAGCATTTTGGTAGTTCGCTAACTCAAAGATTCAAGTATTTATAGATGAGCTCATTTATGTCTGTTGAGAAGCTTGAAGAAATATCCGTTGAGACTTTGTAATGTGTCCGTTAAAGATGAAGCACGGAAGTCTGTAATCATGTTGTAATATTCTTTTATTCTTTTGTTCCTGGGATTAATTAATGGCAAGTGAACCAGTCGAACAAGTAATAAAGAGTAAGTAGAGTATCGTCCCATAGAAATCATGTTGTAATATTCTTTTATTCTTTTGTTCCGGGATTAATTAATGGATGCCAAATGATGACACCAAGTTGCAGAATGAGTTGTGTTAAAAAGAAAATAACTTTGATTGGTTTGGGAGTTTTGATAGCTATACTAATAAACAGGAAAATAACTAATGATTGTAGTCGTAAGAAGATATCAATAAGAAGATAGACTGAACTCAGAATCCTTTCTAAGCATATCATTCCCCTAGTTGCCTATACGCAATGCTATAGCATTCATACTGTACAGATCTCACAATTACTACAGCATGAACACCTTAAGCAAAGTTATTCAGATAACCACACCATGCTAATCTATCAAAGCTCTCTCGTCCGATACATACAATCCTATTCTGTACTTCTCCCATATGTCTATGGCGATTTTTCTAGTTGGATTATCAATACAAATCAAGGTGTATAGTCATGAGCGGTAGACCCATTCCAGAAGTCTACAATAATAGGTCAAGCCTTGCACCAGTCCCTTGAGGTCCAATCATATCTTCTTTTCCAATCTCGGTAGATTGATTCTGTTGATACTGTGGGATTCTTCAAATCTTTAGTTTCAATCCTCCGCATCTTCTATTTCAATACGTCGGCAATGTAACCATTATTCTCGCCCTGCAATATATTTCCTGAAACATCCTTGACAAAAGATCATGACATATGCCGCATAGCACTGCTTCGTTTACTATGCTATAGCTTCAGGGATACATTGTATTGCACTTCAGTAAAGCTGTCCTGATGCTATAGCATAGCATCGGCTATGTTATGCGACTTTCTCATAAAACCTTAAAACTTGTTCTTTCTTAGAACATGTTTAGGATGTAAGTGGTTTTTATCCTTCAGTTCCCTATATCATGAATTAATGCCTTTTTACTTAGATTGACTGTAGTTAAGCTCATATTCACCATACAATTCAGTCATAAAATACAGGGAAAACATGGCATATTTAGTGCCCATTAGAGATACTGAAATATGGGTTCTTGCTCCCCAAGGCACTATACTCGGTCCACTTATGGTTAGGAGGAGGAGACTGTTAATCCAGGCCCACACAAGTCCAAATGAGTGGCACAAGTGCCGAGGAAAGGTGTATCTAGCAAAAAGTAGCTGAGCAGGACCGGTTTGGGGTCTCTAGAGTCGGACCCAGGCCCCCAGATGTAGGGAGAGGGCGAAATTTAGTGGGCCCAGAAGAGAGAGAAAAGTGACTTGGAGAGAAAGCAAAAGGTCACATTAGGTAATATTGAAGAGAGAGAAAATAAAATAATCAGATCAATCTGGACACATATTTGAATCTGATGTGACAAGGTGAATGACATGTAATTATGACCTCACATGGACGTTAATGACAGTATCTTGGGAAGATTTAGTGGGTCCCACTGACTTGGAGAAGAAGCAGAGCAAAATGACCATTTTACCCCTGAAGTGTTATTTTAATTACCGGACAAAAACCTACACCTAGCAACTCCAAAAACCACCATCAAGGGCAATTTGGGAATATGATTTTTGGGCTGAAAATGGAACCACTCATCTGTCAAGAATTCCCTAGAATTCTTGAGAAACAAGTTAAAGAATTATATTTTAATCCAAGACATCCTTCTGACCAATGGATAATAACCAAACTTGGACAATAGCCCTAACCCTTGGAGTCTATATAGGGACACTTCCTCCTCTCATTTCCACCTGTCAAGGATGAGCTCAAGGTGAAGGTGGAGAGTGTCCAGCTGAAGATCTTGGTTCAAGAGGTGAAGAAGGTCAGACGCAACGGAAATTCCAAGGTAAGCCCCTAACTAACAAGTTGGAAATTCTTGCTTCTGCCCTATGAAGCTTTTCGTGGATTTGTAGTTGGATTTCCATATTTTTAAGGTTCTCATTGAGTCAAAAATTTGTTTTTGTGTGGGGATAAGTGGGATCACCTCTTTCCAAACCCGAAAAGCTTAAGTCTTTAAACTACGTAAATCTGCTGATTTGGGAGTTTTCGGACAAACATATACTAATTGATGGTTTTGAAGTAGTAAATGAAGTCTGATTTATTTGAAATTTTATATGGTGAAATTTCACATTCTAAGGATGATTTTGATATCATATTTTTTTGTCATTTGGATTTTCCAACTGAGAGGTCTTTTAAGTTAAAATGACCTGACAACCTGGACTCTGTCTCAGACCAGTGGTTAAATCTTGGGAAAAATAAAACTTTTCGAACCCATATGACTTTGGTAATTATTTTTTATATAAACTAGGCATCCTAAGGGTTCCATGGCCACTGATTTCACATCAATACGATTTTTCTAGAATTTACTAAAAATCGTCAAAGTCAGATCAAAGTTTCTGGAAAATTCGGGTGTTGGGTAAAACTTATGAAACTTGAAGAAAAGTTTGTATATGTGATTGAAAGTGTGATACCTTGCTGTATCTAGGTTTATAACACGTGTGGAACACATATCCAACATTAAGAGAAGGGTTGGCTATTTTCGAGGAGTGCTAGGTGGTAACTGTTGACTTGCATACTCTATGTTGCTTTTGCATGTATGTTTTATCATGATGTAGGATTTGGGCTGTAGTACCTAGTGGTCTGTGTGTCCTTAGGTTACTGCTGAAGTCCAAGGTATGTTGGGTTGTAGTGCCTATTAGATTGTGTGTCCTTAGGTTATTGCTGAAGTCCGAGGGCATGTACGGACTATAATGCCTGAAGGACTGTGTGTCCTTGGTTGCTCCTGAAGTCCGAGGTATATGAGGTAGCTAGGGCCTATGTGACTGTGTGTTCATAGGTGGCTACTAAGGCCTCAAGGGGTCAATAGGGGTCTGCAGCCCTGACTACTAAGGCCCTTAGTGCTGATAGTTCTGAGGGGCTTGTCTTGACTAGGCGGTCCTACGGAGGTGATACATGCCAGGTTATTGTGCCAGAGGCAGGTTTAAGTTTACTTCCTGATTGTGATTTGCATTGCATACATATTGTATTTGAGTCTAACAGTTACTCTGGGGTTCAACTTTGAACTCCAGAACATTTTGAAGATACAGGGGTAAGGTAGTAGTGGCTGGAGGACTTGAAAAAGGTAGGGCTTGGTGCAGAAAGACGAAGGAATAAAGGATGCCTTGTTGCTTTTTATACTTCTATATTTGGGATGACTGTATGATTTATACTCATTGTTCAATATTTATTTTGGGCAATTGTACCCTTAACCCTACGGGTATCACTTTATGTTTTTGTATGTACCTTTACCAGTATATTGTAGTTGTCCAAACCAATCATATGCTCTACCGCACACACTCTAATATATGATTAAAGTGACTAATTAACAAAGGAAAGGAAACAAGTGAAAAATATCCCTCTAACCGCCACCCAAAAAAGGCAAGGCCGGTAGGGGTGTAACAAGAGCTCCATGAGAAATTAAGGTGCTGCCTCCATCCTAGATTGTATGTATTAGAATAGGGGTTGTTGGTGTTGTTGCCCCTGTTAAAGTTGTTAACATAGTTGACTGATTCGGGGTTGGCAGAGCATTGAGAGTAGGAGTGCTCTCGCCATAGTACACACAATTTACTTGGGCTAGCTGTATTGGTGTGTTGCTTGGAGGAAGGGTCAGTCCTTCCACCATGTTGGCAAGAGATGACACCTGGGCTGTGAGAGCAGCCATAGAATCTAATTCATGTATTCTAGCAATAGTTCTAGAGGGAGCTTTCCTGTCTGCCAGCCATTGATGGCTATTCATGGCCATGCGTTCTAATAGTTCATGTGTGTTACATCCCTACCGACCTCGCCCTTTCGGGTGGCGGATTAGAGGAATCCTTTTTATTTATTCCCTTTCCTTTGTTAAATAATAATTGTTACACCCCTACCAGCCTCGCCCTTTCGAGTGGTGGGTTAGAAGGATCCTTTTTATTTGTTACCTTTCCTTTGTTAAATAATCTCTTTAATAAACATCAGAGTATGCGCGGCATAGCATATGATCAGTTTGGACAACTACAATATATTGGTAAAGGTACATACAAAAATGTAAAGTAATCCCCGTAGGGTTAAGGGTACAATCATCCAAAATAAATATTGAACAATGAGTATAAATCTTATAGTCATCCCAAATATAGAAGTACAAAAAGCAACAGGGCATCCTCTATTTCTTCGTCTTTCCGCATCAAGCCCTACCTTCTTCAAGTCCTTTCGCTGCTACTACCTTACCCCTGTATCTCCAAAATGTTATGGAGTTCAACGTTGAATCTCAGAGTAACTGTTAAACTCAAGTATAATATGTCCACTGTGCATGCAAGTAGACCATAATCATGAAGACAAATCACAATGGCACACATACCACGGATATGCATTCAGAATCATATCACAATCACAACGACGTACTGTCAGCTGCCTTACCAAGGCAAGCCCCGACGCCAAACATATCATCGAGCCGCTTCTCAAGACAGACCCTGGACGCCATCCTCAGCGCTAGGATAAACACAGTAGCTAGGGACTTTAACCCCGACTACCCCAAATGCATTTCAGGCTCGGTAGTGACCTAAGGACACACATTCCACTAGGCCCTACAGCCTTGCATCCTCAATCATGGAAAACATACATACAACAACAACATAGAATACATGAGTTAACAGTTACTACCTGGTACTCCTTGAAAATAGCCAACTCTTCCCTTGATGTTGGATATGTGTTCCACACGTGCTATTACCCTAGATATAGCAAGGTATCACACTTTCAATCACATATTCAAACTTTACTTCAAGTTCCATAAATTTCGCCTAACACCAGAATTTTCCAAAGCCGCTGATTTCACGTTAATCAGATTTCCCAAAGCAGTGGAAGAGTAGTGGGCCCATAACCCACATGTCCCAGGATCGAAACCTGGCTTGATACCAAACTGTTACACCCCTACCGGCCTCTCCCTTTCGGGTGGTGGGTTAGAGGGATCCTTTTTATTTATTACCTTTGACCTTTGCTTGGCTTCTTAAATACTCTTCCCTTCTTATTTTCTCCAAAAACGCAGGACATCCATGACTTCCCTAAAAATACCATATACTTACTTATACCTCACTCAACTAATTGTCTTATACCTCAGGACATAGTTGGACGACATCTTTTCCAACCAGATTTACACCGTATACGTCTTCTGTGCCCATTTTTCATTAGCACTTTAATTCCACGGCTTGAGCATACTAGTCCACTAACATGTATAGCCAAATCACTTAGTCCCGAGAGGCTTCCTAACTCTTGGTATTCTTGGAACTCTTCCTAAACTGGGCTTAGTCATCCGCCTACTTTTAGGCTTATTCTCAATTCTCAAAATTTGGGATGTTACATTTAAGCCCTACATTCTGCAAGTCCTCCAGCTGCTACTACCTTACCCCTATATCTCCAAAATGTTCTGTAGTTCAAAGTTGAACCCCAAAGTAACTATTAAACTCAAGTATAATATATACACAATGTTAGTATTTAGGTGTCCTAAAGACAATCTGTAAGGACAGATTAGAACCATTTCTACGTTATAGTATTTCATTATTAATAAATGAGCATATTTTATCTTTATCATATTTATGTCTTGCTTTATTTTAAGGTAAATATGTGTTTGAAGATAAAATCCCTTGGAATAGAACATGTGTTATTCTTGAGGATCAATGATAGAGATCATGATCATGAGGACTCGAGAATACTGGATATCTATTGCCTAAAACTTGATCCTAGTCTTGAATCACTAAGAAAGGGCATTGATGATCTCAATAAGACTAGTACGACATCGTCTTCTTGTATAGGTAAACAAGGTAGGGACCTCATGGAATACATGCAGGGAGATGTCTTAGTTGATGTCGTGAGTGGATATGTTGGAGAACATATGGCATCGAACTGACCCGCCGAGAGACTCCACAAAGATTCATTGTAGAGAGTATCATTGGATATGTAAAGTCTCTCATCGTTTGGTAGTGCGGATCGTCTTGGACTTAAGGATGTCATCGAACACTATGTCTTAGGGTTATACTTTGATCGTACAACTCTATCCGCCTGAAAATGAGGAGAACAGTGTACTCTTGGGTGTAACTAGAATACATGAGTATAGATAGACATGCTGAGATGACTCACAGTCCCCTACAAGGGATTAGTCATTCACAAGACCGGTAGAGCTTGGATAGCTTCTAATTGACTCAGGAGTCTGTGCGCACAACAAGTAATCATGAATAGTCATGATCTGTTATAGAGTTAATATAAGTAGATTCCTAGTTCTGTGAAATAGCTACATTTAGTCAATTAAGAGAGATGATACTCTATCTTTTCTCTCGACTAAATGTGAATGACGGTGTGAGGGATGATGCTTGCATGGTATCCAAATGTGAAAGGTAGATCACTTGATCAACTCAATTAGTTCTGGGGCCGCAGAGCATTGCTAGTGTCTTATGAGGTCATTAAATAAATTGGGCCCGTTAAAGGCGTTTTTAATTGGTCCAATTTTATTTATGTTAGTGACTAACTGGGCCTAATGGGTCACACACAAAAGGTTATTCCCGATTGTTTAAATTTAGCAAACTTGGACCATCAATTGTTATTGGGCGTTATCAAGAGTAAAGGTGTAATTGGGTTGGAGTAGGACTCCAAGCCTAATGAGGAGAAAATGAAATCATATATGGTGTCCCCAGTGGGAAATCAATTTCTCTACAAAAGGACCCAAATGTGTTGGAAGACCCAACAGGGTCTTAGGCCAAGTTGAATTTGGAATTCGAATTTTGAATTTAAGTTTAAAATTTGAATTTGAATTTTGATTCAAAAGGTTAGGTTATAAAGATAATTCTGAATTATCTAAGATCCAATATAATGATTGGATAAAGATAGGAGAAATAATAAATTAGGATTGATTGTAATGATTTTGAATTTTAGTTTAAGAGATGAATGTGATTCATCATCTTAAATTATTATTCAATCAAGATATGGATTTAATTCATTATGATTTGGATTTTCCAAATCAAGTTTGATTGGGCCTTTCTTATGAGCACTTAAATTAGGGTTAGACTCTTATAAAGTGCTGATTTTTTATGTGCCCTTTTTATGGACGTTTTTGAAGAAAAAAAGGAAATAAATGTAATCCATCATCTTAAATGATTGATTCAAACAATCAATCAAGATATGAATGTGATTCATCATCTTAAATTCATTCAATCAATCAAGATATGAATTCAATTCATTGTGATTTGGATTTCCCAATTCAAGCTTGGATTGAGCCTTTCTTGTGAGCACTTAAATTAGGGTTAGACTCTTATAAAGTACTGATTTTTGGTGTGCCTTTTTCCTGCACCGTTTTTTGAGAGAAAAACAAGATCCTTGTGCTCTCTAAATTTCGGTCTTTACCAAAGGTTTAGAGAGAAAAAGGCATCATCCATAGAAAGACAAGGTTCCAATGATCTTGCTCCTCCTATCTTTAACATTATCCTAAGAAACCATCATCTTCTTGAATAGATAAAAACCCAAGGAAACCACAACTCAACCTTGTCTTCACCTAGCAAGCATCCAAGGAGTGGAAGGTTTCAAGAGAAGGAGTTTTCATTGCAATCGGGGATAGTTGTGTGGATCAACGTTAGAGGACATCAACAACCTTGAAGTCTTCGAGTGATCAAGGTATTCTAATCTCCAATAATCGTTTCATCAAATTATCCTAAACCCTAATAGTTGTTTTAACGAGTAATCCTAAAACTCATGAGTATTATAAATTGTTATGAATTCTCATGAGTATCATAAAGAGTTATGGATTAATAATTATTAACTAATTAGAGTAATGAGTTAAGGTTAATAATTCATGAGGACCGTAAAGAGTTATAGGTTTCTACATCGATTAAACAAATTTTTTGTTTTCAACCTCATGAAACTTTGCATGAAAGTCATGTAATAGGAAAAATTAACCAACACACAGTGCATGCAAGTAGACCATAATTAGGAAGACAAATCACAATGGCACACATACCACGAATATGCATTCAGAATCATATCAATATGCCCCTTCATAGGACTTTATTATAATAGAGCCACCTGAGGACGCGTCTACGATTGAACATGTTTGTTTGTCGAGTCCTTTGTAAAATGTTTATAACTGAACCTATTCACACAATCAGTTTGTGGGCATCTCTTGAGAAGGTCCTTAAATCTGTCTCAAGCTTCATATGTTAGATTCACCCAACTTTTGTTGGAAATTGGTGATATCTCCTCTGAGTTAAGCGTTCTTTATTGTTGGAAAAATATTTGAGTAAGAATTTACTCCCAGATCATTCTAGGAGGTAATTGAATTACCAGGTAGGTTATTAAACCACATTTGAGCTTTGTCTCGAAGGGAGAATGGGAATAATTTAATTCGAAAAGCGTCGGGCATGACTCTTGGAATGATGAATGAGTCGCATACCTCCATAAAAGACTTGACTGCAGATGAGGGTCTTCAGAAGGGAGTCCTCCAAACTGCCCGGCTGCATTCAGCATTTGAATCATGACACATTTGATCTCAAAGTGCCCTGCATTGAAGGTCAGGGATGTGATAGCCAAATTTAGCTTGGTTAAATCTGGGATCCCAAACATAATAGCCTTATTCAGGTCCGGATTTGGTGGTGGAGGGACCTGATAGTCTCTGTTTATTGCTTGATGCTCCATTCGTTCTTGGTCATGATTACTTAGCATATCCGCCATGGTTGTGAAGTCAAATTGGTGACTTCTTCGCTTCTGCTTCCTGCGCCTTTGCTTGTAAATGCGTTCAATCTTAGGATCATAAGGCTCAAGGTTAACCTAAGGTGAGTTACGCATATACTAAAGAATGTACCTGGAAATCAAGAATAGAGAGAGGAGTGAGCTCTATTGTATAAAACACAACTATTTAGTGTTTAAACACATAATCACAAAAGGTATCTATAGTCCCCGGCAACGACGCCAAAAACTTGTTGGTCGATTTCCGTATTGGCAAGTGAACCAGTGGAACAAGTAATAAAGAGTAAGTAGAGTATCGTCCCATAGAGACTGAGATACTGATGGATGACACTGATTTACGCAAACAATTGTGTACAAAATTAGAAGAAAAATGTGATTGGTTTGGAGTTTTTGTAATTATAACTAATAAAGAAGAAAACAAACAAATGATCGTAGTCGCAAGAAGATATTAGTAAAAGATAGGCTGAGCATCGGATTTCATCCTATGCATATCAATTCCCTAGTTTGCCTTAACGCATTGCTATAGCAACTATACTGCATAGCTTCCGCAATGCTACAGCATAGCCACTTTTCACAATGTTATTCAATTAACCCACCATGATATTATACAGAAGCTTCTACATCCTATATGTACAACCTTAACT
Organism: Acacia acuminata; assembly: GCA_019022655.1. Taxonomy (NCBI): domain Eukaryota; kingdom Viridiplantae; phylum Streptophyta; class Magnoliopsida; order Fabales; family Fabaceae; genus Acacia; species Acacia acuminata. The sequence continues at coordinate 396,879 of JAFJYI010000309.1, forward strand.
ATACTTCTCCCATATGCCTATGGTGATTTTCTAGTTCAGATTATCTTTTAAAATCAAGGTATTATGGTTATGAGCGGTAGACCCATTCCTAAAGCCTACAATGATAGGTCAAGCCTTGCACCAGCCTGCCTAGCAATCACTGCCTATAGATTTCTAACCCCAACTCCTTTCTAGTAAACTGAGGCCACTGATCTAGCCCTTAGCTTCCGCTAACCGATGGAAATAAAATGCTGATAGACAAACTGAATTTATTAAATTGAAGAACTACAAACTGGGTCCATTCTACACTTGAGAATCCATCCTTACTCAACCAAAGGAAGTTTAGTTCATGACTGAAGAGGGAATCATGAAACAAATCACAGCAGAATAGCCTATGACAAAGGATAGATTAAAAATCAACAAAAAGATAAATAGAAAGTTTTTCAGAGATTTCGACGGCATGGAAGAAGCCCTGTCATGTGACAACTCCACGTCTTCTTGTCTCTGTCTCACTACAAGGAAGGAAAGATGGGTTCTTCTGGAGTTCTCGTGCTTCGTAACTTCTCTTGCTCTTCTTTCGAGTCTAGCCGAATAGGAATTTCTTTGACTCTCCATGACTCGATGTCTTTAGGGTTAGTCGCAAGGTTTACTTACAGCGCAAGTTAAGTGAGTTGGGCCTTTCCAAATCTATCAGGTCCAACTTTCCAATTTTGGTAGACTAATTATGCTGATCCTACGAGATTTTCCAAATCTTAATATTCGATCCTCCACATCTTCTAATCCAATCTGTCATCAATCTAACAGTGAACTAACATCCATCCATTAACCTACACTTATTTCCTGAAAAAGCTTCGAGGAAAAGTTAGAACATATGGTGCATAGCATTGCTTCCTTTATGCTGCTATAGCATATGGGTTGCATTGTATTGCAGCTTGATATGGCTAACCCAATGCTATAGCATTGTATCGGCATTGCTATGTATGTTCATAATAAAGCCTTAAGCTTGCCTTCTTCTTATGCACATGTATAGGATAATTATGAATTTATCATGATTTTATAAGATGTATCCTTCATTTCCCTAAATGCGTGAATTATGACCTATTTGCTTAAATAAAATGCTTTTAAGCTCGTATTCAATACAAAGCAGTAACACATTATAAGGAAAAACATGGCATAAATATTACTCATCAGTAGGAGTTTTCTAATTAGTGGTCACACTAAACCACTATAAATAGGATGTGTTTCCCTTAGTTATAATCCATCTCTGCCATTGAACCATCTCGCAATCTCTCTTCTTTCATACCATCTTTAACCCCATTTGGGCTCTAATAATCTAATATTTGTGTGAGCTTCTATTACCTGGATTTAACCCAACCCAATACACATCTCTTCTCTATACTCATATTTTTCCTTCAGATAAAATTTTAATAAAAAATGGGATTAATATGAATCTAATAGTCATAACTCATAAGTTACATTTTCAACACTATTTTTGTCATAAACAACTCTTCATAATAATCAGTGTTACAACTTTCAATATCCTAAGCACAAGCTGTTTATAATTGCATTATCAAAACACATGACACTTTCACAAATTAACTGAATATATATTTGCAACTAACCTCAAGCATGAGCTTAATATTATTTATTACTCTTCAATGTTATAACTACGGAAGAAAGATAAATAAAACATAAGTAAATGGATTAGGGAATAATTGTTAGTATTTAGGTGTCTTAGAGACAATCAATAAGGACAAATCAACACCTTTTCTACGTTGCAGTATTTCATTATTAATAAATGAGCATATTTTATCTTTATCATATTTATGTCTCGCATTTATTTTAAGGTAAATATGTGTTTGAAGATAAAAACCTTAGGAATAGAACATGTGTTAATCTTGAGGATCAATTATAGAGATCATGATCATGAGGACTCAAGAACACTACATATATGTTACCTAAAACTTTTTCCTAGTCTTGAATAGCCAACAAAGGGCATTGATTATCTCAATAAGACTAATACGTCATCATCTACATGTATAGAGATACAATGTAGGGACCTCATAGAATGCAGGCATGGGGATGCCTTAGCTGATGTCATGGCTAGATTTGTTGGAGAACAAATAAGACCAAATTGACCCACCAAGAGACTTCACAAAGATTCAGTGTAGAGAGTATCATTGGATATGAAAAGTCTCTCATCATTTGGTAGTACGGATCGTCCTAGACTTGAGAATGTCATTGAACACCATGTCCTAGGGTTATACTTTGACTGTACAACTCTAACCGCCTCAAAATAGGGAAAACAATGTATTTTTGGGTGTAACTCAAAATACATGAGTATAGATGGACATGCCGAGAGGACTCACAGTCCCCTACAAGGGATTAGTCATCACAAGATCGGTAAAGTTTGGATAACTTCTAATTGACTTGGGAGTCAATGCACAACAAGTGATCATGAAGAATCATGATCCGCTATAGTATTAAAATAAGAAGATTCCTAGTTCTGTGAATTAGCTACATTTAGTCAATTAAGATAGATGATACTCTATCTTTGCTCTCGACTAAATGTGAATGACGATATGAGGGATGATGCTTGCATGGTATCTAAATATGAAAGGTATATCACTTGATCAACTCAATTAGTTATGAGGCCGCAAAGCATTAATAGTGTCTTATGAGGTCATTAAATAAATTAAACCCATTGAAAGAGTTTTTAATTGGTCCAAGTTTATTTATGTCAGTGACTAATTGGGCTTAATGGGTCACACACAAATGTTATTCTCGATTGCTTAAAATTAGAAAACTCGGGCCAATAATTGTTATCAGGTTTTATCAAGAGTAAATGTGTAATTGGCTTAGAGTAAGACTCCAAGCCCAATAAGGAGAAAATGGCACCATATATGGTCCCCGATGGGAAATTTGTTATATATATATATGGGGTTTAAACTTCTCATGTTGCATGAGAAGAAGAAGATTCCTACACACACATGAAATGGTGGGATCCACATCTATATATAATGCTAATTAATTATATATATATATGTGGATCCCACCATTTCATGTGTGTGTGACATAAGAATACACTTCTCCTACAACATGAGAAGTGTTTTTCCCATATATATATATATATATATATATATAGATCCAATAATGGTTGGATGAAGATATGAGAAACAATAAATGAAGATTGAATTAAAAATAATTTTGAATTTTAGTTTAATAGATTAATGTGAAACATCATCCTAAATTATTATTCAATCAATCAATCAAGATATGAATATGATCCATCATATTAAATTCAAGATGTGAATTTTGTTACACCCCTACCGACCTCACCCTTTCGGGTAGCGGATAGAGGGATTCCCTTTTATATTAACCATTTATCATATAATTACTACTTATTAGCATTCATCAGAGGTTAACGCGGCAGAGCATATCCCGGTTGGATTTCAGACAATATTTGTATAATTAAATGCAAATAACAAAATATAATCCCCAAAGGGTTAAATATACAGTTATCACCGGTGCCTACGAGGTCAAAAGAATATACAATTATCCAGTACAAAAATAAATCTTCCTCTGCCACCAACAACACCGTCTACTCCAGCTCCGTATTCGTACCCTTTCTCCCGTTACAGCCCTTGAAGTACTCCCTAAAGCTTTACAAAAATCTGGATTCAAACCATTAATCTCGTATGTAATGCGTAAACAGTGTATGTATGTAACCATAATTATGAAAACACTAAATAATAGCATTCAGTACCAAACACACAGTAACACAAATACAACATACCAAGTATACCGTGTTAACTGCGGAAGGACTACATGTCCTAGAAACAAATGCAGGACTGCTCAACAAAGCAAGCCCAGATCCAAAGCACTAGGAAAGACATAGAAGTAGGACTCCGAACCGAACCACACTGAATGCACACAAATGCATGTCCCTTTTCAGGAGACACGGGTCCACAATCATGGAATAACAAGGATACAAAGCAACACAAGACACATGAGGATTAAGGTTACTACTTGGTAGTTGACCAAAATTATCAGTATAATTTTTCCCCCGATACGCGAAAGTCAAAGCGACCCTAAAATAATCAAAATAAAAATATAAATAACTCCTCTTTAAAAAATTTATTTGTTGACTTAAAAATAGGCCTTCTTTAACCTTTTTTAAAAAAATCTCAATCTTATACTAAGATCCTATTTTTGAACACTTTGAAGGCATTAGACACAACAACAAGGAATCGGTTTCTCACGTCCCGAGGCTGGCCAAAATAATAAATTCCTATTTCAACAACCATTTTTCTTCTATCATATTAATCTTTCTTCCTAAACCTCAAGCCTTAAATTCAATCCCTTATTCATTCATTTTATCTATTAATCAGACCCATTTCATGAACAAAAACACAGGGTACTACTACTTTCAACTCCACAACCATAAAATCAAAAGGTAGGTATACTATCACTTACTTGTTCTTGGTATTTCACCTTCTTGAAATCTTGATCCTCAATGATTCTTCTTCTTTCTTTCAGCCTTCACCCTCCTCTTGGATGCTTGCTTAAGCTCTTCCTTGCACCTTCTTCTTTTGTTTTTTTTAGTTCCCTTCTTCTCTTCTACTTTGGCCAAAAGTGGAAGGAGCAAGTTCCTTAAATAGACCCCAAAAAACTAATTCACTTAATCTCTAGATGCCTCTTCATTGTTCTAGATATATCCATGAATTTCCCTTATATTTCTCATGAGCTCTCACGTCCGACGGTTTAAAAATATTGGGGAAGGATTTATTATTTTATTATTATTGTTTTTTTTTCTTTTCATCTAATCTCTCTCACGTTAGGTGATAGGAAATAATGGAGAAAAAATGTTTGCTATTCCATGCCTTATTTGACGTGCACAATCTCCCCCCTTAATTAATTAAGTCTCATCACATCTATCTATCACATTTCCTTAGTATTAGGTGTACTTAGTCTTAGGTAATAATAACCTACTCCCTCCTTTTCACTTGTGACGTGATGAATGTTGATGGGGGAGGAGTGATTTTTTTTAATTGTATCCTATTACCAAGTCCACACTTCCCTTTGTCCACTGGTTAAAACCTTACCCCATAGTTCAGATTTAATTTTTCTCTTTCATTCCTCTGAAAATTTTGAATCTGAAGAAGACCCTTTTTGGACATAAAATATACCTTCTAGTGTAGTTTCATCTCTTCTTAAGTCCTTATATTGTACTATAACATGGTGTCATATTTCTCTTCTTGTGTTGAAAATAATAAATAAATAATTAGGTAAAATACATATTTAACTTCTTTGACATTATTCATCTCAATTTATTTATATCCGAATCTATTAACCATCTTTTCGAATAATTCCGCATTATTTTTGCAATAATTAATTTATTTTGTCAGAAAAATAATATACCATTGACCACTACTTGGTGAAAAATTCTTATATTCCATTAATTAATTTACATAAAAATTGGGGATGTTACAAATTTAATGTGACTTAGTTGACAAGTAGCGAGTCTATTACCTAAAACCTCTTTTCTTAGTGCATAAGTCAAAAATTCCTAAGGCAATTAGGGCTTGGAATTTTCAACCGCCTAAGGCTATAAAAGGAGGGGAGGATGAAATTTTAGAGAGGCTTTTGTGCTCTCTAAATTTCGGTCTTCAACAAGGTTTAGAGAGAAAAATGCGCCATCTACAAGGGCAAGGTTCCAATAATCTTGCTCCTCCTATCTTCAACCTAATATCAAGAAACCATCACCTTCCTGAAAAGATAAAAAAAAAAAAAAAAACCAAACCTCAACCTTATCTTCTCCTAACAAGCATACAAAGAGTTGGAGGTTTCAAGAGAAGGAATTTTCATTGTAATTGGGGGATAGTCGTGTGGATCAACATTAGAGGACATCAACAACATAAAGGTCTTCTAGTGATCTAAGATAATCCTAATCTAAGTTATAGTTATCCTAATCTCCAATAGTTGTTTTAATGAGTAATCCTGAAACTCATGAATATTATAATTGTTATGAATTCTCATGAGTACCGTAAAGAGTTATGGTTTAATAATTAATAACTAATTAATGTAATGAGTTAAGGTTAATAATTCCTTAGGACAAGGAGTTACGAGTTTCCACAACGAACAAACAGAATTTTCTGCTTTCAACCTCATGAAACTTATGTAATAGGCAAAATTAACCAACAATAACTTTTCAAATTCATATCATGGCTAATTTATAACAGGCAAACAAAATGGAGGATGTGATTGACAAGTTTGCAAGAGTTACCAAAGAAATTGAATCTGATGACAAGGGTAAAGCACTACAAAAAAAAAAACAGTTTTTTGCGGCGGAATTTTTCCTCGCAAAGAGCAAATTTCCGTCGCAAAACCGGTTTGCGGCGGAAAAAATTCCGTTGCAAAAATCGCCCACGCAAACCAATTTTCCGTCGCAAAAAATGTATATTTCCGTCGCAAAATTTGGATTTAGCGGCGGAACACTTTTCCCTCGCAAATCTTGAAATTTGCGAGGGAAAACTCAATCCCTCGGAAAATTTGAAAAATTTGCAAGGGATCAAATCCCTCGCAAAATCCAACATTTTGCGAGGGATCTTATTCCCCCGAAAATTTTTCATTTTGCGAGGGATATTGTTCCTCGCAAAATGTTGCATTTTGCGAGGGAATATTGTTCCTCGCAAAATATGGGGTTTTGCGAGGGAAATATGCTTCCCTCACAAATCCCCAATTAATTTTAAAAAAAAAATCAAATGATTTTAAAAATTTAATTAATTTGATAAAAAATATTAAAAATTAGAAAATAAAAAGATTTATATATGATAAAAATATATTGTAACAATCATAAGAGTTTGTATAGAAATAACAAAATATTACAAAGTATAATGTTTCAACTAAAATAAACTAAAAAAATCTAAAGCAGTTAGCCTGGTCGGGATCACCACCGTATCGCCATCACCATCGGGCGCCCGCACCTTGTCCTTCAAAAGGGAGTGGAGAAGTTCCCGCAACTCAATAATCATCTTTCCTTGCTCCTTCATTCGTGCTTCTTGCTCCTTCACCTTCGCTTCTAACGTCTTCACCCTCTTCTACAAAACCAACATTACGAAGTCAGTTTATTTTTCATACTTCATTTAAATGGACGAGGGAATAATGGTTTGCGATTGGTAGCAAAAGTATTACATCTACCTGGAGAAACACCTAGCAGATAGTTAACAGATAATAAAAGTGAAAATTAAAAAGAAAGTAAGCATCACTTACAGTTCTTTCAATTGAGTAAGATCAGCAAATTCACTTGGTATAACTCCATGCATTAAGACCCTTCACCGGATGTCATTAAGAAATTGTAAATCAAATTTCTTTGCAAATGATAATGTATTTAAGCCTAGATTCGGTGAGAGTAATGCGTAGTTGATTCAGCTAGTAACAAATGTAAATTCAAGAACTTCAATGACAAAGGTTAATGACAACAACAAATTCCAAACCACACCAATCAAAAGTACATGATTTCATATTTCACCTAGGTCGAAATAATAGCTACCTCCCGATTAGAGATTTGTAGAACCTTAAAGAAAATGAAGGAGTAAATAATTGACCAAATTAATGAAAAAGTTATTACCTCTATAACCATTTTTTTTCCTAAACGGGGTATTGAAACGTGGGGGGGAGGTTTCTGCGCTTGAATTGAGCCATGTAGACATTCCAATATTTAAAGAATTGTAAGTATAATTTGCTCTTTTTATGACAAATGCATATGAGTTATTAAATTTGAGAGAAAGTAGTGAAATAGAATATGCATACTATTACATTTGAGAATGAAAATACAATAAATAATGAATGTCCAATCTTTAATCCACATATAGAGTACATAGGTTTATTGAAATTAATTCCCCTAATTATAAAAGATAATCAAAGATCAAAATGCAAAAACTCCCCCAACTTAAAAAACGTACAATCTAATTCCCTCAAGTTTACAATTTGATTGCAAACCGTGCAATTTTTTAAAACACAGCTCTCTAAGCACTCCAAACTTGAACCCTTATTGAGATTTATTAATGTTAGAGTGGGAGATTTATTTGTTTACAAAGCATTTGATGCCTCAAACACACTACAGATTTTGTCACTTTTTCCTTGAAATTTAAAAATTAGAAAAAGGTTAACCACTGACTACTGAGAGCATAACAGGAGAATTTTGGGTGGGGCTCGACGTGCTAGTGGACCAGTAGGTGCTTCTCAATGCAGCTAGTCAAGCTAGTTACAACTAATTACAAATTAACTCCTAAGCTACAAAGATAAGTCCTATGCCAATTAATTAATGGTAACCAATTCCAAAGTTTTTTTAATTGTCTTGTAGCGTAAATAATCAAGCAAATAGTTGATTTTCTTGTTAATGTGTTTGATTGCACTACACCTTAGAAAATTTGAAGAACTTCTCCCACGACTCATTTTGAAGTTTTACAAACATAGTCTAATAGCTTAAAACACCTATAAATTAGAATCAGGACAAGCTTTAAACACAAAAACATCAATTTAAAACACCTATAAATCGAATCGGGACAAGCTTTAATCGGGACAAGCTTAAAACACCTATAAATCCAGATTCGAAGACACATCACCGCAGTTCGAACAGATCTTGCTCGATGTTAAAGCACAAAAACATCAATTTAAAATTATTTTTCTAGTTGAAGACAAGCTTTAGTAATGTTGAAGATTCATTTGGCATTTGGAAATCAATCAAAACCCTAAAATCAACGCCAAATAGCTCGAATCATCTACCACAGTTTCCGCCATAAAAAACAGAGCCAATCAAACACACGCAACCACAATTTCATTTTTTTTCCATATTTATTTTTAAATAAACAAATAAAAAAAAATCCTAAAATGACCTACCGTGGCTCCGCCACTGATGGAGGCCGCCGGATGTTGCGAGGAGAGGAGGGGAGGACCGAGTTGCAAAACCGTGGAGCAAGGATGAGGGGAGGACCAGAGTGCGCGGAAAGGAGGAGGAAACGGCCGGTGGTTACCACGCGGAGTAGCGGACAATCCGAAGGAAGACAGTGGACTAAGGAGGACGACTAGAGGAGGTCGGCGGTTGTTCACGAGCTCGAGGGAGAAGACGCGGCGGATACGTGGCCGACGAGGGAGAGAGACGCGAACTTGGAGGAAAAATAACGGATGAAGCGAAATGGGGGTGGGTGGGGTAGTGGGGAATTAGGGTTTTTTGTGACCTTTAAATTTTTTTAAGTATTTATAGGATGTGATTTATTAAGTATTTTGAGGTTTAAAGGAAATTTAGAGGTATAAAATTATGGGTTTTTGTAATATTATAAGATAAATAAATTTAATATTTTATATTAAAATGTGGGCTTGCACCTTATATTTTCTTCCCACCGGTTATGTGGATGCTTTTGAAAATAAAATAATATTATAATAGAATATTATTATATTATTTTCTTTGGGAAATAAAATATTATTTTATTGTAATACAGAAAGCGGAAACATAACGTGGGTGTGGGAATGATTCAACACTTTATTATTCTATTTTATTAGTATATTACTTTATTCTTATTTTATAATATATTATTTTGTTATTATATTTTGGAAAGTAAAATAGTGGGACGATGGATAGTGGAGGTTATGGAAAACAATATTGTATTGTTATATTTATTGTATATTATATATTATTTTGATTTATTAATATATTATTATAATATGATATATTTTGTTATTATATGTGAAAGTGGGAGTATGGGACGGATGTTATGGAAAACAATTGTAATGTTTTATTATTATTACTATATTGTATATTATTTTAATATTATACTATTTTATTATTATTGTAGTGAAAGGTTGTGGGTATGGGTGATCACGTCGGAAGTAGGGAAGAAGAAAAAGAAAAAGGATTTTATTATATTATTTTACATAATATATTACTTTGGAGAGATATTTAACAAAAAATATATATATATTAACATACTATTTTGTGAGGGAATTTAGTTTCCCCTCGCAAAATGTACGAATTTTTGCAAGGGAACGGAAATTCCCTCGCAAATGGCCAAACATTTGCGAGGGACAACCTATTCCCTCGCAAAGTCGCCGATTTTGCGAGGGAACAGAGGTTCCTCGCAAAATGGGCACATTTTGCTAGGGAACGCTTCTTTCCTCGCAAAATTGCGGAAAAATTGGGCGGGATATTTTCCCCAATTTTTCGTAATTTTGCGAGGACCAAACGTTCCCTCGCAAAATTACGAAAAAATTGGGGGAAATTTCCCCCCAATTTTTCGCAATGGCACAAAATTTGCGAGGAAACGATGATTCCCTCGTAAAATGTCTATAGTTTTGCAAGGGAATAGGTTATCCTCGCAAAAATGCCACATTTTGCGAGGGAATATTTTATCCTCGCAAAATTTTGACCATTTTGCTAGGGAATGTTGTGTCCTCGCAAAATTTCGTAGAATTTGCGAGGGAAACTTCATTCCCGCAAAAATCACCTTTTGTGAGGGAAAAAAATTTCTCTTGCAAATTACCCAAAATTTGCGATGGGATTTTTTCCTCGCAAATTCCGTCGCAAATATGATATTTTCTTGTAGTGAAGAACGAGAATGTGTGAGTAATTGGACTGATTTGGATATATTTTTCTCTAATTTTGAGGCTAAGATTTAAAACCTTGAGAGATTGGTTGCTCAGCTTAAAGCAGCAAAATATGGACCCAAATATAGTGTTTTAAGAGCCAAAACTAGTTTATCACAGCAATGTTGGTTTGGTTAGCAAGGTTGGCTAAACTCAATCTGTCAACACCTTGATCTGATTAATTACTAGTGAAAGTGAGTATGCAAAAAGTTCATCTTTTTGCATATTAATATCAGCTTGCTCAGCTTTGATTTGTTACGAGCTCTGGTTTATTTATTTTTTTCTTTTATATAGGCATATAGTCGGCCTGCTCGAATGGTTTAGTATTTTTGTGTCTGGGATCCTTATTATCTGAAATGAGTCCCTCCCTTGATAAAATCCCTTTGATTGCTCATGATAGTCAACAATGATGTCTCTGATCCAGTCAGTTTCATTTGAAATAATTTTATAACTTACATTACATAATCCCATAGGTCCAAAATCCTTAACCCTATATTTAGATGGAGAAAAAATTAGGAAGGAATGAAAAACTCTCAAAAATAGTAAAATAATTTTACAATATTTGGAAGTTCTTCTTCATAATATTTCCCCTATTTTTCCCTTAGTTTTCTCTCCAACAAAACACACATAGCCTAAAAAATTGCATCTTCTCATTCTTTGAATATATTTTTATTTTAAATAGTAGTGATTTTTTTTTTTTTTTTTACTCTTAGCTGTCTAAATGTATAATTGATGAATAATTGATCATTTCCTGTTTAAATTCCTGTGGTAACTAAATGGAAAATCAACAATTAAAGTTAAATTAAAAAAAAAAATAGAAAAGATAAAGGGGGCGAATCTTAAAATTAAAAAAAAAATCTTAAATCATCTTATAGAGTTGTTAAATTTCCCTCTCATATCTAATAGGATATTTTTCAAGGTTATTAAAACTAGACCGACCACTGAACCGATCGAAGTATTAAGTCAAGGGTTAGTGGGTCAGATCGGAGTCGAACCGAGGTCAAAGGGGTAAGTAAGTCTTGAAGATTTATTATATCATATTTATTAATGAGCATTGGGTCCCACAAAGTTTTTTTAAAAAAAAAAATGAAAAATTGTGCCTTCTGCTTCTCATTTATGACCCTGCCATTTCACTTCTTTTTATAACAATTAACTGACGAAGCAATGAACCCTCTTTCTTCAATCTTCATCTTTCCCCATCTTCATCTACCAAAGTCCCAAACCCATACGCTATACTGTAACCTTTCTTTCTCTTCTCTTTCCCCATGACTCCTTCCTTGGCTTCTTCTTGAAGTTCAACTCTGGCCTCACCGAGAATCATAGCTCAAGCAACCACATAACAGGAAGAGACAAAGGAAGCTACATCTCCGCCATCCAACTGGCCTCTTCCTCTGTTCTCTCCATGTCTCTTTGTTTTCGTAGTCTTCGACGCCATCATCGAAGGTAGCAAAAAAGCAAGTCTTTGGCCGCCATAATATCCTCATCTTCCCATCTCTCTCTATAAATGTCTTCCTCTTCGGTTGAAGTTCGTTTTTTTTTTTTTTTTAAAATAAAATAAAAGACTCTGACCTTGACCCCGGTTTCTATGGTGAACTGGACCGGTCTCACGGCCGGTTTGCCGGTTTCCTGTTCGGGCCGGCCGGTCCGATCCAGGTTTGATAACCGTGATATTTTTAGTATTTCAACTTGTTAACTCCTAAAACAGTATAACATAAATTATATTAGGATATATTTTAGTTAATTAATTAATTAAGTGTTAAAATCTACAAAATATTCTGAAATCTAAATATTAAAATAAATTAATGTATATTACAAGATATTTAGTAAGTATTTTGTATTAATAAATCCAATCATATCAAAAACTATCTTAAGGAGTCCTAACAGTCTCATTTTAATTTTACTGGTATTCTCAATACAAATAATGATAATAAAATCTGGATTTTAATCCCCACCAAAGGATACGAGATACTAAACAAAATTACAGTTGTAATTAAATGCCTTTGCAACTGTTAGGCTTGTGATTTCCAAAAAAAAATTCTTCTTTCTTTTTTCTCTTTCCATAGTTAATGGTGCTTTCTTGAAAATACTTCATCCGGTGTTAATTATAGGACAAAGTTTGTAATGTAAATTGCACTATAAACTTTGTTCAATAATTAGAACCGGGGATAGTATCTTTTTGAAAAACTCTAGTGCGCTTTTTCTTCTCTTCTGCGCATCTTTGTTATTTATGCGTTCACTGAGTCAGTGGTAGACTCACTCCTCTCTTCATTTCTTTTTCCAGATGATGCAGCTCTAATAAAAAGTGTTTATGGTCAATTATACTCCACAGACTCATGGAGTATATTTTAGTGCTTCGATGCGACCTATAAGGTTCCGTGACGTTATGACTACTATGATATGGATAGTGTTGAAGTCTTATTGTTGCTAAGATTTTGCTTGAGAGTTTGTATGGTTTGTTTAGGCTTGCTAGGTTAAATAGAATTATTTGGTTTAGTCTATGTGTTGGTCATGACTTGGATTTTGGGTCGTGAAAATGCCAAGTTGCTTTATCTTGTTATTATATATGACTTAACCAATTTATTATTATCATATATTTATATTTTATCTTGGAGACGTTATTTATTCGAAAGATATCTTGGCATTTAGATAGTACTAATGGATTTGCTAGTCCTGTTGACTGCTGTTGGGTAAGAAGCTTTTGGCTGCTATTTGTGTTGTATGATGGAGGAGAGTCGCTCCACGTATTCTATTTTGGCAGGAGTCTTTCGTTTGTTATTTTGATATTCATGTTTATTTATATACCATAAATGATATGTACATGTGCTTTATTTATGTACATGTGCAATATGAGATGGCAAACAGTCATAAGTTCAAATTTTGGAAAACGTACTTATTGGGCGAGACAAAAACCCTTTGTGGTCTAAGTCTTGAAAGGGGAAACCTTAGTCAAATAAAAAATTGGTAAGATGCTTGAGGATATCGGGTTTGATGAGCATTTTAGGAGCATGGTTTTGGGGTGCATGAGGTCTGCAAATATGTTTGTTTTATGGAATGGTAGCAAGAGAGATGTCTTTGTGCCTTCTCGGGGACTGAGGCAAGGCGATCCTTTGTCACCATATATCTTTGTGTTGGGCATGGAGAAACTGTCTCACATGATTACTAATTGTGTTAACAGTAGGAAATGGAAGCCACTAAGGTTGGGAAGGTATGGAACTGAGATCTCATATTTACCTTTTGCTAATGATCTACTTCTTATCTGTGAAGCTGATATGGATAATATGCACTGTGATGTGATGGAGGTACTAGGAAAATTTGGTGATGTATCGGGGCAAAAAGTAAATTCACAGAAATATAGTATTTACTTTTCTTCGAATGTTGACCAGTTAAGGCAAAATGAAATATGCAATATCTCTGGTTTTAGGAGAATGGATGATTTGGGCAGATATTTGGTACTTTTAATAAAGGGTAGGGGTGGCAATAGAAAATATCAGCACGTACTAGATAAAATGCAAGGAAAATTAAGCCACTAGAAAAGGCAAACCTTATCTTTAGCTGGAAGAATCACTTTGGTTCAGGCTGTTACAAATCAGCTGGCAATTTTTCGCATGCAGCATGCTCGAATCCCGGTTGGGGTGCGTTGAAGGATGGAGAAAATGCAAAGAGACTTTATATGGTAAAGTAAGGCGGGGTCCAGAAGAGTGCACGCCGTGAACTTGGATCTGATCTATATGGAGAAGGAAAATGGAGGTTTGGGGCTGAGGAATCTAGAGATGATGAATGATGCTCTTTTGGGAAGGGTAGCTTGGAATGTTATATCAAAACTGGAGAACCTCTGTTCAAAGGTGCTGAGGGGGAAGTATGGGCGACAGTGTGACCTTACAAAGGTGTGGAAAACACTTGAGGCAGATTCTGAGTTGTGGAAGAGTATGGCTAGAGTTTGGCCGAAGATTGCAGAAAATATTTGCTGGGAATTGGGCAATGGTGAGAGGATAAAATTCTGGCATGACAATTGGCTAGAAGGTGGGAAAAATTAAGGACCATGTGCTCGGGAATGCTACCTGAGGATGAAGGGGAGATACGAGTGGCTGATATGGTGAGTGGAAATGATAGTTGGAACATGGAGAGGGTGGCAGGCAGATTAAATGAAGAGGGAAGGATGCTAATCTTGACCGTGAGACCACCAAATCCTCAAGATGGTAGGGATACTGTTTGGTGGGGTGCCTCTCTGCATAATAGATATGTGGTGTCCGAGATGTACCATAACTTGAGGGAGGAATGGACGAGGGGTGAAAAAGAATGGAAGGTACTGTGGAAATGGAGGGGCCCAGCAGAGTGCAAATCTTCCTCTAGTTAGCCATGCATAATAGACTTTTAACGAGTGAAAGGTGGAGTCAATGGATGGGAGGTAATTCATGTTGTCATAGATGCCCAGAGCAAACTGAAAATTTAATGCATATTATGAGGAAGTGTGATGTGGCTCGGTTTTTATGGGAGGAACTATGGGAAGGCAGAATAGAAGAAGAGTTTGTAAGGAAGGAAGGGTTGGAGAGGTTTGGGTGGAACCTAAGGCAGAGGAGGAATAATTGGAGTTTAATTTTTGGGGTTGCTTGCTGGTTTTTGTGGACTTGGCGGAATAAATCTCGGTCTGAAGATGGTTTTGTGTTACCTGATCAACGCTGTGCTGCAAGATCAGAGTATGGCGAGCAAGAGGCAGACGGGTAGAGACCCGGGTTGGTTGGTTAGCTGCAGGACATGGCTGGATAAAAGTCAATGTTGACGGAGCTTCAAATATGAGACAGTGATTAGCAGGTTGTGGAGGTCTGCTGCGAGATAACACTGGAAAATGGATTGGAGGCTTTTCAAGAAAACTTGGATATTGTTCAGCTGTGAGGGCTGAGATTGAGATTTGGGCAATGCTAACTGGTTTAAAATTTGCTGTAAGTAAAAATTATACCCGCATTATTGTTGAATGCGACTCCACTGCTGTAGTTCGAATGCTAAAGGCAATGCAGATCGCTGAGGAAGATAGCAATCGGTTACTGACAGAGATACTTGAGGTAATTTAGACTTTGCAAAGTATAGAATTTGAACATGCATATAGAGAAGCGAATTATTGTGCAGATATACTGACTAGAGGTAGTTTTGAACAGGAGGAATTGTATGTTGTTTTGGATCAATCTCCTTTGTCTGTTACTAGACAATTGCATCAGGATGCTAGGGTGTAACCTACCCAAGATGTATTTTTTATTCAGTTCCCGCTTATACCAAAATATATATATATATATATATATAAATAATAATAATAATATTATTATTATTATTATTATATTGTGAAATGCTATTATAATTAATATGACAGGTGGCTATTTCTTCGTTTGAGGAACAAGAACAATAATAATGAATGGCAGTTCAGCCTCAGACTAGATAAATGAGAAGTAATTAACACAAATTACTCTGTCAATGGCCTGGCGGGGTTTAACAATGGAATGCCATATAGCTTATTTAATTGGGTTTCTCAATGTGAATAAAACTAGGGATTGAAAATTCTTAACAACAAATTACAAAATACAGTGACAGCCAACATGGCTTCAAGCTCCACGTCAAGTTAATACTCCCTTCAATCCTTATTATAGAAACTAGATAATTGATTTTGTATATTAAATAAATTTGTTAAGTTAGTTATATGTAAAAAAAAAAAAAAAACAAAATTCTGTTTTCATTTTCATAAAATAAACTTTTTAATAATTTATATTGAAATTACCCCTTATTAGAAATTCTTTAACATGTGGTATCAATCAGATAGTTTGGGAGGAAAAAATAAAAAATTGATAAACAAAATAGATTGATGTCGCTTATTTACTACCAAAACATGACTCTTTAACTAACTTTCACATGCGTTTTATTATCAATCTATGTGCACTGAATGTAAATAGAACCAACGGTTGAGGTATATGTGATGAGCACAAGTTCAAAAAGAAAGCCCAATCCCCAAAAGCTAGCTTATAGTGAGAAAGAACCCAATAGACTTATAAACCTCACTCTAAGAGCTTGGCTCCCCAATGTGGGACTCATAACATAGTCACCCTCTCAAGAGCCGATGTCTCCGGTGGCTCCACTTTCCACGGCACTTCACTCGGCCTATCCGGTCAAAACCCTCCGTGGATAGCCCTCTCCGTAAACATCGGACTCTAAATGAAAGAGCCCATGTGATGAGCACAAGCTCAAAGGAATAGCATAATCCCTAAAAGCTAGCATATAAGGTGGGGGAACCCATTAGACTTATAAACCTCACTCTAAGAGTTTGGCTCCCTAATATGGGACTCATAAAAGTATATGTTACATATTCCAAAAAAAAAAAAAAACAGAAAAATTCCTCTCAAAATTTTATATCACCAATTACGGGTCAAATTCCAATCTTCGTGGTTATATTGCTTTAGTGAAAATACAAGATAATAACACTCGATCAATACGTATGTTTCACGCATTGCACAGCTCATGCTTATTTGTTCTTAGTTTAAAAAAGTGAACTTTTTATTCTCAATTCTTTTACCAAAAAATTATTCATTATATTAAAGAAGAAAGAGATACATTACCCTCATATTAATTGCGGCATTAAGGTTTATGTAATTAATTTCTTAAAATAATTGAAATTATGGACACAAATACTAAAATCTAACACTGTAAATCATTGTTGTCAAACTCGCGAATTGATTGTCTAAGTTTACCGTGTTCCGTTCCTACATTAGTAAATCGAGTCGAGTAGCAGATAAACTCGTACAATTATAAACATAGTTAAACTTACAAGTTTGCACACAAAGTTTACGATTTTTACGTTTTTAACTTACAAAACTATGTTGACTTTAAACTTGTATTAACCATTTCTATTTAATCATGTTCAATGGCTTTATATGAATTTTATGCATAATAATCTCCATCCTTGAACCAGAATTGATTTGAGAGGTTGCAAAGCTTGATAATTAGTAGTACTTTCTCTCTTGTCCATTTAATTCTGTTGGAAAGCAAAAATACTGAGTAATAGGGAAATTGTGATACGGAAATATGGAAATTGTGATGTGGAAATGGTGGTATGGAAATTGTGACACGGAATTTGTAATATAGGAATTCTGATGTAGAATTAGTGATATAGAAATTGTGATATAGAATTGCATTACATAAGTTGTGATATGGAATTTGTGATATGGAACGTGTAACATGGAATTTATATTAGGAATAGTAATGAATGATGATAAGAAGATATTAAATTACAATTAATGATTTTAACTTTATGAACACACGTGATTTACGTGAGCAGTAAAAGCTAATTTGAGTTAATCACTAACCGACTCGAGTTGACCTTCCAACACTCAAGTCACGAGTTTTGTCTTCTATAAAAACTTGTTTGAAAACAGAAGTTAAGAATGTGAAGATAACTTTGTAAGAACTTAACTAGAGTCAAGAATAGTTGACTTGAGTTACTTACTCGAGTCAAGCCTTTCTAACTTGAGTCAAATTGAATTTGTTCACAAAACAGAAGACTTCGAGTTACATTTAAAAGACTTTCAACAAAGGACACTCGAGTCAAAAAATGATGACTCGAGTGTTCAACATCATAACTCGAGTTAACAATTTATGTTCATAAATAAGTTTGAGAAATACTTTTCAAAGTGATTTAAACAAGTGATGACTCGAGTGCAAAAGTGCCAACTCTAACGAGTAACTCGAGTGAATCAAAATTAACTCGAGGCAAAAATTTAACTGTTGAAAAAGACATTTAAGCGCAGGACTTAAGATTTGAAAAATAAGTTTAAGTCCTCACAAAATTCACTCAAGTCATGCACCATTAACTCAAGTGAATCTTTCCTCTCAAAATGATTTAAAAAGCCTTAACTTGAGTCAACTAAGGTTAACTCAAGTCAGTCAAAAGCTGAAAGCTATTTTGAATGAGGTTTAAAAACACTTGACTCGAGTCCTTTTACCTTGACTCGGATGTGTCTATGATAGACACATTAAAAACATTTGATTCAAGATTTGATTAAAATAAAAGTTATTCACTTAAGTGCTATTAAACATACACTTAAGTGACTTGAATCAACAAGTCCATTTCTTTTAAATTGTCAGTTATCATCAAAACATAGAGAGCTAACATATTTGACCTGCTCTGACTCTATTTCTGTGTTCATGTTTTGTTCTGCAACTGCATGAAACGCATTTGATTATATGAAACTCACTTATATGAACTCAAGTAACAATATAATAATAATTGAATTTAATATACGAAGACAATGATGAATTATTGGACCAGCAAAGACTCGAGTTTGTTTATTTTAACTCGAGTTCTGTTTACATAACTCAAGTTTTGATATTTTGTACTTAGAACAAAGAATGTTACAAAAAGAGTGGTGTTGGCAAATAAACTTTCGTAAATGGACACTCGAGTTTGGAATTCCAACTCTAATGTGGAACTCGAGTTGTCATAATTATAACTCGAGTTTTAACATTTTGAAAATGTGGTAGAAGAGTGCTTAGAGATAAAAGTTCAGTGAAAACATTAACGTCTACCAAAGAACTCGAGTTTCATTTAGTCAAACTTGAGTTGTAAACTCGATTTTCATAAAATGAAACTTCAAGTGTACTTAAGATCAGAGAGGGGTTGAAGTAATACTTTAGAACTCAAGTTTTATTAAGGGAACTCGAGTTTTATCATCAAAACTCAAGTGTTACCTTTGTTGATCCAGAATGAGTAGGAGTAATGACCTTCAAGCGTTGGACCACTTTTGACACTTTTGATTTTAAGATTAAAACTCGAGTTGTTAAACTAGAACTCAAGTTGTCTTTAAAAACCAACTTATGATTCAAGTTTGATTTCAATAACTGTTGTTAATTAACTAGAGTTTGATAAATATAATCTCAAGTTGCTTCAATCATAAGTCCACATTCTTGACAAGTGATTGTTATCATAAAAACTTAAAACCAAGAACTAACACTAATTATAAGAATGGGTTGACACTACCAAAAAAAAAAAAAAGGATTGAGCAACCAACAAAATCCATCGCTAAAGATAAAAAACTCCGTCGCAAATAAGTTTTGCAACGGAAAACAAATTCCGTCGCAAAAGTCCTTGTCACGAATGAAATTCGACGACGAAAAAAAAAAAAAATCCATCACAATTTGCAATGGAAAAAAAAAAATCCGTTGCCATTTGAGACGGAACTTTTTTCCGTCGCAAATTGATGAATTAGAAAAAAAAAACATTAATAATTAATGAAAATGTCCAAATATTTCCAAAACATGATAATTTATATAGAGCATAATTACTGTAGCTCAAATAGCATTATTCAGAAAGAAACTTGAGCTTACCTGCATCGGACTATCCACAAGGATAGGTTTCAAATCTTTTGGTCGATTTCTTATTCCTCTTTTATGGTGAGAGACCTGCATAACATACAAAGCCATTGAAAAAACAAATTCAACGCCAAAAATGAAATAATAAAACAATATGCAAAATAAGACACAAGAACCAATCATGCTAAAAAAATATATCATTTCCAAAATAAATCGATTGATATAGCAAGCAGTAAAGTTTGAAATGAATGAAGTTCACATTAAGAACAATAAATGTAAATGAAAGCCAAGTAAAAAGAGTACCTTCTTTTTTGGGACAGCCATGAGCTCCATAGACTCGCCAAAAGAGAAACTAGGAAAACTAAACTCAGGCAAAGTGAATTGGGGTGATACAACCCCATGGCTAATACTCCCTGATAAAGGTGGAGGTTGAGGGTTGGAATGCATCCACGTTTTGATTCCTAACATGCTAATCATTCTCCCTCCAGAGTTCCTAAGCACGTTAAGTCTCGTGGCGATTGCTTTTGTTAAGTACCACCAGTAGGCCTTTGCAAGTCAGAAGAAAAATGAACTTTTTTATTACAAAAACTTAACAATTTATTGATAATATCTGCGGAATTGGAAATATGGAATACGGACCAAACACTTCGACTAGTGAAGAGTATTATCAGGGGCAGAAAATATAAAATAAGGAGATGGAATATAGAAATGAAAGCCATGAGGAAAGGAGCTAACACATACATATAAGGTAAATATTGAAAGGATGCAAGAGAAACAGTGAGGAAAGCAACTTAATAAGCCAAGGGGAGAAAATACAGACAGAGGTAAGAGAATGACCAAAGATGAGGGCTGACAGAGAAGGAGTGGAGACAAGGGCCGGATGTCGGAGAGTCGAGGTGGAGAGAGATCGGGAATGCTGAAGCAACGAGGCGATACACAGCAGATCTGATTTTTATTCCCGATTTGTGACAGACAAAAATCCGTTAGAAATTGACAGGCTTTTTCCAGCCAGCCAATTTGTGACAGAAATTAAAATTCCACTCATTTTTTGTTGCAAAAGTCTACGGATTTGGGCGCAATAAGCCAAGGGAGGTAATTTTCTCGAATTTTATTTATTGGATTTTCATGACTGAATTGAATTTTGCGACTAAATTCGTTTTCTATCACAAAATTTTGCGACCAAATTCGTTTTTCGTCACAAATTGCGATGGATTTTATTCCCTTGCAAATTCCATCCCTATTTTGGCATTTTCTAGTAATGTGACTTTTTTAAGAGAGATTAAGGAAGCTAAATAAGTTATTTAATCATATTATATGTAGTGTATCCTTAATTATATCATATATTAGTTTATTAGTCAAACTAATTAGTTTGGAGAAAAAAATAAAAATAAAAATACTCTAAAGTAATTTAATTGGCTTTCTTAATTTCTTCAAAAAAAAAAATCAACTTAGTCTTATAATTAGAACTAAAGGGAGTATACTTCTAGTACTTTGTATATCTAAATTGTTTAATTTGGCATATTATGAGCACATATTAGCATGTTCAATGAGTTGGATAACTCGTTATTGAGACTTTTGTCTCACCCAGTTGATTTAACAACTTTCAGGTAATAGTTTTTCCTCTAGTCAATTGGGGAAGGCTTTGGAGGCTTGATTATTGTGATAATATTTGTAAAGCCTCCTCCTTTTTATTTATGAGATGAATTATTGTGCAATTTTATTATAGGGCTCATTTTGCATACTCTGATGTGATACTAGGGTTTGTGTTATATTGTTTTCTATCTTGGATAAGTAACTCAAGTATATATTTGAGAAATTTGTTGTTTAAGTACTTTGATAATTGAGCTTTTTTGATATTGGGCTTGTGGTCAAAGGATTATATTCTGGACTTTGAGAAGTCCAAGGCCCAAGTGTATTGATTAATTGTGGTTTAGTTTATGAAGCGATGAGAAGAGTTTTATTATCCATGATAAATTTTAAATAACTAGTTTATTCTTTTCCATTTTATATAAATATTTGTATTGATTTAAGGTTAAATACCTAATTTGCTACGGAAGTATTGATAAGGGGCACTTAGCACTCGGAAGTTTTTTTGGTATCAAATTTGCCCCGAAAGTATGAAAAGGTACCAAATTTGCCAAAACTAATGAAAGGTCAAACGGGCATTTGCCATGTCAGATGCTTTTGGGTTAAATACCTAATTTGCCACGAAAGTATTGATAAGAGAACACTTAGCACCCGGAAGTTTTTTTGGTACCGAAGTATAAAAAGGTAGCAGATTTGCCCAAAACTGACAAAAGATCCACTTAGGTCGTTAAAATGCCACATGGCTAGGAAAGAAACACAGTGGAGGGTGAGTCATATGCTAGATCATGTAACAACGTCAGCACCTCATTCATCTCTCTCTCTTTCCTCTCACTTTCGGCGGTTCGTGCTTCTGAATTTTCTTCCACTCCTTCACCCACCCCTTCATTGGCGACGACAGTGCCGTGGGAATTTTCTTACGATTTGGTGAAAATTTTGACAATCCATATGACCATCTCTAACTGGGTTTAGAGTACAATGGAAATACAAAATTGTTCTAGGAATTATCTCTAACTAATGGCTTTTGCAGATCCAAAAGCTAATTCTAACATCCCATTTGAAATTTTCTTGATCAATTTGATAAGAATGGCTTTTGGTTTCTTGGTTGGATTCCTATCATACCTATATTTCTAGAGATCAAAACCAATCGAATATGAAGTAGAGGAAGGTCGCAAACAGAGTTGGCAGGCATTGTTGTGGAAGCTGGCATACTCGTGGGTAGGAGTAGAAGAAAATTCAGAAGCACGAACTGCCGAAAGCGAGAGGGAAGAGAGAGAGATGAATGAGGTGCTGATATGGTTACATGATTTGGCATATGACTCACCCTCCACTGTGTTTCTTTCCTAGCCATGTGACATTTTAACTACCTACGTGGACCTTCCATCAGTTTTGGGCAAATTTGTTACCTTTTTTATACTTCAGGGGCAAATTTGTTACCTTTTTTATACTTCAGGGGCAAATTTGGTATCAAAAAAACTTCCAGGTGCTGAGTGCTTCCTTATCAATATTTCCGTGGCAAATTAGATATTTAACCCAAAAAAATCCAACGTGGCAAACGTCCGTTTGACCTTCCGTTAGTTTTGGGCAAATTTGGTACCTTTTTCATACTTCTGGGGAAAATTTGTTACCAAAAAAACTTTCGAATGCTGAGTGTCTCCTTATTAATACTTCCGTGGCAAATTAGGCATTTAACCCTTGATTTAAATCCTATATTATCAAGGTAGTATTTTCAAATAGTTAGTTAAACTCTTTTTCTACCATTATTAACATTTGAAAGATGAATTGTAATTTTTTCTACTATGGTAAACCTTTGGATTTAAGTTTTCCTTTTTTACGCTATACTATTATTCATTATCAAAAGATTTGATTAAGTGTGTGGAGAGTTGAGTTTTCAAAAAAGAATTTGAGAAAATCTCTTTAAGATCCCAAGGGACCAAAAAAATGTCAAAAAAGTCCTATAGAAAATTCTGATGTAAAAAAGGTCCATTGACAACTCCTTCAATAAGGGCAATATTGACAACATCATCTACAGATTTTAACAACTATGGAGGATCTTTTTGACATCAAAATTTTCTTTGGGATTGTTTTAACATTTTCTTAGTCTTTTTTTCACAAAGAATTTTACAGTGATACTCGAAAGGGAGGTTGGAAATGGCAAGAGCCTCATTAGCCGAACTAGCATGTTTGGCCTCCGACGAACCACGATGAGAAGAGAATTATCAACAGCCCAAGGGCCGTTATCCACAATGAAGTCGCGATCAAACAGGTTCATGAATCTTATAAGTTAAAAGTAATATATTTGACCTTCAATGACAAAAGGGTCTCTCAGGAGCCAGAGGGAACGGAGACGTCTAGATAGGCATTCCACCGAGAAATCATTATCAGCGACTAACATGGCAATTGCATGAGAAGCATATGGTGAGACAAACGATGAGCAAGGACGTTGGGATCAATGTCCATAGGAGGGTTCAAAGAGCGGTTTTGTGAAGGTTTAGTGAATAAAGACATTTCGATTGAAAACGACGGAAAGTGAAGCAATTTATATAGCTAGAGAACGGGAATAAGGAAAGTCAAGAGAAATGCAAACTCTCGGATGGATGAAGAACAATGATAGCAATCAGAGATAGGAGAGAAGAGCATTTGGTGTGAGGGTAAGACTAGAAGGGCGTGGTTTAAATAGAAAATGTAAGAGAGTTGGAATCAACTAAGGAAGTTTACCCAGAAACGAAGAGACGGAAAGAAAACAAGTGCCTGTATAAGATGGAGGCCGGTGATCGGAAATTGCAATGAGAACAGAGTAAGGGCCTGTTTGGGATCCCATCTGATGGAGATGGGATAATAAGTCCATCAAGAGGGAACGCAGTGTTTGGGAGAGCTTCTTTATTTATGAGCTTCAAAGCGCTGGTTTTTTTCTGAGGCCATACCATGCATGGAGCTTCTTTTCCATCAGCTTCTTTTCCATCAATTTTTTTTGTGGGCCCCTTTTTATCTGGTAGGGTAGACTTACGATGACAGGAGGAAAAAACCCAGAAGTAGGGTAGACTTACGATGACAGGAGGAAAAAACGCAGGAAATGAACGACCAGGATGGATTAATCCATAGCAGAGCCAATTAGAATTACTTGTGGTTTTGGATTAATAAGGAAGAATAATAAAACGCCTGGGAATAGAAGAGCGACATGCACATGATGGAAGAGTAATGATGAGGTGTTGGTTAACGAGAAGGGGACGATTAATGATGGCAAAAACAGAGATAGAATAGTAGAATTATTTTAGAGCAAATGATATTGAAAGAAAAATATATGAAACTTGAAACTATAAACAAGAAATGCAGCAACTGGAATGACTCTTCTCAGAACAAGAGAAGGATGCTCAGACTTTCTCTCTTTAGTTTCTCTCACTAGAGGCACCCTATGTGTTGCCTTCTTTTTTTAGATTTATTCTGTAAAAATATTAGTATAATTTAATATTTAATATTATAATAATATTGTTAATATGCTATGAAATATTTTTTTATCCCATAAAATCTCAATCATTAAAAGTCAATCCAATAGTAGAAAAAATAAGTGGAGAAATGAGTGAATGAAGACACTTCTTTCTTAGGAGGCCGATCTTCTCATAATCCTCTTTCACTTTTTGTAAAACAGGAGTCACTCCTTTTTTCACCATTAAACTAAAAGATAAATGTCTTCAATGCAATATCTTACAAAATTTCAAACACAGGTATTATTGATTAATAGTTTATGATTCATTTGTTTGCTTTAATGTATTTATAAATTTTATTAATTGGGATTAAATTTGAATGAGTTATTGACTTATTCGTGGTTAATAATTAATTAACTAGATATTATGCTTTTTCAATTCTTTTTATAATTTTTCATTTATGATCTTTTTTTTTTTTCAATTTTATTTATTTTTATCTTTGATCAGACAGCTTTTTTTAAAAAAAAAAAAAAAAACTATTAACTTATTTGTTTATAAATGAAAAGTCACTACTCAGAAAAAAAAAAAAAAAAAAAAAAAAAAAAAAAAAAAAAAAAAAAAAAAAAAAAAAAGCTTTTAGGTCATCATATTTAGACTGGTTATAGAGGATCAGAATTGCATACTTTTTCAATTTAATGTGCATAATTAAATACATCTACATTTCTGTATTGTTGGGCCATAATTATTCATCATCATATCCATTCGGTTGTGTATTTATTTGTATGTTTAAATTTGAATAGGTTATTTTCCCATTCTTTTGCGGTTAGTTAAACAGTTGTTATGTTTTTCCTTTTATTTGAGAGATTATTTCTTTCAATTTTTGTTAATTTAATTTTCCAGTAGAGATTTGAATTCTCTCATTTATAATTAAACAATTAGTTACTATTTCTTTTTTTCCTATTTGATAGATTGTTTGCTCAATTTCTTTGCTTATGTTTTATTGTTCTGGTTTTGTTTAGGTTGTTTTTTTATTTATTTTCATTGTACAAAAATACCTCCTCTATCTTTCTTTGAATATATATAATATTTAACTATTTTGAGCTTTATTTGTTTTTGGTCTCTTTTATTTATGTTCTTTTGTCTCGTTCGTCTCCTGTCACTTTCTAATTTGAAATTTCTCTTTTATATCTTCATTTTCTCTTTCCACCTTCCTTCCCTGTAATTATTTTTTTTAAATATATATCATTTTTATATTTTTCTTAACAACTTATTATTATTATTGGTAATAATATTTTATTATTTATTTTGTGAATCTCTTCATTAAAATAAGTCAAAACTAATTCAAAATTAGTTCAATAAATTATAAAGATGGTTGTTAATGTAATAATATTTAGTTTTATATTATTTAATTAATTATTCAATCAATTCTTTATCTTATTATATAATGGTATTATCGTAAATTTTTATTGATTGGCCATGCAATGTCATGTAATTTGTTCTGTATAAGAACACAGATGTCTAGCCCTGCTGAACTAGTATATTGATATTGGATAGGTTAACCCTCTCCAAGATATCCATGGATTGGATACCTATGAGAATAGCATATCAATGTACACAACTAGGCGTTAGCCAAAGGGGTGGGGTGTGTGCACAGTGACAGCAGAATGCTAATCGAGAGAGAGTGTGTATACTTTTAGGGTTTACCTCTTATTTATAGAGTGTACCTTAGAGTTAGGGTTTGTACTTGTGGGCCTCTTGTGCCTCCAAATCCAAACGTTGTGCCGTCATAGCTGTGTCATGTTGATTGCCCCTTGTTGGACCCCACGTTGAGTGAGCCTCATATATAAATCCATAACAGTTGTCCCCCAACCCGGGGGTCCAAGTCTTTGAGCTGTCGGGGTGCATTGATTGTTTAACCTGGATCTCATTTTCGAGTTGTTCAACTTCTCTTCAAGTTTCAACGAACTTCAAATTTATTTCTTTTCTATGACTTGCCCCCAGATCCGTAAGCCGGGTTAATTCGATTGGAATTGTATTCCTTTTCATTTGAATTGGGATCTCTTTTGCATCAAACATCCGGGTTTCCGGGTTGTATGTTTTAGCAACAGGTCTCCCCCAGTCCAAGTTATCATGAAGAGGGACAAATTTGTTAGTTCTCTATGTATTTGATGTTTTGATGATAACAAATATAATGTAGATAAGTTAATAGATTCAAGGCAAAATCATGTTTCATATAGTTAACTTTAATCTATAATTGTTCTTGAAAGTTTTGCCTTTGATGCTTTGAGTTAATCTTTGGATACCTTGAGTCATGTGGTGTTATTATTTAAAAGAAAGATGTTTTGATCTCATAAGACTCGAGTTAAATGATTAAAATACTTTTAATAAACATTGTTAACTCCAGTCCAATGTTTTATGCCTCCTCGAATTATCTGTTCGATGTTAAGTTTTTGGACCAATTGTTTTTTACTCTTGAGTATCAAGTTAATGCCTCAAGTCAATAACTCAAGACAATTAACTTTTTAACTCAAGTTAAAATACTCAAACTTGAATCTTTCAAAAGCATCATTTTTTACTTGTGTATATCAAGTTAATGACTCAAGTCATTCACTTATTAACTCAAGTTAAGTTTTCATTTGGCCATTTTTTTGAAAGCACCGGGTTTAACTTTTGCATATCAAGTTAATGACTTCATTCACTTATTACCTCAAGTTAAGTTTTCATTTGGCCATTTGTTTTGAAAGCATTGGGTTTAACTTTTGCATTTAATGACTCAAGTCATTCACTTCTTATATCAAGTTAAGCTTTCAAATTGTCTATTTTTTGGAAAGCATCGACTTTAACTCTTGAATATCAAATTAATGACTCAAGTCATTAACTCAAGTCATTCACTTTTCATATCAAGTTAAGCTTTCAATTCTCTTTTTTTTTTTTTTTTTTTGGAAAGCATCGACTTTAAGTCTTGCATATCAAGTTGATGACTCTAGTCATCAACTCAAGGCAATTACTTTTATACCTCTAGTTAAGAGTCCAACTTGTATCTTTTCAAAGCCATCGACTTTAACTCTTGAATATCAAGTTAATGACTCAAGTCATTAACTCAAGGCATGACTTTCAGACTTCAAGTTAAAACATTAAACTTGTGTATTTCAAAGAGAAAGTCATTGACTCTTGCATATCAAGTGAATACCTCAAGTCATCAACTCAAGTCAATTATTTCTCAACTCAAGTCATGTCTTAGACTCTTTCATCCTGTGACTTGATTTTTCTAAAATCAATTGCCTCGAGACAAGTATTTTACTACCTCGAGTCATTGACTCAAGTTAACTTTATTTTAACTTGAAGTTAACACTTTTAGTTTTTCAAAATCACCGTCTTTGGAAATAAAAATCATTCGGTGTGATTTCATTACTTCATATCTTTACTCATTAATATTCCTAATTGCTTTTAATCAGTGTGTTAATGAGTTTCAGATAATTATATCAAAGATTAACATCAAATTATCATAGAGCAACGTGGGTGTCAGAGAGCATTAAATGTAGTTTCCATATCGAGACGCAATCACAGAAACCATTCCTCTGATCATCCGAAAGATATTCCTACTATTCGTATATCACAATAAATGCTATTTCACAACGGGCAAAATAGAAGGAATGAAAGAATGTTGTGACGGCAAAACCACCTGGATCATTAACGGCGAAAGTGACCAACGAAGCTTCATCTATCTAACGGCTATATTTAAGAGTCACAACGGATTCATTCAAAACTCACCAACGGTCATTAATTGCATCAACTATAAATTCATGAAGCATTGAATTCGCTACCTACCGAAAACGTTGTGCATTCAATTCTAATTTATTAAAAATCGCTATTTCATTAATATTTTCGGATATTCTCTTGTACTTCAGTGTTCATCTGTAAATCTACTCTTGAGGAGTTTTTAAACACTTATTCATTTC
This sequence comes from Acacia acuminata, assembly GCA_019022655.1. Lineage (NCBI taxonomy): Eukaryota > Viridiplantae > Streptophyta > Magnoliopsida > Fabales > Fabaceae > Acacia > Acacia acuminata. The sequence goes on from JAFJYI010000309.1 coordinate 425,806, forward strand.
ACTCAGAGATTAAATCTTAAGGTTGAGGAACCTTAAATATGGGTGTATCAATTACAACTTGTAAGGGGGAGTGAGTCCAAGTGAATGGATCATCCTTTGTTTACAGAGTGTGTAATTGTTCGTGAGTTTGAAAAATTAGTGGAAATCTCGAGGTGTGCTTGGGGACTAGATGTAGGTTGAAGAGTTAGATCGAACCAGTATAAATCGTTTTGTATCTCTTCTCATTCTCTATCTCTGGTTGATTGTATTTGTGCGGAAAATTTTAAGATCACCTATTCACCCCCTCTAGGTGATATTCCATCTTCAAAATTCCATTTTCTTATGTCACTGACAGCTTTATAGCTATACACTTGTTGCCCCTCAGCCTGGTAGTCCAGGTCTCTGGGTTGCCGGGGGTGCATTGATTTTGTTTAACCTGGAACTCATGTCCAAGTTTTATCTTTATTTCAACAATAAGTTGATTATATGAACTCAAACATATGTTCAAAGTTCTATTTTCAGTTTATCCGAGGTCCAATTAAGGAGCACAGATTTAACTATATAATTTTCACTTTATCCAAGGTCCAATTAAGGAGCGCGGATTTAACAGTATAATTTTCAGTTTATCCGGGTCCAATTAAGGATCGCACATTTAACTTTATAATTTTCAGTTTATCCGGGGTCCAATTAAGAGTGTGGATTTAATTGTATAATTTTCAGTTTATCCTGGGCTCAATTAAGGAGCGCGGATTTAATTGCTATTTCTTTTTAGTTTATCCAGGGTCTAATTAGGAGCACAACCCAATTAAGGAGCCCGGATTTAATTGCTATTTCTTTTCAGTTTATCCGGGGTCCAATAAGGAGCACGGATTTAACTATATAATTTTTAGTTTATCCGGGGTCCATTAAGAAGCGTAGATTTAACTGCTATTTCAGTTTTACTAGGTTCTAAATTGATTATGGAAACACGTTTTAACTGTTCTTTCAGTTTTACCGGGTTCCAAGATGATCATGGAAACAAGTTTTAACCGTTCTTTCAATTTTACCGGGTTCCAAGATGACCATGGAAATGCGTTTTAACTGTTCTTTCAATTTCAGCTTACCTGGGTCCCAAACATAACATGGAATATGGATTTAATTGTTCTTCAATTTCAGTTTATCTGGGTCCCAAACATTAGATGGATCCACCCGGATTTAACTGTATGTTACCACGGAACTTGGATTTTAACTATAATATATTCAGTTTAACCGGCCTTTGCCGCTAAACTTTATACGAAACTTGGATTTTAACTGATTACATTCAGTTTAACCGGGTTCCGCCTTCTTTTCCTTTTGGAGGTGGGCTCCTCCGTTTCTCCTTTCCCGCAGCATTAGATGGGGTGCTTTGATAGATTGGACGCGCCATAACAAGCAAATGACATTTATGATAATATGTGTTAGTGATCAAAATGAAATTTCTTGAAACTAATCATTCATAGGCAAAACGGTTTGATTTGCTTGTCCTTTGCATCACTGACTCATATGTTGCCTTTCTTATATCAAGTGGATAAAGCTGTGTGCTCCTGTCTTTTAAGAATAACTGAAAATGCCTGCTTGCTTCATCCAGCGTCAGGTCATGTCCAAAAACAGCAAGAGCTATCAGAACTTCTCCTCTCAACATTGCGTCTAGATGGCTTTCAACAGGTTTCAGTTCCCAGCCAAGATAAGATTGAATAGAATTATAAGATGCATCCTGTTCTGCTTGAAGGGAATCATTATTAGCCTGAGTCGTCATTTCTGTGGATTGGGATGCATCATCAATATTCTCCATTCTCCCGGATTGACCAAGATCCAAGGACTTCATTGAATTATCACATTTCCCAGCAGTAGAATCAGCTGAATATTATTGATTGGTGGCTTAACACCTCCACAAGAATCAACAGACTCGTTCATAATATGACAAATCTCACTGAAAACTCTCCTCCTTGCTTCTGCAGATCGAACACAAGCAGCCACTATAAACTAATTGGCTCTGGTTGCAAGTTTCCACCTCCAATCACCATCATTTTTCTTGTCCTTTTTGGCACTTCGAAAATGAAGAAAAATATTCCCCCACGCTTAATCCAGCTGGACTACTCTTTTGATGAGTGAACTTAGTTCTGCTCATTTCAGCATCTCACCGAAGAACTTGTACAGATGATGAATACCTCAATAATATCTCTGTAAGAAGCTTCAAAATAAATACAATTATAGATCATATTCCATATCAAATAAATTCCCAGTTGTATATTACCAATTGACGCATATATTTCTTCCAATTTCATCAGGTACGCAAATGACAATTTCTTCTGCTATAGAAGTTGCAACATCATTAGATTCGATCACCACTGTATCTACATATACCTTTTGCTTATCACACATACTTTTATCGGGTAGAAGCCTTTGACTTTTCTGCCACTCAATTTCCTTTTTGAAGGCATCATACATATTTTTAAAAGCATTCAAAAAGAGACTAAAGTCACATGCATAAAATGACCATCAACTTCCGATCAATTTCCTCTACTACATCAGGACGCACTTGTGAAATAGGAATAAAATTTCCCATTGGTGTTGGTACTCCTTTATACTGGCATGGACATGTTTCAGCTTAAATATGATCCTCCCATCAGGCACAAACCTCTGGAGTGTCCACTGTAATTCACTTTTGCTTCTTCTTTTTTTTTTTCAGCTTCAGAGCAAACTAAATTTTCATCGGTTGGGTAATTCTGAGGACTGTAGCTTCCTCTCAAGACAAGCCATGAAGTATAAAACCAAATGACTAAATTTGATGGCCACCATCACTAACTATTTTGATGTAGACTGACTGCTCTAAAAATCCTCTTGCTTTTCAGTTTATTATCATCACTGCTAGAAGTCTCACCAAAACAAGTGGAGCAGCTCAATGACCCATTGCTCATAGAACTAATACTTTCATCTTTCCTAAGCTTTTTTCTTCCTAAACGGTTTCTCCCTCACCTCTGCTCACTCTTTTTTCACATTCCAACTTCAAACAGAAACTATTGCCCAGTTTCATCTGTTGAGTAATATGTACCAATTAGTTAAGTAAAAAATAGGATGAGATCCCATTTTTCTCGGCAGTAGAAGGTAACTAATGCATCTGGATGATTATCTTTCGTCACCTGTGTTCTTTATTTACTTGCATTATTTCCAAACTTAGCCATGTATGTGTCAAATACGTTTGAAAAGCTACTAATTTCTCTATCATCACTTTTTCAAACCTAGACATTTATTTTCAAATCAAGCCGCTATTGTCAAATATTTTGGCTATTTTTTGAATATGACTTCCCAACATGTGCTGCCACCCTTTTTTAAGTCAAGCTAGAATACCAATAAAATAATTCACACAACAATGACAAAAACGTACCTGAGGCCGCAACTTATCACTAGGTGGTGCCAAGAACAAAACGACAAAATCAACCGTCACCAAGGAAGACAAGGTTAAAGAAGATCAAAAAGTGGGGCTAGAATCTCCACTTTCTTCATTCGGTTCCTCACGCGCATCTTTCTCGATCTCCAAGAATAGCAACCTCGTTTTGGGATTGGTTGATATTAGACACGGCAACCCGAAGATCTTAAGATGACCCACATTCCTTCTTCTCCCAACGTAAAACGGAGGAAGAAAACAGGTAATGATATGAAGGATCGAGATTCTGAGTTTTTGCTGTACTCTGTTTACACTGATCCTTTCTCAGGCTGTTCCCTTTCATTTCTCTCACACTTTCTCTCTTTCATCTTCCTATCACGATGAGAGTCATCTCTGCTTTCATGTTTATATGAATGTTTCTTGGCCATCTTCCTTCGACCTTTGTCATCTTTCTTGGAAGACCGAGCCCTTCTTCTTCTGTAGTTATCCTCATAACTAGAAGACAACGATGAGTCCCAAGTCACTGAATCACAAAGTTTCTCCTGTGTGTTCATCACCACAGACCTGTTGGTTCGTGGTATTGATGTCCAGCAAGTCTCGCTTGTGATTAATTATGAACTGTCTACTCAACCAAAGGACTATGTCCCTCCAATTGGTCGTAGTGGTCGGTTCAGAAGAAAAGGTGTTGCAATCAATTTGGTGACGAGGGACGACGAAAGGATGCTGTTTGACACCCAGCGGTTTTACAACGTCAACACCACAAACCCTAACTACAAAACTCCATGATTGTTGGTACTGCAGTTAGGAATTGGAATCCTTGACCATCTTTGGTCGTGGGAATAAAAAATTTATCGATTCCCCACGATCGGCTCCAATGTTCTGTATAAAACACAGATGCCTAGCCCTGCTGAACTAATATATTGATATTGGATTGGTTAACCCTCTCCTACATATCTATGAAGTAAACAACTAAGTGTTAGCCAAAGGGATAGGGTGTATGAACAATCACGACACAATGCTAATAGAGAGAGAGAGTGTATTACCTATTATTAATAGAGTGTACTTTAGGTTAGAGTTTGGACTTGTGGGCCTCTTATGCCTCCAAGCTTAAACGTTATGCCGTCATGTCTATGTCATGTTGATTATCCCTTATTGGGCCACACGTTGAGTGGGTTTCATATATAAATCCAAAACATGATTGATCATTGGTTTTGTTAGCCTGTTATAAATTAGTTGTCATTTGAATTAATTTGAAAAGTTATTCCCTGATCCATTTACTTATGATTTATTTTTCTTTCTTCCACCGTTATAACATTGAAGAGTAATAAGTAATATTAAGCTCATGCTTGAGGTTAGTTGCAAATATATGTTTAGTTAATTTGTGAGAGTGTCATGTCTTTTTAGTAATGTAGTTATAAATAGGTTGAGCTTAGGATATTGACAAGTCATAACACTGATTAGTATGAAGAGTTGTTTATGACAAAAATAGTGTTGAAAGTGTAAGTTATGGCTGTTAGATTAACATTAATCCCATTTTTGCTTGAAATTTTATCTGAAGAAAAAATATGAGTGGAGAGAAGAGACGCGTACCTGGGTCCAGGGGCGGAGCCAAGATTTCCAAATAGGGGGGCAAAAATTACGGCATAGAACCTAAGGAAGTTAGTATTTGAAATTAGGGGGCAAAAATTACAGAATTTAACCCAAAATTTTAGGAAATTATGCTTCAACCTCATAACTATTTCAATATTTTCGATTTAGTCCCTCTATAAGTCTTTTTAATAGGGACTAAATTGAAAATGTTAAAAATTTTATGAGGCTAAATCATAATTTCTTATACTTTTGGGTCAACTTCTGTAATTTTAGGGGGAGCGAGGGCCACCCCTAGCCCCCCTGATTCCGCCCCTACCTGGGTTGGGTGAAATCTGAGTAATAGAAACTCACGCAAATATTAGACTTCTATAGTCTAAATGGGGTTGGCATAGTAATGTACCAAAACAAGAAAGATGGTAGTAGAGAAGAGAGATTTTCAGATAGTTCGATGACATAAATCTATAACTAAGGAATGCGCATCCTATTTTTAGTGTTCAAGCGTGACCATTAATTAGGAAATTATGTGCACTCCTACCTGCCTTCCAAGTTAGTGATCAATAAATTAATTCTCAATTAATTTTCTTATATATAATAATTTGTTTCTCAATTAACAATTTCATAATCAATGCTAGCTTGTTTCGCAGTCCATAATCATCAATGCTAATTTATTTTTTATTTGATAATGTTACTCTTATCCTAATCAAATAATTCAGCCCATCAAGGGCAGACCTGAACCTAAAGACCAAGATTATCTATATTTTGTTGCTACTTCATCGTGTGATCATATTATACTTTGTGCTGTAATTCTCTCTCTTCATAAAATTGAGTTTGGGAAGATGTTGTTGAACATTTGTGTAGTCCTGTCGGCAAATTTACATCTTGTTCTGGTGTAGAACACAGATGTCCAGCTAAGGGCTGGTACTTTGATCTTGGATAGCTAGGCTCTGCCTGAATATCTATGGAGGAGATAATCAGGAGAGCGTGGGATCACTGTACACGACAAAGGGGTGGTGTGTGTGCACAGTGAGACTGAATGTAAGTAGTCTATGTTAGAATGTGTGCACCTGGTTACCTGACCTCTATATTTATAGAGGTGTCCGCGGCGGATATCTCGGCCTGGTGCGATATCTGAGGCGCGCCATATCCGGGCTGCACTATCTCTGGGGCGAGGGTCTCGGAATGCCGTTACGATATGGGTAGATCGTGCCTAGCCAAGATTCCGGATCTCACCCCATGAATTGCGGATCATACCTCCTAGTTCCATTTGGGCCGCGCCATGGACTTGGGCTTTTGGGCCGGTCCGTAACAGTTGCCCCCGCCTTGTTTGTTCAGCTTCGGGCGGCCGAGGTGTTCAATGCCCCCGGCCCCTGTTGAGGTCTGAGGCCTGTGCTTCATCTGGACCGGCTTCTAACGCCTTAGCTTGTTCCTGTTGTAACAGTCCGGGTGGTGTCCTGGGTCGCGCCGGACCGGGACCTCTCGAACGGCCTCGGACTTACATAATTAGCCCCCTGTCCGTGAGTGAATCGCTTGGCATTCTTTCCGTAGATGCCATCATTGCTGCTTTACACCTGGCTTGCCCTGGTTGGAAAGAGTCTGCAGTCGTCGCGCCCCTCCGTGTGCTGATTTGCGTGCACATTTAATGCTCCTATGTCGTTCTATGCATTTCCCATCATGTCTAGGTTCAAAGACCGAATTACCCCCGACGTCCCATTTCCCGTCATACCTATGAAGTAATTTTTTTTGCGTTTGGCTCCTCACTTTTTCCCGCTACAACCTTTTCTCGGTTTTGCTCGGGGTTTGTAGAATCATCTCCTCTCGCCAAAACTCCTTTGTTCTCCATTTCTATCGTTCGAGTTTCCCTCTTCTTACTCATATAGGTATTTTCCTTATTCTTCTTTACTTTTTTACGGCATAACGTACTTCTTACCGATTATATATCCTTTGGTCCATTATCTCGTGTTCCTACTCCTCCTCCTTTTCGGTTTTTCGAGTAAGCTTTTGGGACCATTTTTCGGGTTTTGCTTGCTTTTGACACATCCGCGTTTCTATACTTGCCTCTCTTTCGACATAAGACCTTTAGTTCTTAGGTTTTTAGTTCCTTCCTTATGGATAGAGATAGGCATTTTCCTAAACCCAGATCAATGTTAACCCCTGAGAAAGAGGAGTTTCTTCGCACTCGCTTCCCGTGAGCTTCTTATTGGGTTCTTGGAATCGAGCTTTCGGAAGCGGAGAGGTCAGCCTCTTTACTCCGAGGCAGGGTCGGTCAGTCAAGACGAGTCGGGCCCCGACCTACTGCTGTTAGAACTCTATCTCCTCCTCCTGCCCGAGCTTCTGCACACAACGTTCTTATCTCATCGCCAGTACAGGCCGGGATTGGTTCCGTTGCCGGCTCCAGGTCTCCGACCTTATTGGCCCAACCGCTCAACTTCTGTGAGGGTCCACCTTCTGTGAGCTCGGATCCTTATCCCGAGGATTACCTCGGCCCCTGCTGGGACTGCTTGGCCGAGGGTGCCTTCCACATTGTGCACGGCGGAGATTCCAGAGCCTCCTCGATTCTTGGTTCTTGCCGGCATCGGCAACCTTCGGGCCTTTCTTTTGGCGTACCCTTTCGTCCGAGTCCGCCATCTATTTTTCCTTCCTACATGCTTTTACCAGGTATTTCCAACTCGGTAATTTTCTTTTATTTTGCCTATAGGTTAATGGCTCCCAAATCTGTGCCCTCCAAGCAAAGGGCGAGGCGAGGAATCGGACTCTTCTAGTCCTCCCAAGGCTTTGTGTCGTAGATTTTCCTGGGTGTCCCATGAGGTCTTGAAGACCCGATCATCGATGTCGGATACCGACATTGCACGTTTGGATCTACCCGTCATGAAGGGGTGCGTTATACGCCGCCCGGAGGCCGACGAGCCTATTTGTGCGGAACAGGAAGTAGGTGACAGAGATTTGCTGTAATCTCCCAAAATAACCAGATTAGAAAAGGATTTGCGGTATAATGTAACCTGGGTCGTTTCCCAACGAATTCGTTAGATCGGTTCAATTTGCACTGACAATAAAACAGTGTGATAATTTGATTCAGAATAATATTAAAGACGAAGTAACTTGAGAGACAAAACGAAATAACATGAATTGAACAGAAAACGAGAGGATTAAAGGATCAACCCACGATTTCGGATTCACCCACTACCCTTCCTCGAACGAAACAAATTTATAACCGAACTCGTAATCGACTTTAGACAAACCGAAATCTCGCATTTGTCTAGAAGAAATTCCCTCAACGAACAATCGGTCGAGAATTTGTTGAATCGTGGCGCAACTTTGTACGATCGCACGAAATACTTTAACCCAAATCAGAACTTCATCCTTGGGAAATATCAATTTGGGTTTTTAATCAAAAACCCAATCCGAATCAAAAATCAAATCGATTAAGGGATACGAGAAATGAGTTAGACGGTTACCGATCGGCGCGAATCCTCGGGATAGTGGATGGAACCCTCATCGTGGATCAATCTCGAAATTTAGCCGAACATAATTAAGAAAGACGAAAAACAGAGATGAAGAACGCGAAGAACACGAAGAACATTGCGTAGAATTTGAAAACTACTATTTTGATCCTCCGAATTCTAAAAACGTGAATGAGAATATGTTTGTGGCTACTGCCTCACTTAACCTAGAATGACAAAATGAAATGGGGCTCCAATCCACAATTCAGGCCCAAAATGGAAAATAAAATAAAATGAGCTTTAATTACAAAATTCGAGCCCAAAAATACATATGACTTCGGCTCCAAAATCGACCACCCTCTTGTCCAAATTTGCTCTTCATGTCTTCATAACAATTTTAGCTCTCTGAATCATCTGAAATATGAGACAAAAATGAGGCAAATCCGATGTCTGGTTCAAGAGTTATGGTAAAAATGGTGAAGCAATGTAAAACTGGAATTTATTATTAAATAATGGCTAAAATATAATAAAAGGCCCAAAGCCCAAATAACTATAAAAGCCATTATTTATTAGCTAAAGAGTCCTAAATTTTAAATCAAGAGACAAAAAGTAGTGTATGAAATATTCAATTATCAGTAGGCAGTCCCAATTTCTTTTTCTTTTACCGGGATTACCTTACTCGGGTCGGTGTTTGCTTCCCTTTCACCCAGTTCCAGATAATGGCCCTTTTGCACCTGAGACTTGCCCCGTCTCAACTTCATCCGAACGGGTGGGCTTATCTTGTTGTGTTCGAGCAACTGTGTCGCTCCTTCCCGGTTCCGATTCCCTTCTCGACCAATCTCTTCTTCTATTACTTTGACCCCTTTACCCCGGCTCTCCCAAAGAAAGCGACAAGCTAAAAGGGTTCGTATCTCTCCACCGCAATCCAGATCGGAAACTCATGAAACCCTTCTCGAGTCATTTAAGCGGTTCAAAAATGCGTTCTTCAAGGTTGTCGCCATGCCGGTAAACAAACCTGGTTTTTGAAGGGGTTGAGGCCGCCGACGTAGTGGCGTTGTAACATCCTAAATTTTATTTTTAGGATTTAATTGTAATTAAGAAATAATTATATATGATAATTAAAAATAAATTGTGGTTGTAAAATCTAAAAAAAAAAAGTAATAATAATATTAAAATAAAGTTTGGGCCTTTGTTGTAATTTGCCCATTTCAAAATCTGGAAAAAAAGAGAGTAGAGAGTCGGTGTATGGAAGAAGAAAAAGAAATTACAAAAAAAAAAAAAAGAATGATACGTGGTGGCGGAAGAGAAAGAAAGAATCAAAAGAAAAAAATTAATTACACCACCGCCTCATTAAATGAGGCGGTGACTCTAATAATTGCTTATATATATGTATGTGTGGAGTGTGTGTATGCTAGCGGTGAGATTGAGAAAAAAAAAAATCGAGAGAGTGAGCGCGGTGAGCAAGGAGAAAAGAAAGAAGAAGGATTGGAGCATTTGGATTTTTCGAGGTATGTTATTTATTTTATAAGATTATTTTGGTAGTTAGATTAACTTCTTTTCAATAAACTTTCTTCATGAAAGTTGTTCTATATATTTTTCTCTTTCCAATAAATATAATATTATGTTGGTTAGTGAAAATTTTGAGATTATGATTTTAGAATAATTTTGAATTTTTATAATAGATAGATTTGTATATATGTTTAAAACGATTAACAACTAGTTTTAATCAGTTCAGAATTTTTGATTGATTGTGGTAGGAATTTAAACAAATTTTTCTACCCTAGAAATTCAAGATTTATATTCTAGAATATTTTTACCGATTAAAAGTGGTATAAATTTTATCTTGAGTTAATAGAGGAATTACGAGATTTTAATCGGTTGGTTTTGAAATTTGAAGGATTTAAACTGTTATTTTTAGTGTTATCATAATAACATATATTTATTTGAGTTTGTATGATTTAAGATATATGAAATTATAATTGTGATGATGTAGAGTTTATCCGTGATAGGTGATTGTTCGTGTTTTACTCTTCGAGATAAGGGTTAGCTTGGAATTGAGGTAACCGGGGTTAATTTATTTTATATGCTTGTTTTGGGGTGTGAGGTATTTTTCTCAGTCTTACTTTATATATACTACTTGTATGTGTTTTGGAAAATTTTGTATATGTTTGAATATGATATTATTTCGGTGAAAGCGAGTGTATTTTCCAATGTTGTGTAATTAAGTAGATATTTTTACTATTGGGTTGTTGTTGTGATGGTTGTAATAGTTGTTGTAAGATGTTATATATATATGGAATAATAATGTGGTAAAATGTTGATGAAAATTTTAGTGTTATATTATTTTATTTATTTATTTTGTTGTGGAATATGTTGGATTGTGTGGAAGAGATTTAGGGTGAAACTGTGCCCATCGGCTCTCTCATTCCTGGCCCAAAATTTGAGTTGAGTGTTTTGGGCGGACACCTCCCTGTTACGATATATTGGTGGTGACATGGGAGGGGACAATGTTCTTGAAGTGACTAGCTAACTTTGGCCAGGTATACTAGCAGCGATGATAGGCTGTCACCATGTCCGAGATGATATAAGGAGGAGCGGGATGGATGAGTGGGGCTTGTTGTTATTATTATGGATTAATTAATTATTTGTTGTTGTTTTTATTAAATGTGATAGTAAACACGCTTTCTCGACTTACAATCCTTTCTTGCATATTTGATAAATTAATTTTGGTTCTTGGGACTTTATGTCTCACCCTATCATTATCAATATTTTTCAGGTGAGACCCCTAAGTCCACTGGTAGTAAAGGGAAGCAACCAGAGGCGTAACAGTTGTGAATTTTGTAAGCCTCTTTTGGTTTTGGTGCTGTAATGATTTCTATATTGCCATACTAGGGCCCACATGTTTTGAGAATATTGTTTTAACAGTTGGGATGATTTGTTTATTTTACATTGAACCAAAGGTTTTATTTTATATGATATAATATTTTAGAGGATCCTCTATCAAAACTTGTGTGGAAATGTTTTAGTATAAATCTTTGTTGTAGATTTGGTGTTGTAAAACTTGTGGGTGTGCATTCTTACGCTCGACAATTGTGTCGAGTTTTGGATTTTGCTATGGTGAGTTTGTGGGTGAAACTTTGTGCCCTGGACTCGGATGTGCTTATTTATGTAAAGAAAAGAGTTTTCCTTAATCTCTGGTTAACCCAGTTTAGTCATTATATTATGGTTAATTATTGTTTAATAAGGAAAGGTCTTTTCAGGCGTTTTCCTCTATATTGGATGGAGAGTCATCATAAAGCTGCTCCCTCATCCTTCCAAATTTCCAAAGATGACCTCTGGGAGATGCCCTTTCGTGCCTAGGTTGGACACCTACGTGGAGGAGTATGGCGTCCAGAGTGCGGCCTTTTTTATTTCTGGGGAGGGATCTAAGCCAATCCCCTCTACTTGTAGGAGTCCCTCCTTTGCAATGTTGTTTGTCTTTCAGTAAAATTTGGTATCCTGTTGTAATAACTTGTGTTTATTCCTGACTTCCTTTATTTGTCCTTTCAGCTCAAGACATGAGGGCTCTTCCAGGTTACTTGGCGAAGGTGAATCCGGCCGCAGCATCGCCGAGTCATCGGGCTCGAAAACGGGCCGTCCCTGCCGAAGGTGCTACACCCAAGGCCGCTACTACCTCGGCTCCATCCATCCCCTCCGGGCCTTCTCAGGAAGTTGTTTCCCAAGCTCCGAAGGGGAAACAGGTCGTTATGTCTGTTGACGAATCTGTGTCTGCGGTTATCGCGACTACTCCTTTGGTCTCGGTGCTCCCGATACCTCCGCCACCTCTGCCTCCTCCACCTCCTTCTATCGGGTCGTCTCGTCCTTCTTCTGTGCTTCCTCGCGGCTTCATATGGGATAAGGGGGTGACCAAGGAACTGGACGTTGCGTTCCTTCCTCCCCGGGAATTTATGGAGAGCCGGCCCCTGTCTCCGCCTAACGTTGATGAGGTGTATGTAGCGCAACGGTATTTATGTAAATCTGTTGGGCTGCTTCAAGCCTATATTCTCATGAAGGGAAGTATTCCATGGCCGATGCAGAGAATAAACGCCTGAGAGCATCTCAGGAAGAGGTGGCAGCCAAGCAAAAGGCTCTGGAGGAGGCCGAGTCAACGAAAAAGGCCTTGGCTGAGTCTGAGGCCAGGGTGCAGATTTTGCAAGAGAAGCGGGATGCCACCTGGACCGAGCGGGATGCTTCTAAGGCCGCGGTCGTGAAGATGGATAAAGAACTTCTACTTGCACGAGAGGGGGCGGAGAAGTCGGCCTCCGAGTGTTCCGGGCCCGAAGCGCGAGCGAGAGTCTTGAGGCGGTGAAAGCCCTTCGAAACAGCATGATCCGCGTCCTCTAAGCTTAAAACAAGCGAGGAGGCCTCGCCGCGGCACGCGGGCGTCTTGGAGTCCGATGAGCTCTTAAAGCGGTACGCCAAAGATTGCTTTGACAATGCCTTGGAGCAGATCTGGTTCTTGAATCCGACAGCTAAGCTTAACCTGGACGGCTATGATTTTTGCGCCTTTGTCGAGGACGGAGTCTTAGTTCCGTACCAATCTCCTACCGCCAATGCGTCCCGATCTAAAGAAGAGGGAGAAGAGTCAGATGCGGAGAGTCGGATGCGGAGAGTGAGGCAACAAAGGGAGCTCATGAGGCCGGCCCGTCTAGTTAATTTTTATTTTTACACTTCATTCTTCTGTGGGCGTCTGTGCCCCTCTATTTTGAACATTTCCGGCCTTTGTGCCATTTTGTACAAATTTTTATGACAATGGATGAATTATTTCTTCACCCTTCTGCCATCTTGTAAATTCCAGCATTGAAATCTATTGATTTGTAGTAGATACAAGTCTGTTTAGTCGACCAACACCGACATGTGGGAGGGTGGGGCGCGGGTCGTATGTTTTAACCTCGGGGGTGTTAACTTAACGCACTACCTCGTCCGGCTTGACTAGTCGAAAAATTTGATAGTAACCGAATTAAGGGCGAGGCCGTCACATGTCAACCGAGGTGTCTATCACCTCTAATCTAACATTTTGACTTGATCAGGGTCGAAATGACAGCCCGCTTTCTTAGATCGGGAGAGCGTTGAAGCGTCAATTTCGTGAAGGCCACGTATGGCATTTTCGCTGAGCTCTAACCAATGCCCGTCGGAGTACAACGGCCGGTGTCATACATCTAGATGTTTTTTTGTTTTTGTTAATGACCGGGTGTAAGTACCTCGGTGTCAGGTTTTGGACCGGGCTTAATGGCCTCGGTTTCATGCTTAAGCAAGTAATTGTGCACATTGATGAATTTCCTTGATGGAATCCTTCATTAAATAAAACAGCTCTAACGAGCTTACAAATGGTCATAAATTATTCAGATGAAAAATAAAGAACAATTGAAGTTTGGAGAAACATAAGGAAAGGTAAGAAATAACCGAACAGTAGCCTTGGTGTCTACGGGGCCGAGCCTAGACCTAGCTGTAATAGATCTTTAGCTTGTCGGCGTTCCATGTTCTCTTAACCGGCTTCCTTGCCAGGGTTTCGAGAACATATGCCCCACCATCGAGTTTTTCTTTAATCCGATTGGGGCCTTCCCAATTTGCCGCCAGTTTTCCGTCTCGGGCATTCTTGTTACCGATGTTGGCCCGCCGAAGTACAAGGTTCCCTCTGTTAAAGGATCGTGGTCGAACCTTCCGATTATACTTTGCCGCGAGGAGTTGCTTGGCGGCAAGTTCTCGGCAATGCACGCCGTGACTCGGATCTCATAAATTAGGTCCAGTGTCTTTAGGGCGTCGTCATTTGACGCCCGCCCATCTGTCCGGCTTCGATCTTTCTCCATGAAGGCTACCCGATTTCGACCGGGATCATTGCTTCACAACCGTAGGTCAGCCGGAATGGGGTTTCCTGAGTCGAGGACTGCACACTCGTCTTATAGCCCCAAAGAACACTATGGAGCTGTTCGGTCCAGCTGGTGTCGGCCTTTAACATCCATTTCTTTAATCCATCCAGAATGATTTTATTAGCCGACTCGGCATGGCCGTTAGATTACTTGGTGTTCGACGAACGAGAAGTGTTGCTAGATGTCCAAGTTGGACATTAAGGCACGGAATCTATGGTCCGTGAAGCGGGTCCCATTATCGGTGACGATTCAACGGGTATCCCAAATCGAGCAAAGATGTTATGACGAACGAATCTCATAATCCGAGACGAGGTGATCGTAGTCAATGCCTCCACTTCAATCCACTTGGTGAAATAGTCTACGGCGACGATGAGCCATTTCAGCTGTCCAAGTGCCGGCTTGAATGGTCCGAGGATGTCTGTTCCCCATTTATAGAAAGACCAGGGGGCCGACATACCTTTTAACTCCGTCGGTGGTGGCCATAGGATCCCAGCGTGTTTCTGGCAACTGTCGTACCTCTTGGCGGCTTTCATGGCGTCATGCTTCATGGCGGGCCAATAATAACTGACGCGTAACGCCTTCCTTGCCAAAGCCTTGCCCCCCATGTGTTGGCCGTTGCATCCCTCATGTATCTCGGTCAACATGTACCTTGCTTCGGACTCACCCAGGCATCGCATTATCGAGCAGTGCACTCCTTTTCTGTATAGCTGATCATCGACCATGGTGTACATGGCGGCTTCTCTGATCAGCTTCTTTGCTTCAGTGGAATCTGTTGGGATGATCCCCCTTTCCAGGTAATCTTCGATTGGCTTTCTCCAGTCCGTGGCGGACGAGATAGTCATGACGCGGTGGGCTCGCCGCATTCGTTGGATCACAGTTCTATGACTCCCCGGACCTTTGGTGCTTGCTAGCTTGGAGAGGATATCGACCCTGGTATTCTCTTCTCTCGGGATATGAGCAACAATTACTTCTTCGAACTCGGTCATTACTTCTTTTGCTCTGCTCAAGTACTTAGCTAACAGGGGGCCTTTTGCTTGATAGCTGACATCGATCTGTGCGGCGACAAGTTGTGAGTCGGTGAACACCTTAACTCACTGCGCTCCGTTCTCTTTTTCTTGAAACAATCCGGCTAGGAGGGCCTAGTACTCGGCCTGGTTATTGGAGGTCGGGAATTCCAACTGGAGGGAATGCTCAGTAGCGACCCCCTCGGGGCTCTCAACGATGACTCCTACTCCACTGCCTTTTGGATTGGAAGATCCATCTACAAATACCTTCCAGAATTCCTCGCTAGCCATAATCGGAGTCAACTCTCTGATGAAATCGGCCAATGCTTGTGATTTGATCGCATGTCGGGCTTCAAAAGTGATGTCGAACTCGGATAGCTCAATCGCCCAGCTCGTCATTTGTCCTGCCAAGTCGGGTTTGTGCAATATTTGCCAGATTGGCTGGCTGGTTCGAACTACTATCTGGTGTTCCTGAAAGTATGGTCGAAGCTGTCTCCCAGTCGTCAGTAATGCAAACGCCATCTTTTCCAGCTTCTGATATCGGAGTTCAGCGTTTTGTAACGCTTTGCTCACAAAGTAGATGGGTGTCTGTCCGACCTCAGTTTCTCTTACCAAGGCGGCACTTACCGCCTCTTCTCCCATAGACAGGTACAAGAACAAGGTCTCCCCTTGTTCCGGCTTTGTTAATACTGGAGGGGTTGCCAAACATCGCTTAATTTCTTCAAACGCTGCTTCACAATCCGAATTCCATCCTCCATGAGTTTCTTTCTTCAATAATTTAAAGAAAGGTAACGCCTTCTCGGCCGATCTGGGTAAGAATCTTGTCAAGGCAGCCAAGCGACCTGTTAATTGTTGAACCTCCTTCTTAGAGTTCAGGGCTTGCATGTCTAGGACGGCCTTGCATTTGTCTAGGTTAGCCTCGATCCCCCGATTGGTCAGCATAAAACCTAGGAATTTCCCGGCGGGAACTCCGAAAGCACATTTGGCCGGGTTCAACATAATTTGATGTCGTCTTAATTTTTCAAACGTTTATTCTATGTCCCGGATATGCTCCTCTGGTTGTTTTGACTTGACGATCATGTCGTCTATATACACCTCCACATTTCGCCCGATTTGGTCCCCAAAGACGCGGTTCATCATTTGCTGGTACGTAGCTCCGGCATTCTTCAATCCAAATGTCATGACGTTATAGCAATAGTTAGCCTTGTCGGTCATAAAGGCGGTCTTCTCTTGGTCGTGTGGGTGCATGGCAATCTGATTGTAGCCGAAGTAGGCGTCCATGAAAGAAAGCAACTGGTACCCAGCCGAGTTATCAACGAGTTGATCAATGTTGGGCATAGGGTAGGAGTCCTTCGGGCATGCTTTATTTAGATTGGTGTAGTCAGTGCACACCCTCCATTTGCCAGTTGGTTTTAACACCATGACCACATTCGAGAGCCAAGTTGTATATTGTACCTCTCTGATGAATCCAGCGGCAAGGAGCTCTTCAATGTGACTTTCAAGGGCTTTCTGTCTGTCATCAGAGATATTCCTCTTTTTCTGGGCCATTGGCTTCGACCCCGGCCATATGGTGAGTTTGTGGCAGCAAAAGTGTGGGTCGATCCCGGGTATTTCGGCTGACGTCCAGGTGAAGACGTCCTGATTTTGTCTTAAAAACTTGATCAATTGCGCTTTTAAGTCTGCGTTCATATCTCTGTCGACTTTAGTTGTTTTGGAGGGATCCGTCCCCAGGGTCAACTCCTCCGGCTCCCCTTCCGGCTCGGGCGTGGATTTTCGGTTCACGGAGATCCGGCTCTACCATATTAACCGACCATGGGGTTGCCTATCATTTCGACTTTGGCCATAACTTCGTTGGTTCGGAGTCGTGGCGGGATGAAGGTCCTTCCTCCTCGACTCGGAGAGTCTCAAAGTAGCATTGCCGTGACTCCTTCTGGTCCCCGGACACTTTGACCACCTGATTTTTATCGTTGATCATCTTCAGTTTCTGGTGCTTAGTGGATGCTAACATGTCCCGATTGTGTATAGTGGGTCGGCCCAATATAATATTGTAGGGAGAGCGGAAGTCGGCTACTACGAACCTTACACGTTCTGACTTGAAAGCTTCCTTGGTTCCTAGCGTCAGTCTGAGGTCTATATACCCTTTTGGGAAGGAACGCTCTCCATTGAACCCGATAAGGGTTGACTTGCACGGCTTTAAGTCTTCACCATCGAGGTGCATCCTTTGGTATGCGTCCCAGCTTATGATGTTGGTCGAACTCCCTGCATCCATGAAAGATCCGTTTGACTCGGCAATTTACTAGGATTCTGGTGATAACCAGTCCGTCCTGGTGGCCGGGAATAACATCCTTTAGCTCTTCGTCGGTGAAGACTAATGGAGGTGGTTTCAGTTTCTTTGAGCCGCCTTTGAATTTCGATATATCTCTCATTGTCAGCACCTCCCGCAGGTATTTCTTGCACTGACTTATCGTATCTCCACCTCCTCCGAAACCGCCGCTGATGGCACTGCATTGGAAATCAGTCTCAAGGAAACCGTTGACAGGGCTGGTTTTTCGTTTCTTCTCTGGTTCCTGAGTGTCCATAGCCGGACTCATGCTTTGGCGGCCATTATTCCGCCTGCTTGTTTTCCCTTGAGTTTTGATTACGTATTAGCGAAGTTTCCCTTCTATCACGAACTTTTCAATAGCATTCCTGAGTTCATAACACTCGTCGGTTGTATGACCGGAGCAGTCGTGGAAAGTACAAAATTTTCCCCGATCTATAGTGGATCGATTTCTGATAGGCTTTGGCTTCGCAACCCTTTTCATCTCGGTCTGAGCTACCTCCTTCCATAACTGCAACCCCGAAACATTTAGGGGGTGTAGTTGCCGTACTTCGCCTTATTATCCGTCCTCTCTTGTCGGGGTCGGCTCTCTCTGCCGCGTCTACGGGGTTCCGCCTTCGCTTGTCCATCAAATCCCTTCTTTCGGGCAATGCGTTCTGGCCTTCTCAGGTTCGTCTGCATTGGCGATCTCCATCTGCTCGACATCCAAGTACTTCTTCGCTTCGGTGTAGAATTCAGTCAGTGAATAGACTCGATTCTTGCACAGATGTCTGGCCAGGCGTGTTGTTGGCTCCAGACCGTTGATGAGACAATGTACGTGGACCTCTTCAGATAATGAGCGTACCTGCATTGTCGTGTCTCTGAACCGATCCAGGTATTTCTGCAGTGTTTCACCCTTCTTTTGTTTTATCTTACTCAAAGTGAACTGAGAGTTTGGTTGTTTCTTGCTGGTGGCAAAGTGCAATTCAAACTTACGCCCGAGGTCTTCGAAGTTCCGAATGGAATTATTGGGTAACAAACTCAACCATTTGTGGGCCGGTCCGGTCAATGTGGTCGAGAAGAGCCGTAAGATGACCGGGCCCTCTATCGACCTGACCCACATCGACTTTTCGAATATCTCAAGGTGGTGGCGTGGATCCTGGGTCCCATCGTACTTGGGAAGATCGGCTAGGTCAAAATTCTTCGGGTAGGGGGCCGTGGCCGTTGCTCTGGAAAATAGGGTCCCACCAGAGCCTGCCAACTACTTCATCTTATATTGCCGCGGTGACCCACGTGTCCGAGGCGCCGTGATTACCTCTCGAAGCTCGTCCGAGTCCTGATCCACGTCGAGGTCTCGGTCTTCATAACTATCACGGCTTCGGTCTTTATAACCATCATGGTGATCTTCCCGGCCTCGGTCTTCAGCATCTCGGATCCGCAATTGCCTCTCCTTTCTCCGTGTGGAGGTCAGCTGGCGTTCTCGCTCCCTTCTCGCTTCCCTCTTTTCCCTGCCGCAGGCCCGTCGACTTGACTCTGGGCTGCTACGTGGACTACTGTTGTCCGGGCGTATAACCTCCTTTCCCTTCCGAGAACTTCTCTGAGTTCCACGTTGGAACATGTTTTCGAGCTTTTCCTCGATCATTAACTCCAGAGCGTGAAAATCCTCTTGTCATTGGAGGTGATCTCGTTTTTCCTTGTTTTCGAACCTCTGAAGCATCGACTCCTGCGTTCTCCTCAAAATGCGAACGTCAGTGTCTAGTACTTGAGCGTCTGCAGCCGGGACTATCGGACCTTGGACTCTTCGCGGCTCTTCTTGCGAAGGTTCGTCGGTTGAAGGAGATGTGCTTGATGTGTCAGTAACGTGACCCTCCGGAGTCTTTTCTCATGGAGGTTGATCATGAGTCTGCGGTTGACTCAGTCCGGCCTGAGGTTGAGTCGGTTGTAAATTACTTTCATCCTGCGGCCAGTCTAACTGCTGGTTTTGCCTGTGGCTTCTGGTGTTTGCCATTACTGGTCACGGGGATAGAAATTTAAGGATCCCCACGGTCGGCGCCAATGTTCTGGTGTAGAACACAGATGTCTAGCTAAGGGCTGGTACTTTGATCTTGGATTGCTAGGCTCTGCCTGAATATCTATGGAGGAGATAATCAGGAGAGCGTGGGATCACTGTACACGACAAAGGGGTGGTGTGTGTGCATAGTGAGACTGAATGTAAGTAGTATGAGTTAGAATGTGTGCACCTGGTTACCTGACCTCTGTATTTATAGAGGTGTCCGGGGCGGATATCTCGGCCTGGTGTGATATCCGGGGCGCGCCATATCCGGGCTGCGCTATCTCTGGGGCGAGGATCTCGGAATGCCGTTACGATATGGGTAGATCGTGCCTAGCCAAGATTCTGGATCTCACCCCATGAATTGCGGATCATACCTCCTAGTTCCGTTTGGGCCGCGCCATGGACTTGGGCTTTTGGGCCGGTCCGTAACACATCTCTTTTCTTTGGGTTGGGTTTCTCTCCCCATCTTTTTCTCGTCATCCCTCGTCATCTTTAAA
The DNA here is from genome assembly GCA_019022655.1 of Acacia acuminata. Lineage (NCBI taxonomy): Eukaryota > Viridiplantae > Streptophyta > Magnoliopsida > Fabales > Fabaceae > Acacia > Acacia acuminata. The sequence continues at coordinate 445,974 of JAFJYI010000309.1, forward strand.
TCATATCCATCCAATCAATCACAATACTACTTTAACATCTCCCTCATCTTCCCAATCAATGGCCCACATGGGGCCAATGAGGGAAACAGAGAAACAAGATTATGAGAAAATCCTCTCCCCTTTTCTTTTCTTTTGTTTTTTTGTTTTTCCTTCCGTACGGTTGTTTATTTTGTTTTGATTTCTATTTTTCTTCCTGCTTAAGATTATTGTTGATATTTCTACACTTCCATTTTGTTGTACTGCATAAAATAATTTGCACTGACCAGATATTGTGAATTTACCTATTTAAATTGTTTCTATTTTAAGGTATACTCGTTACATTTTCTATTGCATGCATTTAGTTCATTATTCTTTTTGTCTTTTCACTATTATCTTACTTTTTTTTTTTCACTTGCTCTTTCTTTTCCCTCCTCCTCCTCCTTTTCCCTACATTGTTTTATATGTTATTAATTATACTTATCTTATTATTTGATGTATAAATATGTATTATTTATAATATTTGCCTAATTAAGTGCAAGAATATACATATGATTTTCTAAAAATGCGTCCAGCACAAAATGTTTTTTTGAGGGGCAAAATTAACTATGAATTTCCAAAATAAGGGCAAAAATACACATTGACCATTAGTTGATCATTTGCTGAATTTTTTAAGGGTTAAGGTGCAAAAACACACATAAAAATTTTCCAAAAGTGCATCTAACAAATACTTTTTTTAGTAGTAAAAATAACTATGAGCTTCAAAAATATGTGCAAAAATATACGTTGACCGTTTGTTTGTATTTTTTTTTCAATAAAAATGGTGACATGGAGAATGACATGGATGATTAAGAAACAACCTGTATTAATAATTTGTAGCGTAAGTAAGGAAAATTACTTTTCACCTAATCCTTCCTCTCTTCTCCATGTCTCTTTTGAAAAGAAGTGATGATGTGGAAATAAAATGTTAGTGGAAATTAATTTTTCTTGCCTAGTTAGCAAATTATTATTCCCAATTGGAGAAATTCGTACATATTCTAGGAGTACCGCATTATCTAAACTTTTCCAATGAAAGTAAAACTACTCATATCATTTTAATCCTAGTGCACTTGATGACTCATTTAAAAAAATTCAAATTTTATAATGTTTGTAAGAAAAAACATCTTAATTAAAAAAAACTAAAATAAAATGATTGACTAATATTTTTCTTGAAAAAAGACAAAATTTGAATTTTTTTTTCGATGAGTCATTAGCTGCCTAGGATTAAAATGATTTAAGTTGTTATATTTTCATTGAATAAAGTTTAGATGACATGTTACTCTTGGAGTATGTTGGTCTTTCTCTATTTCTTAATTATCCACGTTATCCTCCATGTCACAATTTTCAGTCAAAAAATTCAAAAAAATGATTAACTTACGGCGAATGGGTACTTTTATACATTTTTTGAAAGTTAATAGTTACTTTTACCTCTAAAAAAATATTTGTGTGTGTTAGTTCTCTATATGTTTTGATGATAACTAATAATTGTAAACAAAATGTGGTTAATGGTTCAAGTTAAAATGTGCTTTTAAATTGATCAAACTTGAATCAGTAACATGCTATCAAATTGACTTGAGTTTCAGGTTGTAAAACTCGAGTCAGTACAAGATAGAAAGTTGTCAAAATATTTGAACTTAAATTGACTCGAGTCAGTCATGATTAACTCGAGTCATAAGCTCTTGTGAAATGTTTTAAGAGATAATGTTTCCTCGAGCATGTGCTATTTGACTCCTGTCATATTTTGTGGACTTAACCTAATTTTCAAAATTCAGAAGTCTCTAACTTGAGTTTAATGCACTTGACTCGAGCGTAACACTTGTAACTTATTTTCAAATGGATTGAGTTAAGTCGAGCCATCACTTAATGACTCGAGCTGACATGATTTCAAGTCTTTTTCAAAATGATATTTCAAAGTTCATTTGTGAAAAAAGAACTTGACTCGAGCAGACTATAGTTGACTCAAGTCATGTATTTGAGCTAAATGTTTTAAACTCGAGCCTAAGTTATAGAGAGACATCTTCATTTAACAATTTTATTTTCAAAGAAGATGATATAGTGACTCGAGTCTAGAATGCTTAACTTGAGTCATTTGCTCCAGTTTTGTTGAAATCAACTCGAGCATAATGTATCTCTGTTTTACAATCACCGTGTCCTGTAAAATCTTAAATCCTTAAGTATAATTTGTATACTTCATATCTTCACTCATTATTATTCCTAACTATGTTTAATCAATTTGTTAATGAGTTTCAGATGAACAAATGAATGATTAAGTGCAGATTAATCAAAAAGCAAATGATTACGCCACCGGTATTAAATGCATCTCAAAGAACGAAGCACCAAATTGAGCAATCAACCTCTGAACATTCTGAAGGCATTTATGAGTTCTTTCCATAACTGAATGCCAGATCATCCAATGGAAAAATCTTAAGGAATGTTAATCAACGAATGACGGAGCATCTTGGTTGAATCGAAGCTGTAAGTAACGAAAGAATTCCAACGCTCAACGGCTATATTCATTACTCTCAACAGTGCACTGGCTTCCAACGGTCATTAATTTCCTTCAAGATATATGAGCTGAAACATTCAATTCATACCACCTACCAAAAACAAAAACGCTCAAACGATCAATTCGCATTTACTGTTTCACTCATTTGTGTAATATCTTCGGATATATAAATCTTCAGTGTTTATCATGATGCTCTTTTAGAGAGTTTATTACTTAATCATTATCTTTGTAAAAATCTCAAAATTGTGGGACTTTGAGATTGGATTATTTGATTACAACTTGTAAGGGGGAGTGAATCTTAGTGAGAAGATTACTTTCGAGTGCAGAGTGTGTAATTAGTTAAAAGTGATAGTGAAAATCCCAGAGAGTTTGGGGACTGAACGTAGGTCAAGAGTTGAGATCGAACTAATATAAATCTCTTGTGTTCATCTTTCTCCTACTCTATCTTTGTTAAGCTCTGTTTTCGTGAGTGAATTCCAGAGGAAATCAAAAAGTTTTTAAATCACCCAATTCACCTTCCCTCTTGGTGATATTCTGTCTTTCACAGTGTGGAGCACACTTACAAGATAATCTCATGTATATTTTTACACCTTAATCCTTAAAAAAATTCAATAGTCAATATGTATTTCTGCACCCATTTTGAAAGTTTATAGTTAATTGTGCTCCTAAAAAATATTTAGTATTGGGCGCATTTTAGAAAAATTGCATGTATATTTTTGCATCTTAATCCTTATTTTAGTATACTTATTATTTATTGATACTTTTCTTGCCAAACACTATCATGTAGTGTTTATTTATTAATAGATTGTTATTCCCATTCATATACTTGTATTAATTAGTTGTTGTTTATTATTATTTTTATATTATATTAGTATTTATTTATTTAATGATCTATTTAGTATATATTTACATTATTTTGTAATTTATCTAATAAAATTTTAATGGGTAGAATTATTTCTCCTTTCTCGTTTATTATCCTCCCCCTTAATATTGTTATTTATATTTTTTTTTCCTTTTTCACATTCATTTATATTTATAAATGGAATAGATATTATTTATAATTAGAATAAATATTTTATAATTATTTATGTGTCATAAATTAAAAAGATAAAATAGTTTAGATTTTTATTAAAGGTTATCATCAATATTTTAAATGGAATAAATGTTGAGGGACAAAAACTCATAATTTTGTTTTTCGGGGTTAAGGTTCAAAAATATACATGTAGTTTTTCCTAAAGTACGTCTAACACCAAGTGTTTTTTTTAGGTGTATAAGTGATTATATGATTACAAAAATGGAGTAAAAGTTACATATTATGTTACTTTATGTTGATGGGGCCAACAATTACTCTAACGAAATATGTCACTTTTGTTCAATCTTTATAACCACATAGCCACTTTTACAAAAAAAAAAAAAAAAAAAAAAAAAAAAAAAAAAAAAAAAAAAAAACTTGGTGTCAAGCCCACTTTTGAAAAAACAACAGATATATTTTTGTACCTTAACCCCTTTTTTCTTCCGGACCAAACCCATGATTTTAAGTTTGAGGAACCAAAAATAAATTGAGAACAAATTTGGGGACCAAAATTGTATTAATCCTTTTTAATATCCCTATTATAAATGACGGAAAGAGTTAAATTTTGGCACAAGTCTCCATGAAGCCTCTCCTCCCTCCACGAACAGTAGTCACCGTCGATACTATCACTCTTCACCGATTCTTATCATTTCATTTCATTTCAACCTCGCAACAATTTCAGTTCTCAATGGAGATGGAAGTAAGGGAAGCAGAGCTGATGGTATCTCCAGTAAGTGGAAAATCGTTTCTAAGAATGGCCCGTTTTCTCAAACCCTGCATCCAATACCCAGAATCCGATCATCTTCCCAAAACCCTCTTCTCTGAAACAGCCATTTCCATGTCTCAAGCGTTATCTTCACAGATAAGATTCGCCGGATGGTCACACCCACCAAAACAATGGAGCATCTGGACGCAAAAGCTTCGTTCCAAGTACGAAAATGTATGGAGAAACGCTGGAATACTTGAAGCCATTAAAGCTTCCACATACCGAGTACCAAGAAGCTTTGATTTGGTTCTTGGGCTTGCACAAAAGTGGTATTCTGAGACTAATACGTTCATATTCTCTTGGGGCGAAGCTACAATTACGTTAGAAGATATAATGGTTTGTGGGGGTTATTCTGTTGTGGGGTCCTGTGTCTTTTTTACGCCTCTTGAAGATAAAGAATGGAAGCAAATCGAACAGAGGTTAGATGAAGTTCGAAGAAATTTGGAAAAGACGAAAGCCAAAAAGGCAGAACATTGTCCATGGCTGAGGCATTTCATGGAGGAGGAAGAAGGTGAATTGGAGCACGTGGCATTTCTATCTCTATGGCTTTGAAGGTTCGTGTTTCCTCCATCCATTTCGAAACAAATTTTTCGCACTGCTATACATCTGGCCAGAGGTTCTAGAATTGCCTTAGCACCTGCTGTTCTCGCAAGTATATATAGAGATTTGACATTACTGAAAAAAACTATGATAAGGCTGTGACTAAAAGTGATGATAAATGTGGATTATCTGGTAAAACTATAATCTTGAGGCCCCTTTTAAACTGGTCCAAATCTGGGCTTTGGAGAGATTCCCGTCATTTCATTTAAAGTCTAACATAATTGAGTATGCCCAACTTTTGACAGCAAAATGGTACAAAGTGAAAATGACCATTATTGGAGATGTGAGTTTAGCTCTAGATTCTTCAGCAAAAACCTTTCTTTGGCAGCCATATAAAGATTCTCCAAAGTCTTACAATGAAAAAGATAGGTGGGTGTGCTTCAATTCTTCTCATGAGTATTTAAAGTCCTTTGCTTGGTGCCTAAGGCATTCTGAGTTGGTGGGAATGGGTTGTGTAGAGATTTACCTTCCACATCGTGTGGCTATACAATTCAGATTGGATCAGTGCATTCCGGTGAAGGTGGCTGGTTGCAAGGAAGGATAATAATGCTATGATTGAATGGACAAACTATGATAGACCAATGACAGAGGCAAGTGGCGGACCCAGAAAATTATTGTTGGAGGGCACCATTGGCCATTTGGGCTGCCCCCGAAAAAAAAAATTTTAAGCAAAATTTTAAATGCATTAAAAAAGCAAGAGTATAAAGGCACTAGGCTAACAATATTATATTACAATAAAATAATTACAATATCATCCTTCTAGGCTTTACTTTTTGGAATTCTATCATAATTGCCTCATTATGAATGCTATCAAATACATCTTTTTCAATATAAGGCACTAGGCAATCATTCAACCACTCATCTCCTATTCGATTTCGAAGTGCAGTCTTGATGTATTTCATAGCCGAAAATGCTCTTTCCATGAGATGCGATGTTGCTACATGGCAAAGTTAATGCTAGCTTTACAAGTAAATAAACCAAAGGATATACAACATGTTTTTTCTTTTCAACCATCCTCTTGGCAATATTAGCTATTCCTTGTAAATTCAAAAAATCAGGATCAAGTTGCACATCAGCAATATACGTGTCAAGCTGATATTCAAGCATAACAAAATCATTTGCATCAAAATCTGAAGGATAATAGCCAGCAAATTCACACAACTTATTCTTGTCAAACGCCGAGAAAGAGTTGCACGGATTTAAACATGCCATGCATTCCAAAGAATTCGAACTAACTTCACTAAACGATCATTCAACTCTTGAAGTTGAGTATCTATCACCGCATAAAATATGTCAACCTTAAAGTGATGCAGATGAGTAATTGGTCCTCTACGTTTTATTCTCCCTTGTACTTGCAAAGTACACTTTCCATATCGGGATATCTATATCACGTTTTATACAAAATTGAAGTCTTCAAATAGATTATCCCACCCATCATCTCTCATCTTCGTAATAACATCTTTGAAACTTTTACAAGAGACATAGCATTCACAATATCTTGATCTTTTCTTTGAAGTGCTTGTGACAATTAATTCGTTATTGCCAAAACCTTGATCATCGATGCAAAAGTAATACAAATTCAAAAGTCAACATACGCATCATAAGGCCGGTGGCTTGAGACCTTTTTGCATGCATAAGGGTTGTATCATCTTTTACAATTTCTAGCACATCAAGCACAGGATCAAACAATCTACACAGACTTACCAATGATCGGTAATGTGAGGTCCAACGTGTGTCCCCTGGTCGTGACAAACTCATTTCTTGATTCAAGCCTCTCCCTGATTGAACATCATTGCTTGCAATACTTTTGACTAATTCTTCCAATTGCTTTTCTCTCAAAATATCTGCTCTTTTGCAAGAAGCACCAACTACATTACACAAAGAACGGTATAAAATTAAAGAAGTCAATGCGTAAACCTTTTTTGCACAAGCTACTAGAGCTAATCGAAGTTGATGTGCAAAGCAGTTGAACATAGTAAGCAGAATTATTTTCAACTAAAATCAAGCTTTTCGACCACCGAATTGACCACTCATATTGCTTGCGCCATCGTAACCTTGACCACGAATCTTTGTCAAGCTCAAGCCATTTTTGGCAAAAATTAACTCAATCGCTTCTTTAAGTGAACTCATTTGTAGTATCGAAACATGAACAAGACCAAGAAAATGCTCAATAATGTCACTTTGCAGTTCACATATCTTAAAACAATGGCCATCTGTTCTTTAATTGATATATCACGAGCTTCATCAACTAGTATAGAAAAGAAATTATCCCCAATGTCTGAAATAATAGCTCTGGTAACTAAACTAGCAGCAACATTAGTAATATCTTTCTGAATTTTGGGAGCTATCATTTTGAGATTCTCGGAGGCATTATTCAAAGATACATTATTTACCTCCTCATTGCTTTCACAAAGGAATTTTACAAGCTCCACAAAATTCCCCTGATTCATTGAAGCATCTGTCTCATCATGTCCCCGGAAAGCCAAACCTTGTCATATGAGATATCGAATACATCTAATAGAACCATTCAGACGAATACGATAATCTTGTTTGGCTTTGTCAGAAAAGTTAGACATAACAATATCAATATGTTGATTTTGATTCATCAAATTTTTGGCAGCAATGACGCACAAGTTATGAGTGCTTCCAACTTTCCCAATATGTTTAAGAAGCCGTTGTTTGTCCTTCCAATTGCTAAATCCTTCTCCCACAAATGAATCACGACCACCCCTTCCATCACCATGCTCACAACTAAACGAGATAACAATGCAAGCAAAATATAGCATCTTTTGATTCACTATACTCCAACCAAGTGCCAAACTCATTGTACCATTGAAGATTGAATCTACGCATTTTAATCCCAATTAAGGATTGAGGAAAGTTGTCAAGTTTTGGTTGACAAGGACCATTCGTTTGATAAATTCTTCGAATCTTTTCCCTTTCTTGAGCACTTTTAGCAATGCTCATAATAGGAAGTCTTTTACCTAGGATCAGGAACATACAAATCCGTGGACCTTCTATTGTTGGTTTGTTCGACTTGAGGGAGTAGTACACTCATCTTGAGTTAAATCAATAAATGAAGATTTCGATCGAGAACGTTTAGTTCCACTACCACTTGACTTTGTAAAAAAAGAACCTAAATATCTTTCCATCCTAAAATGTTGGCAAATGACAAAAATGAATCAATAAATAATATATCTACCAAACAAACATATTCAAAAACAAAAGTTAGAGCACATAAGCAATTTTCAGCCCATGAACAACAAGGATTTCCACAAGGATTTCTCTAAAAAAATCATGTATACCAGAATAATTAATAAATATAAGTAATTAATTAATTAATTAAATCAAAGTCTCCACTATATATATGGATCTCTCTTCAATTCAAAATTTGTGAAATCAAATGGATCTAAAATGAGATGTGTGTGTGTGTGTGTATTGTGAGGTGAGAAATGGGGGATATGGTTGCAACTTGCAAGTCTGCCGGAGCCCGGGGGTTGGCATGTGAAGTGACTAGATATTTTGCCTTTGTCTTTCAATATATTTGTCCTTAGTTTAATTTGTCTCAAGTCTCAAGTCTTCCTCCCCGCGTTGAAATTTCATATCCAAACAAATTAATAAAAGGTATAAATATCAATCAAAATCACGCATGATCAGAGACCCTTTCCCCAACCAAATACATTCAAATCACCCATATTATATTCACTATCAACCCGTAACATTCTTTCCAAATTATTATAAACAACCGAATTGTTTCTCGCTTTCCCTTCATTGTCTTTCCAACATAACGTACTTGATCGTCGATCGTCCAAGCCAATGCATAATTTTTCACCATATTTTACAACAGCTAGCAAGCATAGAAACCTCCAAACTTAGACTAATTGATACAAAAACCTGAAATACCTTTTCCGCTAAACCGAGACTTTGAGATACAAGGTCACAAAGCGAGCCAGTCGAGGGTGACACCGTGAGAGGAAGAGGTCGCGGCTACAGCCGACGGTGAATGAGAGGCCGAGACGACTTTGAGAGAGACGGGGAATTTGGGAAAGTGAGCGCGATCGAGATGGGAGAGACGAGAGGCCGAGGCACCGGGTTGGATCCGGAGAGATGATGACGGAGGTAGCGAGACGAGATCGAGACGGATGGAGGTAGTGAGCCGAACGAGCCGGATGCCGAGTGTTTCAGAATTGGGGCTGGTTTTACCATAAATTAAAAAAAAAAAAAAAAATCAGACGACGTCGTTTAATTGGGGGCACTTGCCCCCCCAACCCAACACCTCAGTCCGCCTCTGACAGAGGCAATGATGTTTATTGCTGCCGTTGCATCATCATCTTCCTTGGAGGCAGGTGTTACATCTAAGTACTTGGAATGGTGGAACCAATCAAAACTTGGATTTGGCCAACAACCTTATACGAGCTCTATGCCTATTATAAATATCTCAGGAAAGCTGTCACAAGCTTCATCTGAGATGGGATCTTCTGTTCATAGAGATCAAACAAGGAATAATTCTGATCAAAATCTGCAGAAGAGATCTCATGGTGGTGAAGATGAAGTTCAAGATATTGCAAATGGGGAGAACATGAAGGTGGTTGAAGGATCAAAGAGAGCAAAATTAGAAGCAAAAATGGAGAATGTGGTTGACAAGTTTGAAAGAGTTGCCAAAGAAGGTATATCTGCTGACAGATTTAATGAAGGAGAATGTGCGAGTGATTGGACTGATATGCATATATATTTCTCTGATTTTGAGGCTCGGATTGAATATTGTTAGAATATAAGGTGAGATTAGTTGATTAGTTAGAAAATTAGTTAGCCTATTAGTTAAGGAGTTAGTTAGTTGATTCCTCTGAAGAAGGGAAAGATGGACGCCGGCGAAGAGGAAAAAAGACCCACGTCGGCAAGATCAACACCGACGAAGAGGGAAAAAGACCCACGTAGGAAAGATCGACGACGGCGAAGAGGGAAAAAGACCCACGTCGGAAAGATCGACGCCGGTGAAGAGGGAAAAAGACCCATGTCAGAAAGATCGACGCCGGCGAAGAGGGAAAGGACTCACATTCGGTGCAACACCTCTGAAGAGGGGAGAGATTGACGCTGGCGAAGAGGGAAAAAGACTCCGATCTAAATCACCATCTATGTTTTAGGTACATCACGCAAAAGAAGGAGCAATAGTAATCCTATGGTAATCATGGTCTTCGAAATCAGAAATCCTATGAACAATATTGTCGATTGCTTCCGCAAATAGCAATTTTCTGGTGATTTGTCACTTGCGGGTAGAGTCGCTAGCAAGACCACCAAGATCCGGTTTCTTACATGGTGCGATTCAGATCAAGGCACGTCAAATCCTGTGGACACTCTGATTCCTTTCACATTGGAGTGATCAATGATGCTTCGCAGCAACGCTCCACACGCTTCTGCAGTAATCTGTGTTTTCCTGATTTTCCTCATCAACGTCACTGACTGTGCCAATGCGATATCAACAATATGGAAGAGTTCCTATAAAGGTGGTGAGTGGAAGCCATGTTTTGACAGATCTTCAGAAGGTCTACCAGAATCAAATGGTTACATATATGTGGAGGCTAATGGTGGCTTAAATCAGCAAAGGACATCGATATGCAATGCTATTGTTGTGGCGGGCTATCTCAATGCTACACTTCTGATCCCCAACTTCCATTATCATAGTATGTGGAAAGATCCTAGAGAAATGGCAGCTGAGTCACAAGAACATCTCTGCCATGGCTCTATCTTCGTGAGGGGTCCAGGCAGTAAAACAATGGGTGTGATTGGCTGAAAGGTGCCACTATTGGTTGTCCTATTGAAAGCTTGGAAAAGGAGAAACTGTCAATGATAACCTTCCTGTGGTTGAATCTGAAAGTTCATGTAGTCATCAAAAGTACTTGATCTATGTGGGTGGTGAAGATAGGTGCAAGAGCATGAATTCTTTGGAGTTTATTATGTGCTCTTGAATGAGGAAGGCATGGATTTCAAGTTTTACTTTGATTTTGAGCAATTTGAAGGAGGCAGCCTCTGTACTGGACCAGGAGCAGTTTTGGTCAGATTGGACTAAATGACAAAATAAAGATGGGTTGAATCTTCATCATGGATTATGCTATTGCTATGGCATTAGTTGCCCTTGTTTTCATTTGCAATTCATATCTTGTTATGACAAGGGAGTACAAACCTTGAAATCAAAGACAGAGGCTGATTTTAAGTTGAGCCCGGATAGAATTCTGCAGAAGAAGTAAACAATTCTCATTCTGCTGAGCATACATCTGCCATGCATGCTACCGCCCCAACAGAGTATTTGAGACACCAAGCTTTTGAGATGTTGCTGAGAGAAGCTGAAGAGGAGTTTGGTTTCCAACAGGAGGGAGTACTAAAGATTCCTTGCCAAGTATCAGTGTTGGAGAATGTTTTGAAGGTTGAGCAAGGCGAAAAAAAAGAAGAAGAAGCATTGTTGTCCCAAGACAAGGACAAGATCATTACTTGTTATATTTCAGACAGTGATGCTACTACACCTTCTCAGGCAATACGTACCTTGGTTCATTACTGTGGGTGGATTATGCTCGTTGGATTGGAGTGTATTTGGAACTTGTGAGAATGACAGTGCTCTTGTTGCAGAACAAGAACTCACCAACCTGTAACATGAATGCTTGGTTGCACTTCAATACCCGAGAGAATGATTGTAGGAGCTTATGGATTGAAGCCTTTCCAAAGTTAATCAGCAAGTGAATGGAAGAAATTGCGAATTGAAGAAATCTTTGTATTATTTTTTGTTGATAGTAAAACTATTCAATTTAATTCACCTTACCCCTTATTTTTGTGTTGTTCAAGTTGAACACTTTGTTAAATAGTGTTCAACTTGAGAGGACGTGTTAAAATATAAGGTGAGATTAGTTGATTAGTTAGAAAATTAGTTAGTCTATTAGTTAAGGAGTTAGTTAGGACCCTAATCTATAAATAAGGGATCTTAGCTAATATGAATAGTTAGTGACTATTGGGCAAGAGCCCCTCACTATTACTCTTTGTATGAGCCTTATTGCTCTATTGATGATATACAATTGATTCATCATCTTGATTCTTTCTCCTTATTATCTTCTCTAATTATACTAGTTAACAAATACCTTGAAAGAGTGATTGCTCAGCTCAAAGCAGCAAAATCTGGACCCAAAAATGGGGTTTTAAGAGCCAAAACTAGTTGATCATAGCATTGTTCATTTGGTTTGCAAGGTAGGCTAAACGTACTCACTCTGTCACAAGATTGATCTAATTAATTACTACTGAAAATGTAAGCATGCAAAAAGTTCATCTTTTTTACATATGAATATCAGTTTGATCAGCTTAAAGTACTCTTGTTTATTAATTTATTTATGTATTTTTATATAGCATTTAGATGGCCTGCCTGAATGGTTTAGTAGTTTTGTGAGGCTTGGATCATTATTATCTGAAATGAGCCTTCCCCTTGATAGAAGCACTTTGATTGCTTGCTCATTATATAGTCACCAATGATATCTCTGATCCGGTTGCTTAAGCTTAAGACCTTTAAAATAATTTTATAACTTACATGAAATAAACTAATAGTTTCATTTGGAAAGGAAATATTTCTAGTTGCTACACTGCAAGGGCTGGTTTTTCTTTACTAAATAGTGCATCTCATCATAATAACAATGATCAATTTTGGAAATTTCTTTGGTCGATTGATCTTCCTCATAAATTTCTATTGATGATTTGGAAGCTGATAAATAGTGCAATTCCGTCTTGTGACATTCTTGTTGAACATCATTTGAATGCTAAAGGGTTATGTCTTTTCGGCTGTAATTGTGATGAGACTCTGGATCATCTCTTCTTCTTCTGTCCTTTTTCTCGGGCCGTTTGGTTTGGAGTTTTTTCAGTTAAAGTAGATCATGGGAATTTTTCTGATTTTAAATCATGGTTACTTAAAGGGAATTATTATGCAGCTAGCTATTCAAGGATGATCGCTTGGATATGATACATGGCATTATTATCCTATTAAATTTCATTTGGATGGCTAGGAATTCTGCCCTGCACAATGTACTTCTGCTCATCCTATTCAGTTTATAAGAAGCATTCACCATGCAATTTCCTTTTCCAACATGTGTTTCAATGCCTGTTCATCACAAGAAGGAGAAAGAGTAAACCTTGAACAAAACGGGGCCAAAAGTTTTATCCTGGATCTGCTGTGAGCATCAATCAGTTCAAAAGTTTGAATGGAGAAGTTCATTTTCAAATTCTTCAGAGCTTGCCTTTAGTACCTCCCCGGCTCCCCCACCGTGTGGCTACGCAATTCAGGTTAGATCAGACAATCCGGTTAAGATGGCTCGTTGCAAGGAGAACAATCCTATGATTGCTTGGAGAAACTATGATAGGTCAATAACACAGGACATGATGTGTATTGCTGCTGTTGCATCATCTTCCACCATGGAGGATGGTGTTACACAGCTAAGTACTAGGAATCGTGGAACCAATCGAAACTTGGATTTGGTGAACAACCTGGAACGAGCTGTGTCTATTATAAATATCTCAGAAAAACTGTCAAGCTTCACCTGAGAGGGTGAGAAGCACGACTCCAGACTGTATAATTGTGCGAACCTATGAAAATTTGTGAACAAGGCCTTGTTGGTAATTAAAGATATGAAAGATGGAAAAACACTGTTTCTATTATAATCTCAAATACAACACACCTCTTTTCATACAAACAAAACTCTCCTAATTTTTTATCTCAAAGTGCTTCAGCACTTATCTCTCAAATCTCTCTTTTCTCTATTCTTTTGGATACACACACATGTTCTGCAACAATGAAACACAGATATATATAGGTGTAGGAAGCCGACTGAATTTTGCAACGTGTATGTCAATTAATTGTTCCTTGTACCGTCATTGTAGTCTTCATAGTCACTGGAAACAGAATTTAATTGCTTTACAGCTCATCAACAGCATTTCTTCAATTTGATTATCAGTGGAAGAAAGAAAGAACGAATTGCTTTGTCTTCTTATAATGTGACACCTCATGCTGCAATTTGACATCTTGTGTTTTTTTTAACACCTCATGCTTCGGTTTGACAGATCCTGATTTTCACTTCTGCATTTGTTTACAGCTAATGCTTGCATTTGTACATCCATTTGACACCTCATAATATTAATCCTAGCGGTGAATTTATTTTGTCAGGTGGGAGACAAAATTGAGTTTGAACTTCATCACTCCCCCTCAAACTCGATTTTTCATACCAATCATATGTTTGAGCTTGTTGAATGTATCCGCCTTCAATGGCTTTGTAAAGATATCTGCTAGTTGTTCTTCAGTTTTGCAGTAGATTAACTCCACAACTTTATTCTTGACTTGCTCCCGTATAAAATGATATTTGGTGTCAATGTGTTTGCTCCGATTGTGAGAGACTGGATTCTTTGCTAGTGAAATTGCTGACTTGTTGTCCACATGTATGGTGATTGAACCTTCTTGCTCATGATGTAACTCTTTCAAAATATTCTTTAGCCATATTGCTTGACATGTACACGCTGCAGCGGCTATGTATTTAGCTTCACATGATGAGAGAGCAACCGTCTGTTGTTTCTTTGACGACCAAGAAAATATTGCCGAGCCAATATGAAATGCGTATCCCGAAGTACTCTTCCGATCATCTATGTCTCCACCATAATCACTATCTGAGTAGCCAATTAACCTTGAATTTTGAGAATGCGTATAGAACAACCCATGATTGATAGTTCCTTTGATGTATCTCAAAATTCTCTTTGCTGTACGGAAATGATCTTGCTTTGGTTGCTCCATATATCTGCTAATTAAACCAACTGCATACATAATATCTGGTCTAGTGAAAGTTAAGTACCTCAAGCTTCCGACTAGGCTTTTGTATAGTGTTCGATTTACAGGTTTTCTTGTTGAATGAACAGTCAACTTCGTTCCTTTTTCTATCGGTGTTGTCATAGGCTTGCAGTCTTTCATTCTAAACCTGCTCAATATCTCTTGCGCATATTTCTTTTGCGACATAAATATTCCTTCCTCCCTTTGTTCCACTTCAACTCCAAGGAAATAAGACATCTCTCTAATATCTGTCATTTCAAATTCTCTAGTCATAGCTTTCTTAAATTCGACAAACATACCTGGATTATTTCCTGTGAAGATCATATCATCCACATACAGACATATGATCATTATATCTCCATCTTCATTCCTTTTCGTGTATAAAGCATGTTCGTACGGACTCTTCACAAATCCATTCTTCTGAAAGTATTCATCTATTCTCGTATTCCATGCTCTTGGAGCTTGCTTCAATCCGTATAGTGCCTTCTTCAACTGGTAAACTTTGTCCTCTTCTCCTTTTATTACATATCCTGGTGGCTGTTCAATATAGACCTCTTCTTCTAAGTACTAGTTGAGGAAAGTGACTTCACATCCATCTGGTATATCTTCCATTTGTTTTGTCTTTGAAATTCTTGTGAGAAGTCTAATAGTGTCAATCCTTGCAAGCTGGTGCAAAAACCTCTTCATAGTCAATTCCATATTTTGCTTGTAGCCTTTAGCCACTAATCTCGCCTTGTGCTTCTCCACCTTTCCTTCTTTGTTGGTCTTTGTCTTGTATACCCACTTAACTCCAATGGGCTTATGCTCCTTAGGCATAGTTGTGAGCTCCCATGTGTCATTCCTTTTGATTGCGGCGATTTCATCGTTCATAGCTTTCTTCCACTTTTCATCATTTGCTGCTTCTTCATTTGTCACCGGATCACATTCTGCCAACAAGCAAAATAATGAATAATCAAGTGTAGTTTGTACTGGATCTGTAGCATCATAGATATCACTTAAGCTTCTCATCTTTGCTACTGCTCCCCCTGAATTGCTGCTACTGCTACTGCTTCCTGTTGTTGATGGTGTAGATGCAAGAGTTGCTCGATTAGGACTTGGTGGAGGAGATTGATCATTGTCTGCTTCAACTATTTGGTCCTTTGAGTCGACGTCATCTTTAAAGAATAAGCCTTCCACTCTTTTTTCTTCATCACTCCATTTCCAGTAGTCTGCTTCATCAAACTCTACGTCTCTTGAGATGACTACTTTCTTCATTAGAGGATTATACAATTTGTAAGCTTTACTCCATTTGCTTTCGTAGCCAATGAAAATGCACTTTTCTCCTTTGTCATCTAACTTTTTCCTCTTCTGATCTGGAATATGAGCATATGCTATGCAACCAAAGATTCTTAGATGGCTAACCTCTAGCTTCCTACCACTCCATGCTTCATCTGGTGTTTTGAACTTGACACTTTTTGTTGGACAACGATTTAATAGATAGGCCGCATACTGAACAGCTTCGGCCCAAAATGTTCTCAGCATATGTTTTCCTTTAAGCATGCTTCTTACCATATCGAGAATTGTACGATTCTTTCTTTCTGCAATTCCATTTTGTTGTGGCGTGTAGGCAGCCGTCAGTTGATGAATTATTCCATGTTCTCGGCAAAATGCTTCAAATAATTTGGAAGTATATTCTCCTCCCCTGTCTGTTCTGAGCACCTTTAAATACTGACCACTCTGCTTTTCTGCCATTGCCTTAAACTCCTTGAATTTATCAAGGGCTTCGGATTTTTCTTTGAGGATATATACCCAAGCTTTTCTTTGAAATCATCAATGAATGTGATATAGTACTGTTTCCTCCAAGTGAAGGAATGTCAAATGGACCAGCTATATCTGAGTGAACTACTTGCAGTGGTCTTTTTGCTCTCCATGACTTGCCAACTTCAAATCTTTGTCTATGTTGTTTTCCTCGCATGCATCCTTCACATAGTTGATCTGGATGATTTATTGTTGGCAATCCTGTCACCATCTTCGTTTTGATAACAGCTTTAGGCTAGAGAATCCGAGATGACCAAATCTGAGATGCCACAACCATGAACTACCTTCAATGGTAGACTTCATACATTTGATTCCATCTGTCTGTATATTCAACTTGAATAGACGATTGCTTGTCATTTCAACTTTCGCTATCAATTCTCCTTTCTGGTTTCTCATGGTGAGAGAGCTATCTTTTAAATGAATGTCATATCCCTTCTCCACTAGTTGACCAATACTGAGGAGATTGCTTTTCAAAGATGGTATATAATAGACATCTATAATGTATCCTCTATCTCCATTCTTTGTAAATATCATAATATTACCTCTTCCTTTAACTGCAGTTTTTGTGTGATCACCGAATGTGACTTCTCCTTGGATTCCTTCATTCAACTCTGTGAACAACTCCTTTCGCCACACATATGATTGCTTGCTCCAAGTATCAAGGTACCAAACATTTTTTCAGTATCTTTTTCACCTTGTAAGTGAACAAGACGGTTGGTTCATCAAGTTGTACTACATTTGTTGTATAATGACTTCTCCCCTCAACTTTAGCAGCATCTCTGCACTCATAACTGAGATGACCAAATCTATTGCAATTATAACATTGTAATTGGAATTTATCACTTCGTTGTTGATATCTGCCTCCTCCTCTGGACAAGAATCCTCGACCTCGGCTTTGACCACGAACTCAATTATATGACCCTTGACCACATTCATATTCCACTGTAGAAGTTTCAAGTCTTTCATTTGATCGGCCATATCCACTGTGTCCACCACAACTACCAGCGTCTACCACAACCACCTCGAGCATTAAAGCCACTTCGAGTGTTATTTCCACCTCTATATCCACCACAATTTCCTCTACCACGTACATAGCTGCTGCTGGCTTGATTTTCATTTAACGATAATTTGGTCGCAAAGCTTGCTCCAAATTATTCTAGAGCCTTCATTTAGATTCATTCTTTGTTCGTGGGCTTGAAGAGAACCCACAAGCTCGTCAATGGACATGACGACAAGTCTTTGGCTTCTTCAATGGCGGTGACAATGTAATCAAACTTTCTTGTTAATGACTGTAGAATTTTCTCTATTATTCTGACATCTTCTAGAGTCTCACCGTTTCTTTTCATTTCTTTAGCCACCTTTTGCACTCGTGAGACATAATCTGTAACTGGCTCCGTATCCTGCATTTTTAAATTCTCAAATTCAGCTCTAAGTGATTGCAATCGTACCCTTTTGGCTTTGTCTACTCCTTCACAAGATTTTATCTAAAATCTCCCATGCATGCATTTTTGGAAGCTTTTGCATCTGATATTTTCTCAAAAGTTGATTCATCAACACCTTGAAAAATCAAGAATAGAGCTTTCTTGTCTTTCTTTCGAGACTCCTTAAGCATCTTTCTTTGAGTGTCTGTCAAAGCTGCTTCAGCGGCTGCATTAGTGGAATCCGTGTATCCATCCTCAACAAGGTCCCATATATCTTGGGAACCTAGTAACGTCTTCATTTGAATGCTCCAATTTCCATAATTACCTTTCGACAATTTTGGAATTTGTGGTTGCACCATCTCGCCATTTTTATCGGTCTGGCTCTGATACCACTTGTTGGTAATTAAAGATATGAAAGATGGAAAAAACACTATTTCTATTATAACCTCAAATACAACACACCTCTTTTCATACAAACAAAACTCTCCTAATTTTTTTTATCTCAAAGTGCTTCAGCACTTATCTCTCAAATCTCTCTTTTCTCTATTCTTTTGGATACACACACATGTTCTACAACAATGAAACGCAGATATATATAGGTGTAGGAAGCCGACTGAATTTTGCAACGTGTATGTCAATTAATTGTTCCTTGTACCGTCATTGTAGTCTTCATAGTCACTGGAAACAGAATTTAATTGCTTTACAGCTCATCAACAACATTTCTTCAATTTGATTATCGGTGGAAGAAAGAAAGAACGAATTGCTTTGTCTTCTTATAATGTGACACCTCATGCTGCAATTTGACATCTTGTGTGTTTTTTTTTTTTTTAACACCTCATACTTCGGTTTGACAGCTCCTGATTTTCACTTCTGCATTTGTTTACAGCTAATGCTTGCATATCCATTTGACACCTCATAATATTAATCCTAGCGGTGAATTTATTTTGTCAGGTGGGAGACAAAATTGAGTTTGAACTTCATCAGGCTCATACATGGGGTGTCTGATGGATGTAAGTAAAGGGGGTGAGAAGCATCAACTGCTAAAACTAGAGACCTCATTTGTTCCTTGACGTGCAGTAATTACTTTGAAAAAATCTTGAAGGTTGTCAGAAAGATTAAAGAGTGAACCTCAATTCACGGCGAACTTGCAAGTCGCGACTTCAGTTTTTTGGGGATTAAATGCGCGAATCGTCCGACTTGAGCAAAATAGAAGGATACCAAAAGGATTCAATCACAGCGAGGAATGAATGACGCGAGTTCACGGCGCGACTTCTTCACCAAACTGACAACGGCGCATCTTCAGGGAAGGAAGAATCAGCAAGATTTTCGATCGCATTATCTCAGGCGTGAGAGTAAATTCTAGAAGACGGATCTTGGGATTCTTTTTGAGTAAGCGGAGCACGATTTCAACGTCATGCAATCAGGGACAAGAATCGTGCAATTTCAACGCCACTTCATCAATCTTGAAGCGAATGATGCGATCTTGCGATTTTACAGGAAGATAAATTGTTGAATTTTCCGTTTCCATTTCCATTTCGGTGATAGCTCGAAGAGGAAAGAAACTGATAGCAAGACCCAATCTTGCAAACTCCACAACGACATCTTTATGCCTTCTGCGCCTTGACTTGGCAGCTAACGAAGATGGGCTAAAAGGCTGCCAAGAACTTGGGCCTCATAGATTAGCATGTGCACTGGTACAATGAAAACTATTGTGCATCGTCCAACAAAAGAGAAAAATAGGACCAAAGACTATTGATCGCCATAAGTTATATTTATATACAACCATAGTTTACGCTGTACACAGCTTGCAACATCAGAGTATTTCCAACCCTGAGCTTGTGCCTCCCAGCCCACTACTATACACCACCAGCCCGATACAATGACAAAAAACCAAAACACTACATTTCCATCATCTTTCATTTTGCTGATCCCAGTTTTATTGTGTGCATTCCCACCCAACCCTTTAATATTTCAAGGAATTTCACATCTAAAACTGCTTCGTTCCACGTTGATATTCTCTGATGTCATTCGTTCTATACAATTACCGATCTTTATTCACAATTATTTGCATTTTTCTTCAACATCTTTCATGATTAGACATCATAACTACTGGTGTTATTACAAAGTGGTTAGCACACTTTTTTTAAAAAAAATAAAATAATAAAATAATAAAGGGAGTTGAAGAAAATAAATTTTATTTTGTAAAGTGTTACGGACCTATATCAGACCCAATTACATGACGGCCCAACAGTTGATATAAAGCATATCAGAATCTATCTAATATGAAGGAGGATCCTAACTCACCCACAATTAAGGAATATCTCTAGATATGATATAGTAGTTAGGATGCTCGGGCCAAAGATCACACGAGGCCCATGATATCCAACCTAAAGTACACTCTATAAATACAGAGGTTTATATAAAAAAAAAAAAAAAAAATACAGAGGTCAAGTTCTAAGGTACATACATTCTAACTTTGGACTATTTACATACAGTCATCACTGTGCACACACCTCACTCCTTGGACGCAAGCCTCGTCTGTGTACAGTGATCCCTAGTTCCCTTGGTTATCTACCTCATAGATACTCAGGTAGAACAACCTAATCCAATATCGACCTACTAACATATCTAGCTAAATATCTGTGTTCTATACCAGAACATAAAGAAGTACATCATCTACCTATGTTTTTAATTTGTAATTATTATGAAAATATATATATATATATTCCCCTATCAAATGCGTTGTACATTTTAGACAACTAGATTTAGCCAATCTTTCTTTTTTTTAAAAAAAAAATATATATATTACATTATTTAATTGACAATACTTTGTCTTCAATTCAACTAAAAAATTATGATAGAAATTATAATTATTACACAAAAGATATATATTTCTTCATATTAATGGCATCACCATTGCTAAGGCAATTATTTTTCAAACATGAATGGCACTATGGATAGAGATTGTCAAAAATAGTTAAGAGATAGAGAGAGAACATAAGAGATAGGTAAGACCCACTCGTATTGACCACTCATGACATTTTTAATTTAATTTACTAGCGTCATCTTTGTCTTGTAGGACCTACATTTTTTGTGTTGCCCTTCCCCCTTTTATTGTATGCATTCGAGTCGGGAAATTGGGTCGAGCCCGTCGGGCCACCCCTTTCAAGTCCTAACCCTTCAAGGACCGGGTTTAAAAATTAGATGAGTTAAATGAAATTAGCCTTATAGAGCCGACCCTGCAGGGCCTCGGGCCGACTTGTTAGGCCCTGTTAATTTTTTTTTTTAAAAAAAATTAATAAGGAGTTAGAAGAGATGTCCCCCATTTAAATATTCATTGAAAATGAAAGTCAGCTTGCTTCTTATATTGACAATTGTCACAAGTCATAGGGTCAATCTTGTCATAGAAATATTGTATAATAGTTTAGTTTTAAAACCTAGGTATGTTTCTTAGGTTTTATATGAGTTATTTATGAACAATAATTTGCTTTTGATTACGAATTAGTGAATGTGTTCATTTGTTGGATGATTCATGTTGTTTGGATATTAATGTTGACAACATTTATTTGATAAATTAGAACTTTAATTGTTGTAATTTACTAATTATATTTCTTTGGAAAAAAACGAAGGAAAAATAGTTAAAATTTGGAATAGTAACTTCCGGGCCCTGTAGAGCCGGCTCTGACCCTGGTGCTCTCAGGCCAGGCTTTAAAAAATAAATGTTTTTCTAACCGAGCCCTGTAGGGCTGGCCCTGACCCTTCAAAGACCAGCCCTGATTCCAAGGTCTAGTATGCATCCTCCTAAACCCTTAATATTTCAAAAGATTTGACTTATGAATCTTCTCTATCATTGATATTCTCATAAGTCATTCATCTTAGGCAGTTGTCGATATGTTTTCACAACATTTCGCAGCATTTTTCAACATTTTCCATCATGACATATTAAGACTATGATATTGATACAAAGTGGTTAACACACTTTAAAAAAAAAAAAAAAAAAAAACTGGAAGTTGAAGGTATTAAATCTTATTTTGTTAAGAAATATATATTTAACTATGCTCTTAAATTACAATTATTATGCCCGTTAATATACATACTTGCCCATCAAAAGCATTGTACACATTTAACAACAAATGTTTAGCCAATCTATCATTTTTAAAAGTTTAATTATTTTACTCACAACACTTTCTCCAATTTTATTAAAACATTATGATAAAAATAACAGTTGTAGCACAAAGAGATACTCATAATTTTTTCCTATTAATAGAATCTTCGTTGCTAATTCCATTATTTTTTAAAACATGATTGAAACTATGGATATAGATTGTTAAAAATAGTTTATAGAAAGTTGGGAGAGAACATAAGAGATAGATAAGTCCCACTTTTGTCTTATTGGCAATTCATGTCATAGGAGTGTGACATTTAATTTACTAGCCCCTTCTTTATTGCGTGAGGCCCACATTGTTGTGTGGCCTATACCACTTTAAATGTGTGAATCTCACACAGTCCTGTGATATTTCAAGTGATTTCACTTTTTAAAACTATTACACTGCACGTTGATATTCTCTCATGTCATTCATCTCATGCAGTTATCAATGTTTATTCACAGCTATGTGCAGCGTTCTTCAACATCACTATGGTATATATTCATACAAAGTGGTTAATTAACACACTTTTTTTAAAAAAAAGATGTAGGAAGTTCTAAATAATAGTTAATGTACATATTTGCTTATCACATTCATTATACACATCGAACAACTACTACTGTTTAGCCATTCTTTCTATTTTTAAAAACTAAATAGGTCTCGCGTGCAAAACGATTGGTGATTAATAGGTTATAATCTAGATCTAATAGAGTATTAATCAAATGGTTTATTCACTAGATAATTCTTCTAATCTAAGGACTTCTCTTTTTAATATTTCATGCAAAAGGTTATCTCGTTTCTCATATCTTTGTATTCTTAACTGTAAAATGCATAGTTGAATTGAAATTGGATTTTGATGACTTCAATTTTAAATATTAATCATTAAAACTTGTTCGAACACAATAGATATCAAATATAGTTGCATGGAGCGATTCTACCACATGCATTTTGCATTTTGGACAACTAATGTTTAGCCATTCTTGTTTCGAAAGCTTTAATAATTTTATTCTTAATTCTTTTCTCCAATTTTATTAAGAAATCATGATTAAATTAAACATATAGTAAAAAGAGATATATTTTGTCCATATTAATGGCTTCATTATTGCTTTCACAATTATTTTTATTAACATAAATGAAACTATGAATATAGATCCCCATCATTGATGTCTTTTCCACTCATATCATATGATATGAGTCCCACATTTTTTTACCAATCCATTTTGTGTTGTGGGCACAAAGCTGTAAAATGTAAAACCTCGACACTGTTAGAATTTCTTATAAAGAGTTATTATGTTGGTAACCACTAAAACCGACATAGAACCTGTTTGGAGGGAGCTGTTGGAAAACTTTTACTTAAAAAAAGTCCAGTAGCGTTATAGTAGAGAAAAAACCCACATGGAGGTATTAAGGTTATCCTTTTTGCTACTGGGCTTCTTATAAAAACACCCATTGAAGCAAAAGCTTGGTATTTGAGCATCTAAGTAGCGTTGGTTGAGCGTGGGCCCCACAATTTTTTTTTTTTTTTTTAAATTGTGTATATATATATACACTTAAGGGTGTTTGGCAGGAAAGAACTGTTAGGTGACGTTTGGGTTGAGCATGAGCCCCACCACCAAGTAATTTTTTGTTGTTGTTGGCCAGAGTCATCTCAATTGATGAAGATATCATTTACAGAGGTCCTAGGGCAATCCAAGACTCACTCCAAGACCAAGATGGCTTCTACACGAGCTGATGAAGCTCACTCATCTCCGGCTCATTCTCCTATTGCTTCCACTCCTGCTCCCTCTCTCTATGGAGCTGCTCTACAGGCATATTGGAGAAGATTGTTCACAAAGCAATTTGTTTGCCTCCATGAAGGCTTCCTTTGAGCATTCGATCTCCAACGTAGAGTCTCATATGAATGTTTTGGTAGAAGAGATGAATACCAACTTCACCAGGCTGTTTGATACTCAGAATGAGCATATGAGGAAGTTTCAGAGAGTCGAGGAGACCTTTCGCAGCATGGATTTTCTTTCTCTTTCATTGAGCCTTTCCCCACTGGTCCCTTAAGGACTTCACCTACTCCTAAGCCTACCCCTGCTGAGAGCCTCCTACCTCAGAGCCTATACACACTACACCTCCACCTCCACCTCCTGAGCCTATTCCTGACCCCACACTCAACCCTTTTATTGTCATCATCTTTGTCGTGCGGGACCTACATCTTTTGTGTTGCCCTTCCCCCTTTTATTGTATGCGTCCTCCTAACCCTTTAAAATATTTCAAAGGATCTGACTTATGAAACTTCTCGCGTGTTTGGGATATTGGTGGAAAAGTGACTCATTTTCAATTTTAATAGAAAAGTCAAAAAAGTCGATTGTGTAATATTTATGTTTGGATTGGCAGTAACATAAGTAGCTTTTGTAAAATTGAAATTTGTTTTGAATCATAGTAGTATAAGTGACTTTTGATATAATTATAAGAAAAAAAATTGAAATTAAAATTACAAAAAAGTGAAAAATGCTAACCTAGAAAATTTAGCTATGTTCAAATACAATTTGATCAAATAATATTACATGAGTGTGTTTGAGAGATTAATGAAGTTAAATAAGTTATTTATCATATCATATGTGGTGTATCATTATATTATATATCAATAAATAAGTTAGGCAAAATAGTTTGGAGAAAAAATAATAAATATAAATATTTTAAAGTAATTCAATTAGTTTTTTTAATATTTCTGAAAAAATCAACTATATCTTATATTTAAGACATGAAGGAGTATATAAATTAGTAATATATAGAAATATTTATCTTTTCTCTTTCACGTTACCCTTTCCTTTTTCCCTTCCCTTTCTCTCTTCCCAAGTGTCACACTAATGGCTCCCTTTTTCAGCTGGAAGCTTCTGAATAATAAGCTGCAAACTCCACTTTTAACCCTCCAATCAGTGCTTTTTGGGGTTGAAAAGGCATGCCAATCACATCAAAATATTCTCATAAGTCATTCATCTTCAGCAGTTGTTTGATATTCTCAGGGTTAAGGAGCAAAATCGCCAACGAACTATTAGGCCAGGAGCATCTGGCACAAAAAACTTTTAAGGGTACCAATAATACCAACAAACAATTGAAATTGTAAAAAAATCACAATTCCGTTAGTTGCTACAGTAACTCCGTTTATGACTTTTTTCTTTCTTTTCTTTTCTTTTTCCTGGTCAATGTCCATTGCAAGACGCAGCTGCTCCAACAATAAAACTACCGATCCTCTGCCACTGCTTCCATCTAAGCATTCCAAACTGGAATTTTGGCTGCTAATTAGACAACCTAGAACAGCTTGTTTACTTTCAACCCCATATGACCAAACAATTAAGGCGTAATTTATAATTATTGAATCAGGAAGCAATTACAAGAACAAACGAACGCCCAGAAATGGCCTAAGACGAAAGATCGCAAATTCCCAACCATGAAGTATACCAATTACCAATATTATCCGCAAAGGCTAGCTAGAGAGGAAAATGCAGGAACTGACCTCCATCGTCGTCCTTGGAAGCTGCCGAAGCACTGCCGATGGTGCCGGTGTTATTCCGCCATTGGTCGGTAGAAGAGAGAGAAAGAGAGTAATTGAAGGAGAAGCTCTTTTGCTTTCTGCACGGAGGGAGGGACGGTCCTGGAATCAAATCATGGGTCCGCATCGTTTGGGAAAAAAAAGTTTCAATTTTTATTACATTAAACTCAAGGAGGTTGGGTTTCTTGGTGCTCGTGGCCGCTGCTCACATTTCTTCGACGGCGACTTGTAGCGGAGGAGAAGGACCAAGTATACATAACCATGGGAAGACCAGAGGTATGGGAGCTGCCCGCAAACTGCGGTCCCACCACAGAAGGCAGAGGTGGGCTGATAAGTCATACAAGAAATCTCACCTTGGAAATGAATGGAAAGATAGGTATTTAGGCTAAACAGCCAAACTCTGCCATTCGTAAGTGTGCCAGGGTTCAACTTATCAAGAATGGGAAGAAGATTGCTACCTTTGTCCCTAACGATGGTTGCTTGAACTACATAGAAGAGAATGATGAAGTCTTGATAGCTGGATTTGGACGAAAGGGTCATGCCGTGGGTGATATTCCTGGTGTCAGATTCAAGGTCGTGAAGGTAGATCCGTATCTGGTGTCTCACTTCTTGCCCTCTTCAAGGAAAAGAAAGAGAAGCCAAGGAGTTCTGCCATCGACATTGAAGAAAGAAGGAGGAAAAAAAAAAAAAAAAAGTCATAAACGGAGTTACTGTAGCCAACTGACGGAATTGTGATTTTTTTACAATTCCAATTGTTTGTTGGTATTATTGGTACCCTTAAAAGTTTTTTGTGCCAGATGCTCCTGGCCTAATAGTTCGTTGGCGATTTTGCTCTTTAACCCTTCATTCATCTTAATTAGGCAGTTCTCAATATGTTTTCACAACATTTCGCAGCATTTTTCAACATCTTCCATCATGACATCAAGACACTGATATTTGATGCAAAGTGGTAAATACACTTTAAAAAAACAACAAAACAAAAACTGGAAGTTGAAGGTATTAAATCTTATTTTGTTTAGAAATATATATTTAACTATGCTCTTAAATTACAATTATTATACACGTCAATATACATACTTGCCCATGAAAAGCATTGTACACATTTGACAATAAATGTTTAGCCAATCTATCATTTTGTTAAATTTTAATTATTTTAATCACAACACTTTCTCCAATTTTATCAAAAAATTATGATAAAAATCACAGTTGTAGCTCAAAGAGATACCCAAATTTTTTCCTATTAATGGAATCTTCTTTGCATATGCAATTATTTTTTAAAACATGATTGAAACTATGGATATAGATTCTCAATAGTTTAAAGAAAGTTGGGAGAGAAGTCAGAGAACATAAGATAACTAGGTCAGGCGACGCGGAGAGAGAAGGTAGAGAGAGAAGGTCCAACTTCTCTCTACTTCTCTGCTGTGCCTCTTCAAGATCTGCTTTCCCTCGCCGGCGGCTTGTTATGCAGGTCGCCGGCGAGCACCCTTTTTGTTCTTGGGGCGAGCTTCTCCCTCTCCTTCTTTAGATATGATCTGTTGAGGTGAGAGTTTTCTGGTTTTCTGTGTTTTTGTTTCTTTTTTTGTGGTATGGGGTTTTGTGGTGGTGTTCTTGTCTCTAGAAATAAACAGATCTGAGCTCAAATTCTCTTGGTTGGATGGCTGTTTGGACGTTTTGAGATCCGATTATCTCTTGGTAGCTTGGATCTGCGTTCTTGGGGGAAGATCTAAAGAGGTGTGGTTTGGTTTGTGGTCGATGTCACCGGATTTGTTTGGTCAGAGGAGCAGAAGTGTTCTTCAGGAAATCAAGAGTCTTCTTTCTTCCAAGGTTGGGTTTTCTGGTTTCTTTACCCCGAGATGGGGTATCCGGTTAGCTAATTTAATTGCATTTATTGCTTTTAAGATTGTGTCCCTTTAAGGTGGGTTTTCCAACCAACACTCTCTTATTCGTTACTTCTAACCTTGGGTTTCGAGGAGGCGATGATGCTCATGATTCTACTTCTACTCTTATATTTTTAATGTACGGTGCTTGGCTAATATTGTATCCAGTGTATTTTATTGTTGTTGTTGTTGTTGTTGTTGTTATGTTGGTTGTATCTGTTTTAGATTTGTTTGTGGTTACCTTTATGTATTGTATGAATTTGGAGTATTAATATATATATATCCTTTAAAAAAAAAAAAAAAAAGGTCTGAGAACATAAGAGGTTGATAAGGCCCACCTTTGTCGTATTAGCAATTCATGTCATATGAGTGTGACATTTAATTTACTAGCCCCATCTTTATTGCGTGGGACCCACACCTTTGTATGGCCTATACCCCTTTTAATATGTGAATCTCCCACAGTCCTTTGATATTTCAAGTGATTTCACTTTTAAAACTATTATATTGCACATTGATATTCTCTGATGTCATTCATCTCAGGCAGTTATCAATGTTTATTCACAACTATTTGCAGCGTTCTTCAACATCACTGTGGTATTTAAACAAGGTAGTTAACACACTCTTTTTAAAAGAGTATAGAAAGTTCAAAATAATAGTTAATGTACATATATGCTTATCACATTCATTATACACATTGAACAACTACTACTGTTTAGCCATTCTTTCTATTTTAAAAAACTAAATAGGTCTCGCGTGCGATATGCGTGATGATTAATATGTTATAATCTAGATCTTATAGAGTATTAATCAAACGGTTTATTCATTAGATAATTCTTCTAATCTAAGGACTTCTCTTTCATGCAAAAGGTTATCTCGTTTCTCATATCTTTGTATTCTTAACTGTAATATGCATATAGTTGAATTGAAATTGGATTTTGATGACTTCAATTTTAAAAATTAGTCATTAAAACTTGATCGAACACAATAGATATCAAATATAGTTGCTTGGAGCGATTCTCCCATATGAATTGTACATTTTGGACAACTAATGTTTAGCCATTCTTGCTTAGAAAGTTTTAATGATTTTATTCTTAATTCTTTTCTCCAATTTTACTAAGAAATCATAATTAAATTAAACATATAGTAAACAGAGATATATTTTGTCCATATTAATGGCTTCATTATTGCTTACACAATTATTTTTATTAACATAAATGAAACTATGAATACAGATCCCCATCATTGATGTTTTTTCCACTCATATCATATGATATGAGTCCCACATTTTTTTACCAATCCATTTTGTCGTGTGGGCCCAAAGTTGTAAAATGTAAAACTTCGACACTGTTAGGGTTTCTTATAAAGAGTTATTATGCTGGTCACCACTAAAATTGACGCAGTAAAAAGAAACAAAGTTAGTTAAACTGATGACCGACAAAGGGTCTAGTCAAAGTGTCGGTGTGAGAGAGAAAGTAGAGAGAGAAGCTCCCATCTCTTCTCTTCTTTGCTTCAACTCTTCTTCATCCTCCACACTCGCTGGCGGCTTGTAGCTCCATCACAAGCCGCCGGCGAGTTCCGTAGTCGTCCTGTGGCGATTTTTTTCCTCTCCTTCTTCAGATCTGCTTGTGGAGGTGAGAGTTTTCTGTTTATTTTTTTTTTTTTTTTTGTAGTTCTAGGTTTTGTGGTGGTGTTCTTTTCTTCTCCGGAAATAAACAGATATGGGAGATCTGCGTTCAAATCGTCTTGGTTGGATGGTTGTTTGAATTTTTTTAGATCTGATTATCACCTGGTAGCTCGGATCTACGTTCTTGGGGGAAGATCTAAAGAGGTGTTGTTTGGTGTGTGGTCAAGGTCACCAGATCTGCGTGAACAGAGGAGCAGAAGTGTTCTTCAGGACATCATGGGTCTTCTTCTTCGGAGGTTAGGTTTTTTGTGTTCTATACCCCAAGATGGGGTACTTGTATAGCTGCTATAATTGCAGCTTATGCTTATAAGGATGTGTGCCAGTTTGGGTGGGTTTTACAACCATCACTTCCTTCCTTGTCACTTCTAACCTTGGATATCGAGGAGGCCGCTTTTGTCCTTGTTTCTACTTCTACTCTTATATGTTTTATGTGTGGTGACTGGTTGTTTGTATATTTGGCTTATTGTGTTGTATTTGTTGTATTTGATTTGGTGTGTTTGTATTTTATCTTCAGTTTGTGTTAAGGTATTGTACCAGTTTGTAGTATTAATATAAATATCTTTAACTAAAAAAAAACATAGTAACTCAAGAATATGACGGTTTGAAGAAGCGACGTTGTTTCCTAGTCGTTATTACTCTTATTTTTTCACCACACTTTGATTTATTATGTTAGTTATTTAGGGAACCAACAATTAACTCTGTTATGGACTCATAGATGAGGCCCATTTGTTGTGCGGCTCAACAAGGGTGATTTGTACCAGGATCCCTCCATAATTAGGTAAGATAATAATTGGCCTATAATCAAGGCTATAATCACAGAACGTGCAGGTAATGCGGCTAAAACATGAGCTTGGAGGCGCATAAAGCCCAAGGACTGAAACCCTAAAGGTAATCCCTATAAATAGGAGATTAACCTAAAAGGTACACATTCTCTATTCATCCTATTTACTATTCATCCTCACTGTGCACACACCCCACCCTTTTTTGGCTAAACACTTCCATTTCTCTCTTCGGTATCTTCCATATAGATATCTTGGAGAGTCATCTGATATTCCTTTCGATATTTTCCTAATAATATCTTAGGGAATCCTTTGATCCAATATCAATACCCTAGTCCATTGAGGCTAGACATCTGTGTTCTATACTAGAACATTGGCGCCAATCGTGGGGAGAGATAAATTTTGATTCCCAAACGACCAAAATTGGCTACAAATACAAGAAGTCGTAGCCAGATGCTTCGACAGGACCGGTTGCCAGATGATCCACCGCAGTAGAATCAGGAGCGAACGGTTCAACAGAGAACTCGATCGTTCCAGATTATAATCAAGTACTAGTGGAAACTGAGGGAGAGACAGCTGATATTACAACTTCTCCAATATTCGTGGCGGCCCCTCAGAATGGGATTATCCAGCAAATCCAACCACAAGTTCAACAGCAAGACCCTCCTACATAGTTTCAGGTCGAGAACCTAGACATTCACCTTTTTACAAAACACGTTGGGTTCAGTATTAAGGCAGATGGATAAAATGGAGCATCGTAACCGACTCCAGAGACAAGTGGATATCTGACTGATGCAGGAAGATATGGACCGTCGTAATGCACTTTGGCGGCAAGAAGAGAGACTGAGAATGCAATTGCTGCAGGAACGTCTTAGACGAGTTGAGAACCCAGTCCGTGGCGGTAACGGGATGAGGCTGGTCCCAGTCGGGTTGAAACCTTTGCTCAAGTCAATGCTGGGGGATGTCGGGTCATGAACGAGAACCAGAATGAAAGTGGACCCAGCCGGGCTATTGTCGTGGCTTTTGCTCAAACGGTTCCAGAAGACCCTCGGCAAGAAGATAGCCAAAGAATAAGGTTGCTCAAGGAGTGCCTCAGACGAGTTGAGAATCCGTTTCGAAACAGGAACCAGGATGAGCCCAGCCGAGCTACTTCCTTCAGGATAAGCATGTTAGAAATAACTTGATCAAACAAGATCAGGGTCGGACTCCTGAAGTTCAGGGTCCAAATCATACATCCATGAAAAAGAAGCAAGCTGAGCCTAACCAGGTGATATGATCCCCGAAAGAAAAGGATGATTGGATCAACTAGGAAAGGAATTTCGCACCAGAAATTCAGCCTGCAACGCGTCTGAGAAGAACTAAACGTATCTCACGCTACAGACCTCGAAATTGGGTCGTTCCAAAATGAGGTGAAAGTTCACTTTCCGAAACACGATTTTGACTCAAGAAACACTGAAAAAGGATAAGGGAATCTGGAGATACGAAACCAAGAAATTTCGAACGAAAACTAGTAGGCGCCACAATTCCAAAGAATTGATAAGCCCAAGAACGCCACAAGGATTGATGCCCTTGATAAGTTCAGAGATTCTCAAAAGAACCCTAGAGAAGCTTGTCTCTCAACCCAAAAGGTTAACTCTAAATTCTAATCTCCATCTCAAAAGCTATGGTGTTCCCTTATATAGTGGACAACACCCATATTAAGTTTAACCTAAATCGCTTACACAAAGCCCAATAAGCGAGCCCAATAAGCCTTATTACAAAAGTTTAACTAAATGACCGAAAGATAAAACTAAGTGCAAAATTTGGGCCAAGTAAATTGAAGCCTTCATGCATATCCATTTAGGCTTATTCTTCTTCGGCCTCTTCTTCCTTTAGACTTGGGCTTGTCTCAAGTAAGGTGGTCACGGGAGATTTAGGGCCTCTTTAGCCTTTTTAGCTTTTGCTCTTGTCATTGGGCCTCCAAGACCTTGAATGTCCTCCAAGTTTGTTGCCTTGGTCATGCCGCCTCCTATGTCCTCATCACCAGGATACTGAAATTCCGAACCGAGATGAGCCACCACAAACAAAGAGCGCTCCCAGCAAGTATAGAAGAAAGTATAGTAGGGGCAAAACAATAGCAGCCCTTTCACGGACGAGATTACGGATGCTCCGTACCCAAAGAACTTTGACTTGGTCGACCTACCAACATATGGTGGAACTCAGGATCCACAGGCTCATATTATAATACTTTCGACATGAAGACATATGTGAGGCAATTTGAGGAACCCATCATATCTCGATTATTTGTTGCGACCCCTACGAGGAGTTGTGCAAGCATGGTTTCAAACTTTGCCTGCAAAGTCGATCCAAAACTTTGAAGATCTGGGATAAATTTTTTTGTTGAATTTTGCGACAAGCAAGAAACAGCCGAAATTCGAGTTCACCCTCTGCAAGATCAAGCAATAGCCAAGAGAGACTCTCTAGAAATACTTGAATCATTTTAGAGATGTTGCATTGCAAGTGCATGGATTAAAGGTGAGCTTTCAAGGAATTTTGAACTTAAAGTGACTCGAGCCTATTTCTTTAAACTGTAGTTTGAATTTTGTGGACTTAACTTATTTTCAAATTAAAAAGTTGTAAAATTGAGTTAGCCACTTAATAACTCGAGTTTTCACGATCTTAGAATGTTTTCAAATGCTATTGCGATGATCATTTCGAAAGAAGATCTAACCTTGAGTTTAGGTAATTAAAATCTAGTCATACACTTGAATAAAATATTCTAAATTCTGGTTTCAGCCTTACAAAGACATCTTCGTTCAACTCCAAATCTTTTTCAAAGAAATGATCATAAGACTCGAGTCTAGAAGGGTAAAACTCGAGTTGAGAACTCCAGTTTGCTTGAACAAACTCGAGTTTAAGTAGTCTCCGTTTTAAGATCATCTTGCTCGATTTTGCAAAATCTTCATGTATGATCTATATACTTCATATCATCTCTCATTACTATTCCTAACTATGTTTAATCAATTTGTTAGTGAGTTTTAGATAATCAAACATGTATTAAACTAAAGTTTAAACATAAAGCAAAAGGTGATGTCAGAACATTAAATGCTGGCCTAGTTAACTAAGCACGATTTTGGTTAATCATTCTCTGGACACTCAAAAGGTTTAAATGTTTTCTTTCCTCATTTGGAAGCCACACCATCCAACAGATTTATTTCAAGTAAAGTCAACAAGAATATCTGAGCATCTAGATTAAATCAAAGCATGAGTGAGAATGGACCTGGTTGCAACCTAACAGCTTATTAACGTCCCTACATCATCTGGAAGCCACATCATCCAACGGATTTATTTCAAGTAAAATCAACAAGAATATCTGAGCATCTAGATTAAATCAAAGCATGAGTGAGAATGGACTTAGTTGCAACCTAACAGCTTTATTAACGTCCCCACGGTCACATTAATGTTTCTGACGGATATTTAATGCTTCCATCATATATAAGCTAAATCATTCAGTTCTCGACAACAACTAGATTACAGAAAACAAAAATCTATCAAAGTGTCATTTGCATTTACTATTTTCTACTCATCTGTAAAGTATCTTCTGATACATTGAACTTTAGTGTTTATTCATTTGCTTTTTTAGAGAGTTTATCATTGATTATCAATCATTGTAAGAATCTCAAAGTTGTGGGATTGTGAGTTTGAGTTATCAGTTTATAACTTGTAAGGGGGAGTGTATCCTAGTGAGATGATAACTTTTGAGTACATAGTGTGTATCTGATTATAGTGATAGTAATAATCCCAGAGAGTCTAGGGACCAGACGTAGGTCAAGAGTTGAGACCGAACAAGTATAAATCTTCTTGTGTCAAGCTCTCTTTATCTCTGTTATATCTTGTTCTTCATTTGTTGTTTGGGTGATTCGAAAAGAATTTTTGAAATCTCCAATTCACCCCCTCTTGGTGATTTCCTCCATTTACGTCACAGTGTTGGTCTAGTATCTTGGATGGTAGAAATTTCCTTAGAAAAGACCTAAGGTGGGATATTAGAGATGGTACTGGAATCAGAATATGGGGTGACCCCTAGGTCCCAAAGGTTAACTTCCTGGAGAAACCTAGTAATATCGGTGATCCGATTATCTCAAAGGGTAGAGTCTGTGACTTGATAATTAATGGGCAATGGGATCTTATGCCTATTAACCAATATTTGTCTTCTGAAGTCAAAGATGCAATATATAAAATCCCTATCCCCACCAACGGGTTGGAAGACAAGTTGTTATGGACTAGCGCCAAGAATAGAGTGTATACGGTGAAGTTAGGATACCGTTGTAGGAAAGATTGAATTTTTTTAAAGGTAAATAGAGCAGGGTCATCGACTGTCATCCATACCACATGCTGGAACTCGATTTGGTAGATTAAAGTGATCCTACGAGTATAACAATTCATATGGCGCCTTTTGAGTAATGCAATTGCTAGCAATTCATCATGTATCAACATAGAAGGTCCCTAGATAGCTAATGCCCAATAGGTGCAGAAGCAAAGGAGACTATTGAGTATGTATTTTTCCATTGCCCTAGACTCAGTGTATTTGGTTTGGCTGTTCGCTAAGTGCTACATTTGATGTCTCCAAAATATCAAACTTTACTGCCTAGTGGATTTCGATGACAGGTACGCCCTTGCTGAACAAGCATGATCTTTCTTTGATTTTCTGACTTCTGTGGTTTATTTGGAAACATAGACAACTAAACCGGGGTATTTTTATTGAATTGGCTAGGAAAAGTAACTTTGAATTTTGGGCTAACTATGACACAGGGCTTCGGGATCCTTTTTTGTCGAGCACTGTGATAGTTCTGGCTTTAAATGGTCCCCCTACATTAGATAGCCTTAAAATTTATTGTGATGAAGCCTTTTCACCTTATGAGAAAGATGCTGCTATTGCAGTAATTTGTCGTGATCATGTTGGTATTTTTAGATGGGGATTTATGGACAAAGCTAAGTCCATTTCAGCTTTTATAACCGAAGCCTTGGCTATGAAAAGGGTCTTGCTACTAGCTGTGGACATAGGACATGATAAAGTGGTCTTTGAAACTGATTGTCTCCCTCTACTTACCTGTGTTGAGGCAAAGTCACCGGATTTGTTCGATTGAAGGTGTAAAAGTACTATCTAGGATGTTATTTGTCTTCTATTTTCTAAGGTTGGGTTCTCTTTGTCCTTTACCCCGAAAGGGGCAACCGTGTTGTGGATTTTCTTGCAATTGATGCTTATAAAAGGGTGTGCCCTATTGGGTGGGTTTCGTGACCAACACCCACTTTGTTGTCACTTCTAACTCTGGAGGATCAGAAGACTAGTGCTGATGCTGATAATCTTTTGCACACCAGTCTTCCATTGGGTGGTAGATAGTTTGATTATTCTAGTTTACATGTGTATTTTTTTTGTTTCTTGTTGTATCTATTTGTTTTTGTCATTTTTTGTTGTTTTTAATTCATAGTGTTGTTCTCCACTTTGTATCCATCACTTTTGTAAAGTTTATTAATATAATTTTCTATTGACCAATAAAAAGAGAATGAAAGGGATATGGAAGACCCATAGGTAAGACCCACCTTTTGTAGTATTGGCCATCTTTGATATTTGGGACCCACATTTTAGTAGGGCCTATCCCTTTTTCATACTATGTATGTGCATCCCACTCAACCCTTTAATATTGCAATCGATTTCACTTATAAATTGCTTTGTTTTCAATTAGAGATTCTCAAAAGTCCTTCATCTCAAGCAATCATCAATATTTTCTCTTGATATTATATCATCTGGTATTCAGTTCGTGGCTGCCCCTCCCAAGTAGTCTTTAATCTTTATCTATTTTCATATTTCTTGATCATCTTCCACGATAGGATCTCAGAACTAATTACCCCTTACATACTATGGTGTTGCTAGAAAGTGGTTAACACACCTTTTAGAAGTTAAAGATGATAAACCTTGTTTTGTTATGAAATGCATACTTTTAATTTGTAACTATTATGATAGTTAATATACATATTTTCCTATCAATGCATTGTACACAATGCATAACTCATGCTTAGCCATTCTTCTTTTGAAAATTTGAATTTTTTATTCGTAAAGCTTTTCTCCAATTTTCTTCTTAATTCTTTTTCTCTTTTTCAATAAAATAAAATTAGGATAAAATTAAAGTTATATTAAAAAGAGATACATTTCTCCATATTAATGGCATTTACATTATTAAATCAATTAATTTTTAACATAAATGAAATTATGAATACAGATCCTTAAAAAGGTTCAATGAACAATGTGTAATACATAGAACTAGAAAGATAGATATGGGCCACCTTTACAATATTGGGCACTAATCTCTTGTTGGTCCCACATTTAATGTACTGGTTCCATCTCTGCTACGTGGGTGGGCCCCACATTTTCCATTTTGATACCACTTTTATTGTGTACATCCCCCCTAACTGTATTTAGCATTTCAAGGGATCTTTAGTATTTTAAGGGATTTTACTGATAAAAACTGCTTTATCGAACATTGATAATATAAAGTGACAGGGATTACACATAATCAATTGTATTCTGATTTATATCAATTGTATTCTGATTTATATCAATTGTATTCTGATCTATAGGAATCTCTGATTTGTAGGGATTAGGAATAATAGTCATTAATAGTCATTATTAGTCATTATGAGTCATTATGAGCCATTATCCTCTCTAAAATATTTTTTTTATACACATTTTTTAGGTTTTCTCGTTCTTCCCCCGTCACCTCCAGTTTTTTTTTTCTTCTCATTTTCTTGAGACATATTCTCTCGATCCTTTTAGTTTTTCCTTGTTTTCTCGAGACCTATTATCTCGATTGATCCTGTTTTTTTTTCTCTTCTCATTTTCTCGAGACCTATTATCTCGATTGATACTATTTTTTTCTCCTTGTTTTCTCGAGACCTATTATCTCGATTGATCCTTTTTTTTTTTTTTTGGAGTTAACTTGGTCTCCCTCCAAGAGAGAGTTAACATGGTCTTTCTCTAAGAAGGAGTTAACATGGTCTTCTTCATCTTTCTTTTTTTTTTCTCCATATTAATTCTTCTAATCACCTTTTTTTTGTTATTGAACCATTTGGTGTTGGTCCTTGATGAGGCCTTTGGAGTATTTTTTGGTCCCCGATGAGACCGTTTGTTGCAGACATATTGACAAAGCCACTTCATCCTACTTGGTTTCATGAACTCAAGTCCAAGCTGGGCATCCAAGACATCCATGCTTCAGCTTGCGAGGGGGGGGGTGACAGGGATTACACATAATCAATTGTATTCTGATTTATATCAATTGTATTCTGATTTATATCAATTGTATTCTGATCTATAGGAATCTTTGATTTATAGGGATTAGGAATAATAGTCATTAATAGTCATTATTAGTCATTATGAGTCATTATGAGCCATTACTATTGAGGCTCTCTTA
Source organism: Acacia acuminata (assembly GCA_019022655.1). Taxonomy (NCBI): domain Eukaryota; kingdom Viridiplantae; phylum Streptophyta; class Magnoliopsida; order Fabales; family Fabaceae; genus Acacia; species Acacia acuminata. The sequence goes on from JAFJYI010000309.1 coordinate 483,451, forward strand.
TCTTCTATATATATGTAATGTTTCTATATGAATATAGGACACAATATTCATTCTTTCCATTCTGCCGAGTCACATAAAATGATATTAATCTCCTTTACTCAGTAGTCTATATCTACCAACTATTTGCAACATTCTTCTTCATTTTCTTCTACAATGGCATCTCACGAGTTTTCTATCCCCAGTCATGGTGTTAATCTAGTGAGAAATATTAGTGGAAGTGAGTTCCGCAAAAGCTATCAGAGGGAAGTTGACCTTGGAAGATTGTGTCCCCTACCTCAAATGGATCCTATCCCATCAGTCACAATACCTCCAACTTTCACACCAGGTATTATTATTATTAAGAGGAAAAAAAATCTCTACATTCACACACACACAAAATTGATGATATTATTTAAGAATTTTATCTTCTATTACAGGTATAAGTCTGGGAGAGCATCTATTCTCAACAAGAGAGTTGAGAAATCGCCTTTTTGGTACTGACAATATTAGTAGTGTTAACACAAGAAAAAGGGTTAATACTACTGGTATCAATTCACAAGATGTTGGAGTGACAGAAGGCACTGATAATGGTAAGAAATTTGATGGGCGTATACACAGCCTTACTAAGAAAAAATATGGCCCCTACACTTGCCCTAGGTGCAGCAAAATATTTCCAACATCCCAACACTTCGCAGCTCATGTGCAATCCCATTATAGGACTGAAACAGAAGATGAAAGGAAAAAGCGTCTCCAGGAGAAAATAAGTAAAAAAAGCAAAAACCTTCATCTTCATGTGTCAGGGGAAGGGATAACGATTGCCTCCGATCCTTCAAAGGAAAAGGCAAAATATGGTGTTGTTCAACAAAGAACTACTGATATCTCTGTTAAGGTTGACGTACTAGGTCATTTTCCAAATGTTCCTCCAGGTTTTAAAGGCTATGACTATGGCTCATCTTCATCTGCTGTGAAAAACATTGGTCCAGCTGTTCCTCCAGGATTTGAAAACTATCACTATGGATCATCTTTTGGGGTGATCAAAATCAAGACTGAACCTGGCCAAATTTGAAGAATTAAGGGAAAAAAATATTTAGTTTCGTTATGTGAGTCTTTTATGATATTTAAGCTCTTCCTTTTACATGGTATTATGATTTAATCCTTCAGTTGTCTTTGTTTCATGTCATAAAGTTCTCTGTATGAACTCATTTAGTCTCAGTATCTTAAATAATTTTAAAATTTTTAGTTGCTTTCTATGTGAGCAGTTGTAGCTGCACTAGCAATATCAATGTTGAAGAAATTGACTCCTTCTTCCAATTAAGAATAAAAGAGTGGATGTTACTAGAAAGGGTGTTTTGAAGATGTTATTTATAGTTTATAATAAGGGTTTAAACTTCTCATGTTGCATGAGAAGAAGAAGATTCCTAAATGGTGGGACCCACATATACATATAATGCTAATTATATATATATGTGGGTCCCACCATTTTATGTGTTTGTGACATAAGAATACACTTCTCCTACAACATGAGAAGTATTTTTCCCTTATAATAATGGGTAAAACTTTTTATAAGTTTAAATATCCTTCAAGTCATGAATGAAATGTAGAATACTTTCCTCTCTCATTCTCATTGGGAGTGTTCTACTGACCCATGATGATTTTCTCACATAAACAAATATTTCCCTGTTTTGTAATACAGTTAATAATAGCAATTTCTAAATTTATTGATGGGTTAATACAATGTTTAGTTGTTGGAGTTGACATTTATTTTGGTTTTGGCCCCTTAAGTTTACTTAATCTAAAACTATTTGTCCTCAAGACTCAGAAAATTAATGATGTTAAGTTTGACTATGTGTCACAACATTGTTTAAATTGATTGTGTTTGCTACTGACTAGGAAAACTCATTTGCTGACTAGGATTTGTTTTATAAAGAAAAAACCAAAAAGTGAGTCAACTCTACAAACAACTTAGATTGACAAGAACACTTATTTCGTTGGCCCCCATTCACACAGCTCCAATGGTGGCCATTAACACTAAATTCAACAAGAACAAAAAATATTACCATAAAAAGAAGAAGAATAACCAATATCTATAAAAATCGTGAAGGTGGAGAAGAAGATGAAGCAAAAATCCAACAGAGAAGACGAGTAGCAAATATGAAGAAACCCAAATGTGAACCTTGCCGATGATTTGAAGAAACTTTGGAAGAAATAGTTGAAGGGAAGGAAACATCATGAGCACCCAAAACAGAAATAAAAGCAGAGGAGGATGAAGCACTGCTTGTTGTTTAATGCAGGTCGTCTCTACAGAAAGGAGAATATGAGATGAAAAGGGATGGCTAGTAACCATGGAAGATGAACAATGAAAATTGTGATGGGTATCAAAGTGACAGGATTCAAATATTTAGATCTCGAGAAATGGAGGTTGAAGAAGAAGCTTTTCTAAGCCGCTGGTGGAGACTTGCTGGAGTGAGGTAATTCGCCACCACTTCCGTAGACGGAAGGTTGTCTTCCATAGTCAAAGCTGATGAACGAGACGGTGGTAGCAGGTGCATTAGATGTTTTCCGACCATGACTACTACTTCAGCAACAACCACTATTCTAGTGACGGGCACGACAAGTGGGTACTCTTAACATACCCTTTCTTCCTTTCTCTTTTGCTTTTCAAGACTTCATATGCGAGTGTTTTGCCTTGTGTGGCATGTGTGGGCGCGACTTAAGTTGAAGGCTTTTTTTTCTTAATAAAATGTCGAAGTTAGATACCCTAGTTAGCATGCCACATAAGCAACTTGACGACACTAATGACATGTATGTAAAGTTAATGCCATGATGGTTTTATACGAAGTAAACAGGGACCAAAACTTTTGTTTGACACTTCAGGGATCAAAATCAAAATGAGGACAAATTATATAAATCAAACATTATATTAACCCTTTTTAATTGAACATAGATTGTTTATTGTACATTTTTGGTGTTGAAGATCGATGCAGCAATAACAAGAAAGTCAAAGAATTATGAAAGGAAAAAGTTTGAATGATAGATTAATTGATGGTAAGATACCATAAATCAGAGAGGTGAACTGTACAATAACAACAAACCCAAGGAGAAAACAATGAACTTGAGTGAACAATTAACTCTAATTGATGAAACAATGAGCCTAGCAGATAAATAATGAGAAAAGTGAGGCAAGTGAAACTGATCAATGCCTGGTTTGACCCGAGAGACCAACTTGGTCTCTTATGATCTTTTTTTTATCAGGTTGCTTTTGTACCGATTTAGACCAAACCAGGTTGTATTGTATTGGATCGGTCTCACTGGTTTCCAATCATCTTGAACGGCTACATTAATGGCCCGGTTGGTTCACGTAATTGAAGGGAATGAGATGGAATGTAGTGCAATCGAATCGAACAGAATGTAACGGTGATTGAATGAATTTGTTTGGTTTGTCAATAAGGAAAGATGATGTATATTCATAAAAATGTTTGGTTGGATTACCTCAAACCTGAGAATATATGGGAATAATGTAGCAAGAGACAACATTGTCCTTGTCTTCACTATATGTATAGTGTACATGTTGGGTTCAAGGCAATTTTTTTCACTGTATGCAAAATACACGTTGGGTTCATAGTAATTTTTTAATATTTAATAGTGGAAATATTATGTAATGTACCTGCTGGATTCAAAGTACGACTTTTTTAATATTTCAAGGTGGGAATATTATTTAATGGAATATTTTAATATTTTTTAACCATGGAATAAATTTTTTTCTTGATATTTAATGGTGGCAATTATATACTCGTCCGATCCTATAGTTTTTCATTTGCCAATTTATTTTTCCTAATTCACCTAATGCTCCCTCGACCATAATCAAGCAGAACGGGAGGGGGTAGGAACGAATTAAGAAACATCATTTGGGTGTTTTAGAAAATACATATCATATTAACTAACTCAATAACTTCCTTAATCTAATCAACTTAGATAAATATGTCATAGAGGAGTAACATTACACCGTGTTTATGGGTGGGCACTTTGGTCAATTTAAAATATTATAATGGCAATAAGGATTTTTCACTTAATTATAGGATGTCTTCATCCACATTCATCAGTCCTAATAATATAATTCTGATTTCATCAAACAATGTAATCAGGATTACAAAATGTAATCCTCTTTACATTACATAAGCTCAACAAAATGTCATAATCAATTTGTTGTATCAGGATTACATGTAATCCTCTCCTATGAAATCAAACCCAACGGGTTATAAGTAATCACCCTTTGTATATAGTTAGGATTTTACTTGATACATGAATATCATAATACTTTCAACAAATAGGTAATATGTTTATCCAATCTAATCTTGGGATTTATAAACAATAGATAAGTGTTCAATTCCAAAGAATATGGATGGTAAGAAATTTTGTATGAGGATTTATTTCATCAAGAAAGGCAAGAACCAAAATCATTATATATAGATTTAATGGTGTTCAACATTACAATCACATTAGCCTTATTAATTAAGCGATTTATATTTGAAGGAAATTGAACATATATACCTTTGATTCCGATGGAGTAATTAATTGTGTCACAATATTTTACGCCGCAAGATACACTGAAAATGGAAAGAAAAAGTTTTGGAAGCAACAAATATATTCTTATGAGTTCCTATCCTTCTCTTTATAAACTATTCTCTCCGATGGTTCTCATATACTCCCTCTAATCCTTAATGTAAGAGCTATTTACCTAACTTGATTAGATTAAGGAGTGTAGTTTAGTAAGTTTGTGTGTGTGTGTGTCCAAAATATTTTTTCCTCTCTAAACAAATGTAATTATCTTCTTTGATTTCCTCATTCTCTCTATTACTAGATTATTGTTAAAGGAAAATCAATAGGAGTAAATTATGAAAAGATTGACAAATAAGAGAAATAGATCTTACATTTAGGACCAATATATATTAACTCCGTAATTAAGTCCTATATTAAGGACCACAAATAGTAAGTTTTAAACAAAAGGAATATATTGTATTATACTTATTTATTTAATAAACCTTAATGTCATGTATGCAAAGTTAACGCCATTAATGCGGCCCCAAATCCATTTCAAACTATAGAGACTAATGGTTTTAGGCGGAGTAAAGAGAGACTAAAACTTATGGTTCGAAACTTCAGGAACCAAAATCAAAATGAGGATAAACTATAGGGACCAAACATTATATTAATCCTTTTTTAATTGAATGCATATTTTGCTTTTTGCTTTTTTGTGGATAAAAATCAATGCAACAAATTCAAGAAAGTCAAAGAATTATGAAAGGAAAAAAACTGAACGATAAATTATATTAATTGATTGTAGGATACCATAAATCAGAGAGGTGAACTGTATAATAACGTTGAGCAAAAAAAAAAAAAAAAAAAACTGTATAATAACGACAAACCCAAGGAGAAAACAATGAACCAGAGTATGAGTGAACAATTAACTCTAATGAATGAAACAATGGATTTCACTCATAAAACTACCTTGTTGCATGTTGATCATGATATTCTCAGAAGTCATTTATCTCATACAATCAATCAATCTTGTTGGTTCTCTAAGAGATTTTGATGATTGCCAACAATTGTGAACAAAGAATGAGGATTTGCTCTCGAAGTTGGAAAACCCCGAATGAGAGCAAACCTCGAGGTTTCGGGAAAACCTCGAGGTTTGGCCTTATGAGGGAAGTATCGAGGTTCTGTGTTATAACTTGCGAAAACTTGGTTTCACAAATTTATGAGAAACCTCGAGGTTTATTAAGAAACCTTGAGGTTTTGATCTTCCAGAGATAACTCGGTTTCACACCAAGTTGTGAAACCTCGAGGTTTACAACAAAACCTCGAGGTTGTGCCTTGGCGCCAAACTGAGGAATTTGAAAATAAATGTGAAACCTCGAGTATTAACAGAAACCTCCAGATTTTTGTCTTCCAGAGAGCTAATGGTTTTTCAGCGTGTTTGAAAACCTCGAGGCTTCCATAGAAACCTCTAGGTTTGTGTTTTGGGTCAAAACAAAGAACTTGGTCGTTTGGGTAAACCCTCGAGTATTATTGAAAAACCTCGAGTATTGTGGCAACCCGAGAGCAAATGAACTTACATTCATTCACAAAACCTCGAGTATTGTTGGAAACCTCGAGTATTGTGGCAACCCGAGAATAAATGAACTTGCACTCATTCTAAAACCTCGAGGTTCCTTGAGAAACCTCCAGGTTTCTTGAGAAACCTCCGGGTTTGGTTACATCACGTCTCTCTTGGGTTTCACGCACGATGTGAAACCTTGAGGTTTGAACAAACCTCGAGGTTTCTGAACAAACCTCGAGGTTTGAAGTAAACCCAAGAAACCTTCGTGATAGCAATATGAGAAACCTCCAGGTTTAATGATAATCCTCCAGGTTTGAGGTTTTGGTCTTAAATCGTGTTCAAGCTTAAATGATCAAACCTCGAGGTTTGTGAACAAACCTCCAGGTTTCTGGACGTTGTTTGAAATTCGAATCTAACGATTTTGTTGTGCCTTCGTGTTTGATCTCAATGCTTTACATGATTAATCTCTATTGATCCTAGATATGTTTAACCATTTCTTTTAGTGAGTTTCGATAGATTAAGGAAAGTTTTCGAAGATTTAAAGCAAAAGCAAAAGTGGTGTCGAACATTAAATGCTCAACCCGAAAACCCGCATCCTTTTGGTGAATCCATCTGTACACGGTTGCAAAGCATTAAAGAATGATTTCTACATTAAGCAACATCCTCTACAACGGATTAATTTGTAGAGAGTCAATTCTGACCATCCAACCAGCTGGACTAAGTGAGTTTCAGAAAGAGAAGAAGACCTAAGTAGCTCTTAACTTCTGTGGATCATCTCCAACGGTTTGATTATCAATGCAACGGTCAATTAATGCTGTCTAGCTATAAATAGAGCTACATTCAATTCTTCTCAACAACCACAACAACTGAAAACGCACAAGCATTCAAGTTTCTTAACTACCTTTCAGTTTTTACTTGTATTCTGTCTTTTGACTTTATAAGCTTCAGTGTTTATTATCATCCACTCTTAGAGAGTTTTTATCTGTAAATCATTTATTGAAAAGAATCACAAGTCAATGGGACTTGGTGATTTGGGAGTTCATTGATTACAACTTGTAAGGGGGAGTGAGTTCTAGAGAGAGAACTACTCTTTGAGTACATAGTGTGTAATCTTTGTGATAGTGAAAATCCCGGAGAGTCCGGGGATTTGGATGTAGGTCAAGTTGTTAAGACCGAACCAGTATAAATTCTCTGTGCTCAGCTATTCTTCTCTCTACTTTGTTCATCTCTATTTTTGTTATCTAAAAACAGAGCAGATTTGAAAAGTTTTTAAAATACCCAATTCACCCCCCTCTTGGGTATATAGCTCCACTTTCAAATCTCTATTGCCAACTACTTGCAACTTTCTTCAACATCTTCTTGATCAAGCGGGCTTGTCGTTAGTGTTTAAATTAATAACTAAATAATACAGTGTAGTGGCACAACTAAGGTCATATTCTCTTGGGCGGAGTTAATAGTATTTAAAAACTACAAAAAAAAATGTCAACAACGTCCTGAATTAGAGGCAATTAACGTCCTTTTTGAGATTGGGGGCGGCAGATCTGGGCTCTGCATAGCCTTCGAATCTGGAAGAAACCAGCGCCGGCGATGTCATCTCATCCGAGTTTGAGTTGGAAGAAAACCGAAGGCTGGATGCTTTCAGGCTGCAGAAGAAGTTTCCAGTGAATTATAAGATTCCAGTAGCAAGCCAGGTGGGTAAACATCTAAGGGTTCTAACAACACTTTCCAAGCAAGAAGATCCAAGCTTTTGCTATAGACCTAGTAGAGATATGGAAATCCATAAGCAAAAATAAGAAAACACGAGATATGGAGAAGATCAAAAGAAAGGCTTTTGTTTGAGTGTGAGCAAGGAAGAGAGGAAAAGCCACAACCGATCGTTGTGAGGGAAATGTAGAAAAAGAAAGTCGTGGTGATTGATATATCCGGACGGATTTGGCACGAGATCTCCCAAAAGTCCAAAACTCAAATAATTCAACACCTCGCGTCGGATTTGGCGCGGTGTTAAAAAAACATTGGCGTCCGGATTTAAAATTCGGGCGTTAAAATACGATTGTAGCGACCTAAACTTATTTTAGGGCGCCAAAAAATTTATTTTGGCGTCCCGAACACCGCCAAAAACTCCCGGCGCCAAAAAATTTCTAAAAATGCGCCAAATATTTAATTTTAGGCGTCCTAAATTAGATTTAGGGCGCCAAAAAATTTATTTTGGCGTCTTGAACTTGCTTCGGGACGCCAAAAATTTGTTTAATTAAATTTGATTTTTGATGAATAACGAGATATTAATTTGATTTTTCCGATTACAAAAAGCGATTCTTAGGATTTTGATTTGAGCGGATTTATGGCGTTTCTTTTATTATTAGTATTTTATAATTATATTTTAATTAAATTTAAAAAGTCACTCAAGATATTTCTTTCTATAAATATTAAGTTTTGTAAATATTTTATGTGTCGTTTACACGATAATTACTTTTAAATGAATAAATATGAAAAAGTATAGAGATTTTTAAATAACAGATATTAATTTAATTTTTCCAGTTACAAAAAGCGAGATTCTTTGGATTTTGATTTGAGCTAGATTTATGGCGTTTCCTTTATTATTATAGTATTTTATAATTATATTTTAATTAAATTTAAAAAGCCACTCAAGATATTTATTTCTATAAATATTTAAGTTTCGTAAATATTTTATGCGTATTTTTTCGTTTACAAGATAATTACTTTTAAATGAATAAATATGAAAAAGTGTGGAGATTTTAAAATAACGAGATATTAATTTGATTTTTCCTGGTTACAAAAAGCATATTCTTTAGATTTTGATTTGAGCTAGATTTATGGCGTTTCTTTTATTATTATAGTATTTTATAATTGTATTTTAATTAAATTTAAAAAGCCACTCAAGATACTTCTTTCTATAAATATTTAAGTTTCGTAAATATTTTATGCGTATTTGTCGTTTACAAGATAATTACTTTTAAATGAATAAATATGAAAAAGTCTCGAGATTTTTAAATAACATATATTAATTTGATTTTTCCGGTTACAAAAAGTAGATTCTTTGGATTTTGATTTGAGCTAGATTTATGGCGTTTCTTTTATTATTATAGTATTTTATAATTATATTTTAATTAAATTTAAAAAGCCACTCAAGATACTTCTTTCTATAAATATTTAAGTTTCATAAATATTTTATGCGTATATGAATATCATTTTGGCGTCCTGATTATTTTAAGGACGCCAAAAAAACTCCGGCGCCAAAAAATTCATCAATATGCGCCAAAAAAAATTCATTTTAGAAGTCCTAAATATATTTTAGGACTTCAAATTCCATTTTGGCCCCGATTGATTTTCGGACGCCAAAAAAAACTCTTGGCGCCAAAAAATTCATCAATATGCGCCAAAAAATTCATTTTAGGAGTCCTTAATATATTTTAGGACTCCTAAAATTCCATTTTGGCGTCCTAATGTTATTTTCGGGATGCCTAAGGCTCAAGATTCAGCCAAATAATTACGAAAATGCCACCGCTATACTTTTTACTTCCTTTTTAAAAATAAGGACGTTTTTTAGGGAAGTAATATCCACTTTTGTAGTAGTGAATCATCTAATTAATTAGATGTGCAAAATTCAAAAGAAAGGAAGGAGAAATTTTTGGGATTTCTAATAATAAAAACGAAAAGTAAAAGACAGACACACATAGGATACGATGAATCTTCTTGAGAACAAATCAATGACCATCATAGTTCAATAATGGATATGAGTATATAAAGAGCATGGTTATGAAACTCAGACCATCGATCCGATCTGTCATAGAAACCTAGAGTGATTTTTTGTTTTTTAAACGTCGAAGAGAAAATCGGCGGTGTTGACGATTTCAAAAAGAGATGGAGAGAGAGAATGGATGGCAACTCCCTATTTGACGTCCTAGTTTTGTACAATGAAGATGATGAACAGTCTTGTGCAATGACGATGAACAATATCATGTTTGCGTTCTCTCTCCACTCTCTAGTTCATATGTGTTTTCAGGAAGAGGGTGAGTCCACGGTAAAGCCGCGCCTCGTTCCTTTTTTTCAGTCATTTCGCCTCCTCCTTCTTGTTGGGATCCGTCCACGCAGCGGAATAAAATTCTTTACGAATCTTGTCCTAAAGATCACTCAGGTGCGTTTAAACCAAGGCTAAGGGAATCTGGAATTACCTATAGTGAACTCGTTCGCGTCTCGTTCTCCTTGAACTGGTGGGTTACCTCCTCGATCAACAAAAGACGACTCGTAGGATCGGCTTCCTCCACCGATATCCACACGAACAATTCTCGAACATGGCTACGGCAGCGTGCTCGTGCCTGTTTTGCGTCTCTCTCAATTTTTTCACTCTAGGGTTTTTCTCGCGGCTTTCTGAAAAATACACTCGATAAAAACTTCTATAGGTTTTTCTAAAACCGTTCGGTGTATTATATTCAAAATTAATTCCCATTAATTTTGAATTTCAAATTCAAATATGAATTAAAAATACATTAATAAATCTATCGTTAGATCTAATGTAACGTATTTATTTAATCCGATTAAAAACCAGATCTAAAATTCAAATTTTGAATTTGAATTAAAAAAATATATTAATTAAATCTATCTCGATAGATCTAATTTAATGTATTTATTTAATCCAAATTAAAAGCCTTCGATTTAATTTATCTCTATAAATTAAATCCAGAAATAATATATATCCATTTAATTAAATCGAGATACTATATCTCAATTTAAATTAAAAGTATATATGATATCCTTTTATTCGAAAATTAAATGAGATACAATATCTCTATTTGTTTTAGATATTTAATTTATCGGATAAATTAAATATAAAACAAATATTATATATATATTAATATTATAATCTCTATTAATAATATTAACATATATTAATTTCGAATTATATATATATATATATATATATCCTAGATTAAATTCAGTATTCATTAAATCTTAGACGTATCTAAGATTCAATGAATCTGGACACTTTTGCTCGTGTTGGGTTATTCTTGTGTGCGACCTTGCAGGCCCATATGAGATTGGCAGTGGGCTAATACTGTACCAGCCCACAAGTCGCAAGCGGCCTCTAGCAAGACATTGCGACTACCCAATTCACATGGGGATCGATGACACGATACAACCTATCGTACAACCATGTCACGTCCCTTTTGTCACGCGATAATTTGGTCAAGGATGAGGCATAGATAATGTCAACTTCCTTTTCTTGACCATTACTTTCTCGATTCTCGAGTAGTCTAACAACTGAAATGGAAACTCCTTTCCATCATAGTATGGCCATACATTTCTTAGACTCACTCATCGAGGGGCCCAGTATTATCTCTACAAATGTGAGGGACAAATTTCATCTTGACCATTCACATTCCTCTGCATGAAAACCATTGATCCCGATCCCAGCCTTTATCATAACCCGGTCAAAGGTGACTTTTGACTAGGTCAAAAACCAACGACTCATCATGTAGGAATCCATGATGATCTCGGGTTATAGGGCGTCGTGGCGGTTATACATGAGATAAGCTTATGACTAGATCCATGCGGCTTTCTCATAGTGGGTCGGTCAAAGCACCTTGTACTCTTACAAGTGCCCATGACTTTGATTTGTATCCCCATACCTCATCAAAGTCATACTGGTCTTAACTCATATTCGCTCCCGTGTAGATGACTGACCAGGGACATTTCGGATAATCTATAAGATATATCCAGGGATGCAGTTATCAATACAAACATGTCAACGAAAATGATAACAAAAGGAGAATACTTTAAATAACTTAAATATCCAAAGTACAATGAATTGCCACTAGGGCATAATTTCCAACACTTTTTTTTTTCCTGTTGCTCATGCGCCTCCTTGTTTTTCTTTCTCTATAGCTCCCGTGCCAATGCTGATTAATTAATAAATGAGAAAATCATATTTACCTAACTTGAATAGATTAAAAAGTTTAGTTTAGTAAGTTAATGTGTGTGTGTGCGTGACATGTTTTTTCTTCTTCTAAAAAACCCTAATTATCTTCCTTAATTCCCTAACTCTCTCTATTACTTGATTAATGTTGAGGGAGAATCAATATGAGTAAATTATGAAAATATTGACAAATAAGAGAAATATGTCTTACATTTAAGACTAATATTAACTCCCTAATTAATTAAGTCCTACATTAAGGACCAGAGGTAGTAAGTTTTAAACAAAAGGAATATATTGCATCATACTTTTTTATATAACAAGCCTTAATGTCATGTATGCAAAGTTAACGCCATTATTCTAGCCCCAAATTCAAACTATAGGGAATAATGTGGTTTTAGATGGTGTAAAGAGAGACTAAAACTTATGATTAGAAACTTCAGGGACCAAAACCAAAATGAGGACAAATTATAGGGATCAAACATTATATTAATCCTTTTTTAATTGAATACATATTTTACATTGTACTTTTTTGGGGATAAAAATCAATGCAACAAATTCAAGAAAGTCAAAGAATTATGAAAGGAAACAAATTGAATGATAAATTAAATTATTTGATTGTAGGGTACCATAAATCAAAGAGGTGAAGTGTACAATAACAACAAACCCAAGGAGAAAACCATGAAACTGAGGGAGCAATTAACTCTAATGAATGAAACAATGAACCTAGCAGATGAATAACGAGCGAAGTGAGGTGAGTGAAACTCAAAGCACTGTTTGACCTGAAAGATCAACCTGGTATGTTCTGATATTTTTTTGATCGTATTGCTTTTTTCCCGGGTTATACCAAACCGGCTTGTATTGGATTGGCCTGGGCTGACTGCTTTCTACTTTCTAGACTTCTTGAACAGCCCTACATTAAGCAAAGACCCTTTATATATAGTAAGGATTTTTATTGAAACATGAATATTGTAATACTTTCAACAGATACAGATTGGTAATATCTATATATAGTGTATATTTATACCCAGTCTAATCTTGTGATATATAAACCATAGATAACTGTTCAATTCCAAAGAACATCGATGGTAAAAAAATTTGTACGAGGATTTATTTCGTCAAAAAAGGGTAGAAGTAGAATCAGTAGGATTTATTTCCAAAGAGATTTGATGGTGTTATTCATTACAATCGCATTAGCCATTTTAGGTCATTTATGTTTGAAGGAAATTGAACATACCTTCTATTCCGATCAAGTAAATTACCAACCCACATAAACCAGAGCCACAATCTTGATTCCGCTAATGTTACCCAACAAGATACACTACAAACGGAAGATAAACAGTTTTGAAAGGAACATAAGTATTTTTCTGCATTGGGAGCTTTCTTTTGTGCTTTTTTAAATAATGTCCAATTTAGCTACCCTAGCCAACATGGCACATAAGCAACATAGACGGTGCTAATGACATGTATGCAAAGTTAACGCCATTACTCTGTCCCCCAAATCCTTTTCAAACTTACGGTTTTAGACGGAGTAAACTTAAGAGATTAAAACCTTCAGTTTGAAACTTCAAGAACCAAAATTAAAATGAGACCAAACATTATATTAACCATTTTTAATTGAATATAGATTAGGCATTACGTAACAACCCTTTGTATATAGTCAGAAATTTATTTGATACGTAAATATCGTAATACTTTCAACAAATAGGTAATATGTATATATATAGTACAATATTGGGATATGTAAGTTAGAGATGATTGTTCAATTCCAAAGAATGTGGATGGTAAGAAATTTTGTATGGGATTTATTTCGTCAATAAAGGGAAGAAGTGGAACCATTAGAGATTTAATGGTTTTAAGATGTTTACTCTTCTCATATTGTATGAAAAGAAAAAGATTCCTACACACACATGAAATGGTGGGACCCACATCTTTTTTATTAAAAAAAAAACTCAAGCATGGAAATGGTGGGACCCTAATCTTTTTGTATCTATGATATGAGGATACACTTCTCCTACAACATAAGAAGTGTATTTCTCTGGTTTTAATCATTACAATCACATTAACCTTATTAGGTCATTTATATTTGAAGGAAATTGAACATACCTTGTATTCCGATAAAGTAATTAACCAACCCACATAAAACTGAGCCACAATCCGAATTTTGCTTATGTTACACAGCAAGATACACTACATATGAAAGAAACAGTTTTGAAAGGAACGTAAATAATTTTCTGCATTGGGATTTTTCTTTTGCATGCATGTAATTGACTCCCCTATCCGTCCCTTCATAAAATTACAGGATACAACAACAACTTTATCCCTTATTATGGTGTTACTTCAAAGTGGCTAACAGACTCTGTTGTGGACCTCGGAAATGGGCCAGACCAGGTCAAGCCCAAGTAAAGGTCAGTTATCCCACGACCACACCCACTACCACGGTAGTATAGGGAGTGGGGGCACGGAACGTGCTATAATGGGAATGGGTTACCGAGAAAGTCGGACAAACCCAGCTTCACTATAAATAGGGGCATACCCCGGTGAACGGTACACACATTCATTCTCCCACTATTTACATATTGTCCCATTGTGCACACACCTCACTCCTCTGACGGCATTCCGTCTTCGTGTAGCACGGTGATCATCTTGTTCACTGTTATCTCCTCAATAGATAGCAATGGATAAGCCTCTTGGGTAAACCCATCAGATCCAATACTGACCATTAACCAGCCCCAAGGGGTTGGACATTTGTGTTCCATAGCGGAACATTGGCGCCGACCGTGGGGACCGAGTAAACTTCGAATCCCAAACCACAAAGCTACGAGGTTTATCATTGCAAATGGCGAACACCAGAGGACGCAGTACGACAACTCGACAAGGCCAATTGCCAGAGGAACAGCCAGAACAACAGCCAATGGACAAACATCTCGACGGGAGGGTCCGGTGAACCCAGACGCAGAACATGTCGAGGTGGAAACTGAAACTGAGACATCGGACATGGCGAATTCTCCTCCCTCTGAGAATGTCGTTATCCAGCAAGCTGGTATCCAGGCTACCCCAAATAATCAGACGTCAGAATTTCAAGTGGCCGATCCCGACATTCGCATACTGCAAACCACCCTAGGTTCCGTGATGGACCTAATGGACGAAATGGAAACGCACAATCGTCTACAAAGGGAGGAAGATGTCCGACTTATGAGAGAAGAGATGAACCGTCACAATGACGAATGGAAGAAACTATTCGAATGCCATGTCGGGCATGCTGAAAATCATAACGGAAATACAGGAAAAGACACCGTGGACCCGAGCCAAAATGATATTCCGACATCCCAAAATGCCCGGACGTCGCAGACAGACCACGGGTAAGAAACTACGCCCGAGGTGAGGAGAGAGGCACGGGAATTGAGAAGCAAGAAAAGACAAGACCGGATATTGGCCACTCACGGTGGCATGGACAACGCCGGACGAAACCGGACGTCAGTCGGGACGACAAGAAAAGAAAGAGAATCGGTCAAGGACCCAAACCTTTCTAAAAAAGATATTGCATCGCCATCATCGGAATCAAGCTCTGATGATGAAGAGAGAATTGTGACTCCTTTTACGGACAGAATAATGGTCGTAGCTTATCCAAAAGGCCTGGACACTAAAGATTTCCCGAAGTATGATGGAAGCCAGGACCACAGGTGCACGTGGGCAATTTCAAAATGGAAATCATGGTGAAGGGTTATACTAGGCCCGTGGTACCACGGTTGTTCGCGGGAACGCTGTGAGGAGCAGCTCAAATCTGGTTCAATACCTTACCAGAAAATTCAATCCCGGACTTGAAGGATTTGGAGAAGAAATTCTTGCTTAACTTCGCCACAAGCAGGAAGCAACCAAAAACTGAGTTCCAGTTAGATCAGGTGACGCAATCACCCAGGGAAACTTTGCAGAAATATCTTGAACGCTTTAAAGACACGGCTTTACAAGTCCCGGGGTTAAAAGAGGACGTACATTTACACTGCGTCATAGCAGGCTTGGACAAATCCTCACGTTTGAAGAAGTCGGTCGTGAAGCGTCGTCCTAAAACACTGGCGGAGTTCTGAGACCGATCCAAGACGTATATAGAGCTGGAGCATATGGATATTATGAGCCATGTACCACGGGACAGAGCAAGGAGTCCACCTTCCTGAAGTAAGGAGAAGTTCGGACAAAACAGACAAGACTCTCGAGGACGTGGAAGGGATAACAAGACTCGCGGAGGAAGAGAAGAAGGAAGGTATGACCGATATGCCCCATTGAAGGTGTCTCAAGCACAAGTCTGGAAGGAAGTCTCTATGACCGAGATGAAAAAAGTAGAACGACCATGTCCACTGCGGAACGAGGGCACCCTGTATAAATCTCGATACTGTGAATTCCATGATCAACATGGGCACATGACGGACGTCTGTTGGGACCTGAGAGACGCTATGGAGAAATTCATTAGAGAAGGGAAACTCCGCTGGTATCTAATCCAAACCCAAGGGCGACATAACAAACGCCAAGGAGACCGAAGTAGAAGCCCGCCCGCCGAGAAGAAGAGGCGAGAGCTGAAAAAGGTGGGACAAGGAACTGATGATGAGTTTCCTGATTCAAAATATGACTGCAATGGGATTGTTGGAGGCTTTGGCGGAGGAGGAGATTCCGTGAGTCAGTGAAAGAAATACTTGAAGGAGGTCCTCTCGGTAACTAACCGTCCGAGGTTTGAGAAAGAATCCGCAAAACCGGGCTTACCAATACTCAGATTTAGTGAAGAAGAGTTAGATGGTGTGATGCCGGGGCATCATGACGGACTCGTCATAACCGGGATAGTTGAAAATTGCCGAGTCAAGAAGATTTTTATGGAAAATGGAAGCGCGGTGGACATAATTTCTGCGGGATGCGTTCAAACGCATGCGGTTTGATTCAGAGGACTTGAAACCATGTAAGACCACCTTAACAGGTTTCAATGGAGAGGACACCCGTCCAAAGGGATATGTCGACCTCAAATTAATGTTGGGCACGAAGGAAGCATTCAAGTCGTAAGTGGTTCGTTTCGTTGTGGCCGACTTTCCCTCTCCATATAACATTATCCTTGGTCGGCCAACCATCCATGACTGGAACATGCTGGTATCTTCCAATCACCAGAAGTTGAAATTCATAGACAGGAAGAATCAAATTGTTACCGTCAAGGGCGATCAAAGAGATTCTCGGCAATGTTATTTTGAAGCAGTCAAGGAGAGTAAAACCTCGAAGATGGGGTGCTCCAAGGAATGCGAAGTGAAGACGGATAACAAATCTATCCACGTAGTCGAGTTAGACTTGAGGGAAGAAAACAAAATGCAAAGGGCCGAACCAAATGAAGAAGTGGAAGATTTTGTCTTGGGAACTGAGCCAGAACAAACTACCAAAGTCGGAAAGATGTTGGATCCCGAGATTCAAGCGAAGTTGGAAAGATTTTTACGGGAGAACAAAGATGTTTTTGCATGGACGCCATCTGAAATTCCGGGGATAGACCCTGAGTTTTGTTGCCACAAGTTGGCGATCTACCCGGGTTCAACCTCGGTTGCCCAAAAAAAGAGGAAGCAAGGGTCGGACCGAGGTAAAGCCTTGGAAGCACATGTCAAGGAATTGATCACGGCTAGATTCATCAGGGAAGTACAATATACGACGTGGTTGTCCAACATGGTCATGGTTAAAAAGCCGAACGGCAAATGGCGCGTATGTACGGATTACAAAGACTTGAACAAGGTATGTCTGAAGGATGCATTCCCCATGCCCAACATCGACCAGTTGGTTGATCAGTCTTCTGGTTTCCAACTTTTATCGTTTATGGATGCATACTCGGGATACAATCAGATTGCCATGCATCCTGATGACCAAGAAAAGACAGCCTTTATCATGGACAATGCAAATTATTGCTACAACGTAATGCCATTCGGACTCAAGAATGCCGAGTCGACTTATCAGAGAATGATGACCAAGGTCTTTGCGAATCAGCTAGGAAAAATGTGGAGGTGTATATCGACGATATGATAGTAAAATCCAAGGAGCAAGGTGATCACGTTCACGATCTGCAACAAACATTTGAAAAGTTGCGAATGCATCAAATTCGACTAAACCCGGTGAAATGTGCTTTTGGAGTACCGTCTGGCAAATTCTTGGGTTTCTTATTAACTAACCAAGGCATTGAGGCTAACCCGGAAAAATGTAAGGCCATTTTGGAAATGAAGGCCCCGACCAACAAGAAAGAAGTGCAACAATTGACCGGACGATTAGCGGCTTTAACAAGGTTCTTACCGAGGTCAGCAGAGAAGTCACTCCCATTTTTTAAACTTTTGAAGAAGGAAGCCCAGGGAGGATGGAACTCGGAATGTGAAGAGGCATTTACCAGAATAAAACAGTGCTTGGCATCCCCGCCGGTATTATCCAAACTAGAACCCGGAGAAAACTTGATTCTATACTTATTGATCGATGAAGAGGCTGTAAGTGCAGTCTTAGTTTGAGAAATGAACGAAGGGCAAAAATCGGTATACTTTGTAAGCCGGGCTTTGCAAGGTTCCGAGTTGAGATATCAGAAGCTAGAGAAGATGGCTTTTGCGCTGCTAACGACAGCAAGACGACTTCGCCATTATTTCCATGGTCATTCAATCATCGTGAGGACGGATCAGCCCATATGGCAAGTTTTGCATAAACATGACTTAGCCGGCAGGATGACAAGTTGGCCAATCAAATTATCTGAGTTTGATATAACATATGAAGCCCGACAGGCAATCAAATCACAAGCTCTGGCCGACTTCTTAATGGAGCTAACTTCATCACAAGCGGAGAAAGGAGGGGCAGAACCATGGAAAGTATTTGTAGACGGCTCATCGAATCTAAAGGGAAGCGGTGCAGGGGTCATTGTGGAGAGACCCAAAGGCGTTGCAAATGGAATGTTCTCTCCGACTTGAATTCCCGACGTCAAATAATCAGGCCGAGTACGAGGCCCTTATTGCCAGTCTATTACAAGCAAAGGAAAATGGAGCTCAATAGGTGCACGTGTCCACGGACTCCCAATTGGTCGCTTCTCAGATCCAGGGGACCTATCAAGTAAAGGGGCCGTTGTTGGCAAAATACTTGGCGAAGGTTAAAGACATTATGGCAAGTTTCGATGATGTGACAGTCGCACACATTCCTCGGGCAGAAAACACGAGAGCCGACATTCTCTCCAAATTAGCAAGCACGAAGTGCCCGGGAAATCTCCGCAATTGTTCAGCAGAACCTACCGGAACCAAGTTGCATCATGCTTATATCGGATTCGAATGATTGGAGAAAACCGATTGCCGACTATCTAGAGTGGGGAATCACCCTCGAGGATGCAGCCGAGTCCAAGAATCTAGTCAGAACAGCGACCGCTTATGCAATGGTAGACGATCAATTATACCGCAAAGGCATGCATTCTCCCATGGCTAAATGCCTCAACAAAGATCAGGCCCAGTACGTCTTAGCAGAAATCCACGAAGGTATAAACGGGCAACACATGGGAGCAAAAGCGTTGGCTCGGAAAGCTGTACGAGCGGGGTACTATTGGCCTACCATGGCACAAGATGCCAAAGATCATGTTCAGAGGTGTGACAGTTGCCAGAAACACGTCAAAATAATGTGGGTTCCACCAACAGACTTGACGCAGATCACGGCTCCATGGCCATTCCACAAATGGGGCATGGACTTGTTGGGACCATTTAAAGCAGCAACAGGGCAGCTGAAGTGGTTGATTGTCGCAGTTGATTACTTTACCAAGTGGATTGAGGCCAACCCTCTGGCAACAATTACCTCGGCAAGAGTTCAGAAATTCCTACAAAGGAACATAATATCGCGATTTGGAATCCCGGTAGAAATAGTCACGGACAATGGAACACAATTCACAGATAAAGGCTTTCAGAAAATGGTGTCCAACCTTCATATAAAGCATCATTTTGTTTCCGTTGAGCACCCGCAATCCATTGGACAAGCCGAGGCAGTAAACAAGGTTATTGTCAACGGGCTTAAGAAGCGAATGGAAAAGGAACGGGAAAGTTGGGTGGAGCACCTATATGCAGTGTTGTGGGGATATATGACCACAGTGCAAACGTCCACGGGAGAGACTCCCTTCAGCCTAACATATGGATGTGAAGCGATGATTCCAGTTGAAATCGGCAAGCCTTCATGTAGAAAATTGAGAACTTCGCAGGAGGGGTAGAAAAATGACCAGGCTATCACAGTAGAGTTGGATCTGATTGACGAGGTTAGAGCTACGGCTCATTTTCGAGATTTGGCCACAAAGCAACTCATTGCTGCCCGGTACAATAGGGCAGTTAACCCGTGATCATTTAAAAAAGATGACTTGGTGCTACGAAGGGCCGATATTGGCAACAAGAATGCCCGAGATGGGAAGCTCGCGGCGAATTGGGAAGGTCCTTACCGCATCTGAGATGAACTCGGAAAGGGAGCCTACCTATTGGAATCACTGAAAGGGGAAGCGATTAAGAGAACCTGGAATGCGGACAAACTTAAGGCTTACTATAGCTGAGAAGTCAAATTTATGAAATTCATTGTTTTATTTTATTGAATATTTTCGGAAATTCCTTTTATTAACTTGACTTTCAGGCAACTCGGTCATGAATGTATGTCAACTCCTACGGGAGTCATTTGATGTTATGTCGCGTATTGAATGAATGAAAAAGCAGGGTCGTAGAACCCATCTTTCGCAATTTGCTCATAAGGATGGCCGGGCATAAAGAAACATGTATGAATCAAAGTTTGAAACTCGTTCATAAATCATGTAGAGGAAAAAGCTGCCGAGTATGAATCTAAGTGGAGCTCACACCAAAAGGATCATATTGCAGCAAAGCAATCAGTTAATAAGACTGGCGAGAACTCGGATCACTTAATTCATGTTTATCATATCGTAACAGTGGCCAAAACACACATGCACGAATCAAGGCAAATGCCCGCGTTCGTGAATCATGTAGCGGCATAGCCGCCGAATTCAATATTATGTGCACTTAAATGCCGAGTCTGCATAAAGCAACCGGCTGGAAAAGAGTGTTTCTCTAACCTTGATAACGTCAGATACGAAACTTTCAATTTTAAAGACGCTAAATAATGAAATAAGCGCAAATAAGTCAAGCCGTTGGTTCAATCGGGTCAATGTACATTCACAAAGAAAAGCCCTATTTGGGCTAAGCAGTGTTCACAAAAAGAGATACAAAAGCTACAAAAACTAGGAGGAAAATGCCAGCTACTGTTGATTGGGCGGAGATTGGCCTTCGTCACATTCCTCCAGAATCACCTCGGGATTGGGAACATCAACTGTTGAGGAAGGAGCCGGGATAAACTTCTCGTCTTCAACGTAAGCGTTCATTTGCACTCCTTCCAAGTTTAAGGCGATTGAGGGGTTCTGGAACTGAACTTGCTCTAAAGCATTCTCGAAGGAATCTTTAACACCGGCATTCAGTTTGGAGATATCAACTTCAGCAGCGGCAAGGGCTTGCTTGTGAGAAAGAAGTTCCATCTCCAATTCCACAATTAAGCTCTTGTGTTGGGCGATAGACTCCACGTCGTTCTCATGAATTTGCAGCCTTCGGGTGATCTCGGACTCGGCCTGGTGCAGTTTGTCACGAACCGTGACAAGCTCATCAGAAAGGCTCTCCTTCTCGGCCTTCGCCACTTCCAGGTCTTCCCGGGCTTGGGTTAATGACTCATCCGTCTTTTTCTTCTCGACCTCGAGAAAGTCCAAATCTTGTTCATTAAGGCCGACTTTCTCTTTGAGGTGTACCACGAGTTGACATAAACCGGCGTTCTTCAAATTGACGTGCTCCATCTCCTTCAGCTCTTTCATCTCTAAATCCGACAAGGTCTTATTGTCAAACCAATGCTCGGGCGGACAAATAGCCTTGCGAAAGTTCTTGGATACTTTATTCTCCCAGAAATAAGAAGTAGGAAGCCGGACCATGAGGTGGAGCCAGATGCTAAAGGCTCAGCTTCTCGAAGCTCCGGATCCTGAACTGGAGGAGACGGTATGGGAATAGCCTCATCTGTTGGAGAAGCGGTAGTCTTCTTCTTCGATGTCTTAGCCCTCTTGGCAACGGCTTGCCGGGCGGGCTCCTCGTTAGGAACCGTTCGTTTTTCGCCCACAGTCAAAGTGCGAGCTTGAGGAATAGTCACGTCGAGATACTCGGGCCTTTTACCCATCGATCTACCTGTAAAGGACAATCCAGGGGTCAAATTTGGAGGGAAAAAAATGGAGAAGGGGAGACTCTACGGGCACCCACAGGGTGTAATGTAATCGGCCAAGTCCACCAAGCTGTTTTTCTTGGTTAATGCAATAAGGGCACCTATGCTTTCCTTCTCGGCAACGGAAAGCTGAGCATTGACAGGCAAAAAATCTTTGGCTTGGAATTTATGATGCCCCTCGGACCAGTATAAAGGGAAACGCTCTCCAAGTTCCCCGGATTGCCGATTTTGAAGGAACCAAGGTGTATACCCAGGTTTAGCAACGACTTTAAAGTAAGAAGTCTTAAAGCCTTTCTAGGAATCTTTGAAAGGCTTAAGAAACTTGTGGCCGTGAGAAGCTCGAAGTGATGTCCAGCAATACCATTTCTTTTCCCCCTCCGTGGTGGTTTTAATATCTAACGGATTCAAAAAGCTACAAAATACGGGGACGGAACACTCGAGTTTGTGCTTGTGACAGTACTTTTCAAAAGCCACGGCAGCGGCCCAACCATTGGGGTGTAATTGAGAAGGAGCAAGGTGTAAATGGCGGAGTAGACACATTTGAAAGTCGGAGAACGGAAATTCTATGCCCAGGTAAGTGATCAAATCCTTGTAAAATTAAAAGAAATGGCAGTCCTTATCGTTTGATCGACCGGAAGCCACGGACTCGTTCGCTGGAGGCAAGCACACGTCATAACCCTATCCACCTCTCGATTGTACGCGAAAGCACGTTCCCGACATTTTATTCTTGACGTTAATTACGGTCTTTTTGCTAACAAAGCATATTCCTTGATGGGAGGCAGTCGTGAAGATCCTCCAGAAGGGATGGACTCTTCGGTCTCAGATTGATTGGTTTGGTGTGAAGACATAGACCTAGAATAAAAAACAAAAGGCCAGGGTCAGAATTATGAAGTATACCTGACGATCCAGGAATTTCAGGATGAGTTTCAACAAGCAATGGATCGCGGGAAGTCCGTAACGCAACAGCCAAGGTACTCTGTAGTTTATTCAGCGGCATTTGTCCAAAAGCAACTCGGCTTCTCTATCATTGCCATGACGAGCGAGCTCAATGCCTTGTGAGCACATTCCTCGCAAGGACCAAAATCGTCAGCAGTTGGAGCCGGGGCAACAACCTAGGGAGCTGGGGGAGAAGCTGACAATCTCGGTGAAGGAGAATCAGGAGGTCCGACATCGGGTGAAGGGGGAGCTCGGATATTTGCCCTACCTCCACTTCCCCGAGATGGGCGAAGCAAGTCTTCCATCTTTTCTTCTTCGGTGGGAAGGATGGATCATAGCCAGAGTTTAGTTCGGCCGGGTACACGGGCAAGTATTTCTCTATCTTCTTCTGGGATAAGCCTACCATACATATCTACTAGCGGGGGTTTGGGATCCATCTTAGGAACAAGTCATACAGCATGTTAAAAATTGGAAACAAAGCCATACATATCAAACCCAGGCTGCCCAGATGGTGAAGAACACAGTAAAGCAAATGCAGAATAGCCAACCACAAAACAGTGAGAAAGCAAAGGCCAGAATAAACGTAAAAAAAAGCAGGTGTTGCAACAACTCAGATAGACAGTTCACAATGGCATTCAACATTTTTCATTCGGAGAGGAATTCAGAGAGTCATCACAGTCGTTCAACACCCAGTCCAAACAATGTAGATCAAGAATTACCCAAATGTAGAACAATAAAAGGTGGGAATAACAGCATACATGTATCAATCGGATTGAAACCAGGAAAAAGAAAAAGAACAACCAACGAAGAATAACCCAGAAGCTCGATGAATACCTGGGAGCGAGAGAGCAGCGAGAAAACAAAGAAACAAGTTCTGAGGAGAGAAAGAGCTCTGATACGTTTCTTCACAGGTATGAGGACAGGGTAAAGTGCCGATGAAAAAATGTGGAGAGGTATTTATAGGAAGGCCAGGGATGCAACGTTTGGAAGCCAAGTCATCTCGTTGTTTACGAGGAGATCAGAATAAACCCTAAAGCAATTATGGTGATGTGACATAGGGCATTAATGGGCGCGGTAACCGAAGGCGGCTCTTGAAGGCGCGTGACTTCAAAATCGAAAATGGCGGTTATACGCTACGACGCAGGCAAATGAAAAGACACCCAGCTAGGCGAACGGTCATACCCGCAGATATGTCGGCACTTTTACTTGACACCTCGGATAGGATGTCAAAACGCATGCTAGCCGAGATAACTTGACAAACTCGGATTGACATCCCGAAGTGACGGTACCAGGACGCTTTAAACCAAATGTGCCGAGAAGGGTCCAGGGAAAATACGGGCTTGGAAAGTCGAGGTCTTATACCAGAGTAAACTCGGCAGTTCGGAAACCCGAGCAGCCGACTTTGGGGACAACTGTTGTGGACCTCGGAAATGGGCCAGACCATGTCAAGCCCAAGTAAAGGCCAGTTATCCCATGACCACACCCACTACCACGGTAGTACATGGAGTGGGGGCACGGAACGTGCTATAATGGGAACGGGTTACCGAGAAAGTCGGACCAACCCGGCTTCACTATAAATAGGGGCATACCTCGGTGAATGGTACACACATTCATTCTCCCACTATTTACATATTGTCCTACTGTGCACACACCCCACTCCTCTGACGGCATTCCGTCTTCGTGTAGCACGGTGATCATCTTGTTCACTGTTATCTCCTCAATAGATAGCAGTGGATAAGCCTCTTGGCTAAACCCATCAGATCCAATACTAACCATTAACCAGCCCCAAGGGGTTGGACATTTGTGTTCCATAGCGGAACAGACTCTTTCGAACAAATGCAAGAAGTTAAAGATAATCAATTTTATTAGTATAAATCTGATTGTGTTTTTAGTTTGTAATTATGATCAAAGTTAATATACATATTTACCTGTTATTGCAAATCTTTTTTGTTTTTCAAAAATTTGAATAATTTTATTCTTAATGCTTTTTCTTCAATTTCGTTAAATAACTTATGATAAAGAATATAGAAAGATACATTTTCCCTATATTAATGGCATCGTCAATTCTTTTTCTAAGCATGAATGAAACTAAGGATAGAGTTCTCACCAATGGTCCAAAAGATAATGAAAAAGAGAAAAGGCAGCTGACTCAAGGCAAGCGGATTTGACGTCATCTAGTAAAAGCAACATGTCCTCTGAAATATAAAGAAAAAGAGAAAAAAGCAGTTGAGGTAAGGTCAGCGGAGTTGATCTCACTCAAATGAAAGTAGAGAGTAATGAGTCACCGAGAACAATGTAGGGATCATGAATCTTGTAATTCTAGCAAGATAGTTAACGAAGGGTAAAAGGAAACTCTCTTATGCTACCAAACAACCACTAGGCCGCTACCAGCCTACCACAACTGATAGATGAATGCCAGTGCAATGCCCTTGCCATAGTGACTAGTTGAGTTAGAGAGATAGTGATGAAAGATTCTCATGACAAGTATAGGTAGCAAATTGCATGAAATTAAGAGACTCCCCAGCTTGAAGAGAATGGTTAAAGCTAGGTAAGCCAATAGGGGGCGTGAGTCTGTGTTTTATCACAAAAATAGAGTGGCGACCTAAGATTAAATAGTTAAGAAGGCATCAAGAGAGTTGTGAATGATAGAACTTTAAGAAAATTCATAAGGAAAAGGATAATCTAGAGCCAGGATCTAAACTCTAGCCAAAACACAATATTTCTGGATAATATATTTCGTAACAGAGTACAAATATTTATGAAGTCTTTCCTAAATAACTTCCTATAATAACTTAGGAAAAACACCAAAATAGATTTTTTTTTTTTTTTTTTTTTTTTTTTTTTTTTTTTTTTTTTACAAAAATTGTATCGAACTAAAGTAGTCTAAAAATTTTTTACCGGACTAATGCGGTCAAACGTGGAGTTTGACTAACGCCACTGACTAGTGGTGTCACAACTGCTGACACCACTAGTGACAGTGGCGTCGCCAGTGCTTACGCCACTAGGCGTCAAGATTCCCTGACCCCACTCCCCCCTAAACCCACCCAAACTCGTGACTTCCCTCCACCCCCACCCCCCACCCACGTAAGCTCTCCCGTGACTCCTTTCTTCCCCCTCTTATAATTCACTCCCTCCGTCCTCCATCCCTCATCGTGACTCTTTCCCTCTCCCTCTTAGCATTCACTCTTTCACCCATCTAGAAACTCCCTCCGTCCTCCATCACCATTCACTCCTTCCCTCATCTAGAAAATCCCCTCGTCCCTCGCATCTTCTTCATTCTTTTTCATTGTATCTTCTTTTTAATTCCATATATACATTGTGTTTCTTATTTTGCTCATTGCAATTTGTGTTGTTGTTATTTGTTTTATCTATAATTTGTTCTTCTTTTTCATAATATAAAATAAGCAAAAAAATGAATCAAATTTGTTCATTTGTATATTATAATGGTTCTAAAAGCATAGGTGCAAACGGATTGAGCTTTGAAGGTGAAAGAAGAGCAACGTATATTGTTCGAGGCATGTCCATTAAAGATTTATATGAAAAGATCCATCGAAAGTTAAAATCTGCAACAAAATCATGTAATATCTTCGGTGACGGGTAGAGTTCCTTGTGGAAACCGCAAATATGTGGGTTTTTAGATATCCGATGATGAGGATGTGGATGTTTTTGTTCAAACATTCGACGAAAAACAATTTGCTAAGTTATATGTGGATATTGAGACGTCAGAGGAGGGTGTACCAATACTGACTCATGGACTCCATCAGTCACATTATATGGCTCATTCTGGTACATCTTAGCCAACACAATCAACCATTGCGCATGGAGAAGAAAACAACTAAATGGTAGATGAACCTGATAATGAGGAGGAGCAAGAGGAAGAAGATGAGGACACTTTATTGGCTAATGACCATGATTAGTGTAACACCCCTATTTTGTAATGCACATACCTATGTAAGCTTGCTCAATAATAAGAAGCCCTGAGTAATTTTGGAGTATTTATTCCCTATGATTTAAGGCGTGGAATTATTTCAAAGGCCCTAAGATGGGGAAACAATGGCTAAGAGTAAGTAGCAAAGGTACTAAGTTAAAATAAGAAGGAAACCCTAATCAACGTAAGGTAACTTGTGCGCGAAGTAATCCCGAAGAAATAAACCGGTACAGTAAAGAAGTGACCGCAGGCATTGTGGGCCCAGGGTATGCATGTAAAACCTAGAGAAAAGGGGAGAACATATGCGGACCCATTACAAAAGAGAAAGTCGGTGGTGGTGGTGCTACGTCGGATACGTGGCATTTCGGGGCCGTAAATTGGATTACCGAGTAGCACGCATCACGAGGTGGATCTCGGAGTCTTGGAAATAAAGGTTTCTTGATCCCCAAGGTAGTATGCCTCATCCACTTGTGGTATGGGAACAGTGACTGATGATCCAGGCCTACACAAGTCCAGTTGAAGGGCACGCATTACGAGGTAAGATGGGACCGGCAATCGGGAGCTGAGCGGGGCTGGATAGGACTTTCCGGAGTCGGGCTCAGGCCTAGGACACTGATATGGGGCAAATTCCAGTGGGCCCAGAGGAGTGAGAAAATATCTTGCTATGTAATTATGAAAAGAGAGATTGTCACATCAGAGTAATAATGAAGAGAGAGAATGAATAAAATAATCCGGTTAAATCTGGGCCACACAATTCAAATATGATATAACAACAAAATGACATGTAATAATGACATGAAAAGAGTAATTATGGCACATCTTGGTTCAGATTTCGTGGGTCCCAACCTTGGAAAAGATGAACGGCGCAAAATGACCATTTTGCCCATGCACCCTAACTCTACACCTAAGGCCACCTAGGGGCAAAATTGGGACACCAATTTTTGACCTTGAGCTCGTCATTTTCTGCCCAAAAGAGAGCCCTAGAGATTTATAGAAGATCTGATTGTGTGGGACCATGCTTTGGAAGATGAACAAGACCAAATGACCAATTTACCCCTAACCCTAAAACCTACAACTAAAAATATCTAAGGGCAAAATATGGAACTTGGGGCCTATAAATAGGACCTCTCCCCCTCCATTTTTCCCAAACAAGCCACGAGCTCAAGGAGTGCTAGAGAGTGGTCAGCTTAAGCATTAGGTTCTAGAAGTGAAGGAGGTCACCGCAACCGATATCCAGGAGGTAAGTCCCCGAACCAAGAATCGAGTAATCTTCTTCTCGCCCTGTGGTGTTTCGTGGAGATGCAGTAGGTTTTTCATACTTGTAAGGTTTCCAATGAGTCCAGAAGGCATTTTTGTGAGGGGTTAAGTAGGATCGTTTCGTTTGGAACTTTATAAACCCTAAATCTTTCTATACGAAAATCTGTCGGTTATTTTGGTTTCTGGGCAGCGAATGTTAATCTGTGGTTTTGAGTAGGTAAATGGAGTTCAATTTCTTTGAAATTTTTTATGGTGAAATTATACATCCTGAGGATGATTTTTATGTAATATTTTGTGTCATTTGGATTTTTCAACCGAGAGATATTAAAGGATAAAGATAACCTAAAGACTGGACTTTTCTCTCGGACCAGTGGCTAATATTTGGGGTAAAGGACGAGTTTTGAACACAGATGAACTTGATAACTATTTTTCATATAAAATAGACATTCTAAGGGTTCTAAGGCCACTGATCTCATGTCAATAATATTTTTTTAGAATTTATTAAAAATCGGTGAATTTGAGTCAGAAATTCTGGCAAATCTGAAGCTATGCGAATTTCATGAAACTAGAGATAGGGTTTGAATGGGTGATTGATAGCATAATGTTTGGCTGTATTTAGGGTATTCTCACGTGTAGGACACATCCCCGACGTTAAGAGGAAAGTTCACCGCTTTCGGAAGTGCCAGGTAGTAACTATTGACTTGCATACTCTATGTTACTTTTGCATGTATGTTTTATCATGATGTAGGAGATCGGGCTGCAGTGCCTATTGGACTGCGTGTCCTTAGGTTTCTGATGCAGTACCGAGATTGGGCTGTAGTACCTATTGGACTGTGTGTCCTTAGGGTTTGAGCTACGTGCATCGAGAGCATGTAGGATCGGGCTGCGGTACCTATTGATTTGTGTGTCCTTAGGGTGTTGTCGATCTAGCATCGAGATATGTGGGGTAGGTGGAGCCTATATCACTGTGTGTTTATAGGTGTCCACTGAGGCCCTAGGCTAGGTGGTTGGGGTCTCTCCCTAATTACTGAGGCCCATTTGCACGTTGTTCCGAGGGGCTTGTCTTGACCAGGCGGTCCTAAGGAGTTGCTACATGCTGGTTCATTGTGCCGAGAGGCAGGTGTATGTTTACTTCCTGATTGTGATTTTCATTGCATGCACTGTACACATGTCGTATATGAGTCTAACAGTTACTCTGGGGTTCAATCCTGAACTCCAGACCATTTTGAGAAGCAGGGGTAAGACGGTAGCAGTTGGAGGCGGTAAGAAGGTAGGGCGTGAAGTGGTGCACTAAAGAAGAAATAGGGGATGCCCTATCTCATTTTGTACTCTATATTTTGGATAACTGTTGTTTATTAACAGTACTCTTTATTTGGATGACTGTATTAACCCTTTGGGGACATACTTGCTACTTGACTTTTTAATGTTTATCAGTATGTTTTGTCTTGTCCAACCAGACCCTGTGCTCTGTTGTGCTAACTCTGTGTTAAGTTAATTGGATTAAATAATAAGAGAAGGTGGTTAAGGATAAGGGATCCCTCTAACCAGCCACCCGAAAGGGCGAGGCCGGTAGGAGTGTAACAATCAGACTGGTAGTGATGCAGATGATGAATATCATCGTAATGTCATGTCACATCAAACTGGTATTATTATATAATTTATTTTTTATTTAGCTACCATGTTTTCGCATAAATTGTATTATGTGTGAATATGTAGATATTACACCGTTTTGGAATGACATTCCACATTATGAGGTTGTTGATGAAGAGTACCCGCATGAGGATATACTGGATGTGGAAGGCTTGGGCCGGGGTTCATGAGCAAGAGGAGATGGATTATATCTGAAATAAGAGGTCGGGTCCAAGAATGATGTGCAAGCCGCAATAAAACATTATGCATGAAGCTATAGTGGTTGAGAGTATTATAGCCAAGTTCTCAATGAAATGTCAGAATCATGAACAAGGTTGTGATTAGAGAGTAAGAGCAATTAAATAGAAGAATAGCGACACTTGGGTGGTAACTAAATGGGTTGGAAATCATAGTTGTGTGAGCAAAATTCTCTCCCAAGATCACAAACAACTTGATTCTAAAATTATTTCTGAGGCCATAATAGATATGATGCACAATATCATTTTATAATTTGTGAATTTATTTGTGTTTATCAGTGAACATAAATAACATTCCTAGTGTACACTTTTTGTGATTGGTTTTGTAGACATGGTCAAGGAAACACCTTCGGTAGCTATGATCATGATACAAGAAAGGGTGACTGGAATGTTCGGTTATCATGTTTCTTACAGGAAGGCATGGAGGCAAAATGAAAAGCAATAGCTAAGATTTATGGTGATTGGGACGAGTCATAAGCATTCCTGCCAAGATGGTTTGAGCACATGTTGAAATTTTCCCCGGGATTTGTTTATCATATTCAACATGGACCGTATATTGTTGATCGGCGGGTTGTTAATGGGATTCGGGTTTTTCAACGTACATTTTGGACCTTTAGTCAATGTCGTGAGGCGTTCCAATGATGCAAAGCAATCATACAGGTGGACGGTACACATTTATACGGTAAGTATAAGGGGACATTTTTTATTGCCACCGCCCAAGATGGAAATAATGAGATCCTGCCGATTGCATTTGCAATTGTTGAAAGTGAAACTAAGGAAGCATGGGAGTATTTTTTTTGTCTTCCACACGACTGTATGTTACAAATAAGGTTGGTTTATGTCTTATTTTTTATCGCCACAAAAGTATAATATTAGCAGTCGGCAATGAGATGATTGGTTGGCAGCCTCCTAATGCGTACCATGTGTTTTGCATTCGTCATGTTGTGAGCAATTTTAGTACCCGTTTGACGGACCAGGATTTGAAGAAAAATTTAACGAGATTAGGTAATATACTCCAACTGATGTGTAGTGACGTTCATTTTTTTCATTACTACAACCTTATACTGTTGTGTATTTTTGTCTTTTTTACAGGATATGTTCCAAACAAAATACACTTCGATGCTTTGTATGCCCAGTTCTGTAGTTACAGTTGTGAAGTGGCTGCATGGATTGAAAGAATTCCAAAAGAGAAATAGTGTCAGAGTTATGGTGAGGATGGACGAAGATACAGTCATTTGACAACCAATTTGTCCGAATCAATCAATAAGGTTTTCAGGGGAGCGAGGAACATGCTCATAACATCGTTGGTGAAATGCACCTATAGTTGACTTGTTCATTACTGGGTCAAAAGAGGGACCAAAGCACAAAAAGATGCAATTATCAGAAAGCATTTTTTAGTGTTATTGGAGAAGCTATGATAAAGAATGGAGAGTGTGCTACATCGATAAGTGTTCGGGAGTTTAATGTGGCGCGTACCACGTTTGAAGTTGATGATCAAGACGATACATACTCGGTGAACTTGACCTAGGGGAAATGCTAGTCTGGCAAGTTTCAAGCATTCAAATTCCCATGTAGTCATATAATTGCTGCATGTTCAGCGGTATCCCATTATGCTGAACAGTATGTGGATCCAGTATTCTCAATCTACAAGATTATGAATGTTTACTCTTCATCATTTCAGCTTGATCGGTAGTGATCAAGGAATACCGCCCGCTTCTGGACCAAAGATTATCCCCGATGAATCGAGATTGCATGGTATGGAGTGCCCTAAATCTACACGCATTCGCAATGAAATGGATGAGGTGGAGGTCCAACCTAGCTCCATTCGAACTAGATGTAGTATATGTAAACAATTCAGACATAATAGGCGTTCATGTCCTATGACATGCATAGCTAATTAGTTGAAATTTGCTTTCCTATTTGCTGCCATATATGCCTTTGAATGAGATGTAGTAATTTCAAGGAAAAATTAACCTTCAAGTTCTCATAATTTTATTTGATAGCTTTTATACTTATGTGCTTATAATTTCACTTGATTTTTAATTTGATTTTTGTAGTTTCAAGTTCTCATATTTATAGCTTAGGTTATATGGCATAATTAAGAATTTAGAATTTGGGTAAAAGTTGATTAGCTATATGTTAGCTAGAAAACCAAACAAATACAGTCAAATACAGTAATCCATGCAAATATGACATAATACAGTAATCCATACAAATATAACATAAGAACTAGTAACACGATACGCTCAGGGTGGAGTATATGTAGGCCACGGTCATGAACGCACATCACGCGCAGGGTTCCTACGAATGCCATCTTGACCTCATTGTCCATCAAGATTGTGCCTAAAATTGAAATCCTCAACAGCTGCCCATATAAAGTCATCGGTATGGTCACCTGTGTCATCGGATGCATAGTGTCCTGACTGGTATGGACTACTACTAGATCCTGCCTCAATACAACCCTGTCCATGATGGGAGGAATAGAAGGCAGTAAAACCCTGTGGAGGCTGATAAGCACTGAAGCCAGGAAAGCCATATGGAGGCTGATAGGCACTGAATCTCGTATAACCCTGTCTAGGCTGGTAAGAAGTGGATGTAGCAAAGCCGGTCTGGGAACTCTGTGATGGCCACTCATATGAGTAAGGAACCTGTGTCTGCGAAGCAAACACCGTTTGTGGCAGTGGGTAAGAAGGCATCAGTGCATGTATCTCTGGAGGCACCTCTGCTGGCATCTCCTCTGGGTACCATGGAACCTTAGTATAGGCCATATTGGGCCATATGGGTGGTCTATATACACCTCCGCCACATGGACCAGGCCAAGGTATCTCATATGCCTCAATCTCGTGCCGTGGTCGTCGTTGACCTAGTCCCCGTCCCTCCTTCGCAAGGGGCCAGACCTTTAAAGCGGGATCTAGTACACCGAATAAGAGTCCACTTAGTGTGCTAGGACCAGGCTCCACAACTCGGCCAAACTCTCTCAGTGCTCCCAGTAACTGGTCACAGACCTTCTGAACCTGCCTCTTGTTGTATTGGGAATCAAATTGTGGAGAATTCATCCACCAAATCCACTCTACACCATCTACCTACATTTATCCAGTAAAATAAATAACAGCACTGAAACTAAGTTATGGATAATAAGATGAAAGATATAGGATAAAAAATGGAAGCAAGATCAATACGTACCACATGCCCTATCCTGGTGACCTACCTCGTCAAATACCGTCTAGTGTGTGTGAAAAACCAAGTCATGTACTCGGAGTTTGGGGAAATCGGCCCCTCCGATGGATCTGTAGTCTCGATAAGCTCATGTCGCATGTTCCACAACTAAATAAATGGATCCATCTTGACCTCCCAATCATCAGTCATCTTACCGCGTAAGGTAAGATCATGTGCACCCTGAAGCTATGCAGCAAGGCCAGGGATGTGTTGCTGCATGCCAAATTGCCGCATGTAGCGATCGGACTAGTGCATCTCGACAATGTGGAAAGCAAGTAAGGGTGTCACCGCCCTCCACATGTCCTGCATGTGAACATCTACACCCATAAACTTATATTCGGCGTCCCTATATAGCTCCCACTTCACTTATGCATGAAATAAATGTGAATTAGTTGTTCCCTAATATCAAATTTATTATACATAAATCGTCTCGACCCATTTGGCCAAGCTCTATCTGATATGTCTTTAGCTCACGTCGCCATAACCGCACATTGACATTATTAAACCTGCAATATGTAACTCAATAACATTAGTGACACAACCTGCAAATAAGAACATAATCGCTCAATCTACTCCAACCAATTCAAAATATTCATTATGTCATACCGCTTCCATACCATACCTGCGCCCATAATGATCACCTACGTCACTGGGCGGTGGAATGAGAGGTGATATGGTAGGAAATCTGAACCAAGACCATATCTACAATAACAACAAACAACCCCCAATGTCTTTAGCTGAAGCCGACGTGGCCTGACATAGCTTGCAAAACAGTATAGCGAGTACAACAGACCCCCAACTGTATATAGCAATCTCCGCAAGGTCACCACCCAGTAATTTTATATATCGGCAAGGGACCTTTGAGCTAGACTTGTCACACAACAAAAATCCACCGAATAGGCGCATGAGGTAAGCACGTGTGTACAAAAGCTGACCCTCAACAGTAACTGAGTGCTCCTCCTAGTGGCCCCAATGACGCTCAAACTAGCTCATCTTGATGTTTCCACCAATCATTTCAAATGGGAGTAGAGTTTGACCCATGTATTGCTGCATAACTGCTGTCTAGTTGCCAAACCCTCAGTGGACAAACCTAAAATGCCCTCTACATCCTGTAAAGTAATAGTCATCTCACCAACTGGCATATGGAAGGTGTGAGTCTCTGGCCTTCACCTCTCAACCAAAGCAAAAATAAGGTTTCTGTCAATCTGCACCGACATAAAAGTAGAGAACAAATATGTAAGGGTCCTATATTATTCATATCATGTACAAACAACTAAATGCATATAATTAATTACATAAAGAATTTTAAAACATACCGGGAGTCTCTTCATGCAGACACGTGCCAGAAACTTGCACGCATAAGGTCGCTTTGCAAATCTAGTGGGATGAGATTTGGGTCCTAGACATCTCCCAAAGACTCCTGTGAGGCTCGCCTCACCCTCAAAGAATTGCAATCTCCTGTGTTCCACACAACTTGTGATCGGTGTGATTGCTGCACCTCCTCATTAAGAACTCCCCACTCTTTGGGGTCGGGCTCAATATTGCGAGCACGTTGGTCATCCATTTGACAACTAAAAATTTACAATAATACAACACATTATTAAGTTACTAATTATTATTCTCTAAATAATTAATTAGTGAATTAATTATTTGACTAATTTTTATTATCTATTTAAGCTTATCTATCTATCTTAGGGTACTATAAATAATAATATACAACATATTTCAAAAAATATTTTTATTATTCACTAATTATTATTCTCACAAATTTCTTAAATCAAATTTAGCAAAGCATTATATTTTACATTTTATATATGAAAATATTATTTTACAAAATATTAAATAATTAGTCATCTATCTTAAGGTTTATAATTAACGTACAAAATAATTAATTAATAAACTAATTAATTAATTTACTAATTAGTCTTGTATCCTAAGGTTAATAATAATTTTTAAATATTTTAATTGCCTAAATTATTAATTATAATTATTATTTACTCTTATTATTATTTATAATTATTAATAATTTGTAAGTAATTAAGCATCTATCCTACCTTTATACATTTATTAAGCATCTATAATAAATAAATGTATATAATTAAAAGTTAAATCAAATTATTAAACAATAAACATAACAAAAAAAAGTAAATGTTATCTGTGCAAACGTGAAGTCAGGAGTGAGAAAGAGAATTTGAGCCTCCTTCTTCTTCTTCCTTCCAGTGATTCTCTCTTCTCTATGTCTCAAAGTTTCTCAGCCTCTCTCAGCGTTTTCTCAGCTTCAGGAAAGGAGGGAATGGATGTAGATTGGAAGGATAAAGAGGTGTATGTGTGTGTGACGAGTGGCTGCTGTGGGTGAGAGTGAAAAAGAATGAAGAAAATGGAGGATGGAGGGAGTTTTTAGAATGAAGAGAATGTGAGGAGTGAATCGGATGAGGGAGAGGGAAGGAAAATGTGAGGAGTTTTCAAAGAGAGAGAGGGAAGGAATCGGATGAAGAAGAGGGAAGGAGAGAATGGAAAAGGGAAGGGGAAGGAGTGAGGTTGTGTGTGTTGGGGGGGGAGCGTGTTGGGGTGGGGGGTGGGGAGAGGGGGCGCCCGGTGGGGGGGAGGGAATCCCGACGTTGCGTACCGATTATTGTACAAACAGTGATTCTAAAATCTTCTATACAAGCTGAAGCCTCATTCAATCTTAGACATGTTTGGAAGTAACAACCATATAGCATTTAGAAGATCCGCACTCTCTCATCCTTCCATCCTTCTTCCATCCCTTTTCCCTTTCTCTTGTAAGTCTTTTGTATTTCAATAAACTTGTGTTTAAAATTATCTTTGGTATTATCATTACTCTCTCCTTCTACTAATGAGTTGAACTTTGGTGAGGTCTACCTTCTCTTTCAATTCTTTTCTTTTGTCACCCTTTTGTATGTTTAACTTCAGTAATTTATTTATGCTCTAAGAAGTCCGTCTTCTCCTCTATTTCTCTAGCTTTCCCTTTCCATTCTCCCCCAATTCCCTTCGCTCCTTTGTGGCACCTCCTACAGTCTTCGCTCTTTTGTGGTACTTCCCACAGCTGTTGTTGTTGTTGTTTTGTGTGTGTGTGTGTGTTTGCTTTTCCAGTCAAGTGAGATGAATGATGAGGTGTAAGAGCAATCCTGATGTCAAGTGTTGCTTGGGGGAGGACAAACCTGGATATAAGTTTTATCCTTATTGACATTTTATTAATTACTAATTATAATTATAGGGAAAATTCCATTTAAATACCAAATGAATTTAAAACCCCCAGAGGTGACGCGAATTTGCAAAAAGACTTAGAGGTGACAAGGACTTTTAAGGGTTTTGCAAATTTCGCACCAAATGACCATTTTGCCCTTAGTTCTAAATAATTAAAAAGAAAAAGAAAATACCCACGGTGGGCCCCACCGCCGGCGGCCACCACCCCGCCCGGCGGCCACCGCGTCGCCACCACCCCGTGGCGGCCGGATCACACTTCGTGGCCGGCGACGGCAACCGGTGGGAGGGTTTTTTTTTTTTTTTTTTTTTTTGGTGGGTGGGGTGTTTTGTCAAAAATCAAAAATGTGTTTTGGAAATGTAGGGGTGGGGTTCGAACCCCCACCCCCACACAAAACCAAGTAGCCCAACCAGTTGGGCTACTTGGTTCTCTTATTATATATATACATTAATAAATATATATATTCTTCTTAACATTTTTTCAACGATAATTACCATTCCACAAGTGAAAATTACCATTCGTGAAGTGAGAATTACCATTTCAGAAGTGAGAATTACCATTTTTTCTCCAGGGTTCACTTTTTTTACTTGAAGCATGTTTTGTAAAAACCCAAAAAAAAAATAAACTTTTACAAAGCCTGAAGTGAGAATTACCATTTGAAGTGAGAATTACCATTTTAAGTGAGAATTACCATTTTTTCTCCAGGGTTCACTTTTTTTACTTGAAGCATGTTTTGTAAAAACCCAAAAAAAATAAACTTTTACAAAAACGAAGTGAGAATTACCATTCGTGAAGTGAGAATTACCATTTCGAAGTGAGAATTACCATTTTTTCTCCAGGGTTCACTTTTTTACTTGAAGCATGTTTTGTAAAAACCTAAAAAAAATAAACTTTTACAAAACCCGAAGTAATTCTCACTTCGAAATGGTAATTCTCACTTGACGAATGGTAATTCTCACTTCGGGTTTTGTAAAAGTTGTTTTTTGGGTTTTTACAAAACATGCTTCAAGGAAACAAAGTGAACCCCGGAGAAAAAATGGTAATTCTCACTTCCCCGAAATGGTAATTCTCACTTCACGAATGGTAATTTTCACTTGTGGAATGGTAATTATCGTTGAAAAAATGTTAAGAAGAATATATATATTTATTAATGTATATATATAATAAAGAACCAAGTAGCCCAACGGGTTGGGCTACTTGGTTTTTGTGGGGGGTGGGGGGTTCGAACCCCACCCCTACATTTCCAAAACACATTTTTGATTTTTGACAAAACACCCCACCCACCAAAAAAAAAAAAAAAAAACCCTCCCACCGGCTTCGGCCGCCGGCCACGGGTGGTGGCCGACGTGGCCGCCGGCGGTGGGGCCCACCGTGGGTATTTCCTTTTTTTTCTTTTTAATTATTTAGAACTAAGGGCAAAATGGTCATTTTACACTAATTTGCAAAACCCTTAAAAGTCCTTGTCACCTCTAAGTCTTTTTGCAAATTCGCGTCACCTCTCGGGGGTTTTACAAATTCATTTGGTATTTAAATGGAATTTTCCCTAATTATAACACCAGATTTATTTATTTATTTTTTTGTGGAGAGTTAAGGAAGCTAAATAAATTATTTAATCCTTAGACTGTATATTAGCTTATCAGTTCAACTAATTAGTTTGAAGAAAAAATAAAAATACTCTAAAGTAATTTAATTAGTTTCTTTAATCTCTCCAAAAAAGTCAATTCTTAGTTTCCTTAATCTCTTCAGAAAAGCTAATTATATCTTATACTACCTCCGGTCCTAATTATAAGAACACTTTTGTAGTGTAATTTGTACTATAAAAATATTCTTATAATTAGAACGGGAGGAAGTATTTAAGACTGAAATAAAACAGAGAGGGGCAAAACATTAACAAATAAGCAAACCCTTGTTTTCCATAAAAAGCTCTTGGCAGCGTCAAAGGGATTCAATGGGCTACAAGGGGTATTGTAAATCTAAAGCAGATGTCAGGTGTTGATTGGGGGAACCAGACAAACTAGATATAAGGAACCGTTTATAAGTTTTGTCCATAAAAATAATATGGGCCTATTTATTTTCTTGTTTTGGAAATATTTAAAAAAAAAAAACAAAATAATAAGAAATAATTGTTTGGTTGTCAATTTTTAATTATTTTATTTTTGTAAAAAAATAAAAATATGTTTTTAAAAACAAAACAACTTTTACATGTTTTATTGTTTTTAATATTTGTTCTTTCTCTCTTGTCTTAAATATAAGACATAATTTATTAGTTCGTGGTGTAAATTGCACTTTAAACTATATCTTATATTTAGTACCTACGTGTTTGTTTTTTCTTATTCTTCTTTTCACTTGTAGGCATACTTCCCACTTTGTCCACCGCACGGTTGTCCGTATGTTGTCTCGTTGTCCTCAGACTCTCCATTCGCTGTCGCTACACTCCCCACTGTATCTCTCACCCTCGGTTCGCCTATCTAGTTAATTTTAAGAATAATTGTTCCAAACAATTTTTTATGGTTTTTTTTTTCAAATGAATTATTTAAAAAAATTATTGAAACAAATTTTTTTATTTATTTTCAAAACGTGTTCTAAAAATCAATTTAAAAACATAATGACATAAAGAAGAAAAAACAAGGAACATATTTTTTATTCTCTGGATATAAATAACAATATCAAAGAAGAAAGTATTTTAAATATTGTATGACTGGATGTTTATAACCCTTAACTTTTAATTAGGACTCTTTATCTTCAATGTCCTAAACCCCATATCCTTCCCATCAATAAATGATTTGGGAGGAATCTCTAATGGTGAATTAATGACATTAATTATGTTCTTCTTTGTTTCATTTTATACCTTAGGATTAGACTTTATTAGTAGGGGAACTAAAAAAAGAGGCCATTTAAATGAGAACGAGAAATACTACCTTCATTTTCTCTCCAATTTCTTATATTGTTATTCACTATTTTCTTCTTTTTTCTTAGTAAGATTCACTCTTATGTATTGGTCAGATTTTTTCATCATCCCTCATAATCTTAAAATCATACGTCTAATCAATTGAAATGTCACAATACTTTTCTCTCCTCTTCTCAAATCAACTGCTTAGATAGGTTCATGAGGGATAATGAGAGGATCTCCTTCTCTAATTATACTTTTCATTTCATACATCTGCTTGTGTTTTTTAGTGATTAGAAAATAAAAATAAAACCTATTTGTATATAAAAAAAACATGGGGTTTAAACTTTTCATGTTGCATGAGAAGAAGAAGAAGATTCCAATATATACATGAAATAGTGAGACCAACATATATATAATGCTAATTATATATATATGTGGGTCCCATCATTTTATGTATGTGTGACATAAAAAAACACTTCTCCTACAACATGAGAAGTATTTTTCCCAAAAAAACATATAAACAACTTGTTCTACTTTGAAATTTGTAACCCAGTTATACTCAAATATAGATATCGATTTATCTTAAATTCGGTAGAAATATATCGATCTATCTTAATTTAATATTACCGTGACTCTTTGAGCATTAAAAAATATTACCTTGACTCTCGCTTAAAGAAAATATCATTGGATAAAAAGTTAAATATTGATCAAAGGATCGATTTGTCTTGTATGTAACATATTCATATTAATATACTGACGGTGATCCACAATTCTCTCAAATTAGAGGCTGGTTTCACTTTCTATCTCTCCCAAACTAATTTAGTCATTCAATGCCCGTTTCAAGAGCAGACATAATTGAACACCCAATAACAATGGCGAAAAACATGCTTCTTCCAACCACATGTTTTCAGTTTCAACACTCAGAGTTATCTATATAAATAGACACACACACATTCTCTAAGAACATCCATAGCACAAGTTAATCGTTATTATCTCTATTCATTTTATCTCTGAATTGCTTTCAAATACCAAAACCATAAACCATGTCAAGTGCAAAGTTCAATGCCGGCCAATCCCAGGTGAATTCATCAATAATAACTTTGTTTCCTTTTCCTTTTTTTCATTTTCCCCCTGGAAACCTTATCAAACTAAACATGTTTTCTTCAAATTTTATCAAAACTAAATTGTACATACATGAAGCGGGTGGATTGAATTTCAATATCACCTTTTTTGAAAAGATCACTAGGAAGAGGTATCTTAATTGCAAAGCCTAAATCAAGATTAGTTATGTACTTACTCGAATACCTGGTAATATGATCTAGGTAAAGCCCCTGACACTAGCTAGTTGGCCCAAGGGGTTACCAATATATATATAGCCAGACTTAATTAGCTTAATTAACCAAAATTTTGTGATGATGTGTCTAATTAATTAATGTTTGGTTGGTTAATTAGGAGAAGGCAGACCAAAGTGCAGAATTTGCGAGCCAATCAGCAAGTGCTGCAAAGAACACAGCAGGTGCAGCCATGGACAAGGCCTCTGATGCTGTTCACTCCTCTGGAGGCCAAGCTCAGCAAAACAAGGAGGAAGCTGCTGGCTTGATCCAACAGGTTAATTAATTTATTATAACACACTTTATAAATTATAAATAGTATACTTATTATATATATTAGTTATATTAAGTCATATTATTCAAAGTTATAAATAATACGACTTATTTCTTGAAATCTACCTAAAGCCACAGGCTAGCTTTCTGCATCAGATTAAGTCATTACAAAATCATTTGTCAATATATGACTCAAACATGCTCCAACTTGTTAGTTTTAATTTATATTTAATATCATAAAATTAATTTGAATATATTACTTATAATTTTTGCTAAACTTTGTTGTAATAATACAGATATCTGTTGTATTTTTAAAATCTACAGAATGATCTCCTTTTTTTTTTTGTTTATAAAAATAAAAAAAAATTCAAAAACCTGTATTTAAAACGACATTAAAATCCCTTTTATTCTTAAGAAAAGTTTATATAATTTAAAAATAATTAAATCATGCAATTTCAGTTAAATTTAAGAGATTTTAATATTGATTTTAAGAATAAAAGAGAGGTATTTAAAATTTTAGTAAAATTTAAGACAAGTTGTTAATGATCTTGAAAATAAAGAACAATTTAATATGTAAGTTAAACATAACTAATTTGCTCAACTAATTTTTGAAGAATATTATATATTAAATATGTTCTTATGCAGACAACTGAGCAAGTGAAGAACATGGCTCAGGGTGCTGTGGACACTGTGAAGCATACACTTGGAATGGACAAAAACTGAGAACTAAGGCCTCTTGTCTCCTCCATATTGAATAATTATTAAATTTTTATTTATTATTATTCTTTTAGAATGATTGCTCTTCCTAGTCATTGGGGATTAGCAAGCTTAGCTCTTTTATCATGTGATTTCCCTGAAGAAATCTCATGCAAGTTGTAATAAAAAGATTTTTGTTTTCATCTTTCTGTTAGAAAAGATGTATACTGTTGGCAGATATGATCAAATGTCATGAATAACACCAAAAAAAATAAAAATCTAGCAATTTTTCTCTCCAGTTAGTGTGTAACTAGATTTTATGTTCCTGTATAACGTACGCGAACTTTAATCCATCTCATTGATTTAAGGGAACTGAAGGAGAGGAGAGATTTTAGCGAGTTCACCTTATTTTTTTTTAAAAAAAAAATGGATAAGTGGAGTTTTATTTACTTATACATCCAAATATATTTAATGGAAATTAATTTTGGATATAGAAGTTTCATAATATAATATTATATGATTAGGTAAAGCACTTTGATTTATTTAATGAATGAAATTTACTGAAATGATTAATCTTATTAAACATAAAAAAAATATATATATATATATATATATTATAAAATAAACGATTTTTATATAAAATAATTCCATTTTTATTAAAAAATCATTTTATATATTAATGATTGAAAAGATAAAAATATACTCAATGTTTTAAATATAATCACTTTTCTCTTTATCTTTTACTGTTTCTTTTCCTATATTTCTTTATTATTATTATTTTCCTTTTATAATTAAAATTTTAAGATTAATTTTCTTGGTTAAGAATAGAGATTGAATCTAGTGGAATGAATTAGTCTCTTATAACATTGCCAATAATCAATACTTAAATCTTCATTAAAAAATGTGCTCACATTTAATATCTATACTTGCAATTGACTAGTACACATTCTTCGATTGGCTTAGATACCAAGGATGGCAATTCACAAATTTCCATTGAGAAGTTAGTATATCTGGGTTTTGTTACATGGGTCGTCAACTTGTCATCATACTAAGGCTGAAACTTATCAGTAGTTTTCTATAACAGGTATTGAGTGATTTGCTCGAAGTTGAATTGGCATTTGGGAAAAGTGAGGGAAAAAGAAGACGCAGAGGAAGCCCAGTTGAAATAGTGCAACTCATTCAAAAACAAACAAACAAACAAACCACACTATTCCATGGTGGTAAAGCAGGTTGGTCCCAACCCACCTAAAGGTCTTTTTTTTTTTTTTTTTTTTTTTTTTTTTTTTGGTGGTGGGGGGGGGGGGGGGGGGGGGAGGGGGGGGGTGGGGTGGGAATCACCTAAAGGTAACCGCTCGAGCTTGCTCCTACCAAGGTGCGGGTCGCTCTAACCCACACTTTAAAAAAAAAAAAAAAAAAAAAAAAGCCTTGGCCAGAGGCCTAGGCCTTTATATATAGATTAAAAACTAAAGAGGGGGATCAAATCTCATACAATCGGTTAAAAAAGACCATTCTTAACTGCCCAGGACAGTCATACAAAATTGATGAATCCAAAAAACCTTCCTTTGCTAAACTATCTGCCAAGGTATTATGTTGACGGGGTACGTAGTACATACTAACTTCCCAGTTCAAAGAGAGCATATGCTTGATCTGTATATGAAACACGCTACCATGCAAAACAGTCCTACCGTGCGTCAGATCCTCCACCACCTGTTTGGAATCAGATTCAATCAAAATTCTCTTGAATCCCTCATCCCATGCTATTTGAAGACCCATTAATATTGCCCACTCTTCTGCCTCATACACTCCACATTTCCCCAGTTTCTGAGTAAATCCCATCAGCCATTTTCCTGTAAAATCTCTAATAACCCCACCACAGGTCATGGAGGGGC
The DNA here is from genome assembly GCA_019022655.1 of Acacia acuminata. Classification (NCBI taxonomy): domain Eukaryota; kingdom Viridiplantae; phylum Streptophyta; class Magnoliopsida; order Fabales; family Fabaceae; genus Acacia; species Acacia acuminata. Next base: position 527,235 of record JAFJYI010000309.1, read on the forward strand.
AGCTCGCAATTCAAGGGCTGGTCCATATTCCTCATAGTGATTCTATGTCAGTTCCTTATGTGTCTTTTTTTTTTTTTTTTTTTTTTTCAAAGAAACTCAGAAAAAACATTTTTTTAAGTGCCCGTTTGGATAGTAGTGGTAGAAGTGACTTTTTTCTAAATAAGCTTTTGCAAATGAAAGATAGGATAAAAATCAAATTGTAGATGTGATTTATGTTTGTGATAGCGGCAAGATTCTCAAACCCGAACCAGTCAATAAACCGGTCGGGATACTGGGTTAAGGGTCAATGGGTCGGATTGGAGTCAAACCGGAGTTGAACCGGGACCAAACTGGTAAGAAATTGATTTCCTTTTTCTTTTTTACTCACACCTTCCATTTTTTATGTTTAAAAAAATTTAAATAAAATTGTTAGCTCATAATGTTTTGATGATAACAAGGATTGAAAGATTTTGAATCAATGATAACTCACTTTGCACAGAGACTAATTCTCGAAAATGCCTAGACAAAATCACTTGTCAAATATATACATAGCTGGTATAATTCTCGAGAATTGGTTTCCAATTCTCGAGAATGGTTCTCGAGAATCAGAACTATGATTCTCGAGAATGGTCGAGTGTTTCACCTGAAGCAAACATACCTCATGAAGTTCTCGAGAATTATAAAACAATTCTCAAGAATGGTTCTCGAGAATCAGTCTGTAATTCTCGAGTATAAGCGTAGGCCTTTTATAAACTTAGTCCCATGATACAAATCAAAACAGAATTCTCGGGAATGGACATAGTGATTCTCGAGAATCTGTATGGAATTCTCGAGAACCATCGGTATCCATGCTCTATGTTTTCTTCTGTGCTATAACTTGAAATACAATTCTCGAGTATTCAAGCCTTGATTCTCGAGTATCAGCGTAACACATCTTCTGGCAAAGCACTCTGTTCTTGCAATTCTCGAGAATCAAAAGAACAATTCTCGAGAATGCACGCTTTTGTTTCAGACCTTCATCCTCGTAATCTGTAAATCTTTGATTATCTCTTTGGTGTTTCATATTATTGATTTAAACTCATTGTAACCAAGTTTAATCAGTTTGCTAGTGCTTTTCAGAGATGTCTATCATGGTTTAAACCTTAAACCTCCATAAAGCAGAAATGTGTCAGGTGCATTAAATGTCAAAGCAGAGTTGAAGCACCAAAGAGGAAACTGAGCTTCTGAAACACATTAAAGCATTTTGAACATTCTCGGTCAACATTCTTTCAAAGTATCAACGGACAAATCAAATGAGGAATGTCAATAAGGAATAACGGCTATTTTTAAGAACTACACGAAGAGACGAAAGCGAAGAGACGAAGCCCAACTCAACGGATATATTTATTACTCTCAACGGCTCATTAAGTCTCATCACAATGATCATTAAATGCAAGTATCTATAAAAGCCAGGAGCATTCAAGTCTTCAACCACTGAAACTCTGCGCATTCAATTAGCAATTAAGATTATTTACTGTTTCTACTCCAAGTATTGATATCTTCAGATATATCAATCTTTAGTGTTTATTAATCTTCTCTTTCAGAGAGTTCCTTTATTGATTATCCACTGTTGTAAGAATCTCAAAGTATTGGAACTTTGGGATTGGGTTAATTGATTACAACTTGTAAGGGGGAGTAAGTTCTAGAGAGAGAATTACTCCGAGAGTTACAGAGTGTGTAATCATTTGAGTTAGTGAAATCCCAGAGAGTCTAGGGACTGGCGTAGCTCAAGAATTTAGACCGAACCAGTATATATCGCATGTGTTCACTCTTCTTCTACCTTACTCTGCTCATTACTTTTCACTATCGTCAAACAGAGCATTTTTGGAAGAAAAATTTGATATCCCCAATTCACCCCCTCTTGGTGATTTTCCGTCTTTCATTTGGAATCAAAGCAAGGTCTTCTCTGATTAAATTAACACCTCGAGAAGGATCAATATGGACGAAATTCTACCTGATGGAGCTTCGATCAACAGACCGCCGGGTTTCAGTGGTGAGCACTATTCCTTCTGGAAAGCCAAATTCAAAGTCTTTGTTATGGCTTATGGAGAGTGTTCGAGATTGGAGACTACAATCCAATTGTGATGGAAGAAGGTCTCAGAGTTCCAAAGTCTGAAGACACCTATGATGATAATGGTAGGAGAAATGGCACACTCAATAGTAAAGCTATTCTCATGCTGCAAAGTGCCTTAAGCCAGCAAGAATACTTTCGTATCTGCACATTGCCCTCTGCCAAAGCCATGTGGGATGCATTAGAGATAGCCCATGAAGGAACTATCGGAGTCAAGGAGAATAGAGTTAATACTGTCATGACCAAATACGATCTTCTTCGTATGAAGTCTGGGGAATCTATTATCGAATTCTAATTGAGGTTCACTCATCTGATCAACCAGCTTGCAGCCTTGGGTAAATATTATGAAAGACCTATCCAAGTGAGGAAAATTCTCAATATCCTCAGCAAGGAATGGGAAGCTAAAGTCACAGCTATCGAGGAAGCTCGTGGAGAGTCGATGAGCTCTGTAGTAGCCTTGTTTGGCAGTTTATCCGAGTATGAAGGAAAGATCAAGTTCAAAAAAGGACTTGATGAGATCAGTGGCAAGAACAAAGGAGTTGGCCTCAAAGCTGTCAAAGAAGTAAAGGAATCAGATGACGATGAAGAAAATGAAGATGAAGAGCTAGGCATGATGGTCCGGAGATTCAAGAAGTTCTACAAGAAGGATCAAGGATACAAGAAGTTTCACAAGGGTAGCTCCAGCTATGAGGCAAAAAAGCCAATCATCTGCTACAAATGTGATAAGCCTGGCCACATCAAGTCAGAGTGCCCCCAGCTGAAGAACCAAGATAAAGAGAATAAGAAATTCAATAAGTTCAAGAAGAAACCCTATGTCTCATCTATATGGGGAGACAGCTCATCCGACGAAGATGAAGCTGAACATGAGGAGAGAGCTAACATATGCTTAGTGGCTAAAGAATAAGAGCAATCGGAAAATAACAACGAGATATATGACTCGCTACCACCTTATGATGAAACTTCTTGCTGAGTATAACCTTGTGCAACCAGAATTTGAAAAGCTTGCTGAAAAATATTTTGCTTTGAAAAACAAGAATATAACTCTTAAGCTTCAAATTAAAAAACTATCTCCTGAAACTATTTGTGAATATTGCATTGATTTAGAGAAAAAAAATGTGCATCTCACAAAAGCACTTGAGAAATTCACTAGAGGTAGTCAAATGCTCAATGTCATTTTGAAACAGCAAAGATTTATAAACAACAGATCAGGAATTGGATATAGACTTGACCTTGATAAAAGAAAGGGAAAAAAGAAGTTTGGAGAAAAATCTTGGGATAAGGGTCTTAAATGTCATGGAAGTTTTTGCTCAGGAGCACTGGTAAGACGTAAGTTTTTTTTGGACCAAAAATGCCACGGAAGTTCACAAAACATAGCAATTTTGCCCTCCGTTAATTTTGGCTAGTTAAGTTTAGCGAGTGCACACGTGGCATGCCTCCTCATCACACGTGGCATGCCACCTCATCAATCAAAAGAGTTAAGTACCATTTTGGCCTCGGAAGTTTTCGCTGAGGTGCAATTTTACCCCGGAAGTTTTCACGAAGGAGCAATTTTACCCCAAAAGTTTACAAAATGTAGCAATTTTGCCCTTCTGTCCCCCAATATTAAATTTGACTATTAAATCAGTGAAAGACCACACATGTCATGCCTTGAAAGGTCGAACTTGGAGTCAGAGAAGAAGATCCTTGAGATGTTGAGCTCAAGGCGACCCCAGAATTTATTTGAACTAGTCAAAGGTGAAAGGTGCTATGTCGCAAAACCCGGAGGAAGCATCCTTATGATCTAAGCAAATGATCAATCTATAAAACGTAAATATTATCACTATTGATTTAATTTGTTTTAGTGAACCAATTTTTGGAACAATTCATTTCTCGTTTTGCGTTTCTTTTGCTTAGATCATAAGTGATGCTTCCTGCGGGTTTTTGCGACTGATCTTTTCCTTTGACCGTTGACTTCACAAATCCCGCCGCCTTGAACTCAACATCTCAAAGATCTCCTTCTATGACTCCAAGTTTGACCTTTTCAAGGCATGACATGTGTGGTCTTTGACTGATTTAATAATCAAATTTAATATTGCGGGACAGAAGGGCAAAATTACTACGTTTTGTAAACTTCCGGGGCAAAATTGCTCCTCAATGAAAACTTTCGGGGCAAAAATGATACTTTTGATTGATGAGGTGGCATGCCACGTGTGATGAGGTGGCATGCCACTCAGTTAAACTTAACGGTCAAAATTAACGGAAGGGCAAAATTGCTACGTTTTGTGAACTTCTGTGATATTTTTTGTCCAAAAAAAAATTCCATCTTACCAGTGCTCTTGAGCGAAAACTTCCATGGCATTTAAGAGCCTTATCCCAAAAATCTTATATGAATTATTTCGAAAATATGTTCATTCTTCAAATCCTTTTGCACATTGTAATTATTGCAATCATAAAGGTCATAATACTTCTTCATGCTTTCATAAAAAGGAAAGAAAGAGTAAGCCTGTAGGTAATTATCAATGGGTGCCTAAGGGATCCTATAAGGTTCCTAAGACACAAACTAACCCGAAAGGACCCAAGATGGGTACCTAAAATATGATTTCTTGTGATTTGCAAGTTTGTTTAAGAGCATCAAAATCCAACAAGTGGTACATCGATAGTGGATGCTCTAGACATATGATGGGAGATCATACTAAGTTTGCTACTCTCAAGACCAAGGATGGTGGCAAAGTGACTTTTGGTGGAAATCAATCCGGAAGGATTGCTGGAATCGGTGAAGTTGGCAACAATGATGGACCTCAAATCAAAGAAGTCTACCTTGTGGAAGGACTTTGTCACAACCTCCTCAGTGTAAGTCAAAGCACAGATAAAGGTAACTTGGTTATCTTCGATTGTGAGGAATGCTTGATAGTGAGCAAAAAGGATCTACCCTTAGTCAACATCAAATCAAAAGCCTTATTCAAGGCTCCTAGACAAGGTAATTGTTATACCCTAAACCTCTCTAGTAATCACAACAAAATTGTTTCTAAAAACTGCTTCCTTAGCAACTTGGAAGAAAGTTGGTTATGGCACAAGCGTTTAGCTCATGTCAATATGTCTCAACTTAACCAGTTACAAATAAAGGATTTAGTCATTGGGTTACCAAAACTTAATTTCAAAAATGACATGATCTTTGATGCCTATCAGAAAGGTAAACAGACTAAATCATCTTTTAAATCTAAAACTGAGATTTCATCTACTAGACCACGCCAACTACTTCATATGGACCTAGTTGGACCAGCAATGGTAAGAAGCCTTGGAGGCAATCTATATACCTTGGTTATTGTTGATGACTTCTCAAGATTTTGTTGGACTATATTTTTATCATCGAAAGATGAAACATTTGATCAGTTTGTTATGTTTGCCAAAAAGGTCCAAAACGAGAAAGGTATCTCCATTTCAGGTATAAGAACTAATCATGGTGGAGAATTCGAAAATTATGCCTTTGAAGAATTTTGTGAAGCTCACGGGATAGATCACAATTTTTTTGCCCCAAGAACACCTCAACAAAATGGTGTTGTGGAGAGGAAAAATCGTGTCCTGACTAAGATGGCAAGAGCAATGCTAAATGAGAATCAAACTTCTCAAGTCTTCTGGGCTGATGCAATGAGCACTGTATGCTACATATCAAATCGCGCATACATCCGGAAGAATCTTAAGAAGACACCTTATGAGCTCTACAAAGGGAGAAAGCCCAACCTTGCCCATCTGCACATATTTGGATGTAAGTGTTTTGTGCACAATAATGGTAAGGACAATTTGGGTAAGTTTGACTCAAAATCTGATGAAGGTATATTTCTCGGTTACTCTAATAGAAGTAAGACTTATAGAGTTTTCAATACATGTACTCGTATTGTTGAAGAGTCCATTCATGTTTTGTTTAGCAAAACCAAAACTGATAAACCTTTGGATGATGATGAAGAAAATTTTTATAAAAATCAATTCTTTTCAAAAACTACCCCTGCTTCTCTTGAAAATTCTGAGGATGTTTTTGAAACCACTCCTGAAAATGTTCGTGAAAATACTGTTCAACCTAAAGCTTGGAAGTTTATTAGAAATCATCCACTAGACCAAGTGATAGGTGATGTAAATCAAGGAGTGAGAACTAGGAAAAGCACTTTGAATGAAGTTACTTTCACTGCATTCATTTCTCACATTGAACCCTTTAAGATTGATGAAGCCCTTTCAGACAATGATTGGGTGATAGCAATGCAAGAGGAGTTGCACCAATTTGATAGAAATCAAGTTTGGGATTTGGTACCTAGGCCTAAGGACCATCCGGTCATTAGCACTAAATGGGTATTCAAGAACAAACGTGATGAAACAACAATCATTGTCCATAACAAGGCAATATTGGTTGCTAAAGGCTATAATCAAGAAGAAGGAATTGATTATGAAGAAACTTATGCTCCAGTAGCAAGATTGGAAGCCATAAGAGTCCTTCTGGCTTTTTTCTTGTATCAGAGGATTCAAGCTCTATCAAATGGATGTCAAAAGTGCCTTTTTAAATGGTTTTATACAAGAGGAAGTTTATGTTGAACAACCTCATGGTTTTGAAAGTGAACATCATCCAGACCATGTTTATCGTCTCAAGAAAGCCTTATATGACCTTAAGCAAGCTCCTAGAGCTTGGTATGAGCGATTAAGCAAATTCCTTCTTGATCAAGGTTTTATTAGAGGCAAAGCTGACACAACTCTCTTCATCAAAACTAATAAGCTTAATGAACTCTTAATCGTACAAATATATGTTGATGATATTATCTTTGGTGCATCTAACGAATCTATGTGTGAGGAATTCTTTAAGATAATGCAGAATGAATTCGAGATGTCTATGATGGGAGAACTTAATTACTTCCTCGGATTGCAAATCAAACAACGGAAGGACAGGATATTCATTTCACAAACGAAATACCTTCATGATTTGCTCAAGAAATTTGGAATGGAGCATTGCAATGGTGCAGACACTCCAATGAGTTCAACTACCTCTCTGGATGCCGATGAAGAAAAAGGAAAAGATTTTAACATAACCAAGTACAGAGGAATGATCGGATCACTGCTTTATCTGACTGCAAGTAGACCTGATATTCAGTTTAGTGTGGGTATGTGTGCATGATTCCAATCTGCTCCTAAGGAATCACATGCTGAGCACGTTAAGAGAATTTTTCGATATCTCTCCAATACAAATGAATTGGGTCTATGGTTTCCCAAAGGTCAACCCAAGCACTTGGTTGCATACTCTGATTCAGATCATGCTGGATACAAGACTGATAGAAAGAGCACAAGTGGACAATGTGAGTTTCTTGGAGGTTCACTCGTATAATGGTTTAGCAAGAAACAAACCACTCTGGCTATATCTTCCACTGAAGCTAAGTATGATGCTGCTTCTAGTTGTTGTGCCCAAGTCCTTTGGCTGAAACAACAACTATCAGACTTGGGGGTCCATCTAAAAGAGATTCCAATTCTCTGCGACAACACTAGCACAATAAGTTTGACAAAGAATCTGGTTCAACATACCAGGACCAAGTATATTGATGTGAGATATCACTTCATCAGAGACCACGTGCAAAAGAAAGATGTCAAAGTAATGTTCATTCCCACGCACTTACAACTCGCTGATATTTTCACAAAGCCTCTGGCCAAAGAACAATTCAATTTCATCCGGCAAGAAATGGGAATGGTAAATCCCAATGAACTGTAAGAAATGTTAGTTTAATATTGCTAATTATGTTTTGATGATTAATGGAAAACTAACTTAAGCATCGGAGTCTCTAGATAATATTTTGCAGGTTCTCTGTTTAGTAAGTCAAAAGACAGAGGTTTGCAGAGTATACCAATTCTCCCGAATGAATTTTCCATTCTCGAGAATTAAGGTAAAATTCTTAGACATTCTTTCTTTGTGTTCTCGAGAATTGTAGGTAACTCTTGGGAATGGTTCTCGAGAGTGTATCAGATAACTCTCGAGAACCATCGGGTTTTTATGAATTCACAAAAGATCATCTCTACAAAACACCCCTCAATTCTCGAGAGTTAGAAAGTCATTCTCGAGAATTGTCGAACTTCTAATTGTGGTGATTCGTTTCCAATTCATGTCGTTTCACTCCTACGGCCACATCGTTTCATTTTTAAAAAGAAAAAAAAACCCTAGGATTCAAAACCCTTTCCATCTCATCAGTTCATTCCTCCCCGTCCTCTAGAGAATCTTTCACTGTTTCATCTCGTCGACACTATCTTCCTCTCAAATCTCTAGCTCGAATCCTTTTGGTCAATGGGAAAGTCACTATCAAAATCATCGGAACAACCTCTCACCAAGAAGCGACGAACAAAGTTTTGCCCAAAGGTCCAAACTTCTGAGACGGCCGACACGCCAAATTCGAAATCAAAAGGTGTGACTATCGTTGAACCTCCACGACCAACAACGGGTCTTCAGACACATTCTCTGCCATCTGACAAGGGAAAAAGCAAGACGGAATCACAATCTCTTTACTCAGCATCCACAAAAACCTCAGACTTGTATGTAGACGATCATCCACATTTTCCAGAACAACATTCAAAGAGCCTGGAAGACAAACCTCAGAAACCTCCTCATCGACATACTCAACCCTCAATCAATGGCACACTTCCTCCTTTCGCCTCCAAATTAATTGGGTAAATCAGTGCACTAAATTGTCCACCAGGCTTTTGTCAAGATCCTCTGGTAATTCCATCTGACCCAAATTTTCAACTTTATTATGAGGATCGTCCTTTTTGTCCTTCTGTGTGGCTAAAGTTAGAGGATTTTAGGACAGAATGTAACCTTGATTTGTCTCCCTGGTTAAAACCTTACATACCACTATTAGATATTCAGACACCCTATTCGCCTCAAGTGGTCAAGGTTTTTTATTTCAATATGACTGAAGAGAAGGATGAAGAAGAGATTGTTCTAGCTACTTTTGTGAGAGGAAAGAAGATCAAGATCACTGCGAATGATATCAATACCTATCTTGGGGTTATTGATCCACCTGAAGATCCACCCAAGGTGTCTGAGCTTGATTGCTTCAATGTTCTTTTCCCCAATATGCCATATGATGGGAAAATCCTCAAGATCAAGCCTTCTAAAATGTCAAACACCTACAGGGTTCTTTGGTATCTTTACTGTCGCAATCTAGTAAACAAAGGGCAAAGCTTTATCCACTTTGTCAATAGAGGCTTCAAGTTACTTGCTTCTATTATCCTTAAAGAGCCTCGCAATTTGGGAAAACTAGTTATTTGTGAGATGTCCACCTTCCTTTCCACTTCCATGACTTCCAAGAAAAATACCATTCCTTATCCCCACTTGGTCTCTTGAATTCTGGGCTTTAATAATATCTAGTATCTTCTGAAAAATGATAAAGCCATGTTTCCAAGGAAATTTGGCGAGACCCAACTTCTCTACATGAAGCTCTCCTTTACTGAGGCAACTGGAAAAAGGAAGGAAAAGGCACCACAAGACCCTAAGCCATCTACATCCAAGACACCAGAAGAAGGCCACTCCTCACAGGCTGCCCCCTCTCCTGCTTCTACTTTTGCTCCATCCTTTGCCCAGGCTTCCTTTCAAACACAAATTCAGTCTGCTCTTTAAAGTGCTCTTCAAAGTGCTATGAAACCTGTGGTACACTCCATGGAGGCTTATCAAAAACTCACCAAGGAAATGATTAAGGCTATGCACATAGAGATGATCAATCTAAGGGCTCATATTGACTTGAACGTGTTGACTAAGTTCAAGACTGACATGGATACCACATTGGCTAACTTTAAGACAGACATGGACACTAGCGCTTTGTGCTCTTTAATCAGCAAGAAGAAATCAAGAAAACCATTAAGGATTTGGAGCAACAGCAGCTGTACACTCAACAGATGGTAAATGGCTTTGATGCAACTTTAGATGCCTTTTTGGCAAGTTTTGATTCTTCTAAGAAACCACCTGCCACTACTTCTGCTATGCCTACTTCCACTCCCTCAGTATCTCCACACTCTGCTCATAGGTCTCCTGCTGATCCTTTATGTGCCGTGGTGCTCTTTCAGCCTTCAAGACCCTCCTCATCAGCTCCTTCTCCTATGCCTCACCCTTCTGGTGATTCCCATCTTTGATTGATGACAAAGGGGGAGAAAAGATTGAGTGATGGTTTAGACAGAGATAGATCAAGTGTTGGCTTAGACAGAGATAGGCTGATTCATTTCATGTTTATTGTATGCTTTTGGTCATGTTTTAGATGGTTTAAACAGAGATAGATCGAGTGTTGGCTTAGACAGAGATAGGCTGATTCATGTTTATTGTAGGCCTTTGGTTATGTTTTAGACTATGTGATGCTTTAGATAGTTTAATGTATCCAAGTTTATCAATGAGTATATCATGCTATTCTGTCTCATTCTCTTAAATTTAAATTTTTCAAAATCTCTTCTACAAATCTCAAAACTGTTCATTGTCATCATCAGAAAGGGGGAGAATGTTAGCTCCTAATGTTTTTATGATAACAAAATTGAAAGATTTTGAATCAATGATAACTCACTTTGCATAGAGACTAATTCTCGAGAATGATCAAACAATTCTCGAGAATGCCTAGACAGAATCGCTTGTCATATATATATATATATATATATATATAAGCTGGTATAATTCTCAAGAATTGGAAACCAATTCTCGAGAATCAGAACTATGATTCTCGAGAATGGTCGAGTGTTTCACCCGAAGCAAACATACCTCATGAAGTTCTCGAGAATTATAAAACAATTCTCGAGAATGGTTCTCGAGAATCATTCTGTAATTCTCGAGTATAAGCGTAGGCCTTTTATAAACTTAGTCCCATGATACATCCCATGATACAAATCAAAACAGAATTCTCAAGAATGGACATAGTGATTCTCGAGAATGGCTCTTGAGAATCTGTATGGAATTCTCGAGAACCATCGGTATCCATGCTCTATGTTTTCTTCTGTGCTATAACTTGAAATACAATTCTCGAGTATTCAAGCCTTGATTCTCGAGTATCAGCGTAACACGTCTTCTGGCAAAACACTCTGTTCTTGCAATTCTCGAGAATCAGAAGAACAATTCTCGAGAATGCACGCTTTTGTTTCAGACCATCATCCTCGTAATCTGTAAATCTCTGATTATCTCTTGGGTGTTTCGTATTATTGATTTAAACTCATTGTAACCAAGTTTAATCAGTTTGCTAGTGCTTTTCAGAGATGTTTTTCATGGTTTAAACCTTAAACCTCCATAAAGCAGAAATGTATCAGGTGCATTAAATGTCAAAGCAGAGTTGAAGCACCAAAGAGGAAACTGAGCTTCTGAACAACATTAAAGCATTTTGAACATTCCCGGTCAACATTTTTTCAAAGTATCAACGGACAAATCAAATGAGGAATGTCAACAAGGAATAACGGCTATTTTTCAGAACTACACGAAGAGACGAAGCCCAACTCAACAGATATATTTATTACTCTCAATGGCTCATTAAGTCTCATCACAACGGTCATTAAATGCAAGTATCTATAAAATCCAAGAGCATTTAATTCTTCAACCACCAAAACTTTGCGCATTCAATTAGCAATGAAGATTATTTACTGTTTCTACTCCAAGTACTGATATCTTCGGATATATCAATCTTTAGTGTTTATTAATCTGCTCTTTCAAAGAGTTCCTTTATTGATTATCCATTCTTGTAAGAATCTCAAAGTATTGGGACTTTGGGATTGGGTTAATTGATTACAACTTGTAAGGGGGAGTAAGTTCTAGAGAGAGAATTACTCCGAGAGTTACAGAGTGTGTAATCATTTGAGTTAGTGAAATCTCAGAGAGTCTGGGGACTGGACGTAGCTCAAGAATTTAGACCGAACTAGTATATATCGCATGTGTTCACTCTTCTTCTACCTTACTCTGCTCATTGCTTTTTCATTATCATCAAACAGAGCATTTTCGGAAGAAAAATTTGATATCCCCAATTCATCCCCCCTCTTGGTGATATTTCGTCTTTCAAAAATGTCACCTCCTCCCTCCTGACAAGCAAGTAGTGCATCAGATCCTTATTAATATGCTAGTGGCTCACGTGACCCACCGGTGGTTCAACCCAATATCCAATGGGTCTTTTGATTTTTTTTTTCTTCACTGGGTTATTGTAAAATATGAACTTGAAATGAGTACAATCAGTTTTTAGATGGATAGATGTTGCCACGTAAATTTTTTTCCCAAACCCATGTCCTTTTTTATCCCAACAAAAAATTAAATGCATAGTTTCATTTATGGGATTTCCCGTCGGATAGTACATGACTCTTTCAAGATGCCAGAGTCTCATTTCTCACACAAATATCGACACAAGTCACAACTCTTCAAACTTCATTTATTTTTAGTCCTCTCTCTCTCTCTCTTCATCCTCACCACTTTGATCTATCTCTCCCCAAGCTACTACTCGCTCTCCTTCCTCCACAAATATCCCATCGTTGCTGCTCCTTTGGCCTCCACAGAAACCATCACCGATGTCTTCCCTACTAGTTGAGAACCTCTACATTGAGAAGCACGAAGGTATGAAACTCGCCGCCAACCACCGCCGACATCCACGACATCTTCTCTTCAAATCTACCTTCACCTTCTTTTTCCTCCATCACCTTTCTCCACTCGCTCTTTTCTCACCGTCGGCTTGTATGAAACTCACCACCAGCACCACCGACACTCTCTCCTCCTTCTCGTTCAATTGATTTTTTTTTTTTGAAAAAAAAAACACTTTTTTGACTCTAACTGGGTCGACTCAGGCGGTTCAGGCCGAGTTGACTCCGGGTCAACTCGTGACTCCAGTTTTACCCCTAACTCGGATGGTTTTCCGACTGTTTCGACGGTTTGCTATGGGTTACGAACCGGTAGGGCCGGTTTAGGTTTCAAAACCATGGATAGCGGTGACAAAAGTGATTTTTTTTCCCAAATGGGTTCATGTCCAGAATAGTATTTGAAAAGTCATTTAAGATGAAAAATAACTGAAAATGACATAAATTTTATTGAATACTATATATATATTAGTTGTATATATTGTGAATTGAAGATAAAAATTAAAATTAAAATTTGAAAAAAAAATTATATTATTCTTAAAAAATTTAAAAACTCTAAAGTACATAATTAAATATTTTTTTTGGATAAATTAGAATGCATACAAATGTATATTCAATAGTATATTATTTATTGTATTACTTATCCCTAACTATCAATCCTTGAAGCTATCCCTAATGGTCCAGATTAGCTTTTTTTTCTTCCGCTAGGCTTTTTTTACTATTTGAAGCTATCCTAAACAAACTGGTCGTTGTATTTTTTCTAATAAATCCTTGAAGCCATTTTTTATAATAAGTCTATCAATCATTGAAGCTATCCCAAATGGTCCAGATTAGCTTTTTTTCCTCCGCTAGGCTTATTTTACTATTTGATATGCTTTTTTTTTACTATTTGAAGCTATCCCAAACAAATTGGTCGTTGTATTTTTTCTGATAAATCCTTGAAGCCACTTTTTATAATAAGTCTATCAATCCTTGAAGCTATCCCAAATGGTCCAGATTAGCTTTTTTTTCTTCCGCTAGGCTTTTTTTACTATTTGATATGCTTTTTTTTTTACTATTTGAAGCTATCCCAAACAAATTGGTCGTTGTATTTTTTCTGATAAATCCTTGAAGCCATTTTTTATAATTAGTCTATCAATCCTTGAAGCTATCCCAAATGGTCCAGATTAGCTTTTTTTCTTCCGCTAGGCTTATTTTACTATTTGATATGCTTATTTTACTATTTGAAGCTATCCCAAACAAACTGGTTGTTGTATTTTTTCTGATAAATTCACACCAAGATTCTTTCTCATGCTTATTCCAAAATAAGGTAGAATCAAGCTAAAACAAACATGTATGCTTTGCCGCTCGTTCTTTTCCATGTTGTCCTCTTAAAACGACGTCGTTGTATTTTTTAAGCTCTCGCTACGCGCCAGCCGATTCGCCACGATCGGACTGTCCTTTCTTATTTACTTCTCCTTTGGCCTTTCTTGTTTTTTCGAGTAGCGGCGGACGCTTTTTGGAGAAAGGCTCACGAAATTCACTGATTCTTATGTAAAGCGAAGCTTATCTCTTCTTCATTTGCTCTGCTTCACTAAAATTTCAAGGTTTCTAGTTTCTCTAGAACTTATTTTTTTTTTATTATCCTTACGTTCATTTACTTCTCCGTTTCTTCCCATTTTTCTTTGCATCATTTGTTGTGTTACTCTAAAATTACTATCTGTGGTGGTGAATTAATGTTCTGGGTAATAGCCGTTTTGAAACTTTTTCTGATTGTGAGTGCACTTTCAATATGTAGCTCATATGGCATGTTCAAAGAGTAAATTCGATCTGTTAGCTTTGATTCTTACTGCCAGAACTCATTGTTTTACAATGATATTTTTACCGGTTTATAAACTGAAACCAAGAGTCAAATAATGTATGCATCATCATGGTTATCACCAAGTTCAACATGTAAATTTTTGCTAGCTCAACATTGGTATTGAAGAATGCTATGTTTTCTTTACAATCATTATTTTCTCAGTGTAATCTTACAAGATTTCTATTGTGAGTAGTTTTCTATATTTCTCTAATTGTGGATGTCATCTCCTATCTAGTTTATGGTATCTGTCATGAGTAATTTCTATTAGTAATATGTGTATGCGTACTTGCAGCTAAAGAACCTGAACCATTTTGTCAAGATCCATGTGACGATATCAGAATGTTTCCTCTCATTGAAATTCCTCTACTTTGCTACAACAACACTTTCAGTCTCACTTTCTGATCAGAAGTGTCCATGGGCTTCGTTAGTGTTGATTTGTTTTGTATTTTTCTGGTCTTTTATAGCCGCATACCTCTACTCAAGATCCTAACTATCTGTGGAAATGGTAGTTATGCTTAAAATTAAGTTCTTTTAGTTTTGGTATTTTGGAATTTCTGTTAAGTATGATGTTTCTGAAGAGCTATTCTAGGGTTTTGAAGGACAAGACTGTGTTGCTCCCTTCAAACTTGTCCTTCATGTCCAACCATGAAAGTGTTCAGAAGATTGCCTATACTCTTAACAATCCAGGTTCTAATTATTTTCAGCAAGCTGCAGAACTGCATTGTTTGGGCTCATTCATCAAACCCCACGTTACTCACCTTGTTCTCTCATACCCTTGCCTACCACCTCAATCATGCTTAGCCTTTTTCAGCTTCTTCAAAGCAAATTACTCCCTTGCTACTTGTAAGTCTGACATTCAGGACTATGCATGCCTCATTTCTACACTCTACCATGCCAAAAAGTTCGCAGAAATGAAGAATATTTTGAATTATATTGTGACCGCTGAGAACCACAGTGTCCCTGTTTTGGATATCATTGCTTTCTTTGATGAAAAATATACCTTTTTTTTTTCACAAAGCTGTGTGATATGTTATTCAGAGTGTATTCAGATAATAGAATGTTTGAAGAGGCTTTTGTAGTCTATGATTATATGGAAGAAAATGGGTTGGTGATAGAGGAGAGGTCTTGCTTTGTGATTTTACTTGCTTTGAAAAAGTGTGGTGAGGTGGACCTATTGACGAGATTCTCTAGGATGATGGTTGATTCAGGTAGGGTTGTAATCAAAGTTCAATCTTTGACACTTGTAATTGATGTTTTGTGTCAGAAAAGGGAAGTTGAAAGATCCAAGGCTTTGATGGATGAGATGGAAGGTAAAGGCATTGTTGAATCGAATGTAGTCACTTACAATACATTATTGAAAGCATACATTGCAAGAAAAGATCAAAATGGTATTAATGCGATATTGAACTTGATGGAGGAGAGGCAAGTTGCCCATAATTTGATCACTTGTGATCTTTTGATACAGTGGTATGGAAGTTCTGGCAGCTTTGAAGAAGCTGAAAAGCTATTCAACAACATGTGCGAAAGAGGGTTAGAACCTGATGTTTATGTGTTCACTACATTGATAAATTGGAATTGTAGAAAAGGAAATCTTAAAAGGGCATTTGCTTTGTTTGATGAATTGACTGAGAAAGGCATTTTTCCTAATGCTCACACCTATGGGGTCTTAATTAGTGGTGTATGCAAAGCAGGCCAAATGGATGTAGCAGAAATCTTGGTGAAAGAGATGCAAAACAAGGGTATTGATGTAAATATAATAATATTTAATACAATAATTGATGGTTACTGTAAAAGAGGAATGATAGATGAAGCTTTGAGACTCAAAGCTGTCATGGAAAGCAAAGGATTTGAAGCAGATGTCTTCACCCACACCAGCATTGCGAAGGGGCTGTGTAAATTGAATAGGTATGAAGAAGCCAAGAAGTCTCTAATTGAAATGGTTGAAAAAGGAGTGACCTCCAATGTGGTGAGTTTCAATATATTGATTGAGATATATTGTAAGGAGGGGAACCTTGCAGAAGCAGGTTGTTCAGGGAATTGGATGATAAGGGAATATTACCTAATAATTTTTCATATAATACTGTTATAGATGGTTATTGCAAGAAAGGGAAGATGAATCAAGCTCATAGGCTAAGATTTGAAATGATCCAAAAGGGTTTGCTGCCAGATGTCTATACATACACATCACTTATACATGGTGAATGTATTGCTGGCAGGGTAGATGAGGCACTGAAACTTTTCAAGGAAATATTATTAGAGAGCATAAAAGGGAATGCTGTGACCTACGCAGCAATTATTTATGGTTAGTCCAAGGGGGAAAGAGATGAAGAATCCTTCAAACTCTATGATGAGATGATAAAGCTGGGCTTCACACCTGATGATAGAGTTTATAATTCACTTGTCGGCAGCCTTCATAAATCTGGACCTCATGATGCTGCAGAACAAAAGTAGATAAGTCAGAGAATAACCAGAAAGAAGGAAAATCCAGCTCTAATGCTGATATAGACTTTCTGATGTTAGGTAATATACAAGTCCTTTGATGTTTGTCTCTTTTATGCTTTTTCTTTTAAATAACTTTTGTCCTAAATGGTTATGGATATGTTCTATTTTCTATCTTTGAAATCATTATTAACTAGATGGATGTTAAGAAAATGTACAGAGGAAATTGAACATAAACGTGAAGGCTAGTACGTTATTGCAAGACCTGCTTTCGGGTGTGCATAATGCTTGGATTTTCCAACTCCGTGCAAACCCCAAAATCATGCCAAACCAGCACCGAAACATTTGCTTATTTTACCTAACTACAAGCCTTGAAAAACTGAGACTGTTTGGGGATTGCTGTAGATTATTTCTTCTTATTAAAAAAGACATGTAGGGCTTTGAATTTTCTATTTTGCTGAAGTTCTGGAGGATTGTACCTAAACTTTGACGAGATTTTTAAAAAATAGGGCAGGAACACATATTGGAAAAGTCTAGGTAAAGAAAAGTCTTATTTAGTGTGTATTCATGTTAGATATCATTAGCTTTAGTGTAGAAATTTTAATTAAATAACCACCACCCTCCTTTCAAGGGGTGGTTGTTGTTGTTGATGAAGGAACCTAGACTTGTGTAATGTTTTGTCTCTTATGATATAGTGGAATACAGCTTTTATTCAAAAAAATAAAATTTAAGTAAATTGTGACTCTGTGAACTAGTTTGGGTGCACTGCAAGTAACTATTTAGTACTAACTCTGGTCCTAATTATAGGAACACTTGTTGCTGAAGTTCTGGAGGATTGTACCTAAACTTTGACGAGACTTTTAAAAAATAGGGCAGGAACACATATTGGAAAAGTCTAGGTAAAGAAAAGTCTTATTTAGTGTGTATTCATGTTACATATCATTAGCTTTAGAGTAGAAATTTTAATTAAATAACCACCACCCTCCTTTCAAAGGGGTGGTGGTTGTTGTTGATGAAGGAACCTAGACTTGTGTAATGTTTTCTCTCTTATGATATAATGGAATACAGCTTCTATTCGAAAAAATAAAATTTAAGTAAATTGTGACTCTGTAAACTAGTTTGGATGCGCTACAAGTAACCATTTAGTACTATTTATTTACTTTCGTAATATTTAATTGTACTCTATTGATAAGCAAAGTTTGTTATAAACAGAATAAAGCTTTTGCCTTATCCTTTTTCTTCCTAGGTAACAGAACAGCTTTTGCCATCATGTTATTATTCGATAAATGTAAGTATATTCATCGACTTTCTGATTGGCTGTGCAATAGGGTAACTGCGCAAGTGGTGATTCAGCATTCTTCTCTTTGGGTCAGTGTTCTTGCATCAATCTGTCCACTGTTCACCTCCCTCTCATGCTCTCCTGATCCTTTTCAGTTATTTTCATTGTAGTACTCACATTTTTGTCACAAAATTGCCTGTTTACATGTACATTGTGGCTGACTTTTGTGTCTTAAATATATTTGGCTCTCCATTATGAATATGTTTACATTTCTTTGGTGGATTCGACTATGTTATTTTGCAACACAATTTCCAAATATGTGCTCTGACCTGATTTTTTATGACGAATTATTTGCTTTAGGTAACACCTCTACCGTTTTCTCAAGTTAAAGCAGTTTTAGAAATATTCTATGGGAGCATCCACTTGTGTACATTGTAACTAATAGAAAGCTTAATGCTATTGTTAGTCCTTCTACTCTTTTATTGAATTTTGGTTTTGGTTCCTATAGTTTCATAAAAATTTAGTCTTAGTTTGATGACCGGTCCTTATACTTTTAACGAATTTTGATTTTGATTTCTATACTTAAACTTAAACAGAATCCTTATTAAACTATTAAAATTACAGGATGATATTGACCCCTTACAAAATCTGAAACATTATCCAGGAACAAAATGTTGCATTGGGTTATGTGGATGGTAGAGGAAATATACTACTAAATTAGTGATATATGCATTCTCTAATAGGGACCTTTTAGTAAATAAAAAGTGGGAATCAGAATTAGTTAGAAGAGAGAGAATATGTTAGACACAAGATATAGACCATTTGCGTTTTGTGAATGAATTTAGTCTATTTCCCTTTTTAGTTATATCAAAGGTACAAAGCCATTTGTCTGGCCATGGCACCGCCGCCGAACACCAGATCCCAAGACCGTCTAGGTGAGCTGAAACACCGCCTTGAGTCGCTCCACACCACAATGCACACCTGCTTCGAACAAAGTTCGCAAGACATAGCCGACCTCAAGCTGACTGCGACTCGACTGGAGGAATTTATGCAGAAGCTCGAGACCCGATTCTCCTCCTCCACCACCGTCAACAATGGCAAACAACCTACTAATGGTACCGCTGGTGGAACCGACAGTGCTTCAGGCTCATCCATCCTCGTATTCCTTCCTTCGGTACCTTCCATGAATTGCATCAACCGCAACCCACGTCTGCTTATCTCATCCCCACGAAACAGGGTCATGTAGAGTTTCCAAAGTTCGATGGTTCTGATTTCCGCGGCTGGGCTTATCGTTGCCACCAGTTCTTCAACGTTGACGGAACACCACCAGAGCACCGCATCCATCTCCTCAGTATTCATCTCGAAGGTCACGCACTCTGTTGGCATCAGATGTTTATGCGTCATCAGAGCTGACATTCGCTGGGAGGATTATTTTCTACAAATTGAGGCTAAGTTCACCGATGTACGTGACAAGCACCCCCTCATTTCGCTGAAGAAGCTTCAACAAGGTGAAGGCCTTGTTAGTGATTATGAGTGTCAGTTTGACGAATTGCTATCCAAAGTCAACATTCTGGAGCCGATTGCTATCAACCTCTTTATCGGTGGCCTTAAACCCGACATTCGCCAATTCGTTTTGAACTTTTCTCCCCCATCGTTGGCTAGTGCCACATGCTCTGCTCGCCTTCAGGAAATAACGATCAAGACTTTCCACGAGAACTCTCCAGGTTGCGATCACCGAGTTTTGCCTATAACCTCATATGGACACTCAATGGATTCGAGTCCTAAAATTTCTACAGTGACGGGCTTGAAGGCTGGCCCATTCTCATCCACAATATCTGACCAGTGAAATTTTCAACCCCATTCTCTAACCAGGGTCTGTCGGCATCCTCCTCCAGTTCCACGTCACACCCGCCGGCACCACTCTCTTCAGGTTCTATCTCGAAGCCTACTCGCCATCTCTCTAAAAAGGAAATGGATGAAAGACGTCGTCGCGGCTTGTGTTATTGGTGCCCTGAGAAGTATTCCTCGTCTCACAAGTGCAAGGACATTGGTGCCCTGAGAAGTATTCCTCGTCTCACAAGTGCAAGGACTCTTGCGTCTATATGCTAGTCATCGACGATGATGGAGAAGAATTTGTGGATGCTCTGGGTGATGCTCAAGGACCCACAGAGGGTAGTATCAACGCTATTGAAGGTCACCTTCACACTTCCACACTGAAACTCCTTGCACGAGTCAGGAACCAACAGATTATTGTTCTCATAGATCTTGGTAGTACCCACAATATTATTGACGCTTTTGTGGTTAAGAGGCTCAAGTTGACAACGCACGAGCGAGTTCCTATTCGCATGACTGTCACTGACAACTGTCAAGTGTGCTTGTCCACATTTTGCCATCAGCTGAGTTGGGAAATGGGGGGCTCAAGTTTCTATTCGGATTTCCTGGTAATGAAGATAGGAGGGTATGATGCCATTTTGGGGGTTAAGACTTTGGGGCGATTTTCAATGGATATGGGGTCACAGCTCTTTGAGTTTGACTGGAATGGTCAACATATGGCAATACAAGGGTTGGATATGGGAACTCGCTTCTGCTCAGAAGACCATGGTCAGTTTGCTCTTAAACCTGCTGTTATTATGGGTCGCAAGAATGTCCACCGCAACAATCTTCCTGTTACTCAAGTCTTGGTCCAGTGGAACCTTACTCAACCTGAAGACGCCACCTAGGAGGACCTTTCTGTCATCAGAACCAATTTCCTTCTTTCCCTATTGTTGCTGACCCTACTAATGTCATCCTTGTGGACAAGGATTCTTCTTTTGGGGGGGGGGAGTATTGATATATGCATTCTCTAATAGGGAACTTTTAGTAAATAAATAGTGGGAGTCAGAATTTGTTAGAAGAGAGATAATATGTTAGACACAGGAAATATACACGTGTACTGGACCATTTGCATGTTGTGAATGAATTTAGTCTATTTCCTTTTTTAGTTATATCAATTAGTATCTATATTGGGATATTTACTGGGTTTTATATTTGATAATCAAATAAATCGACAATCTTTTCAAAGTGTGTGATTTCTATTGTCTAGTTTTCTGAATTGACTGTTAAATTAGGATTTGAAGCAGATATCTTTACTCACACCAGCATTGCTAGTGGGCTGTGTAAGTTGAGGAGTCCACATTATATGCACATAGTTTTGTGCTTCTTATGTGCTCATATCTCTATTAGAGGTATGAGCATTTTTTTTTAATTTTTTTATATATTGTATTTATTTAGATTTAAATTACATGCTACTTTGTGACATGTTTTTTGCACCCAATATCTCAAATTAATTAGTTTCCATGATACTGATGTTACAAACAAATATTTCTGAATGCAGAACTTGAAACTAATTAATTTGAGATACTGGGTACCAAAAAAAAATGTCAAAAAACAACATATAATTTAAATCTAAATAAATATAATATATGAAAAAAAAATGCTCATACCTCTATAAGTAGCACATAAACTATGTACATATAATGTGGACTCATAAGTTGAGTGGGTGTAAAGAAAAAGCTAATGGCAATTGCTGAATGTAGATGTTTACGTTTCAGTGGTGGCTTGCGTGGCATAGATGGCAAACGAAATTTGCTGCTAACCGAGTTGGATTTATTTGGTTCGTGATTCAATTGTCAAAAAATCAAGAAATTTTTTCAATGATGTGATTTCTAATTCCGAGTCTTCTGAATTGACTCTTAAATCATGGAGCCATGATTCCATTATTATATATATATATATATATATATAAGAACAACTTTTTTACAAAGCAAACTGTTGGTTGAGGTGGTAAGAGGTCTCACTTTATCAAGAAAAAGAATAAAATTGAATCCCGGGGGAAGCACACTTGTTGGGAAAGGTAAGAATCCTTTGCCCTCTAACCGCAATTGTAGTTCTTGATTCTCATGACCACTTGGACTATCTAGTGCATCCAAGTCTTTAATCACTAGTTGTATTTACTTGAATATATATATATATATATATATATATTAATCACTAGTTGTATTTACTTGAATATATATATATATATATATATATATATATATATATATATGTATATGTATATGTATATGTATCTGTGTGTGTACACACATATACATTTTGTGTGTGTGTGTGTGTTTTTTTTTTTTTTTTCATCCCAGAGAGTATATGTATGATAAAAACAAAGAAACAAATTATTAACTAATACTCCATCTGGTTATTTTTATAAGTAATTTTTATCCTTATTACGTAAAACAAACTGGCAATTAAGATTAGTTAAAAACAATGCATGTGTCAAAAATGTTAAATATGCCCCTATTTATGAAAAGGGCATAGGAGACATAATGAGTAATAAATATGAGAGAATAAGTGATGAATGAAGGATGATTAATGTGTATTTAACAGAGATAGAAAATCAAAAAATAGTTTAAATTTTCAAACACAGGGAGAAAATTGTTTATAAGGGGAAAAAAAGTTACTTATAAAAAAACACAAGAGGCAAGCATCTTCGGATAGTGCTGTGAGGAGAACACTTTCATCGGATCCACGTCCTTCTTCATGCCCTTATCACGTGCCAACTTAAGTTATTCCCCTCATACAATTATTTCCCTAATCTTTTTTTTATTTTTATTTTATGTGTTCACTCCAATCCTTAATATAATAGCTACTTGATTTTTTTAAGGATTAACGAAGTTAAATAAATTACATTAAAATAATTATATTTACCATGGTTCTTAAACTAATTTTTTTTACTTGTAAAATGATATATAATCTAATATTATACCATCTATATTATGATTAACATATTTATCTAACTGCCTTAATCTTTCCTTAAAAAAAATGAATCGGGTCTTATGTTAATATGTGGAGTTAGTATTATTTTTCAAATAAGGTCCCTTTAGTCGTTTCATTTATTCCTATTCCTTTTATTGCTTAAAGAAATATTTCATAATAAATAGATTCATTTGACCCAAAAAAATAATAATAATTGGATTCACATTGGTTTGTGTTGACAACTTTTCTCCATGTCTCTCTCTCTACCTTGGAATGTACCAGGCTAATTGCTGACGATGCTCTTGCTTCTGCTGATTAAACTCTTTTACAGGGTCAGCTCATCATGTTTTGAATATTTTTTAGGTAATTCTTTTAATAGAGAAATAATTAAAATATAACGGGAATAGCTCGGAATCTCATTCAACGAGGGATGTACGTTGAGGGAGTTACTATGTTTTAATGTACTTCATGGTTTGAACCCTTATCTCTCCTTTATGGGACAGGCTTTTGTACCATTACACTAAAGAAATAAGGTCTGGAGAAGATTTAGGATGTCAAATGCACTAAAATTTAATTTGGGATTTTGAATGCACCTAAAAAAATACTTTAAGGTATTTTGTGCACCACAAAATATTTTAGATATTGGATTCACCGAAACAAGTATCTTAGGGTCCTAGATGCACCTTAACACAAAAAATAAATTATAAAATTAAATTTCAAAATTTAAAAGAAGAAGAGGAATTTTACATAAATTCAAAAAAAAAAGTTTTAACTACATTTTGATATATTAATATTGTTTTAATTTAAGGGACTAAAGCGTCAATTATTTTTGTGATGCCCCAAATGTCATTCTCCATTATCCATGTAATATTTTGTTGTCTCCTAATTAATAAAGTTTCATATCAAATAATTTTAAATGTTGCTTCAATCTTTTTCATTAAGCTACGCCATAAAACACGAATCCACATGTGGTGCTTATAATTAGGTACTTAGTTATGTGCTTATACCTCTAATTAGAGGTATAAGTAATTTTTTTATTTTTTTATATATTGTGTTTAGTTAGATTTAAATCATATGTTACTTTCGAGATTTTTTTGCATCCAAGATCTCAAATTAATTAATTTTCAGTTCAGTATTTGTCTATAACACCAATATTATGAAAATTAATTAATTTGAGATACGGGTACAAAAAACATCTCGTGAAAAGTTAAAGATATGATTTAAATCTAACAAAATATAATATATATAAAAATTTAAAAAAATTAAAAAAATTACTTATACCTCTAATTAGAAGTATAAGCACATAACTAAGCACCTAATTATAAGCACCATGTGAACCCCATAAAACACTACCATTCGTTTTCCTCTTTTGCTAAAGTTTGGTTTCCTCTTTTCCGAAGTTTGATATGAAAGCTCTTTTTTTTCTTTTCTTTTTTCCTTTTAAATTTCAATGTTCAATAAGTACATTTTGATTTTTCTAACAGATTAAGACATATATATATGTATAAAATATGAATTAAAACTAATTGCAAAAGTACTAATAAACAAAAGGGAGAAGCTCGAACCAAATGCGGATGAGAATGTCAAAAAAAAAAAAAAAAAGGCAGAGAAATGCATACAAGAACCTCTTTCACGAGAATTTCAATATTGTTCTTGGAAAAGTCTCAATTACTTTGTATGAATTTTTTTAAAGTAACCTAATTTCTCTCACCTACAAAAGAAACCAAAATTTCTTAATTATATTGTCCCAAAATGTTATGTTACTTTTAGTCTTAAATGTAGGACCTAGTCATGAATGCAACGCAATTTACACTACAAACTATGTCATAAATATAGAATGTAAATAAAGGATTTACTTTGAATTTAAATATAAGACGTCAATCTACTATATCTTTCAAATTTATAATTTATTTTTCAAATTATCTCTATTAATTATATATAGTAGGGAGTGAAGTTTCTATCCAGGAGTAATTATATATAATGCATGTGATTAGAAAAGGTATTTTAGAAAAACTAATATATATTTATTACAAATTGTTAATTAACTAATTTTCTTCCATTATTATTAACTTAGCTGTTTCAAATGACCCAAGATCCTAAGGATTTTCCAATTTCATGTGACTTCAAATGGGATTTTCCCAACCAAGCATTGATTCCTAACGTTGGGTGAATATAATTCAATGTAAAATTTAAAGAAACTTTTATAAACCTCCTAAGTCCTACATAATGAGAAAATCATAAAAAGAAAATGATGTCAAATATAGAAATAAAATACATCACCCAAAATTGAGGGATGTGTTGCTGGAAGTGGGGATTTCTCCATGTATATGTACATGAAATATGGATCTAGCTAATATTAAATTAAGATTGAGATTAAACACAACAAGTGGCTACACTAACAGTTTTTAGTTAAGTAGGTTTCTAAGAGGGTATTACGGGTAAAAGCACCAAAATAACAACTTTTACTAAAAATTGTACTCAATTAAAACATATGAGAAAATATGTTTCCAAATAGGGCAGTCAGTAACGCGACGCCACTCGAAAGTGACGCCACTCAAATGAGTGGCATCAATAATTAGGTATGAATAGAACAAGAGAGCCAGGAGGATTATTACTGCGCCATAGAATGCTGCTTTTTATAACCACAAAAATCCATATTTTTTTTATAATATAAAACGGGCAAATGAATAAAAATAAATTAAATTAAGTAAAAAATTAAATTAAATTATTTTTATTTAATTTAATTTAATTATATATATTTTATTAATTTTCATATTATTATTAAAATTCCATTTAAATACCAAATGAATTTGTAAAACCCCCGTTTGCAGCGACGGTGAGCAAAAAAAGATTTAGAAAGTAGACACGACTTTTAGGGGTTTACAAATTCGCGCAAATGACCATTTTGCCCTTAGTTCTAAATAATTAAAAAGAAAGAAAAAACCCACGGTGGGCCCCACCGCCTAAGTTACCACCCGGCGGGCGTACGCATAATCACCACGTGGTGGCGGCCCAGCCACCCGTGGGCGGGGACCGGGAACCGGTGGGAGGGTTTTTTTTTTTTTTTTTTTGGTGGGTGGGGTGTTTTGTCAAAAATCAAAATGTGTTTTGGAAATGTAGGGGGTGGGGTTGAACCCCCCCCCCCCCACAAAACCAAGTAGCCCAACCAGTTGGGCTACTTGGTTCTCTTATTATATATATACATTAATAAATATATATATTCTTCTTAACATTTTTTCAACGATAATTACCATTCCACAAGTGAAAATTACCATTCGTGAAGTGAGAATTACCATTTTTAAGTGAGAATTACCATTTTTTCTCCAGGGTTCACTTTTTTTACTTGAAGCATGTTTTGTAAAAACCCAAAAAAAATAAACTTTTACAAAACCGAAGTGAGAATTACCATTCGTGAAGTGAGAATTACCATTTTTCTCCAGGGTTCACTTTTTTACTTGAAGCATGTTTTGTAAAAACCCAAAAAAAATAAACTTTTACAAAACCCGAAGTAATTCTCACTTCCGAAATGGTAATTCTCACTTCACGAATGGTAATTCTCACTTCGGGTTTTGTAAAAGTTCATGTTTTTTGGGTTTTTACAAAACATGCTTCAAGTAAACAAAGTGAACCCGGAGAAAAAATGGTAATTCTCACTTCGAAATGGTAATTCTCACTTCACGAATGGTAATTTTCACTTGTGGAATGGTAATTATCGTTGAAAAAAATGTTAAGAAGAATATATATATTTATTAATGTATATATATAATAAGAGAACCAAGTAGCCCAAGTGGTTGGGCTACTTGGTTTTGTGTGGAAGGGGGGTTGAACCCCACCCCCTACATTTCCAAAACACATTTTCGATTTTCGACAAAACACCCCACCCACCAAAAAAAAAAACCCCCCACCGGTTGCCGGTCCGCCGCGGGGTGGTGGGCCGACGATGGCGGCCGCCGCGGTGGGGCCCACCGTGGGTATTTTCTTTTTTCTTTTTAATTATTTAGAACTAAGGCAAAATGGTATTTGCGCGAATTTGCAAAACCCTTAAAAGTCCTTGTCACCTCTAAGTCTTTTTGCAAATTCGCGTCACCTCTGGGGGTTTTACAAATTCATTTGGTATTTAAATGGAATTTTCCCTTATTATTATTATATATAATATTGAATTATTTTTTTATTTATTTTGTTTTTTGACGCCACTCATTTGAGTGGCCACTTAAGTGACGTCTCTAATATTTACGCCACTCGGCGTTTTTAATACTGACGCCACTAGTGACTCTCTATTTGGGTAAATCTTTTCTCATATATTTTAATTGGAAATAATTTTTGGTAAAAATTGTCAATTTGGTGGTTTTCTTAGGTATTACGAGATTTTATGTATAAAACTGATTGATGCATTCAAGTGATTCCTTATCATATTTCCCACATGTGGGGCAGCAAAATTGTATCATGAGAAACCTGTGAGTAAACATGGGTTGAAGTACTCCCTTTGTTTTAAAATATTTGCGGTCAAAAGTTATGCAAGCGTATTAAACAAGGTTATTAAATATCCAAATTTATAACACGTATTATTCTTGTTTTATATTTTTAGACGAAAAAACTGCCCGACTTATTATTTTTATAGTGTAGCAAATTAATATTAATGCTATATAAAAAATTAAAGTAAAATATATTTTAAAATAAAACAACAATTTTAAATAATAAATCTTTTGAAATGGTATATTGAAAACAAAATTTTGCAAAAAATGGGAAAATTGGCTAAAAGTCCTTAATTGGAAAATTAATTGGTCATTGGTACCTGTAATATGTGGTCTATTAGAAGATATGTGGAGAAAGTGATGAAATTGCATACTATGGAAGTTTAGTTGTAATTCTTAGAAGTTGAATTGCAATTTGTGAAAGGTCAATCGCATTTACACTTTTACTTAATTTTTACACCACAGAAGCTCAGTTACAATTTGCAAAAGGTCATTTGTAATTTGTGAAAAGTTAATTGTAATTCATGATTCACATTCTATTATACTAATCTGCCATAGTTCACCTTCTTTGTCTCCCTGGATCACCAAATCTATCACACAAGATCTATTATTTTTCTTTTTGAAATTTTGATTTTAGTTTTTAATCAAGTTAAAAAGGTGGAGGAGGGAGGAAGAGGCATCAAAGATTGAAGAAATGGGGGAGACAAAGGTAGATGCCACGACAGCAGACGAAGTCGCTAGACGCCATCATTGTTTATCGAAGTCACGTGGTTGGAGTTTGCTTGAGGGGGATATAGATTTTGTGATGGATGAAGTTGGAAAGATAAAAGAGACGATGACGAAGTAGAAGGTAGTGAGGGAATTGATATGTATAAAATTTGAAAAAGTATATCTTTATTTTATCAACAGTAAAGTTTTCATTTTATATGATTATTTATTTCTCCTAAAAAACTTGCTTTCTTTTTTATTTTATTTTTTTGTGTGTCCTATTCCCCAATTAATTTCTCAAGGATTTGTTTCCAATCTTCCTAAGAAAAAAAGTAGCGTATTCTGAAGAAAATATCTTCATTTGTTTTTCTGTCAGTGTGACATCATTCACATTCAAACACTATTGGGCAATTGTCAGAGACTCAAAAAAGTCAAATAAAGAAGCTTCTAACCACTTAATGAAGAGTTTCGTTCCGCGTGATAAGTTTGAACGATTGGACAGACTGAAGCCATATTTTTTTAAATAAAATAAATAACAAGTTGAGGACACAAACCAACTAATTATAATAATTAAATATATTAAAATTTTAAAAGATAAAATTTAATTAGATTTACCAATATTCGTAAGTTGAATTATTAAATCAAATATTCTCAAAGAAATTAATATGCTACGATTTGATTGTAGAGTTCAACATATCAATATAAGTAAACTAAATTTTTGTGTATGAGAAAATCTCAACTAAATACTGGTGATTACTAAAATACTAACTTTAACCTTTAATATAAGATCTAGTTTGTTGTACAATCTATACTATGAAAGAAATCTTTGTTAAGGATTGCACGTAGTAAAATTTAGGCTTATATTTTAAATGAATTCTTAATTAGGTCAAGAGCCTAAATACGGATTTCTAAATGTTGTTAAAAGATTTGAATTTTTCGCCATAATTAAAAAACAAAATTGATAGTGGGTGCAACTTTAATTCTTTTAGCTCGATTTAATTGAGATTTTCACTTTATTTTTGGTTAATTAGTTTGTTTGTTTTATGTTCATGTTCACGTGTGTCTATATAAAAAGGCTAAAATGTATAAAGCTCCATGAAATTTGAGTCGTATATCACTTCCTTAATATTTAAAAGTTCACATTGAAAACGCTAATGTTTTATGTCTTTACTATGAACTCCCTACGGTTAAATGTGCCATTAAATTTAACGTTTTTTGCCATGTCTAAATTTTTATTATATACCTTGTCATTTAAAAATGTCACTTTACACTTAACATATAATTTCAAGTATTTTATACTTTTTTATTTAAAAGGGTTAAAGCGCTAAATGCCCCAAAAGTTTTTACAATTGGCATTGAGCACCTAGAAGTTTTGAGGGTGCAATTGTGCCCGAAAGGTTTAAAAATTGGGGCAACATCACCCTCTCTGTTAACTGACCTTATGGTCAACGTTCGTTGACCAAATATGTATTGGCATCCACCTTCTTCCATGTCAAATTTTTATCTAAAAACTCAAAAAGATTATATCATGTCCTTGAGACAGAAAAAAAAAAAAAAAATTCCTCCCATCCCCCCGAGATCCACCATTCCCGAGGATTGGAGTTCACGTTGTCACCAAACCCTCAAAGCTCCTCACCGCTATTGTTGCCAAGGAGCCGTTAGTTCTCTATGTGTTTTGATGATGAGTGACAATTGTAAACCGCCTAAGAGTTTTGTCTTAGAAAATTGAAAAATTTACTAACATGACAAAACTCGAGTTTTTTTTTCAAAACTCGAGTTTTGTTTTTCAAAACTCGAGTTTTGGTCTTGATAGAAATGGCCAATTTCGGTGATCGAGCAAAACTCGAGTTTAGCATGGCAAACTCGAGTTTTGACGGAACAAAGTCTTTTAAGTTTTTCAAACTCGCCTCGTGCCTTGTCACCAAGCTTTCAAAGTTTTCATGATAAAATGAAAACTCGAGTTTTGATTTCAAAACTCGAGTTTTGGCCAACCCGAGAGCATTACAAGTTTTCAAAGTTTTCATGATAAAATGAAAACTCGAGTTTTGATTTCAAAACTCGAGTTTTGGCAAACCCGAGAGCATTACAAGTTTTCAAAGTTTTCA
Source organism: Acacia acuminata (assembly GCA_019022655.1). Classification (NCBI taxonomy): domain Eukaryota; kingdom Viridiplantae; phylum Streptophyta; class Magnoliopsida; order Fabales; family Fabaceae; genus Acacia; species Acacia acuminata. The sequence goes on from JAFJYI010000309.1 coordinate 557,527, forward strand.
TGATAAAATGAAAACTTGAGTTTTGATTTTAAAACTCGAGTTTTGGCCAACCCGAGAGCATTACAAGTTTTCATAGTTTTTCATGATAATATGAAAACTCGAGTTTTGATTCCAAAACTCGAGTTTTGGTCAAACGAGAACAACTCACTTTTCGAGTCTATGAAAACTCAAGTTTTATTTTGAAACTCAAGTCTTGGAGTTTTGGACTACAACATACCATTTTCACTAACATTCCAAAACTCGAGTTTGGTTTTGGAAACTCGAGTTTTGAGATTCATTTAAACTTTAGTTCAAAAGCTCGAGACACGACTTTACTCTCTGGAAGTTGAAAACTCGAGTTTAGTTTTGAAACTCGAGTTTAGACTTAAGTGCACAGTTGAAAACTCGAGTTTTGCCGAACAAACTCGAGTTTCCAACGCCGATTTTGAAATCCAGCTTTCTACGTTTTTGCAAAGTGATCTTGCTTGAACAAAATACTTTCCAGGAACATTCTCTACTACTCTTAGCTATGCTTAATGACTTTATTAGTGAGTTTCAGGTGATTTAGAGAATGATTTTAGAGAGATAAAGCAAAAAGCAAAAAATGGTCAGAGCATTAAATGCACTGGACAGAGAGTTGCATTACTTTGGGTATTTGATCTCGCACACGATTGCAAAGTATTAAAGAATGTTTACTACATCAAGCAACCGTGTCTCCAACGGATATATTTGCGAAGATCAACACAGCTCTTCTTGCCCACTGGATTAAGCCGAGATTAGAGAGAGAAGATGCCTAAACTCACTTCCTAACCTTGGCGAGTTTCTCCAACGGATCTATTGAAGTTGCAACGGTCATCTACCGATCTCTCGAGTATAAATAGGACCGCATTCAAGTCCTCCCAACTAACACAACAACGAAAACGCACAAGCATTCAATTTTCTCAACTACCTTTCGTTTTCACTTGTATTTGTCTTTTGACATTATAAGCTTCGGTGTTCATTATCATCTACTCTTAGAGAGAGTTTCTATCTCAGTAAATCATTTATTGATTGAGATAACCACAAGTCGGGGACTTGGTGGTTGGGTGTATTGATTACAACTTGTAAGGGGGAGTGAGTTCTAGAGAGAGAACTACTCTTGAGTACGAGTGTGTAATCAGCTTGTGAGTATAGTGGATTGAAAATCCCAAGTGTGGCTTGGGGACTGGATGTAGGTCAAAGATAAGACTGAACCAGGATAATTTCTATTGTGCAAGCTTTCCTTCCCTTCCTCCTCCGTCTATCTCGGTTTCATTTCTTCAAAAACAGCATATTTCTAAAAGTTTTTAAAATACCCAATTCACCCCCTCTTGGGTATATAGCTCCATTTACAGGAGCAACTCCGTGAAGATCGCCAAGAGGGCCCAAGGAAGAGGATGACATTGTGGGTGTAACATCTTAATTTTATTTTTAGGATTTAATTGAAATTATGAAATAATTATATATGATTATGGTAATTAAATTGTAATTGTGAGTGAAAAAGAAAAATCGAAAAAAAATATTAAAATAAGGTTGGGGCTCTTGTGGTAATTTTCTCTATCTCAAAAAAGAAGAAGAAGAAGAAGATATATGGCGATGTGGAAGAAGGAGGAAGAAAAAAAATTAAAAATTAAAAAGAAATGTATGAAGCGTGCTGCCCATAAAAAGGGACATGTGGGGGGTAATAATTACACCCATTTCCCTCCTATCTACCACTCTGATCCTATTTATAAGTCTACTTTGATAAAAAAAAATTTGGTCCTATTTATAAATCCAGTTTCATGTAATAAATGAGATTGTGACAATTTTTTCCATATTAATTGTACCTATAAAGATAGAGAGAGAAGACATAATTTTAAAATATCCAATCATAAATGAAGGCAAAGTTGAAAATTTACCATCATAATCATTGAGATAACTACATCTCCTTAATATGTGAGATTTGGTCAAAGTGGACTTATAAATAGGACCAGGCATATATATATATATCCTTGCTTGGCGGTGAAAATCAGAGAGAACAGAGCAAGTGATAGGATTGGGGGATCTAAATCATATCTTATCTTAACCATAAGAGCCCTAGGATTAGTAACAGAGTCTACATTCTGTGCTCCCTTAGCTATCCCCCAAAGTCTTAACTTTCAAAGCTTGAACCTTGCTCCTTGAGGTATATCTTTATTGCTCCATTTCCTGATATAACGGTTGACCTCCTCTTACTATAATCCCTTCCTTTCGTATTCTTAAGTTACTCTTCTTTTCAATTTCGTTTTGGGAATTTAATTCAGACCCTAATTTCCATATCAGAGGTCCTAAAGTCAGCAACAGAACCCACATTCCGTGCTGTCTTATCCATCTGTGGAGTTTTAACTCCCTGGAGCTTAACCCTCTTCCTTAGGGTATATGTCCTTTTCTGCTCCAGTTGCTCAAAAGTGTATTAGTACCCTTAACCACTTTAATTTACCTTTTACCAGTACCGTCCAAACCATGCTTTGTACCAAAATGTTACACCCCTACCGGCCTCGCCATTTTAGGTGGCGGGTTAGAGAGACCCTTTTTGCTTATTACCTTTCCTTTAATCACTTTAAGCATATATTAGAGTGTGCGCGATAGAGCATATCATCGGTTTGGACAATCATAATATACTGGAAAAGGTACAAACAAAGATATAAAGTAGTCCCCATAGGGTTAAGGGTACAATCGTCCAAAATAAATACTGAACAATAAGTATAAATCATACAATCATCCCAAAAATAGATATACAAACCATGATAGGGCATCCCCTATTTCTTCAGTCTTCCACACCATGCCCTTAATATGCTTATTCCTGAACAGCTCAACAACTAATACTTATATTCTTTGAAACAGTCTGGAGTTCAAAATTGAACCCCAAATTAACTGTCAAACTCATATGCTATATGTATGCAATGCATTATATGCAAACTATAATCAGGAAAAATAAACTTGGCATGTACCACATACCCATAGGACCGCTTGCTCAAGACAAGCCCTAGAATCCATAGCGCTAAGAAGCCTCAGTAGCCAAGGCTGCAGACCCTAACCACCTACCTCAGGCTTCAGTAGTAACCTAAGGACACACATTCCAATAAGTACTACCTATCTCATATACCTTGGGCCTCAACAGTGACCTAAGGGCACGATGTCCAATAGGTACTACCTACCCTACATGCCTCAGGCCTCAGCAACAACCTAAGGATATGCAGTCCAATAGGTACTACCTACCTGTCATACCTTGGGCCTCAGTAGTAACCCAAGGATACACAGTCCAATAGGTACTACCTATCCAAATCCTCAACCATGGTAAAACAAACATGCAAGAGTAACATAAAGCATGCGTGTTAACACTTACTACTTGGTGCTTTCCTTGGAATCAATGAATCCTTTCCTTAATGCTTCAAAAGTATCCTATACACATCGCAACCATAAATACAGCCAAAAATACCATAATTTTAAACCCTCAAATAGATTCCACTTCCAATATCAAGATTTTCGCCTATACCCAGAATTTGTAGAAATAATGTTCCGATTTCAAAATTTCATAGATAATTCAATAAAAATCTGATTGATGTGATTCTCACGGCCACAAAACCCTTATTATGTATAGTTTACAATAAAAATAATTTCCAAAGTCATTTGGGTTCATTTCCTTTTCTTATCCTCAAACCTTAGCCGCTGGTCAAAGAAAGAGTTTACGTTTTAGGGTCGTTTTCAACAATAAATATCTCCTAGTAGGAAAATCGAAAAGTCACAAAATCTTATACCAAAATTAAGCTCAGGATGTCTACTTTAACCTTGTAAAATTTCAAACAAATGGACTTCATTTACTATTTAAAATCCATTGATTAAACATCGCTGCCCAGAAAACACTGTTATTGGCATATTTGCTTTGTTATTGTGACTTAGGGTTTTTCGGGTTCGTATATCTTATCTTTGACCTATTCCCATACAAAATCACGTTTTAAACCCATTGGAATGTTTAAAAATATCAAAATACCACTTTATCCTCATGTTAACACTATTGGACCGAAGTCCCAAAGTTACAACCACTAAGTCACAAGTGCACTTACCTTGAGTCTTCGAACTCATATGCCTTCTTCTTCCTTTGGAGCCAAAGACTTTTCTGCACACCTCCTTCTTCTCCTTGAACACGCCTAGGACAGTAGAAAAATGGGTAGAGATGGTCCTTAAATAAAGCCCAAGGTGTAGGTGAAATATCCAACTTTTGCTACTATCCCCTGGTCCAAAGGGTGCCTCAAGTTATTGCATGATTCCTTTGCTTTTTCTCCAAGAAAATCTAGAGACTTCTAGGCAACAGGCGCCATTTGTTCCACAAAATCTGATTCAAATGTTGGTGTAGTTTAATCCTAACTTTTTTAATCTTTTCTATCTCTTCATAATGACTTGATTTGACCTATTTCCTTGCTTTTCCTTTAACTAATTCTAGATTTTTCTTTGTGTTCTTTAACAAGCTTCTTGAATACTCTTCCCTTCTACTTGTATAAAGATATAAGGTAGGGACCTCATGGAATACAGGCATGTGATGCCTTAGCTGATGTCGTGGGTGAATCTGTTGGAGAACAAATGGCATCAAACAGACCCGCCGAGAGACTCCACAAAGATTTGTAGAAAGTATCATTGGATATAAAAGTCTCTCAACGTTTGGTAGTGCAGATCGTCCTAAACTTGAGGATGTCATCGAGCACTGTGTACTAGGGTCATACTTTGACTGTACAACTCTATTTTCCTGAGAATAGGGAAAACAATGTACTCTTGGGTAGGACTGAATGCATGAGTGTAGATGGGCATGCCAAAAAGACTCATAGTCCCCTACAAGGGATTAGTCGTTCACAGGACCGGTAGGACTTGGGTGACTTCTAGTTGACTCAGGAATCTATGCACAATAAGCGATTATAAAGAGTCATGATCCATCTTAGAGTCAATAGAAGAATATTCCTAGTTCCATGAAAAGCTACATTTAGTCAACCAAGAGAGATGATACTCTACCTTTGCTCTTGACTAAATGTGAATGACAATGTGAGGGATGAAGCCGGCATAGTATCCAAATTGGAAAAAGGTAGATCACTTTATCAACTTAATTAATTCTGGGGCCACAGAGCATTGATAGTGTCTTATGTGGTCATTAGATAACTTGGGGCCATTAAAGGAGTTTGATTGGTCCAAGGTTATTTATGTCAATGATTAATTGGGCCTAATGGGTTACACAAAATGATTATTTTTTTAGGGTTAATTACCTAATTTGCCACGGAAGTTTTGCTAAGGGAGCGCCCAGCACCCGGAAGTTTTTAGGGTACCAAATTTGCCCCGGAAGTATGAAAAAGGTAGCAAATTTGCCCCTCGTTAATTTTGACTGTTATGTTTAACTGAGTACACACGTGGCATGCCACCTCATCAATCAAAAGTATCATTTTTGCCTTGGAAGTTTTCATTGAGGAGCAATTTTGCCCCGGAAGTTTTTATTGAGGAGCAATTTTGCCCCAAAAGTTTACAAAAGTAGCAATTTTGCCCTTCTTTCTCCCAATATTAAATTTGACTATTAGATCAGTCAAAGACCACACATGTCATGCCTTGAAAAGGTCAAACTTGGAGTCAAAGAAGGAGATCCTTGACATGTTGAGCTCAAGACGGCCAGAATTTGTGAAGCTAAACTAGTCACAGGGACTAGAGCCAGGAAATCGGGCCGGCCCGTTTAAGCCCTGGCCTTGTAGGGCTCAGGCTTGAAAAATAAGCCAGAAATTTGAAATTGGCCCTGGAGGGCCTCAGGCTTAATCGAGCCGGCCCTGCAGTTTGTATAGACTGATCACTTGCTTAGATCATAAGTGATGCTTCCTGTGACTAGTTCGGCTTCACAAATTCTGGCTGCCTTGAGCTCAACATCTCAAGGATCTCCTTATCTGACTCCAAGTTTGACCTTTTCAAGGCATGACATGTGTAACCTTTGACTGATTTAATAGTCAAATTTAATATGTGGGAAAGAAGGGCAAAATTGATACGTTTTGTAAATTTCCGGGGCAAACTTGCTCTCAGTGAAAACTTCCGAGGCAAAAATAATACTTAACTCTTATTGGGTTGATGAGGTGGCCTGCCATGTGTTAAACTTAACGGTCAAAATTAACGAATGGGCAAATTTGCTACCTTTTTCATATTTCCGGGGCAAATTTGGTACATTTTTCATACTTCCAAAGCAAATTTGGTACCCAAAAAACTTCCGGGTACTGGACACTTCCTTAGCAAAACTTCCATGGCAAATTAGGCCTTTAACCCTATTTTTTATTGCTTTAAATTAGCAAGCTTGGGCCAGTAATTGTTATTGGGCTTTTTCGAGAGAATATGTGTATTTAAACTAGAGTGGGACTCCAAGCCCAATACAAAAATGGCACCATATATGGTTCCTATAACATCCTAATTTTTATCTAAGGATTTAAGTATAATTATGAAATTAATTATTGGAAATTTAGGTTTATTTCTCTTTTAATTAATTTATTTTGGAAAAAATAATAAATTCAAGTAAGGAATAAATTAGGCCTAAAAATTATGGAATTAATATTTTATGGCCTAGGAAAAATTAATTGGAAAAAAAATCCTTATATAGAATTAAGGATTTAATTCTAGCATTTATCTAATATTTGCAATTAAATAAGTCAAGGACCTAATTGCAAATAAAGACCTTGTAGAGGGTCAAATATGATTACTTTGGAGTGGACCCCACATTCTTTGCATGCAAGATAACAAATTCCCCCTCTTCTTATTGATTCATCCAGTGCATACCTATATTCCTCTCTCATTGTCATATATTCAATTTGGATCCTCTCATGCTCTCACCCAAAGCATACAACCCATTTATTCATTCTTATTTATTCCATACGGCCCACATAAACACAGCCCATTTCCATTGCATTTCACAAATTATTATCTATGTCAGCTGCCTATTTTGCTGTCTTAAACACGTAATTGCCAAGAACACAGAGACACGCAAGAAATCTAGCGTATTTAACGAAAACGCAGGAAAAAAATTTCATTCAACTACTTTCACGGATTCGGCACAGCAGAGACAGTAACACCATGCTTCACAGATCAGCAACTCAGACCCCCCTTTGCTTCTTGAGCCTAGCGCCATGAACCAACATATTCTTCTTCTTGGACCGGACGCTCCATTCTTAATATAACCATGTCTCTTTGGTCTTTCATTATTCACATCTCCTCGACCAGAGTTTGTGCTAAGAGAAGGAAGAAGGAAGAAGGAAGAGGGAGGGGGACTTAATCATTATCATTCCCATTTAAGCCTCCCCTGTTTAAAAGCCTAAAAAACAGAGGTAAGATTTAAAGCTTCTCTTCCTCGTAGTTTTCTATAATTTTTCCAACATAAGTTTTGAGTTTCCAACTTTGGGGGATGTAGTTATAATTTCTCATGGCTATTCTCTGTGAGTAGGAGCTAGAACAGAGGGAGTTTTGTTTTGTTTTTACATGGGAAAACTCTTGAATCAGCACATGTAACCAAAGTTATTAATTTATAGTCATTGCACTGAAAAAAAAAAAGAAAAAAAAGGGAAAAAGCTTGTTGGGTTGTATCGCTACTTTTGGGAAGAGTTACTATCTATGCTATATATATATCTATATATATATATATGTATATACACATTGACTTTGAGGATAGAATGAGAGAAGCTTACTGTGTGTGTGTATATATATATGATTTTGGGTATTAACCCTTTTTGTTGCTGTCATAAAAATAAACACACACACACACATTGCAATGCATGAACCATGAAAAGAAAGAGAGAAAAGTTGGTGCCATATTGTTACTGATATATTTTACTGATGCCTTACACCCAAACTTGATGTTTTATTATATATATAAACATATAAGGTTACTGGAGGTAGTTTTGCAGGATGAAAATTTTGGGCTTGTGTGTGTGTGGTTGTAACTGTATAAGAGTGAGAAAAAGAAACTTTGCAATTATAAAAATGCATGCATATATATATATATATGTGTGTGTGTGTTTTTCTTTTTTTTTTTTTTTTAAAAAAGATTGAGCATAATAAATTAATATATATATATACACACACATACATATATATATAACACCACACAAAATGAAACACACACACATGCGTCACTGTACAATGAAAAAATACGTAAAAGGTGGTTTTATATATATAAACACACACACATGTTTAGGTCGCTGCACGTACATGAGAAAGAAAATGGAGAACTCATGATTATTTATACACACACATATAAGCAAAGCTTTTGGGTTCATATATATATATATATATATATATATTGTTTTGCTTAATATTTTATTATTAAAATTTGTATTTTTTTTAAGTTATAGGAAATTATAAAATACAATTGTGATAATGTAGAGCCTTCTTGTGATCGGTGATTGTGCGAGTTGGGCTCCTTAAGTTAAGGTTAAACTTAGAATTGAGGTAACCGAGGTTAATTTATCTTATATACTTGTTTTGGATTATGAGGTATTTTTCTAAGTCTTACTTTTATATATACTACTTGTATGTGTTTTGAAAAATTTTGTGTATGTTTGAATATGAAATTATTTCAGTGAAGCAGTGTATTTTTCCAATCTGTGTATTTAAATGAATATTTTTAATAGGGTTGTTGTTGTTGTGATGATTATAATGTTTGTTGTGAGATGGTGTATATGGAATAATAATTTAATAAAATGTTGTTGGAAAGTTTTAGTATTATATTATTTCTTCTGTTGTGGGGGTATGTTGGGTTGTATGGAAGAGATTGAAGGTGAAATTGTGCCCATCGGCTCTCTCATATTCTTGGCCCGGATTTGAGTTGAGTGTTTTGGGCGGACACCTCCCTGTTATGGTATTTTTGTGATGGCACGGGAGGGGACAATATCCTTGAAATAATAGCTAACCTTAGCCGGGTTACTAACACTGATGGGCTGATCCACGTCCACAAGGAAATAAGGAGGAGTAGGATAGATGAGTGGGGATGGTTAATTGTTATGGTTATTATGTATTAATTGTTTTATTTGTGGTTATTTCATTATTGAAATTATTATTATTATTAACAAACCTACTTCTCTAACTTGCAATCCTTTCCTGCATATTTGATAAATTAATTTCAGTTACGGGGACTTTATGTCTCATCCCGTTATTATTAAATTTTTCAGGCGAGAACTCTAACCTTACTAGGGGCAAGGGAAGCAGCTAGAGGCATAAACATTATACAACTTGTAGGCCTCTTTTGGTATTAGTGTAGTATTGATTTATATATTGCCATCATAGGGCCCTCATATTTTTGAAATACTACATTATCTATTTTTGGATGACTGTTTATTTCTGAAGGCCTTGTTTTATACCCTATCAAATTATGGTGGATCCACTTTCCTATCTTGTGCGAACATTGTTTTGTAAAGACCCTTTGTTGTGGGGTTCGTATTGTATGACTTGTGGGCTATAAAATCTCCTGTTCGATAATTGTGCCCTGAGTTATGAATTTCTTGTAGTGGGTTTGTGGGCAAAATTTGTGCCCTGGACCTCGAGGTGTGTGTATTAAAAAGAAAAAAGGTTTTCTATAATTACTTACTAATCCAATTTTAAGAGAACATTATGGTTAATTGTTATTTGTGAGAAAGGATCTTTTCAGTTCCTTTGTGGGAAATTAGTTTCTCCACTAATAAGCCCAAATATGTTAGCTAGAAGACCAAATGCGATCTTAGGCCATTTTGAATTTGAAATTTGAATTATAAAGTTGAGATTTAAATTTGAATTTTAAATTCAAGAGATTAGGTTATAAAGATAATTTTGAATTATCTTAATATATTTATGTATATAAATAAATGTCCAGTAAAGATTGGACAAATAAAGGAAAAAAGAAATAATTAAAGAAATAGATATGACCCATTATCTTGAATTATTAATCCAATAAATAATTAAAGATATAGATGAAATTCATTATCTTAAATAATTAATTCAAGATATGGATTTAATCCATTTTATTAATTATTTGGATAATACCAATTAATGGGCCATTATTATTGAACTCCAATTAGGGTGTTGGCTGAAAAATTCATATGACACTTTCAGTCTTGAAAAATTCATATGACACTTTCAGTCTTGAATTTTTTGTGCCAACATACAAAAACCCTAAGGTGTTGGCCGAAACATTAAGCTCTCTTGAAAGAAAAGAAAGTTTCGACAAAAGCACCAAGAAAGAGGGCAAGAGGTGCCATCCATAGGTAATCCAATATTGTTCTTCTTATCCTAAACCTAATCTCAAGAAATCTAATCTTCTTGAGATAAAGAAAATCCAAGAACGTTGAGTCTTCAACCTTACATTGCCTAGTAAGCATCTAAGGAAAGAGATGAATCAATGAGAAGGAGTTCTCAAGGCAATCGGGAGATAGCCGTGTGGATCAGCGTTAGAGGACGTTATATACTTTAAGGTCTTCAGTTATCTAAGATAATCCTAAAACCCCTCATGTATTTTAATGAGTAGATCGTGGGAATTTCCCATGAACAACTGTATGATATATTATCAATATTCCTAGGAATATCCTATGAGTATTAGGATGACTCATGAGTACCATAAAAGTTATGGGCATGGTAGTTAAAAACACATTTTAACTTATAAAAACACCGTTTTTATGTTTTAATTTCAACAAAACGTGTTTCGTTGCAGCAAAAAACTCAATCAGAGTGAAAATGTAAAAAACGCTGCGATAAAACGTAAAAATGTAAAAACGGTGTGTTTTTTCAAAAAACGTAAACTGAAGGATTAGAAGGATTAAAGGAGGGAGGATTTTTTATTGATACTATTATTTTATTGAAATTTATATTTTAAATTGAAATCCCCCTAAATAATGCATCCAAATTGATATCTCTTAAAATCTCAATAAAATCTCTTTAATTTAGTATTGATGACTTCCAAAAATATCTCAAAATATATCCCAAATCTATTAAAAATGAGAAGTTATCATGAGTACCATAAGAGTTATGGGTTCTCATGATAACCTTATAGGAAGTAAAGCCTCAAAGGGACAACCTTGTAGAGCCATGGGTTTAAATGATAGTTATAGGAATTGCTCATGATAACCTTATAGGAACTCATGAGTATTTACTTTATAGTTTACTTTGAGAAATCTCATGATAAAATAGAGAAAACATTTCAATGATTGCATTTGGGAAAAACTCATGAGCGCCAATTCTTGGGTTTATGAAATTAAGATTCTTGCTCTCCGTAAGAGTTACGGATTTTTCATAAATTAACTCATTTAACAAATGTGATCAAGAGTATGTAGGAGTTAGCTCCTAAATATAACTCATGAGTACCGTAAAGAGTTACGGGTTCTTATGAGTACGGTAAAGGTTACGGGTTCTAGTTTAAGTTGCAATTAAGGAAAGACAAAAAATTTTGTTTTTCATACTCATAAGTTCGCGTTTGAACATCAAGCTACGACCAAATTTTAACCAACAGAGCATGGGGATGAGGAGGAGGGCGAATGGGAAGAGCTATCTAGTGTTTCACCATGATGAGGGAGAGAAGGACGAGGGTATGAAAAGGTGATTTTTAGAAAAGTACTATGAATAAAATGAATACTTCGTTTTAAAGTATTTAACTTTAAGAGAACTAGTACTTGGTGTCGGACGGAATGAGGTTTTGAAAATTGCTTTTTATATTGTACTTTACATGACGGTTGTTTATTATAAAATGTTATTTTTGTCATTCACTTTTTGATCAATTGACATAACCGTTATGTATGTGTTTTTACTGATGTAAGGTTGGAAGATGAATCGTTTGTAAGTGTTATATGATGGTTGTTTCGAAAGAACCGCCACTTTTGTCACTAAATAAATTACAGTTATTAATTGCAATCGTTATTTTTGTGTTTTCGTGAATTCTACCTTGTAATACATGACAGTACACATATTAACCATTACTTTTAAGTGTTATGTATCTTTGTGCGACCTCCGCCTCAGTATGCATGACATTTATTAGTTGTTACCATTATATATTAAGCGTTATAAATCTCCAAATGTATAGTAGTGAGTTCTAAATTTATATTTCAGAATTGGTAAAATGAATTAATGAGACGTTCCTAATAGCTTTTCAAGTTTTGGTATTAAGCATTTCCAAATAAAAATTGTTACACTCCTATCGGCCTTGCCCTTCTGGGTGGCGGGTTAGAGGGATTCCTTATTCTTAACCACCTTCGTTTATTACTTAGTCTAATTCACTTAACACAGAGTTAGCACAGCAGAGCACAGGATCCGGTTGGACAAGTTTAACATACTGATAAACATTTATAAGTCAAGTAGCAAGTAAGTCCCCGAAGGGTTAATACAGTCATCCAAAATAAAGTACTATTATAAACAACAGTTATCCAAAATGTAGAGTACAAAATGAGATAGGGCATCCCCTATTTTCTTCAATTTATCGCTTCACACCCTACCTTCATCACGCCACTGACCGCTACTGTCACCCCTGTGTCTCAAATCGGTCTGGAGTTCAAGGTTGAACCCCAGAGTAACTATTAGACTCATATACAATATGTATACAATTCATGCAATACAAATCACAATCAGGAAGTAAACATAAACCTGCCTCTTGGCACAACAAACCGACATGTAGCAACTCCTTAGGACCGCCTGGTCAAGACAAGCCCCTCGGAACAGCGCACAAATGGGTCTCAGTAGTCAGGGAGCGACCCCGACCACGTACCCCAGGGCCTCAGTGGACACCTATAAACACACAGTCATATAGGCTCACCTTACCCCACATATCTCAGTACTGCAGCAACACCCTAAGGACACACAGTCCATTAGGTACCGCAGCCCGATCCTACATGCCCTTAGTACTGTAGCTAAAACTCTAAGGACACGCAGTCCAATAGGTACTACAGTCCGATCTCGGTACTGCATCAAAAACCTAAGGACACGCAGTCCAATAGGCACCGCAGCCCGATCTCCTACCTTATAATAAAACATACATGCGAAAGCAACATAGAGTATGCAAGTCAACAGTTACTACCTGGCACTTCACGGAAACGATAACTCTTCCCTTCAAATCAGAGATATGTCCCACGCATGTTAATATCCTAGATTCAGCCAAAAATCATGCCTTCAATCACGCATTCAAACTTTACTTTGAGTTTCATAGAATTCGCATGGTACCAAAATTTCCAGAATTTATGACCCAAATTCTCTGATTTTTAATAAATTCTAGAAAAATCATTTTGACATGGGATCAGTGGCCTTAGAACCCTTAGAATTTCTATTTGATAGGAAAAATAATTACCAAGGCCAAATAGGTTCGAGTCCTTTTCTGGTTTCCAATCTTTGGCCACTGGTCCGAGAGCAAAATCCTATTTTTAGGTTATTTTCAACTTAGAAGATCTCTCGGTTGGAAGCTCCAAATGACACAACACCTTATATCAAAATCATCCTTAGGTTTTTCGTATATCACCATGTAAAATTTCAAGGCAAACAGACTTCATTTGCTACCTCAAAACTACCGATTAACCTTCGCTGCCCAAGAACCGACAGATTTTCGTATATTAAGGATTTAGGTTTTTAGAGTTCAGAAAGGGGTAATCTTCCTTGGCCCTACACAAAAACACCCTCTGGACCCATTGAAGACCTTAAAAATATGAAAATCCTACTGCATTCCCTCGAAACACCATAGGGCAGAAGTGAAAGCGACTAGGTTGCCGGTTTAGGGACTTACCTCGGAATGTCGGTTGCGTATGGCCTTCTTCACCTCCTGGACCAAAGACTTGAGCTGAGCACTTTCTTACTCTCCTTGAGGTCATGGTTGGGGTGGGGAAAATGAAGAGAGAAGTGTCCTATTTATAGGCTCCAAGGGTGCAACCTTTTGTCCAACTTCGGTTATTGTCCATTCGGTAAAAGGATGTTTCAGATTAAATTATCATTTCCCTAGCTTGCTTCTCAAGTCTTCTAGAGTCCTCCATGGCAGATTGTGGCGCATTCCAAGGCCCAAAAATGGAGTTCTAGAATTGCCCCTGAAGTTGCTTGTTGTAGGTTTTAGGGTGAGGGGCAAAATGGTCATTTCACACTGCTCGTCTTTCAAAGCCATGGGACCCACAAAATCTGCCCTTAGATGTGCCATAGATGCTCTTTATGAGTCCTAATTACATGTCACTCCAATGTCATATCAGGTTTAAATTGTATGGTCTAGATTAAACCGGGTTATTTTATTCTCTCTCTCTTCATAATTACATGACAAGACCTTCTCTCTCTCCTTTGGGCCCACCCAATTTCTCCCCCTATCAGTATCCTGGGCCTGGGCCCGACTCCGGGAGTTCCTAACCGGTCCCGCTTAGCTCACGTTTGCCTGTTACACTTTTCCTCGTAATACGTGCCCTTCAACTAGACTTGTGTGGGCCCGGATCATCAGTCACTCTTCCCAGACCACAAGTGGACAGGACATAATACCTTGGGGATCAAGAAACCTCTAGTCCAGTACCTCAGATTTACCTCGTAATGCGTGCCACTCGGTAATCCAACTTCTGGCCCTGAAATGCCACGCGCCCGACGTAGCCTTACTACCACAGACTTTTCCTTCTATACTGGGTCCAGGCACATGTTCTCTCTCTTCTCCTTGATTGAATTCGCATTCCTTGTCTCATAATGCCTTTCGTCACTTATCCATTATACCGGTTTACATATTCGAGATTACTTCGTGCACAAGTTACCTCACAGTTGGTTAGGGTTTCTTCTTATTTTGACCTAGTAGTTTCTCTACTTGCTCCTAACCATGGTAGTAAAAAACGTGTTTAAAACGTTAAAAAAGCCGATTTTACGTTTTTTTTTTGCTGAAACGTGTTTCGTGTTGAAAAAAACGGTTTCGAGAGTAAAAACGGTAAAAACGCCGCGTTTCAACGTAAAAAAAAGTTCCAGAGTAAAAACGCAAAAACGCCGCGTTTTTTGCAAAAAAAAACGCAGAGTTTACTAAGGGACTTAAGTGAAAGTTTTAAAAGTTCTGGAGAGGGACTAAAGTGCGAATTTTCAAACTATTGTGGGGCAAAACTGCAATTTCAAAAACATCTGGGTCCTTTTCTGTAATTAATAAATAAATATCATTTTGCCCCTAATTACACTTAATTCAATACAAATATCTCTAACTCAACTTAGTACTTAATCATGCAATAATGTCCCAGAAAATGCATTAAAAATTCCAATTTAATCATGTAAAATCATATAAAAATATGGTTTGATCAATAACAATGTTGAATATTTTGATTGATATTGCATTGATCAAGATATGTGGATGATGACAGGCACCTTACTTTTCTTGAATTTATATATATATATATATACGCAGGTAAAAACTACGTTTTGTATTACGATTTTTCATTCTCCTTCCGTTTTGAGGTAAAAACTACGTTTTCACTACCATGCTCCTAACCAATGATTTTTCATCTTAGGGCCTTTAAAATAATTACGCCAATAATTGTAAAAGATAAATACTTCAAAAATTAATTCAAGGCTTCATATTACTATGCAAACTTATATTAATACATGTATTACAGAAGTAGGGGTGTCACAAAAATGAATATTTCACATTTTTCCAAGTGTTCAAGCTGAAATTTCTTGTTGTGAATTTTAATTTTGAAAATTGGTAAATTGAGAAATTATTAATAACTTTTCAAGATTATGAATTAATCATTTCCCACAGCATGTCTTTTCCTCATTTTTCCAAACTAAAATAGAGTTGTGAATTTATATTTGGAAATTGGTAAAATGAATTGAGAAGTTGTTAATAGCTTTTCAATTTAGGAATCAATCATTTCCCACATGTTTTTTTTCCCTCATTTTCCGACGCTAAATCTTGAGTTGTTAATTTATATTTCGAAATTATTATAATGAATTGAGAAGTTGTTGATAGCTTTCGAAGTTTATGAATTAATCATTTCCAAAAAAAAGAAAGAAAGATTGTTTCCCATTTTCCCAAGTCCTCAAGCTGAAAATATGAGCGTTGAATTTCAATTCCAAAATTGGTAAAATGAATTGAGAAGTTGTTAATAGCTTTACGTTTAGGAATTAATCATTTCCCATAACATGCCTTTTCCTCATTTTTCAAAAATGAAATCTTGAATTGTGAATTTAACTTTCAAAATTGGTCAAATGAATTGAGAAGTTATTAATAGCTTTTCAAGTATAGAAATTAATCATTACAAAAAAAAAAAAAAAAATCATGATTTTGCTCATTTTCCCAAGTATTCAAGCTGAAATTGGGAGTCGTGAATTTCATTTCCAAAATTGCGAAAATGAATTGAAGTTGTCAATAGCTTTTCAAATTTAGGAATTAATTATTTCTGACAATATGCCTTTTCCTCATTTTTGGTAAAATGAATTTAGAAGTTGTAATTGCAAAGTTCCTAAACTCAAGAAGCCATTAACAACTTTGCAATCTATTTACCCATTTCAATTAGCAATTTACAACACTATATTTGTAAAATAAAAACACCGGCCAATGCCGCTCCAGAATCCAGCACGTCTCAATTCACCTAAATATCAAGGAAACAATGCAATAATTTTGTGTTCTCTTCCTTTGAACAAGCTTCTATATTTGAAAGACAGTACACAATATGCAAGGATTTTACCCACTCTAATTACTCTTGACCCTGAATTAGTGGCGGAAATTTTCCATCAATAATTAGTGACGGAATTTTGTTAGTGATGGTATTTTCAGCAACCGAACGAATTTCATTGCTAATCTGATTCTGCTATTAATCCCTCGCTCAACTGATTAGTAAAGAAATTTCCATTACTAATTTGGTTTTTGGGTAGTGAGGCCCTGCTTTAATGTTTTATGTGTTAGGTCTTTTTGTCTTTGCATTGCTTTTGTTCATCTGGTTTTCATCTCTATCAGAAAAAATAAACCTTCACTATGTCAAAGGGATGCGTCATTGCTATAGTTGCAAACCTAACCAGCGAACTGGCCACATATTTCTTGAATCCCAAATTTGAACTCCCACGGTGAAGAAGAGGAGGCAAAAGAGCCTAGGGGAGCTAAGCAGGAGCTTCTTTTCTTTTCTTTTTTCCTTTTTTATATTACTAAAAAACATCTATATCATTTAGTTCAAATTTCAAAATCTCAATTTAAGTTCTCACACTTTAATGACATTATCAAAATCTCAATTTGAACTCCCACGGTGAAGAAGAGGAGGCAAAAGAGCCTAGGGGAGCAGCCGGGATATCCGCCACCACAGCCTCTATAAATACAGAGGTCCACCATTAAGGTGCACACGTTCTAACTCATCCTATTTACATACAGTCACACTGTGCACACACACCACTCCTCTATATCGTGCACAGTGATCCCACGCTCCCCTGGCTATCTACCCCATAGATACTCAGGCCGAGCCTAACGATTCAAATCAAAGCACTAGTCATTGACTGGACATATTTGTATTCTACACCAGAACAGTTACCATGGTATATTCTAAAGGACAATACTAACATTGCGGTTAAGAATTTACTCAATAATAGGTACTTTCTTCTCACAATCGGGCTTATTCAGGTTTGATACTAACGTAAGGGGACAAGCTAAGAAAGAAAGAGTTCAAGGTGGAAGTGGAAGCTACTGGACGAGTCCCACACAAGAATTTAATAAATGAAATTGTTAAAAAATTCTTAATATTCTTCTAGAGCTCCGGTGTTGGTGACTGACCGGCCAAAATAGAGTTGGCACCGGCAGGGTATGTCACTGGTAGTCACGGCCTGTCGGCCAGCAAAAAATTCTTAATATTCTTCTAGAGCTCCGTGTTGGTGACTGATCGGCCAAAATAGAGTTGGCACCAAGCAGGTATGTCACTCACTGGGCAAAGGGTGGGGTTACTTTTTTTTAAAAAAAAATCTTTGAGGATATTTATGTTATTTTCTTTTAATTACTAAGAAGTAAGAAGGCAAATCATTCCTAATACTTCTTTAATGTTATGAATATTCTAAAAACCATTTTATCATTTCTTATTTTTAATGTTCTCTTGTGGATTTTCCCTACTATGCTCCGGAATCCATCCCACAAGCACCACACACCATTAAGAAATGAAAACGTAGATTTTACTTAAAAACTAAGGAGAATGAAAAATCGTAAAACGTAAAATCGTAACGTAGTAAAATAGTAAGAAAATCGTAAAAACTTAAAAAAAAAGCGTTTGAAAAATTAGTAAAATCGTTGTAAAAAAAAAAATCGTAAAAACGTAAAATCGCGGTAATAAAACGAGTTTTTAACTACCACGCCACACACATGAAACAGTGACACATCATCCACACACAAAACGGGTTCACATTTTATGCTTCTTACTTATATTCTTCTTAGATGTTTGCTCCTCTAATTAAAGGAATGAAAACATTTTTTTTAAAGTTTTCTTTATATATATATTATTTTTTTAGATGAAATTATATATCGCATACTTGAAATTTTTTTGCATTCAATATCTCAAATTAATTAACTTTTTTAGTCCGTATTCATAAATATTTTCTTTGTCACATCGATATCTTAAAAATTAATCAATTTGAGATACTAAATATAAAAAAAATGCAACATATAATATAATCTAAATAAATAAAATTTAAAAAAATTAAAAAATACTTTTATCTCTCTAGTTAGAGAGACAAATACTTAAAAAATATATAAAGAAAAAGCACCTAATGTCTAATGTAAATTCTACGTAAACACACTCTAGTTGATAAAAATCCACCACTCCTAATTCCAAGCTTTGAAAATTCAACACAGTTTGAATGATCAAAGCTAGAAAAGTCGAATCAGATCTTTTTCAAATCTTCAGCAGCCCACATCATCACCGTTTATCAATAATATATTACAAACACCACCAAGTTTGACATAAAATCTCTAATTACCTATCGTACACAACAAACACTATTTATAACATTAGTAAAACACAGTCTTAGTTCAAACATAAAGTAATTTAAAAAGAGAGAGAGAGAAAATAAAACATTTGAAGAAAAGTCGCAATTACAGTTCCGTTGGGGGAGACGGAGTAGTAGCGTTGGGTTCGATTTTCCTCAACTGAATCCCATGTTTATGTGATTCATCTTCGTACACGTACGCAAATCCTCCATGTCTGGTCAGATCCATACCCGCCATTTCGTCCTCCGGCGAGATCCGTAATAGTTTGAGCTTATGAAGAATAAAGAACAGTGTGCCCATGGTGACGCTGACCCACCCGACTATCACCAGAATCTGGATCACGTGAGCACCCAATAGCCTCCCTCCACCACCCATGAACAACCCGTGTGGCCGACCCGCTTTACCCGGGTACACTTGATCCACATACTCCCTCTTTGCGAATAACGCCGTAAAGATTATCCCCCACGCGCCACAGCCGCCGTGCAGTTGCGCCGCCTCCAGCGGATCATCGTACCTCATCTTCTCTGCCAGCTTGTTGCAACAGATCAAAACCGCAGCCGCCACGACCCCACAAATAATCGCAGCCCATGGCTCCACGACAGAGCACCCAGCAGTGATGGCAGCGAACCCACCGAGCAAACCGTTGCAGACGTCCGTCACGTTCCAGTGGCCGGAGAGAATCCGCTTGCCAAAGAGTGTGGTTAAAGCAGCGGAGCAACCAGCTAATGTGGTTGTCACGGCAGTTCGGCCCACCGCACTCCACTGGCCGTAATAACTTCCTGATTCGTAAGCGTTGAGAATCTTTGTGAACGAACCTGGATTGAATCCATACCATCCATACCAGAGCAAGAAAGTTCCGAGAACGACGAGAGTGGCACTGTGTCCACGAAGAGCTATGGGTCGACCTGTATGATCGAATCTGCCAATTCTGGGACCTTCGATGAGAGCACCCCATAGACCAGCAATACCACCGACGAGGTGAACCACACCGGAGCCGGCAAAATCTATCACTCCAGTACCAAAAAGTAAGTTGGATGAGTTGGTCGCACTGGCCCAACCGTCACTCGACCAGAACCAGTGAGACACAACAGGATAAACAAAGCCTGTTAAGAAAGATGAGTAGATCAGATAGGCCACAAACTGTGTTCTCTCCGCGATAGAGCCGCTGGTGATCCCGGCGGCGGCGATGGCAAAAGCCCACTGATAAAGGAAGTAGCTGTAGTCAAAGTTTGTGTCTGGGATGTCGTTAAGACCAAAAAAGTGGCGGCCGATGAAACCATTGGAGGGAGCTCCAAAGGCGAAAGCAAAACCGAAGAGATAGTAGAAGAGACCACCGGTGGCGGCATCAAGGACGTTGGTAAGCATGATGTTCATACTGTTCTTGGCACGAACGGAGCCGGCACAGAGCATGGCAAATCCAAGTTGCATAGCAAAAACGAGGTAAGCAGAGTTGAGGAGGTAGGTGCTGTCCACGGCGAAGGTGGTGTCGGAGAACTTGTTGGTGACGGCGGTGAATCTGTCACAGATGAAGCTGGCAGCGGCCGCGGAATTGGTTGTGTTGCCGCCAAATAATTGGGCTAGTTGTGCCGCCGGGCATTCTGGCAAAGCCATGTTGAGTGAATCTAAGTCAGAGCTATGGCGAGAAAAGAGAAAGGGAGGGGGAGAGAGAGAGAAGCAACTGGGAGAAGCAGTGAGGAAGGTCGGTGTTTTAAATATATATAGTAGGGAAGATGATGTAATAGGCATTAATGTATAAAGGAAGATGACTTTAGTGGGCTCGTGTGTACATTGGATTCGAAAAATGTCCCTTATGATTCAGGTTTGTAAAAACGAGATGAAAAGAATATGATATCAATGCATTCTAATATTTGTCCCAAAAAAAAAATGCATTCTAACAAAACAGAATAGATTTGTAGAGTGAATTTATGTCTGAATGTTTCTTTCAATTTTTGGGTTATTTGTTTGAATTTTGATATATCGCATATATGGACTTTTTTTCTCAGATATAGTAAGAGGATTTGAAATTTAATTTTTACCAAAATTTCATTCTTATAAGTAGATTAGCCTTAACAATACATTAGGCTTTTTAAGTTAATACCCATATTTATTAAGCTAGAATTTGATTTTTTTTTCATTAAAATAATTTGATGTTTTTAATTTAAACATTTATGGCTAGAAAGGTGGTAGTTTTAAAAGTAGCAATAATAATTTTAATTAAAATTGTATTGTAAATTTCAATATTAGGAGAATTTCATAGGGGAAAAATTGAATCCCAAGGTCCTTTATTCTTACATAGTTTACCTCAATTTTAAATTAGGTCCCTGAAGTTTTTTTTTTTCTGTTTAAATTAATTAGGCCCTTGTTGTTTGATTCGATAATTTTAATTTATAATAAAATTTTATTTATGTGAGTTAAAAGTTACTATGAGGAAAATTTCATAAAATTCTATATAAAAGAATCAAGTTGGCCGTACGCATGTGAAGTGATGGTTATTTTTTTTTTTTGGGGTCAAAAATAATAAAGTGATGCCGTACGCGTGTGAAGTGATGGTATGAGTTGAGCCAAAAAAAAAAAAAAAATCAATAAAGGTGAAGTGATGGTATGATATAATAGAATATGGAAAGGAGAAATATTGATTGGACGTGGGAGGGGGAGCGGACGCAAACTTTTGACTTTTCAATGTTTGAATATTTTGTTGGCTACGTAACAGCAACTTAGATTGTGGTCCCAGAAAACTTGAAAAGTTCTGTATAAGGATTTTGACTTCATAAAATTACGATTAAAAATTTCTAAATCTAAAATTATTTTTAAAATATTAAATTATGAGTAAATATCATTTCTGATCACTTACAAAAAACATGGACCCCATTTTGGTCCTGTACAAAAAAATCGACATTTATTTGTCCTTTTCAAGGGACTAAAAAGGGCCTTTTAGAAATTTGTGAGGGATTAAAATGTCAACTAATCGACCCTTATTCGTCATTTTTATAGACTAAAAATGAATTTTTTTTAAGAGACCAAAATGAGGATCGTGTTTTTTGTTAGGGATCAGAAAGGATATTTACTGTTAAATTATCTTACATTTAATATTTCTTCGAATTGTTAAAAAAAAATACTTTTTTGACTTTTAAGTTTTCAGGAAGAATTTCTCAAATTAAATATGTACATTATACATATAATACTCTACTTAATATAAGCTGCAACAATTATTTGGCCAAAAAGAACTGCAATAATTATATCCTTTTTAAAAATGTCTACCTATATTTTTTTTGTATTTTATGTCAATAATGTATATTATACATTATATAATAACCAAAGCTGAGCTAAGCGCCACAAATTTTTATAATTGCTACTGGCCAAAAAACAAAAGAAGTTTTTATGGTTGCACCCATTTTTATTTTTAAAAATGGCGTTCCATATTTAATATATTTTAGTTCAATAATGTATTGTTATGAATTATATAATAACTATAGCTTAGCTAAGCGCCAGAATGTTTTATAATTGCATCCATTTTTATTTTCCTTTTGTCAATAAGAAGTTTAAAAAGCAATTTGGGATCCCCTTTTTTGCTTTTTTCTTTTTTTCTTTGGGGATACAAAAAAGGGCTTTTAAACCACCATGTTTAGACCAGTTATAGAAGATCAAGTCTAAAAAGTATGAACATGGCATTTTCGTAAATATAAAAAAACTTTTTAGACTAGTTCCCTTAATATAAAATCTAAAATATATTATATAGACACACTAATAACATGGCTACAATTTTTAGTATCATTTTCATTTCCATTAATTATGAGTTTTTATATCATCACCCGGTATCTAATTTGTGATTCGTGCCTACCCTCCTAATAGAAGTATCTCCTCCGGGACTCAAACTCGAGACCCAGAGGATCTAACAAGGCCTTATTTGAGATTTAGAATAATAAAAAAATTATTACTTTTAAGACCAGTTTTTACAAATAACAGGTCTAAAAAGTGAACTTTTAATACATCATCTTGAGCATAACCGGCCTAAAAGATTAGCCCTAAATTAAAACTCCCTCACTAAATCCTTTCTTTATCGCGCTGAAAATTGAATTTCGCTTTCTCAGCCTTTCTTCTTGTTGTGATAACTCTACGCTCTATCACTTTTCTGAGCTCATCCTTCGCTCCCCGATCCTTTTTCACTAGTGTCTGTTAGGTGACCTTCTTACTGCTTCATGTTTCTCTCGACAAGCTAGTTTCAGTAAACTCACTTTTTACCTATTTTTCTTTTCAATGATACAACGATGCCCTTTACACACTTGTTGCACACCATTTTTCTATCTATGAAGTTAATTTAGTGAAATTTAATTTGTTTGTCATCATCTCTTGTCATAACACTCATGGCTTCAATAATGCTTAATGAAGCTTAAAATCTTTCACTCTTAAGTAGCAAAAACCTAAATAAATTAGGTTTTATAGGGTTGGATTTGTGTCAAAAGAATCTCCCTTCTAATTTAGCCTTGTTGTTAGCATATTATATGTTAGAATAATACGGACTTCAGTATCTTGTAAGGTTTATTATATGTTGTTTACTTTATCTATTTAAAGTTTTCCATGTTCATCAAGATCATTAAAAAGTAGGACTTTCTAGACCTTATATTTTTAAAAATGGTCTTAAGAGTCTAACTTTCTATACCTAATATTTAAGTAACTGGTTTTGAAAAGTGATTTTTAAAACTAGTCTAAAATGTAATAGACTTTTTAGATTGGCTGTATCGAGATCGGATCTAGAACCGATCTAAAAAGCAATTTTTGCACTAGCACTTATACCGCGGAACCAACTCTATGTTGGTAATTATGGGTTAGTATTATTGTACTAAGGGTAAAGGTGCAAAAATACACACGTACTTTACCTTTGGGAGTGCCCAATACCAAATGTTTTTTTGGGTGCAAAAGTACCCCATGTGGTTACAAAGTAGGTACAAGAGTCACACATAATGGTAACAGAAGGGGACGTCTGTTATTTGGTGTAAAATGGTCTCCAGATGTGCTTTAAACGTGGCAATGGGGTCAGTTGGCATTGAAACGCTAAACCAAACTCATAAATTTGTGGTCCGCAGAGGAGTTCGAAGGAACGAGAAATCCGTGGTTGGTGTTGGCAGTGAGTGACAATGATGAAGTGGAGCTCGATGAATCGACTGTAGCCGGACGCACAAGAATTTGGCAGCGGAAAACCAAGAAAGGATCGACGAGCCATGGCAGAGAATGGAGGAAAATTGAAGACCGGAAAGAAGCACACGACACAAGCCCTAATACCAACGATTTGATGGGTGGCAAAGAAGGGCCAAGTGATGAGCACAATTTATCCCATTTTCCCTATACTTTATGACTGAATTGTATGGTAAATATAAGCTTAACTACAATCAATCTAAACAAAAAGGCATCAATTCATGAATGTAAGGAACTAAAGGATAAAAACTATTCACATCCTAAACATGTGCTAAGAAAAGAACAAGTTACAAGGTTTTATGAGAAGAACGTATAGCAAAGCTGATACTATGCTATAGCATTCTGACAGCATATCAAAGTGCAATACAAAGCATCTCTGAAGCTATAGCAAAGTAAAAGACGCAATGCTATGCGGCATATTTTCTGATCTTTTGTCAAGATGATTTCAGGAATTATAGAGAAGGTCGAGAATGACAGGTAGATCGCTGACGTAACGGAATAAAAGTGCGGAGGATCGAAACTGAAAGATATGAAGAATCCCACAGGATCAGCAGAATCAATTTACTAAGATTGGAAAGAAAGATACGATGGATCTCAACAAATTAGGAAAGGCCCAGCTCCTGGTACTTACGCCACATGAAAGCCTGATTATATGAGGAAGCAGCAAGCCAACCCTAGAGGAGGTCGAGTTGCTGAGAGTCTATTTCTATTCGTACGGCCGGACTCGAGAAGAAGAGAGAGAGAGAAATCACAAGGCACGAGAAACTCAGGAGAACCCAGCATCCTTCCTTGCAGTAAGGCGGAGAGAAGAAGACGTGGAGTGGTGACGTGATAGGGCTTCTTTCACGTCGTTAGAACTTCATCAAGCTTTCTGTTTTTCCTTCATTTTAATCTTTTGATCATGGGTTATTCTGTTGTTATCTGTTTTGCGTTTCCCTCGTCAGTCATGAACTAAATTTCCTATAGCTGAGCGAGGATGATTTCTTAAGTTTGGAATGAACCCAGTTGCTAGTTCTTAATTCAATAAATTCAGTTTGCTTATCAGTGATTTAATTACCTTGTCGATTAGCGGAAGATAAGGGCGAGATTTGTGGCCTCGGCTTACTGGCAAGGAGTCGAGGTTAGACCTATGAGAAACAGTTATTGCTAGGCAGGCTGGTGTAAGGCTTGACCTATAATTGTAGGCTTCAGGAATAGGTCTACCGCTCATAACCATAACACCTTGTTTTGTAATGCAAATCTAACTAGAAAATTGCCATAAGCATATGGAAGGAGTAAAGTTAGTATTATATGTATCGGACGTGGAAGCTTCGATAGATTATAGTAGTGGGTTAACTGAATAGCGTTGTTACTAGTAGCTAATATGTAGCATTGCGGAAGCTGTGCAGTATAGATGCTATAGCAATTTGTAAAGCAACTGGGAGATTGATATGCTTAAGAATGATTCCGAACTCATCCTACTTTCCTACTAATATCTTCTCACAACTACGACGCTCTGTTTATTTTCTTGTTTATTACTATAGTCATAAAACTCCCAATCAAATCAAACTTATTCTCTTCTTAAACACAACTGCTCTGTAATTCGGTGTCCTCATTTGGTATCCAGTCTTTGTGGGACGATACTCTACTTACTCTTTACTACTTGTTCGACTGGTTCACTTGCCATCAAGGAAATCGACCAACAGTTATACGCTGCGACGCAGGTAAGCGAACAGCCACTACAAGATTAGGCCTTTTTGTAAACTGCCACGTTCGCAGGATCCCTAGATTGGGGATAATGTAGGGAGAGTTTGTAACATCGGCAGGACGAGTTGCAATTAACAATTCAATCCCGGTCATCATGATGGCTAATGAGTAGTTGAGGAATCCAAGGCTGGCTTACGCGAGAGGGGGGAGGTCAAAAACAAATACGAAAATTGGTTAAACAAATTGAAGCATCTGGGAAGAAATTAGAAGACTCGAATGAATCAACTCGGACACGCAAAGTTTGGGATAGGTAAGCGGTTAATCTTAGCAACTCAGAGATTTGAACTCCGAGCGTGAGAGGCAATTGCATATCGAATACAGTCACTACGCATGGAAAGGGGATTTTACGCTCTGATGTCAGAAAAGGATTTGATTGTATCATGTTCTTACATAAAGTAGACAGAAAGTATGGACAAGAGTTTGCAATGTGCAAATTATACACAGAGAAGCTGGCGCAAGACAGAAAGTATTTTCCCATTAGTAATTGAATGGTTTACATGACATCCTTACAAGAAGTAAACTGAGTTATTAACTCGAAAAAAGAAGATGCAAAGCCAAAATACAACAGATATTTAGAATTTGCAAATTGTAGATGTGGGCTTCTCAACTTGTCGCAGATAATTGGCATCCAAAGTCATTAGCGCTAATCGGAAAGTTTGCAAAATAAACTCTTTAGTGCTGACTGTCATCGTGTGGTGAAGATCTCAGAGGAGCCCCAGAGATCCCAGTTGAAGTTGAGCTAGGTGGATGAAGACTGACAAATATATCTGGGCTCCCAGATGCTCGTTGAGCCGTAAAAATGAAGACTGGCAAATATATTTGGAGTTGGAGGTTGGCAAGAAGGAGCCTTGGCACTATGTTAAACCTTCTCCCCTTCACCTTTGCTTTGTGCCCCCACTCTTTCGGAATGCTTGAAGCTTGGGATGAATGGTAGGAGCCTGATTCTTTCGACATATATGTTTCAAGATAGCAGGCCATCAAAAAGATTGAAGAAGTAGCAGAAAGGGGAGAAAGCAGAGAAGTTATGGGGAAGAAATGAGAAGTAAAAGCAGGAATTTATAGGCGTTTTGAATCCGAAACGCCAAGGATAATTAATGTTTCTTTAATAAAAAGGAGAATCCTTTTCCCGAAGGTGCAATGATGACTGGATCAGACATTAAGTATGCACAAAAACCGAAGAGCACAAGGATTGGCTGTCATGTGGAAAAAGGCGGTTACATATCTCAATGTGGGCAGATGAACAGCTGCCATTATCCTTGGAAAGTCACGACTATTCATATACCAATAGATTCTCATGATAGCCCGGATTGGGGGCAACACGTGACAGGAGTTCGTAATATTGGTTATGGCCGAGCTCCAGTCATCATTACAAATCTCGGTCATCATAAAAGATTGAATGAATCGTTGAAGAAAACCAGCCCGTCGTGCATGGCGAGGGACAAGAAGGCAAGAAGCAAATTCGGATTCAAGGAATCCCGGAGAACGCGGTTAAATTTAAAACTCGAACTCATGAAGTTAGGGTTAGTTGATAAACTAATATCGGTAGCTTAGAGACCTGAACTTCCGAGCTTGGGGGCAACTGTTATGGACTCGTATATTGGGCCTTGATATGGGGCCGGCCCAACACGAATACACCAGTTTGGAAGCCCTCCTTAAGCAGGCAAACGCTAATCACTCTATAAACAAATCATTAATCCTAGCAGTACAGGTAGTGGAGTAGGGATGCGTCAGATAGTGGAGCAGGCATTTGCAGAACGTGGAGGTCCATGTTGCTTGAGGAGCGGACGTAGAGCCAAGCAGACGAAACCCTAGGTAATCTCTATAAATAGGAGATTACCCACAAGGTGAACACATTCGATTCATATCCTTTTACTATTCAGTCACACTGTGCACACATCCACTCCTTTTGGCTAATCGCTATTCTGGTGTAGCACAATGATAATCTAATATTCTTTGATGTCTTCCTTATAGACATCACTAAACCATCATCTCTTGGGTATTCACTCTTATATACCCGGAGAGCTTACAGATCCTACATAAAGTATATACTAACCCATCGTGGTTAGACATTTGTGCTCTTAAGACAGACACTATCTGAGCCTTTTTTTTGTAATTTTCTCCAGCTCTTCACTGATCACCGTCTATGTTAGCTTTAAAAATACACAAAAGTTAAATTAAAGGTCAATGAGTATTTTTGCTCTACTTTTGTAATCACATAGTCATTTTTGCACAAAAAAAAAAAAAAACACTTGGTGTTGGGTAGACTCTTGAGAAAACCACATATGTATTTTTACACCTTAACCCTAATATTTTTTTTTTTTTTTTTTTTTTTTTTTTTTTAGGGACAAGGAGTACAGGCGTTTCGGGGGATAGATACTACTAATCTCTCTATAAGTATCAATGACAAATGAAATATTTTTAGGTTCTTCACAATATTCTTATGGCGTTAAGATGCAACCCAGGTCCGCCAGTTAGATTAGAAAATTGGTGAGCTAATCCTTGACTGAACCGGTCAATAGTTTTGGATCGATTGATTTGGGTTGAATTTATATATTTTTTTCATCCACTTACTAAACTAAGTAATCGTTTGAGTTTAAAATTTTCTTAAAATTGTCTGTCAGATTGTGTTTTAGTAACTATATTTTATTGAATTATATGTGTGATTTATATATGAATAATTCATCTACTAGCTGATTAATGTCTATTTTATTTAAATTTTACTCTCTTCAGAATTATATGTGAATTTTTTTTTTCATGTTGTAATTAAATTATATTGTTTTAATCATAATTGGGTTAACCTAATTCATCATGATTAAACCAATAACCCATAAACTATTAACTCGATTTTAATTACATGTCTAATTGAGTAGCCTGAATATTCTAATAATAGATGCTTACCTAAAGCTATATATTTTTTTTTTTGGTGCAAAAAACTATAACTTATTTTAATTTGTAAGTCTGAGATACATAATTTACATGTTCTTCTCCCGACAACCTCAACTCGCGTGAGCGCCAACTTTGACTCTCCCATAAAAAAGATGGAAAAAGTAAGGAGCAGGCTTTTTTTTTTTTTTTTTTTTTCAAAAGATAAATAAGGTAATATGTTAAAATCAGTTAATAGTAATTTTTTTATTTGAACAATGAACAATATACTTTTAACATATGGTTGGTGAAAAGGGTTAAGCAGACTATTTGGATCGGGAAATTTAAGAAGAGGAAATCTTCTTCCTGTTTCATAAGAATTAGGCTTTTATGGAGAATTGGTTCAGTATTTCGTCTGGGTTAAAAATCAAGGTTCCGCAGTAACCAATTCTTAATTGTTATCCTTGAGGAATATCACTACTACAAAAAAATGTTCTTAGATTGTCACATTTAGACTAGATATAGAGTAATAGGTTTAAAAAGTATAATCGGTGGTAGTTTCATAAATATAAATAACTTTTTAGACCGGTTCCTTTAATATGAGGTCTAAAATATATTATTTATACCGGTTTCTCAAACAACTAGTCTAAAAAGTTTCTTAGAAAAATGTTGATTACTTGTAAGATCGGTTGTTTTGTTTAATCGTTCTAAAAGATGAAACTTTTAAAACTAGTTGTTAGCAATAACCGGTCCAAAAAGTTGAAAAAAAAAAATTCAATTACTTTTAAGACTGATTGTTTTGTTTAACCAGTTTAAAAGATGAATTTTTAAGACTGGTTGTTAACAATAACCGGTTTAAAAGATGTAGAATAAAAAAATACACTAGTGCAAAAAAAGGCTTTAAGACCGCCTCATTTAGACGGACAATGGACACCCCGGTCTTAAAGGAATGACCGGTGGCAGTTCCGTAAATATAAAGAACTTCTTGCACGGACCAATTTTTCACCGCTCTTAAAAACATTATTGAGACCGACTAAAATACAACCGGTCTTAAAAATTGAACTGAAATTTCAATTACTTTCTAAATATATCTCATATAGCCGTACTTATATTTTCTCGCGGAAAAACATAATAAGGAAAAATTTAAATATAAAAAGTCTAAAGTTTTAAGACCGAACTTATCAAAAAGACGGTCTTAAAAGTTTTCTTTTAAGACCGGACATATGATACTTCCGGTACAAAAAAGTTCATTAATATTAAGAGGCGTTTTACAAGGAACGGCCTTAAAGGTTAAACTTTTAAGATCGGACGTTTAATATGACCGGGATTAATGTAAATATTAAGACCGTCTCTTTTTCATCCGGTCTTAAAAATCCACGCAAGTTATACATTTCTTCGCGAAAGCTTTTGTTACTCTGTGTGGAGAACCTCGTTCACGTTCCGAAACCCTTCCTATTGCATTACCTCTCTTCCTCGCCCACGTACCATCGGCCCTCGTTACTCTCTCATTTGCTCGGGCATTCCTCTCTTCGTCTCAAAAATGGACGGTGAAAACGAATCTATTCGTGTTCGGCAACGCCGCTTCCGGTGTGACTGGTGTGAGTGAGAACGAACCCTCTTCATCTCACAATGAGGCTCGTAATCGCCCCGCACGCCGTGGTAGAAGAGGCACACGAATGATGGATGTGACCCTAAGTCGGACTTCCGGGTCAAAGCTCGAGATTTGATGCAAGGTTGGAACCCGTCGGTCCTAATAAAAGCAAATATAATAGTTTTGTCGGCTGTCTAGCACGCAAAGCAAGGTTAGCATCTTGACAGATGAGTGGAAAAGTGTGGACTCTAAGAATGTAAAGGATCCTATTTGGGAGACTATCGGGTTACATACACCGTCCCGATCGTCGAGGAAGTTGAAAGACAAGACATTGTCTTATTGTGCTGATCGGTGGAGGAAGTTTAAGACCTTTCTCGCTAACACGTATATTTTCTCCGATGTTCCGATGGCAAACATCCTTGGGAAGTTTACACATTTATTGATGAACGAATTTGGCAACAATTTGTTCTTCGGACCACTCTGAAGCTCTGGTGAGTTTATATTTAGTTTTGTTTTCCCTTTTGTTTGCTTATTAACCTGTGCGGATATGTGAATGTTATTGTGTTCATCTAATCCTGTTAGTTATATAATGGTTCGGTGTGTGAATAGAAGTATACATTTCTTGCATTTGTCTATGCAAGTCGATATGTCAACCCGAAAAGGTAAATTACGATGAGAAGGTATTAATTGTGTAATGGTTTGTCTTGCAAAGGAGGAAATGAATAGTCTTAAAAGGGGGAAACTTTATATACCCAATTGTTACTATCTAATGGGGCCTGATCCCATGGATGCCGTAAAAAGGATCAAGTTTGTATTATTCGTAAGCATAATTCTCTTTTGTTTCTTAACGTATCTATCTAGCTAGTACTACAAAACATAGCTCCAATTTCTTCTACAATTCTACATCTTCCTTAAATAAAATGTTGAAACTTGATGAAGTGAAGAATTTGACTACCGTTTGATTGACGTTCATATGAAGCGAAGTTCTCTAATTTCGTTAGTGACATGCATGGCTGGAATTCATAATTAATAGATGTTTTCAATCGATTCATAGAAAAGAAGGGAACAAGCACGGGAGATAGGTAGAAAGAATGATTGCCCTCATAGGGCTTCTCGCGGCGGATATCAAAAGGCCGAAAAAGATTTGATGGCGCCAAGCGGAAGAGATTGGATGATGAAGCGTAATCCAATCCTTCGTGATATATGCTCCTCCATCTCCAATGCGTCGCGAGGATTTGTGGTTGCATATTCGGCAAAAGCCAAGCGGCGCCTACACGAGTGAACAAACTCGTCTAGTTGCTGAAAGAATTGTAAGTATTGTTATTGTTATTTTTTAGTTACTAAACATGTTTCATTACTAAGCTTCTCGTTATCTGTATCTTACAGGAAGATCTTTAAAAGAAAGAAGCAGAGGATCTTTTGTGTCGGACGGGAGGAATGATGTTCTGATCGTTGCGACCGGAAAACCGGATCACCCGGGGCGTGTAAGGGGGATTGGAGGACGGGTAGGCATAAAGCAAGTCTTTGGTACATCCAAACGCCATAGACAAAGTATGGTTACCCGGAGGAGGTGATGGACAGACACGGGGCTGCTAATGAAGCTTCAATGACTCGCAATGTTTCAATCCGAGATGAGCCGAGATGAGGGAGGAAGTCGAGTCACCGAGGCTGCTTTTGAGCAATCGTCCGAGACCGGTGTTCCCTTCACACACTCACCGCAACCGTGCGGCCAGAGCACTAGAGGGAGCTGCATTGTTGGAGAGTCGAGCAACCTTGTGACCTTTATGTGGAGGATCCCGATCATCAAGATGGACAATTATTGGTTGCAAAAGGACTGTTCACAACTTGGGATCAACCGTACACCACCAACAAATGTCCGATGATGAAGTCGAGTGTCGGTTGAAAAGGTGATCATTGATGCACAACTCCCTCTCCAAACCGATGAGTGAAGCTTATGAGTGATGTCAAGGGAACCTTCATCCCTTGGCC
Source organism: Acacia acuminata (assembly GCA_019022655.1). Classification (NCBI taxonomy): domain Eukaryota; kingdom Viridiplantae; phylum Streptophyta; class Magnoliopsida; order Fabales; family Fabaceae; genus Acacia; species Acacia acuminata. The sequence goes on from JAFJYI010000309.1 coordinate 589,812, forward strand.
GGTGAAGCTTGTACATGTCTCTACTTGCTCCCCGAAGCTTCAACCCCTCCTCCTCAAGTTCCATCCCCTCCTCAAGCTCTATCCCCTCCTCAAGCTCTATCCCCCTCGCTAAGTTGGGTCGCCGAGGGAAAAAATATCCGATCGATGAAGAGTGGATATTTTAAGGATAAATCATGGCCTCGCCAATGAAGTAGTAGGCGTCCCTCATCCTATGCCCGTTCAAGTTGACACCGTTGATGTTGAGTCCCCGCGCGCTTCCTCGACAGGAGCTTACCGATACGCTTGTTAGAATTTTTATGAAGTAAGTATCTTCTCGTCTATGAGTACATCATTTAAATGCATCGTTTAGACATACATACATATATACTAATTCCCTGATCGATGTCATTATGGTAGGTTCTTGCAACATGAATTGGTTCAAAGGTGCAGGATCAACAATTTTGGATTTTTGTGCCCTGTCTATTCAAGTCAAACAACCATGGAGGAGAGACAGAGTACATATCAAAGAGGTTGTGTGAAGTGAGCAGAAAGTTGTACTTTTTGCCATTCTTCCACAGTACATATCAAAAATCTTGTCCGCAATTCACTTAATTCTCGCTAAATATATCACCGAGTATAGTTTACTGATGTGAATTTTCAGCCGCCACTGGCAGTTGGTTCTCATGTGCATGGAGGAGCATAAAGTTATCTTCTTATGCTCCACTCACACTGAGCCATTGCCTACATTGGTGTAGACCATCAACGAGTAAGCATGTCATTTTGATTCTCTTGTCCGAAATCTCTGCTTGTGAATTTTCGGTGAATCATTGATAAATTTGTGATTTTGATGATAGTGCCATGAGGACCTTCCGTAGAGTAGAAAAGAAAAGGCGTGGTACTTAGGACAAAGACCCCATATGGTATGGACCGCAGGTTGGTACAATATTTGTAGCACACTGCCTTGTGAACTTGGTCATTGAGCTATATATATGCTCTTATATATATATTTCTTGTTCTTTTTAGACCCGTCGGCAACCACGAGAGTCCAACTTATGTGGCCAGTACGTCATGAAACACATGTATGATATTACAAGGCGAGGGGATACTAAATTAGCTGCAAAGGTAAATGTATTTGATGTTACATATTATGCAAGTTAATTCAGTTTCTGGCTTACTGTTACAAATGAAATATGCACGCAAGTTAATTCAGTTGTTGTCTTTGATGTTACAGATGTTTCAATGCAAAACTCCCTTTTCTGATGATGAACTGGAGCACATACGCAATGTGTTTTGTGAATATCTGTATGGTCTGATCTTAGAGTCACAAAAATGACAATAATTAATGTCCTAAATTCATTTGTAAGTATATTACGTAGCAACAATAATTGATCTTACGTAAATTTGTTTATTTTTTGGAACAATTCATTTGTAAATATACATAGGCAATGTAAAATTCAATAAATAAATTTAGTTAATTTTTCAAACAATTTTCTTGTGTCCATTTTGGGTTTCGAATGTATTATTGGATGATGGATATAGCTATTTAATTTAGTGTTTGAAATCGAGACTTTTAGGACCGTTCATTAACAAGCATGTCCGATCTTAAAGGTCCGCAAAGTGTTCGGTGTAAAAAGTATGAGACTTTTAGGACCGTATATTGCTTTAGTGTCCGCTCCTAAAAGCTTAAAAAACCACATGAACTAAAAAGTCCGGACGTATTATAAAAGGTCGGTCTTAAAAGTCACTCTTAAAAGCCCGCTTAACTTTTAGGACCGTATTTTTATAAATAATCGGTCTTAAAAGTCCTTTGCTTACAAGTTTGCTTAACTTTTAGGACCGTATGTTTTTATTTGTGCGATCTTAAAAGTCAATCCCCTTTAAATACCTCTTTTCAGACAAATTAAATGGATAGGGTTGAAGACAACCGAGGTTCAAGCGTTCGCTCAAGCTAGTCCTTCATTATCATTGTTTTTACCTCTCCATGTGTAGAAAAGCATCATCGGTGTCCCTTTTATTTTGTCTTTTGTCTTTTTGTTGGAAAAAGAAGGAAGATAATGAAAAGGACACTTTGTTTCTAACATGGGGAGGTAAAACCGACGACAACGAAGGTCCAACCTTGAGAAGAATAGTCACTTTGTTTGTTCTTATCCGAATAAGGTAAAAGCTCCTTTTTTTGTATGTTCTTAAAGCGTATTATGTGAATTTCGTTGTTGGATTTACACGAGGACAATGTTTTGTTTGTTTCCTTTTTGTCGGAAAAAGAAAGACGATAATGAAAAGGACAAGAGGCAATCGGATATGGAAACCAAAGCCGACAAAAATGGCGTGTTTTTAGGACCGTCGATTTACTAACTAAAGTCTTCGTTCTTTTATTTTAGGTTTTTTAGTCTGCCATTATCCATCCTTCATAGTTGCCTTGTTTATTGCTTTCCAGGTTCAGATAATGGGATAAAGTACTAAACTCGCACGAGAACAAAATTTAAAAATATTTTATTTACTAATTTTTTTACGCTGCCCTATAGGGGCAGCGATCACAAAAAAAATCAAAATAAAAAAGCAACAAAAAAAAACTAATCCCTCTCGTAGTCGGAGAGGGAGGGGGCGTCGGAGTCGTCGGAGTTGTCGGAGTCGTCTTCAGCGGGATCGTACTTCACGTCATTGGTGTGGAGTACCATGTTCAGCTTATTGTTCATGGTATGAGCAAGCTGAACCAATTGGCCCAAATGTCGATCGATTTGATCACGCGGGCCACTGATCGCACCAACCGCTTCACGGTCGGATTTGGAGGAGGCGGTGGCGGAGGGGCTGAGGTTGAAGAGGAGGAGGAGGAAACGGAGTACACGGGGGAGCAGCCATTACGGTGGGGGCGAGGTTGAAGAGGAGGAGGAGGAAACGGAGGACCCGGGGGAGAAGAATGTGAAGAAAGTACAAAGAACAACGGGTTTAAATAGAGAACCCATCCGAACAATGTGAAACGCCGGAAACTTTAATGAGGAGACGCATTGTTCATCGAATACAAGGAGACGCATTGTTCATCGAATACGAGGAGACGCCTAGTTGGGAAGTTTATCTCGGAAGCCGAAGAGACTCGCATCATTCATTTGAGCGGTGTGTAAGTACCGGATAAATGATAAAAGGTCGGTCTTAAAAGTAAGACTTTTAGGACCGGACTTATTATAAAAGATCGGTCTAAATAATAGAATTTTATACCGCATACCTATAAGTACCGGGTTAATGATAAAAGGTCGGTCTTAAAAGTAATTTAGACTTTTAGGACCGGATATTTTAAAAAATGTCGGTCTTAAAATAAAATGAATTGCAAAAATATTAAATAATGGAATTTTATACCGCGTACCTATAACTCCTTATTAATTCCTCACTACCTCGTAACTCCAAACTACGTACGTGGCTATCTCGAGAACAGCTCTCTCGCCTTTATTAATTAACTCCTCATACCTCTCTCGCTTATTTGCTCAAACCATGGTTAGATTCAAGAGAACCACTCGTAGGGGTGCTCTTAGTCGTGATGCTCGTGCCTTCCGTCGATCGTTATACGGTGCGCCTCCTCCATCGAGAGTCCGTCCTATTGTGATAGAAGAGTCTCGGGTCATTGGACCCATGTTATTTCTTCGGATGATGAAGAGATTCCCGCTCCCCCTCTCCAACCTCTTGGCCCCACCGCGACTACTATCGCCCCTCTCCTCTTTCCTCTAATGAAGCATTGTGGCTGAATCGAGTAAGACAGAAACTTGCCGATCTCCCGGGAAATTAATGTTGTTCACGCCGAAATCGCCAAGGCTTTGGAGGATAATAAGCTTTAGGAGATGTTTAGTCGATTCTTGTTTTTGATAATTTTATGCTTGTTTTTCTTTTGTATTTTTTCTTGTGTACGTGCATATGCAAGTAATATATGTAATTAAAGAAACTCTATTTTTCTTTAATTTTTATTCATTCGATTCTTTGCGCTCGCCAAATCCTTTTTTAGAAATCACAAAAACGAGGAATTTTAGGACCGGAGTATTATAAAACGGCGGTCTTAAAAAATTGTATATATAGAACCGTCTACTTTTTAATGAACCGGTTTAATTGTCTCAATTTAGGTCCGGAGTATTATAAAACTCCGGTCTTAATAAAATCCCAAATATAAAACATGTCTCGCTCGTCGCGCGGAATATTAAATTTCCCTCTCTCGAACTTCTCTTGTCGTGCCTAAAGTGTTACTCGGGTTACGTCGCCACTTGTCGTCGGTTCGCGTTGCTCTCTCGACAATCACTTTTTGGTTCCTTAGCTAAACGTCTATAGACCAAGCTGTAAGAGGTGTTTCGGTTATATAACTTTATGATTTTCCGCTCATCGTTTGGGTGTTTCTGGGTTGAGCGAAATCGATCAAATGTTCTTGTGGGTTTTCGTGTTGTTAATGGATATTGTATTTTGAAGATTATAATTGCACTTTAGACCTACCCAACTGACTAATAAATGTTTTTAGGTTACTCTTCTTGTCTCGCAACATCAACGTTCGTGGCGGGAGAAGAAAGACTAAGCAAACGCATTTGAATTTATATGATACAAGTGAGTCCACAAGACCTTCACGCGATGCATTTAATTTCCTCGTCATGCATTTATTTTGGTTCTTGGATTCACTGCAATACATTTATGAGCAAAAGTGATTCTTCGTTCTGCATTTAATGAGCAAGTTTATCCGGAAAAAAAAGGAAAAAAAAGACATAACCGACATTTGAGCATAAATATGTATGTTAAATCTTTCCGTCTATATATATAGGAATTCTACTATGGATCAGTTGGATAAATGCTAAACGGACGAGTGTTGAATATCAGAATGGGTTGAGGGACTTTATAAAATTTGCTAAACAAAATGCCCATGCTGAGGGTGGGAAGTTTTATTGCCCTTGTGTAAAATGTTTGAATGAGAGGCGACTAAGTCCTAAAGTTATACACACACATTTAATTTGTGAAGGAATTTGTAAGACTTATACAGTATGGGTATGGCATGGTGAAAAAATACCAAGTGGGTCTCAACATAGGGAAGTGGCCTTTGATGATAATGACACGGATATGGATGATCACATAGAGGACATTATCCGTGATGTAGGAGAAGAGGCTTTTCATCAATCACATGCATATGGTAATATGTGCAGTGATGCGAGACCCCTCTATACCATGGGTGTAAAAAATACCAATTGTTGAATCCGTATTGAAATTGGTAAGCTTGAAGGCACATCATGGATGGAGCGACAATAGTTTTTCAGAAATGCTTGAGGCTTTTAAGGACATGCTTCCGGATGATAATGTGTTGCCGCATCGATACTATGATGCTAAGAAAATACTTTGTCCACTGGGGATGGAGTACAAAAAGATCCATGTATGCCCGAATGATTGCGTGTTGTATAGAAAAGAGTTTGAAGAGGAGCAGAATTGTCCGAAATGTGAAACCCCAAGGTACAAGTCAAATAAGGGGCCTGCAAAAGTGTTGTGGTATCTTCCAATCATACAAAGGTTCAAGCGGTTGTTTGCGAATGAAAATGATGCAAAAAATTTGAGGTGGCATGCGAGATGAGAGGATTTCGATGGAAAGCTTCGACATCCGGCCGATTCTTCTCAATGGAAGAAAATCGATCAATTATTTCCAAACTTCGGCGAAGAACCTAGGAACCTTAGGCTTGCCCTTAGCACGGATGGCATGAATCCATATGGAAGCCTTAGCAAAGATACATAGTTCATGGCCCGTACTACGATTATTTACAACTTATCTCCAATGTTATGCATGAAACGAAAGTACATCATCTTGTCTATGTTGATTTCGGGACCGAAACAACCCGGAAATGACATTGATGTTTACCTTCAGCCCTTGATCGAAGACTTGAAGGAGTTGTGGGCGAGAAGGTGTTGATGTTTTTGACTCTTTCAAGAAGGAGGTGTTTAAAATGCGAGCCATGATATTTTGTACTATAAACGACTTCCCGGGATATGGGAACTTGTCGGGTATAGTGTAAAAAGCCATAAAGCATGTCCGGTTTGTGAAGAAGGCACACGCTACCATCAACTTCAACATGAAAGAAAGACGGTTTATCTTGGACATAAGAGATTTCTTAGATGGGGCCACCCATATTGTCGATTGAAGAAAGCCTTTTTTGGCGGCCAAGAGTATGAAGATGCTCCGGTGGCATTGACTCGGGGAGCAAGTTTATGAAAAGGTGAAAAATATCAATGTCGTATTCGGTAAGACGCAAAGAGTAGAAAAGAAACAAAATATGGAAAAAGAGATCTGTATTCTTCGATCTTCCATATTGGCGCAATCTTGATGTGAGACACAAGTATTGATGTCATGCATGTGGAGAAAAACGTATGTGATAGTATTGTCGGCACGCTTCTCAACATACAAGGTAGTTCCAAGGATGGTGTGAAGGCAAGATTGGATCGATAGCAATGGGAATACGCGAAGAGTTACATCCAAGGCCGATGGGAAGAGAACTTATTGTGTCCCCGGCTTCTCATACTTTGTCTAAGGATGAGAAACAAAGTTTTTGTGAGTGTTTACATGGCACAAAAGTTCCCACGGGGTATTCTTCAAATTTGAAGAGGCTTGTATCGATGAAGGACTTGAAATTAGTAGGCCAAAAGTCTCATGATTGTCATGTCTTGATGCAATAGCTACTCCCAATAGCTATCGAGGCATCGCCGAATATGATCTTCGGGTCGTTTTGACTAGACTTTGTGTCTTCTTTAATGCGCTTTGTAGTAAAGTTTTTGAGATTGAAAAGTTGGATGAATTGGAGAATGAAGGATATCTTATATTGTGCCACCTTGAGAAGCTTTTTGTTCCTACATTTTTTGACATCATGGTTCATCTAATTGTTCATCTAGTGAGGGAGATAAAGATGTGCGGCCCTATCCATTTACGGTGGATGTACCCAATTGAAAGATCTATGAAATTCCTAAAAGGGTACGTGAAGAACGCATACCGCCCGAGAAGCATCGATTGTTCGAAATATGTTTCGAAGAAGCCATGGAATTTTGTCAAGATTATTTGGCCAAAGTAAGACATATTGGGCTTCCAAAACGTCAAGCATGCGATGGGGGTAGACGAGGGGCTTCCGTAAAGAGTGTGGATCCCGATGAATTGTCACAAGTCCACTTATACATCTTGAATAACGTCGATGAAGTTCAAGCCGAAGCATAGCTGCACATAAAGCAAGCGTAAGGAAAGAAAATCATCGAATGTGAACAGAGGTTGATTAGGGAGCATAACAGAACTTTTGCAAACTGGTTCAAACAAAAGGTCGAGGGAGAGGAATGTGTTTCTGATACAATCAAATGGTTAGCAGGTGGTCTTGAGGTTGATGTCATAAGTTGGAATTCGTATGTGATCAATGGTTATACATTTTACACGAAGTCCCTAGATGATACGAGCACAGTTCAGAACAGTGGTGTTATGTTAGAGGTTGAATCTATGCACTTCTCTAGTTCGAAAGACAAGAGCCCTTTATTGGCAGTCATGCCATATTATGGGGTTATTGAAGAGATTTGGGAGGTGGACTATGTGAAAATTAGATTTCCCATTTTCAAATGCAAGTGGGTTAATGTCAATAATGGTGTTCGGATCGATCGGCTAGGATTTACATTAGTCGATGTCAATGGTAGAAGTTTTGGAGATGAACCTTTTATTATGGCGAGACCTGTGCAAAACAAGTGTTCTATATCACCGATCAAGAAAATAAAATGTGGTCGTAGCTCTCCAAGGAAATAGGGTCATTGATATTGATGAGGAAATGAATTCAAATTATAGTATTCCCGAGAGTACTCCTTTTTCAAGGGGTCTAGGACATGAACGAAGAAGATGAAGCGGATAATGAACCCGGCATAAGAAGTGATCATCAAGAAGGGATATGGGAAGATATCACTTTATAAAAGAGTCAATTCATAAGGTAATATTCATATGCAGATTTCTTTGAAGACTTTAAGGCTTTAACTATATATATTATATTCCTTCTATCTATGTTCATAGTTAATGTCACGACTATGAATTTTGTTCTTGTTTTTTTTTGTGGCAGGATCCGATCCAAATGGGCATGTTATATAAGAGGATGTTACGTTGTTGGGTGGGGGAATCAGATGAAGGCATGGTGAATATTATTTTGGGCGCATGTATGTTGTACTTGTAACTTATTATATTTGTAAGTAAGTTATCTTATTGTATGAATTAATTTAGGTGTTGTAGTCATAGTAATCATTAATTAAGAGGCCAAATAGCTCATGGTGAATAATATTTGTATTCTTTTTCCAATTCAATTTATTCAAATAATTGTTCATAGCTTGTAGCTTAAAGTATCGACTTTTATGTCTTTGGATTGGGTGGTGGATTTGTGTATATATATAATCAGGAAGAAAAGCAGGGAAAAATTCGGAAAAATTTAGGCCGGAAATAATAAGCCGGTCTTAAATGTTCACTTGTTAAGACCGGATGTAATTATATGACTGGTCTTAAAGGTCGACGACTTTTGAGTTTTGATATTAAACCCGGTCTTAAAAGTTGGTCTTTTAAGACCGGTATATTTAACGTCCGGTCTTAAATCAAAATCTTTAAGACCGGATGTATTTATCATCCACTCTTGAAAGTCAGTCTTTTAAGACCGTGTATAATTAGTCGTCTGGTCTTATAAGCCGCTATTTTTCAGACGTATGTGTTCTGTCCGGTCTTATAATTACGATCTTTTAAGAGCGGCCTATTTTTTGGCCGGTCTTAAAAGTTGAGCTTTAGGACCGAACAAAAAATATTTCGGCTTTATTTAGTACAACTTTTTAAGACCGACGTTTTTAAATGTCCGGTCTTAAAATAGTTTCTTTAAGACCGGTTCGAGTCCGGTCTTAAATGATAGACTTTTAATAATTTGGAACAAGACCTGTCGCATGTTCGGTCTTACGACCCCTCTTTTGTCCGGTCTTAAAAGCCTTTTTTGCACTAGTGATAATATATTTATTACTTTTAAGACTGGTTTTTACTAATAACCAATCTAAAAGATAAAATGTTTTAAAAGGTGCGAGTCTCACCTTTCTTTGCAGATGGAAATCGCTCCAACCCTCGTCTCAATCTGACTCGAGAACACATCAGAAGCGCAAGACCAATCACCCTGTGAGCCTCAGGAACCTCGTCGATCAACTCGTGCTACCTCAACAGCATCCTCCAGTGTCTCACCTATACTCCTCCTCTTGCAATTTTTTTCCCCGAAATCAACACACTTCCCTTTGTATGCATCTTTTTCCCTTTTCCACTTCCACCCTTAATTTCTTATACTTTATATTTATTGAGTTTTTGTTCAATTTGTGCCCTAATTTTTATTTTGCTTTTGGATTCATGCGATTATGCTTTGGAGGGAAGGAAGCGGTGTTAGAAATGATTAGTTTTGATAATGTTAAATATAGATGCCAATATTAAGTGCAAAGTTTGCATATATATATATATATATATATATCCTACATTGACTATCTGCTATGTTTAATATAGATTATTTCAAGTTGAATCATGCAGAATGATTAAGAGAAGGGATTAAAGAAAGAAAAACTTGCAAATATAATAGTAACTTCAACATTCAAGTTCTTAGATGTGATACTATAAGTCTCAACGATCAAATGAAAGTTGGAACGATTCAATTCAGAGTTAAGATGAATTATTTTAAGCTTTACAATGAATACTAGTCAACATGCTACAGTACGCTATAATAACATGAACAGTAACATAACTCTTGGCTTTACTCGAGTGAGATCTGTGAGTGATGCACTATTCCACATGAGTGGAATATGATTCACTCGAGTGAATTCACTGTTTCAGCCACTCTATTTAGCTTTGTTCTACGTTCAACATGTATGAGATTTAGTAATTCAACCATATCTCTCAAACCACAATTTCAATTGAGGTGAAACTTATTTCATATAAAATTAGACTCCCAACAAAATACAAATACACCAAAATCAATCTCCAAGGAGTTCATATGAAACAATATGATATTTGGAAGTTGGCCCTAGAAATTCTCGTGTAATTTGAATATATCTCACAAAATACACATCCAATTGAACTGAAATTTGTTGCATATGAAACTAGACTCAAAAAAGTTTAAAAATATCAAGATCATGGTTAACAAGAAATAACTGATAGAAATATGAATTTTGAAAGCTTACAATCGTATAAAGACGGTAC